>CM046801.1:23141946-23741946 GCA_025617405.1 Perca schrenkii
CGTGCTCATGTGGAGGGAAAAGTCTGCTGTGCGTCAGGTGCAAAATAGGAATGATACATGCGTCGGTGTACAAAGGCAATTGCGCTGAGTGCAAGATAGGGCCCTAAGAAAATAAATTACATTACATCAGTGAGTTCAAACTGCTTATTGTGCGTAATTTGGACTGACGTTGAGATGCATGTTGTTCTGTAACTGGTGTGGCGCTGCTACTATTCTTTTGATTTCCACTTCGACTTTAGAAATTTTTTTTAATGAAAGAGACGTTACATTTAGAATATATGATATCATCACAGGTAACAAGCTAACCATGGCAAAGTGTTGTGCTAATGCTGGGAACAGACACATTGTATAATAATATATAATAATTTCCAAAACCCCAACAATTCCAGTAATTCCCTCAAGAGCAAGCATTAGCAGTGGCTATTGCGACAGTGGCAAGAAAAAACTCCCTTTTAGGAAGAAACCTTGGCAGACCCAGACTCTTGGTAGGCGGTGTCTGATTACTGTTGGGTTGTAGCAGGGAATGGCGGACCCAAAATGCAGAGAGCAGGCAGGCAGGCAGGAGAAAGGCTAAGACGAGGATTTATTGTTGAAAAACTAAATGAACCAAGGAAGTCCTGAGTGTAGCAGCAGGCAAAAAACCAATACCAAAAATGAAACAAAAGAAATCCAGGGAGCAAAAAAACAGACATGAACAAACACTGGGAAACACGACAGGCATATGCAAACACACAAAATGATCTGACACTGGATAAGGGGAACACAAAGACTAAATACAGAGGGTAATGAGATAACACAGGACAGGTGACACAAGGGCTGGGAAACAGTGGAAACTAGTGTTGACGAACTGACCGAAGAGCCGGTAAATTAACCCGACTCGTGTCACTGAGCCGGGAGAATCGAGTGCCATACGTCAATGAACCGACTCACTTCTGTTTTTTTCTTTTACTTCATTCGGCCGTTGGCATTATATATATGTCAATGGTTGGCCGTTGTGTAGCTGGTATTCTTCTGCTACTGTGTGTGTTGTAATCTTGCTCATTAGCGCCTCCACTGGACTGGAGTGGTGGTGGTAGAATCAATCAGGAAATGAGCTACTAATGCCTAGACCCTATGCCGAACGAGACCGAATGTAACCGTGCAACCTGCCGGCCGCTTGAGACTAATGTAACCGTGCAACCGGCCGGCCACTCGAGTCTAATGCAACCGTGCAACCGGCCGGTCGCTCGATTCTAAGGCCACGTCCACACGTACCAAAACGATCTTTTTTTTACCCGTCTTCCCTGGATTCGTTTCAAGAATAGTTGCGTCCAAATTAATCCACTTGTAAATGACTCAATACGCTACTTCATATGCCAGGCCTATAGGCGGCGCTGTTTCTGCTACAGAAATTCACCAAAAAACGGAGAAGAGGAGCATAGTCACTTCACTTCCGATCATACTGTCTATGATCATAACATAACTAGCTAGGTTATAACGTTCTCTTAATACATCCGTGGACTATAATAACTTTCACCATTGCTCATTTTATAAAGGCCTTTGTTTATATTGTATAATGTGCTGTTGGATTGCTTTTTATTTTGCAAGATTTCAGCGCGCTAGCAGCGAGCTAACGTTAGCGCGCTAACGTTAGCTAGCTCTAACATCAGCAGTCAAACATCAATGATCCATGAATGATGTCTTTTTAATAATCTATACGTTTTTCTTGCAGTAGCCTTTCTACAATAAGCCGTGGTAAAAGGTACTATAATCCGTTCAAGGAGTTGATAAGCAGACAGATTAGCTAGCTAGTTGATAAGTTGTCTACTTCCACTTTATAAACAGATAGCCATAGCAGCTAATGTTAACGTTACTTCACTGCTGGAGCGGTCAGCTACTTTAGCGATGTTTAACGTTGGCTACATAACGTTAGCAATTTATCCTCCTGATACCCAGCCCATTGACTTATGTCCACTGTAGTGGACATTTGAGTTTCATTCCTCTCCTTGGAATCTTTTGTGCAAGTCTCTTAATTCCTGCTGTACTGTACAGAGGACATCCTGGGCTTTTCAGTGATGTGTTATTTGATTAGCTGGGAGGCCGGGAACCGCCTCTATCTTTCAATCCAAAAGGAACAAGCACATTTTATGGAAAGATAAGAGATGAGTCAAATATTGTTTGTCTATGGTTTTGTTACTATGATTATCACATATTTTCTTGTTCATTAAGGTGTTAGGAATCATATATTAAGTTCTGATAGAAACTACATTATGTATGTATTGAAAAATTTGCCATTTTTGAATGTCAATTATAGTCGACATCAGGACTATCTTCATGTAAATAATGACTCCACATCTAGCAAATTTGTCTGTTTTCGTACTCAAATGATCCTGTTGTCCACTACAGTGGACATTCCTTAAATAAATAAAAATAAAAAAATTTAAATTGTAAGATTTGTTTTTAACCTTAAACAGGTATGGAATCACAAAAAAATATGATTAGGAAAAACAAAAATTTCCTCGGTTCTCAGGAGGATATCTTGTGTAGAATCCAAAGGGAAGGGTCAGGGAGCAGAGACACAGTATTTAGATGAAGTGAGCTGGTTTGACCACGGAGATGGGACATGCTCGCTTCACCGCAGTTGTGTGCGTCACCGGCCATGGTAGAAGGTGTAAAAGAGGGGTGTGACGATGACATCATCGATACGGATCCGTATTCACCATCCATACGAAGCCAAACGAGAGCCGTTTTCCGATTTTTTTCACCCTGAGACCTGGTTTCAAAAAAGTGCGTTTTCAGGCGGTGCGTTTGCAGGATTCGTATGGACGGTCGGCCCAAACGATGCAAAACATGTGCGTTTGCACAAAAAAAACGTTTCCGTGTGGATGGCCCCTAATGTAATCGTGCAACCGGTCGGCCCGCTCGAGTCTAATGTAACCGTGCAACCGGCCGGTCGCTCGAGTCTAATGTAACCGTGCAACTGACTCTAATGTAATCAAGCGGTGTCTTGGTTCTCGGCAAGTTTGAGTTATTAACCAAGCCTTGTTTCTGGTGCATCTTAGAGGATTGTGTTCACGACAATTCACACATTATCGATGGGGAATTACAGTACATCACATACAAATACATGTCATTTTATCTTGGTAGTTATGTTAAGTTAAATGTTAGAGAAGTGAATGTTGCTACATGGTAGCTAAGCTAGGCTGTCACAAGGAGACCGTAAGGACCGTAACCGAGGGTAGGCTACTGCATGAGTCTATGTAATCAAACGGGTGTCTAGGTTCTCGGCAAGTTTGACTTATCAACCGATAGCAGAATCCTTTGTTTCTCGTGCTACTAAAACATTATTTCTGCTGGCTAGGACTGGAGTGTGCGTTATAGCTGTCCTGTCCACTGAATATGACGCGTAAAGCCACGCCCATTTCTAGCACTTAAGGTAAATGTTATGATGCATTGATCCCAGGTTGACCCAGGTGATCTCCGAATTGTCATGACCAGGGATATACCCATGAAGACTGGCTTGGTTTGAAGTTCCAAAAGGAGGGTTGAACCCTGATCAGACAACTCTTGCCCAACCCTGGTAGGTGGTGTGAAAGAGGTATGAGTGGCAGCCATGATAAGAGGTGGTGGAACTCTCTAGATGCTCAGGAAAAGTCCTTCAATACCGCTTTTCTCATCTCCTTTATCTTAGGGTGAACTCAACCATACTTTACCAAAGGAAAGGAGATAATGCCGTCCCACAATTCCTTGCGGCAGCAACATTCAAAGCAATGCACCATTTGGCCTTTCACAAAAACAAATGATATGCTTATTGCATACATTTAAGAATTATTTTCATACGATCATACTAGTTAGGATTCATGGGGATAAGTATAAGTGGACAGGAGGGTGAGTGTGAGCAACATTCTCAGCAACTATTTCCTTTTACTTTTGTGACTGGTAGCCTATATTCCTTATTTTATTTCAATTCCAACACACAGGGCAAAGTATCCCAGATGCTTTTAGTAGTCCATTTTCTGAACATCGTAGTTTCACCCAACAGACCCACGTCAATAACATCCGCCATTGCATAATTACCTAGCCGAGTCTAAGTGCAGTTGGCTTCTCTGAGCACCGTGTTGTCTTTCCCTAAGACCTAATGAATTGTCCTTCATATCTTTCCTTCACCTCATGACGCTTTCTATCGAGGTCAAAGAAAATTCTTTTAGGAAAAGACATAGGACATAATTTTTTTACTAATCGACTGAAGCATAAGTGTTTTTGCAGACCCATTTTAGGTAGAAACCACTGGCTTAGTGCGGATGAAAAGACCAAAATGGAGAGAAAAGGATAGATTTTCAAATGTATATACATTGATTTCAAGTCTTCTTTGCAAGTCATTGGGACAAAGAGAAATGTCCTGTCCTGTCCTGGCAGGCAAGTAAGTTCTTTTCTATTCTAAAAGGATTTTCCTTAAATTAAATTAAACCAATATCTGACTTTGATGCTTTGAAAACTAGTCACGTCTAGTGTTGACGAATTAACCCGACTCGTGTCACTGAACCGGGAGAATCGAGTGCCATACGTTAATGAACCGACTCACTCCTGTTTTTTTCTTTTACCTCATTCGTGCCGTTGTGTGTAGCTGGTATTCTTCTGCTACTGTGTGTGTAGTAATCTAGCTCATTAGCGCCTCCAATGGAGTGGTGGTGGTAGAATCAATCAGGAAATGAGCTACCTAGGCCGTGCACCAGGCTACTGAAAGAGACTGAATGTAACCGTGCAACCGGCCGGCACGCTCGAGTCTAATGTGTCTTGGTTCTCCGCAAGTTTGAGTTATTAACCAAGCCTTGTTTCTGGTGCATCTCAGATGATTGTGTTCATGGCAATTCACAGATTATCGATGGGGAAGTACATCACATACAAATACATGTCATGTTATCTTGGTAGTTAAGTTTAGTTAAATGCACCAGGCTACCGAATGTAACCGTGGCCAGTGCGTATGTCTAGTGTTGGTCAGTATGAGTGTGTAAATAGTATGTTGAGACCGAATGTAACCGCAACCGCTCGAGTCTTCCACGGTTTCTTGGCGGGGGAAGTAAACGCGCGATCACTTTCCCCCCCCGCCGCTGCCAAGGACACGCAAACCGGTGACCGAATCTATTAACTCGGTAGGCCAACCAATGACCATCCGGTTGAACCGACTCGTGTAAAAGAGTTGGTTGTCCCATCACTAGTCACGTCAAGTGAATTTTATTTATATAGCTCAATATCACAGTGATTTAACAACATATTGATGGTTGAGAAAAGGGCTCTTGATTATCCACTTATCTCAGTAATGGTGTGGAGTGTTTGAAGGCTTCTTACAGAAGGAGAAGGGCACGAAACGGCACGAAATGGCCCAACATGAGCGCACGATTGGCAGGCGACAGTCACACATTTCCGCAAATCTGAAGCACTGGTCACATATGGAAATGTTTGGACAGCAGTCACAACACTCTGAAGAACAACGGTCCTTTTGAAGAGAAAACAGCCAAAAATTTGCATCACTCTCCACGCTGACGTTTCTATACTTTTTACTTGTGTGTGTTGACAAATAGGAATATAGTGGAACATAAACCTAACTAATAAACAACACATTAGTATTTTCATTTAATCCAAATAAAATCCAATCATAATAATTAAAACATTTTCAGCTACTTTATTAACTAGTTCAAGGTTCCATCATTAGTCTTGATCTTTTATATGCAAACTGGAGGAATTGAAGATGGTGAAAAAAAGATGACGCCAAATGCTTCACAACAACTCTCTCTGTAATTTATACATGAATAGGTAAGTGAAAACGTTTTTTTTTTTTTATATATATTTAAAGAAGAAAATCTGTTCTATTTCAGGTACATTGTGGAAAAGTGTTTTCACACTGGCATACTGTAAAATACTGTTTTTAAGAGGGACCAGATCAAAATATGATTGCTTATTACACAGAAATAACTGTTCCCTTCAGTCATCACTGAGTTTGTAGAAATTTACAAAATGTTAGACTTGGTGTACCATGTTATATGATTATAGAATTTGTATAATGATTGTGATAGAATAACATTTAGTTTTTGGAAAAATAAAACAATCACACTCTAAGAAAAAACATGAATAACCTCAGACAACTTTCCTGTAGTAGTGCTATCCCAGAAAATTGAATTAAAAAAATAAATAGATTTGTCCTAGGTATGCATGGTTTGTCTGGTTTCTAACACCGGGTCACATTCTCCACATGGTGACTTGAGTTTAGTGTTGATAGGTCAAGGTTTACTTTCCTATTTATCTTCCTCTACATCCGTGCTACTATGTGTAGTGCAAGTTCCAGTAAACAGCACATTTGATCTATTTTACATTTTACAAACTGTAGCGAGGAGTAAAGGCCTTTTTATAGTTGTGCGTCAAATCGACGGCGCAGGGTCCGGCGTAGACGCAGACCCCTCTGCGTCTACGCCGGACCCTACGCCGTAGCCTGACGTGCACCTCTCGAAAAATGTAACTACACGTCGCGGCGACGCACGTAGCTCGGCCGTGGCTTGGTAGCGTTGCATTTCTCCCGACTCATTTCCTGGTTCTCCTTCTCCATAAACAACATGAAATCAAGGAGAGGGTTAACTTTTCCTGTTACAGATTTCCCACCGTGTTCAGAAAGCACAGAGGAGACACTTTGTTTCTCTCACTATGAAGGCTCCGAAGGTAATCGCCGGCACTCTCTCACTTCTCTCTACCACACACTCCCCACACACACACACACATGCGGCTTGACGCACACACCAGCGCACAAGTATAAACATCAGGCCACTTTTTAAGGCTACGGCGAGAGCTCTGCGTGGAGCCGACGCACAACTGTAAAAAGGCCTTAAGGCCTCCTTGCTTTGTAGAGAGCAGTGGGCGTGCCTGTACCACCAACCTTGAGGCAGGATCGGATCATGTAGAGACTCAGAGTAATCATCAGCACTGCTGGGAGAGGGATGGAAAGCTCCCAAATAGGCAACACCTGAGGAGCAGGACATACCAAATATATAACTACATGTAACAGAGTAGAGGGTACATATTAGTAGAAACATCTGCATTGTCTCTTTCTAAGAAGACACCTTCAGCAAGGCTCACATCTCTGGGAATTCTGACAGGAGAAGAATAATAATTAAAGCTGCAAGCAGTGATGACAGGCCCTCGCTTCTTACATCGTGGGGTACTGGCAGACACAACATCGCATGTAGACCACACATTCTAAGTTTAATGTAAATCGGAATAACTTTTGCCAAGATACAACCGTTCATGTTTTAACAGCCACCTACAGGAAGTTGGTCCTCCATAACTTAAGCATTTCATTAGCTATCAAAATTCTTTTGATAACTTTTAGTCACAAGGGTCCACCGAGTCTTTATCCAAGTTTTCGTGCAGGTTGGACTCACGGCCCAGGAGGAGTTAGACAGAGTATGTCTCCCATACATCGCAATGTGAATAAGTAATAACGAAAATTCTATGGCCGATTAACTCTAAAGTTGGCATGGATGCTCAAGCCCCTATGCTGAACAACTGTGTCATGTTTGTGTCAATCGGAATAAATCTTGCTAAGATACGCAACTTCCTGTTTCGACAGCCCCCTACAGGAAGTTGGTCCTCTGTAACTTCCGCATTGTGTTAGCTATCAAAATTCTTTTTATAACCTTTTGTCATGAGGGTCCACCGAGTCTACGTGTACATTTTTGTGCAGATGGGATTCACGCTCTAGGAGGAGTTAAAAAAAGTAGGTTTTGTATAAAGCAAATTTGCTAATTAATTACAAAAATGAAAACAGCACCATCTAAAAGCCGATTGACACCATATTTGGCATACAGCCTCATTGGCACATGAAAAACAACTTTTTTAAGTTTTGTGTCCATCGTAATAGCCGTTTTCAAGATACAACTGTTCCTGTTTCACCACCCACCTACAGGAAGTTGGTCCTCTATAACTTGCACATTGTTTTAGCTCTCAAAAATCGTTTGATAACTTTTTGTCAAGAGGGTCCTCCGACTATATATGCAAGTTTTTGTGCCGAACGGACTAACGCCCCAGGAGTAGTTAGACAGAGTAGGTTTCCCATTTATCAATATTTTGCTGATTCATTTAAAAAAAATAAAACAGCGCCATCTAATGGCTGATTGCCGCCATGTTTGGCACCGATGCTAAACCGGCCATGAGGAACAACCTTGTCAAGTTTCGGGGCAATCAGAATAATTGTTGCCAAGACAACGCAACTTCCTGTTTAGAAAGGAAGTTGCTGTAACTTGCGCATTTTTTCAACTATCAAAATTCTTTGGATAACTTTTCCATGAGGGTCATCATATACTACTGGCAAAGATTCAAGAAGATTGAAATCACGGCCTAGGACGAGTTCGAAAGTTGGTATATTAACTTACTACTTTTGTCAATTTCTCTGAAAAATAATAATAATCTGACAAAAAACAATAGGTTCCTTCACACTTTCAGTACAAGGCACCGTTGGGGCCTTGCACTTTTGTGCTCGGGCCCTAATTAAAACCATTATTATCATCAATTATTTAGGCTTCATACTTGGATTGTTGAGCTCGGCATGTGTGAATGTTTAACTGGCAGATCCAGTTTGCTCTTGAAAAGATGATGTGCGTTACGGTGGCAGGGAATAATAGGACCCAAACACGAAGAGGCAGGCAGGCGGGAGAAGGTTGAAGTGGAGGATTTATTGGTCAAACACAAAAGCAAACCAAGGGAGTCCTGTGAGCTTTAGCAGGAAAAAAACAATTCCAACATGAAGGAAAGGGAATCCAAAAAAACAATGAAGTACAAAAAAACAGGAACTTGTGAACAAAGGGAATCCAGGGAGCACAGAAACTGAGGAGAGCTGACAGCGGGAGACACAAACACACACAACTAACAGGCAAAGACGCAAACGGACACAAAACGATCTGACAAGAGACAAAGGAAACACAAGGATTAAATACACTGGGTAATGAGGTAACAAGGGGCAAGTGACACAGCAGGTGAAACACATTAGGAGAGACAGGGTAATCAACAAAGGCGGGAAAAAACAGGAAGTAAAACTAGACGAGACAAGACAGAAAACCAGACTATCAAAATAAAACAGGAAACAGATATACACACAACAAGGAACATAAATATACACACACAACAGAATATACACAGGCCAGAGAACAATATACAAAACAGGATACAACATAACAACAGGCAACAGAAATGTCCATAACCATCACAGTACCCCCTCTCCAAGGGACGGATCCCAGACGTTCCGAACAAAACAAAAAGTCAACCCAGGGAAGGCGGAGAGGGACCGAAGGGGAATAGTGCAGGGAGAGACAACCAATAACTTAAACTATTTCATGCAATTATCCATTACTTGACTCAACTACAACAAGTGTTCAAGTGGTACAGCTGACTCAATATGTGGATATATTCATCATCATGAATGATATGTTATTTTTGTTAGTTATGCTACACTCAAATACACCTGGTTGGGATTCACTGCAAGCAGCTCCGTGAAAAGGTGATTACGTAAAAGCCTCAGGATGGATACAAATACAAGAACATCCCAGTCCCAGTACAGTCCAATCAGTTAGAAATGAAAAGACTCACAGTGGGCTTTTTACTTTTGATGCTTCCTGTCCTGTCCCTGTGACTCAGCCTGACATATTCACTATTTTTGGACACTTCTGGGTCTTGTCAGAGCTTTGAAAAAGAGGCTTTTAAAAGCGCTCACTTGAGAAACACGCCCAGAGAGCACAGTAAACCATGACGTTGACCTTTATGATGTTGACAGTTTCTGCTGATTCCCTTTTGTTCCCAAACAATGACAATCTGTACCTGAAACCACATATGGGTCGTTTCCTCTCTAAAACCTGGTGCAGTTTGACCAGTTGATAGATGGAAGTCAACGGTGAATCAGCTGCGTCACCTTCAGGAACTGAAACAGAAATAACTTCTGTGTGCAGGGTTGAAAGTCAGGTTCTGTCTGTCGTTTGTTTTTAGGTTTGAGCTTTTCTCCAAGTTTTACTTTATATTTCATCACTGTTGTTTACAAACCTTTAAATCCCCGGAACATTTTCTTTCAAATCTAGTAATTATCTTAAATATAAAAAAACACCCTGAAGTATTATTTATTAAGAGTCAAACTGAAAGCTTATCTGCTTCATGAGGAATGATTGCCTGTGGTTTAGTCAGACTTGATTGACAGATGCCATGTAAACAAACTAATGAGCTGTCATGACATTCCTTTCAATCACTGTCTGTGAGGAATGAACCTGAGGAATTATTCCTGCAGCCAATAAACATTCAATGCACATGTAGCCATGTACTTATTGTATTAAGACTTCAAATATGAATTCTTTAGAAGTGTGTTTACATCAGTGATGTGTGTAAAATGTGAGCTGATCGTTGAACATAAAGAACATTCAGATTTAGTCGTTGTGTTCAAAGACCTGTGAATCAGCGTGGGAGTATTTCAATCCTGTGGTTTTTGTTAAGTCTAGTAGAGGGTGGGGCTGCTCTTTGATTTACAATAAAATTCTTCCTGTAAGGACATGTTACACTTTTGATTTTACTGTTTATTTTCCTTATTTCTCTTTATCATTTTGGTTATTGTTTTTTGTATCATAATGATTTATCTGCTCTTGTTATTCCCTTATGTCTTCTTGTTGTGTTTACACTGATTGATTTTGTCACATTAGAGAGGACTTTCTGTAAGCTTTCCTCCCCTGCACATACACTAACCTTTATATATGTATGTCTTCCATCATGGTGTTTTAATTGTGAAATAATGAAAACTACAGGCATGCCTAAACAGTGTAGTTTCTTAAATACTATAATGAGTTGGTTTGACATTTAAAAGGACCAAACCGGGCTGTGTTTTTACAGGTTTGATCTCAATCATTACAGAATAATATGTTAACTCACATTCCTTCTGTCTGTTTTACAAATCATCTCATCGTCAGTCAGAAAGACATTCCATCACCGTCAGCATCATGTGTGTCTCACTGGTTGATTTAAAATCAAAGCACTGCACAATTATAAAGTAATAACCAGTGGTGTGAAAAAGTACATTTACTCAAGTACTGCACTTAATTACAATTTTGATGTTGTTGAATATTCATTTTTTCTGCAACATTATACCTTTACTCCACTACAACTGTAGTTTGCCAATTTAGGTTTTTCATTTAAAGCTCCATTGTGTAATTTTTTGAGTTGATTCTTAGCAAAATACCCTTTGTTCTTTCACAAATATGTACTCATTCATGTGTAATTACTTCCTCCAACTAATCAAAGTATTCTCGTAAGCGTAGAATCGGCCATTCAGAATCATTAAAAATACATACGAGTGACTCGCTCGAATGATGGCCGCCATGTTGCGCCTCCATCTTTAACATACATTAGGCAAAGAGGAACATACCTCCGCCTTTCGCGTTTTTAAACTCAGTGGCACCGTGACGAATATCTTTAACATACATTAGCCAAAGGGTCACCAGACAAATCTGAGGGGTCGTCCGATGATTAATGGAAGAGAAGATGAAGAAGAAGAAGAAGAAGAAGAAGAAGAAGAAGAAGAAGAAGAAGAAGAAGAAACCAATCTTTGATTATTTTTGTAAAATGTGAAATATATAAATATGAAATTAAGGGTGTACGATTCAGAAAATGTCACGATTCGATTCCGACTTTTAGGCTCACGATTTGATTAAATATCAATTTTCGATTCAAAAACGATTCTTGATTCAAAAAACAATTCACAGTATGTATATGTAGTTACTTTTCCCATGTGATTGCAGTAGACATACAATTTAAAAGAAAAGAAACACAACAAATTAAATGTAGTTTGATATTACTTTATATGTCTTCATACAAAAATAAAAACGTTTGTATTAAAAACTGCAAAAGTGCCAAGCTTTGGCCAGCTTTCAAATACATTTAATTCAAGTATAAAACTGTTAAATAAAAATAGCTTTTACATTTAGCTTTAAAGTGCTGCACTCAGATCAAAAATACTGCTAAATGTGATTGAGGGAGTACTTTAGCTACCAGGTTGACTGTTGAAATGTGAACTTGACTGGGCACGTTGAACTTCCTAAAATTAGGCCCTTTCTTTTTAGAACTGTGGCAACTACAGTCCATTCAACAGAACTTTTTGTGACGTGTCAGAATCACATAATGCAAATTAAATACACATTTAGGTGTGTGTGGGTGTGTGTGTGTGTGTGTGTGTGTGTGTGTGTGTGTGTGTGCGCGCGTGTATGTAACCAGTTCATAGTCCACCACTGGCTGGAATCTGTACATTCTTTTGCAGAAACAGAAGCTGGTCTATGTGTTTTGGAGAGAGCATGCTCCGCTGTGCAGTTGCGATGTCTCCGGCAGTTGAGACCACTCTCTCTGACGCAACAGTAGAAGTTTAGAGCATTGAAAGAGAGTGCGTTGGTTGACTGACATGTTAGGAGGAGGTACTTTAGGTTGTTGTTCGTCCACGTCTTTAATGTTAATCTCTGGGTGATGGCGTACCATGTGAGTTCTCAAGTTTGTGGTGTTTCCAAAATACTTAAGTTTCGCTTTGCAAAGCCTGCAAATAGCATGATTCCTATCAAGTTCTGTCTTCCCTCGAGGTTATAAAAGCCAAAATGTGTCCAAACTCTCGCCTTCAATGAGGATGGAGCAGGTTGAATAATTCTTTCTGTGAGGTTTGTCCATAGACAGTTAAGGAAGTGGACAAAGTGACGCCGTTGTTTTCTACAGAGACCAGTGAAGTATATTAGAAGCACTTTTCCGGTGATCTCTGAGCGTTACTGCGCAGCCTCGTAGATGTGACGTGAGCAACCTGTCTGAGTTGTAAGTCTTCTGGTAGCTGTGCCAAGAGAACTTTTCATTCCGAATCTTGCCGAGATGGAGAGCGTAGGTATATGTAAGGAGATAACATAGGCACAGGCTAATTATTGCTAACTAAAATGCTAGTTAACATTAGTAATTAAACTTAAACAGCTAATGTAAGTCGAAACGTAAGTCGCGTGGTTATGACACAATTGTTGTTTTTACAAAAATGTCTACTACGGAGCCATAACGTGAGGTACAAGGTAATTGTCATGTTTCTTTAGAAATAAACAATGGACAAATAGAGGGCTAGATTTATCAAGCCGTTTGCGCCTGTTTCCATGCGTTAATTGGTCGCAAAGACGGACGTAACCGATGCGGGCTATTTACAAACAGGGTGCACTTGGGTAAAATCGCAGATTGTCTGCCACATTTGCGAGAAGAGACAAGTTGCGCTTTCAATATGCGTTCGATGGGAGGGTCATGGAAAAAGTGGGAGTTCCACCCAAAAAGGTGGGAGGATAAGCGCAAAGTGCGCCTAATTATATATTCCGTGGTATTTACAAAGACTGTCAGTAAGAGCGCGTCTCTATTTTGCGGGTAAAATTCTCCGCCTCTTAAAAGCAGGTCTAAACCAGCCGCAGTCGAGTTTCCTCGTAGACCTTTATGCCGCTGGTGAAATGGCAACAGTAATTTGAGCAAGACGAAGACATAGGCGAGGCTAAATAATTTTAACATAAGAATCACACTTTGTCAGTGAACACAACATCATTTAGTATTACAGATCAAGCAACAGTGCAATATAAGAGTTACTGGAAGAAATCAAAGATGACATTGAATCTCCCACTCAGCGTTCACATCCCATTCCAGCAGTTGTTAAAGTCCTCGCTACATCACAGATATTGGCAGCAGGATCATTTCAAACAGTCATAGCATCAGCAGTGGGAATATGGCAGTCTGCACTCAGCCGTATCATAGCACAAGTACCGCTTCGCTACAGCGCAATTCATGGTCTAGTGGGCGGAGAAAGACGCCGATTGCCTGATGGGTGTCAGGGTTGATAAATACTACGCAAAATGTGGAAGCATAGCGTGCGCTATTACCAAACTCGCATAAACAGACGCAGCGCAAACTGCGCTAGTGTTAGTAAATCAGTTTGCGCCGACTAAACTACTTCCGCTGCACTCCTTCTTCTGATTATGACAAGAGTGCCCAGGCATCAGTGTGAATTTGATGCAGCGCCATCTATGGGAATCGTGAGCTAATGTCATTTCAGGACAATAGTGTCAAAACGAGAGAAAAAAAATATGAATTGATTTTTTGAATTCTATGAATCGATTTCGAATGGGTAGAGCTTGAATCTCGATTCAAATTTGAATACATTTTTTTTGCACACCCTTGTATGAAATGAAATGGGAGAAGTTTATAGGAGAAATGTCTCAAAACACTGATTTTTATAACAGCTCACAAGTCAGAACATTTCATTTGTAACAATTCATTGCATTTTATACATTTATTTTTTATGTTTTTAGTTACTATATATGCGAAATAAATGTAAAAAAAAACATTTTCCTGTGAATGTACAGGTAGACTATAATGATAACATGGCATTAAATAAAAATACATACTAAGAAGAGTACTAGTGTGAATGTAGTTACTGTAGTCTAGAGAGGACATTTGATTGCGGTTAAACAGGTGGTTTGTGGTGAGGGGTTGGGCGAGTGTTTTGACAGGTAACAATGTTTGTGTTATTGTGTGGGAGGTATAGAGACAGAGGGGAAGGGGGAGTGCACAAGAAGATTATTTAATGCCGGAGTAGAACTGATGGCATGTACTTACAGTTATGGCTCTCTACAAGGTGATCAGTGCGGTGGCTCTGCTGACTCTCCTGACACACGGTAAGGACCCTCCTCACTGCACACACCTGAACCAATCATGTTTGAGATCTCCTGAGTGGAAGCACACTGAGGAGGAAGTCAAATATTGTAATGAATAAAGTTAGCAAGTAGTGACGTAAAACGAGTGCAAGTCCTGTATTCAAAATACTACTACAAAGTACTTGGGGATAAAAAACCCTCCAACTCTGTGATCCTTTCACACTGAGTGCACATTAATGATTCAAAGTGTGCATGAATAAAAGGCATGGCAAGTTTATTTATACAGCACATTTCTGACACACAGGCAGCTTTATTATATAACTAAATAGGACCATTTATAAAATAAAATCAGTAGAAACACGGTAGATTAAAAGAATTTAAGGTGCAAAAGATGTCAAATGTATGAAAGTGATCAAATTTAGGAGTGTCCAGGTCAAGTAAATTCTCTAAAACTCTTTTAAAGTCCAAAAGTTATCGTGTCTGTCTATAATGTTTCTAGGAGGTCAAAACAAAGAAATTAATCTGTTATAAAGTCATAAAAACAGACACAGCCTCAGAGAAATCATGGATTTAACGGGTAGTCTTTTTACTTTATAAAATTTTTTTTGAGGTCTGCTTTAAAATTCACATGCATTTTAATAATTCAATTCTATATTTAGTGTAAATAAAAGAATTACGTTTCTGCAGTTTAAAGATGGAGGACTGTGTGTAATGTGGGTATAATTTAGTCCACATCACGCCTGTGAATTATCTGTTGACTGACAGACCATCTTCGCTGAAGCAGATGTGACACATATATTGCATGCTCTTCAACCTTCAATAGATTTTAACATGTTTTAAGTCGTTGCAGAACTGAGATTTTTAAGTCTGCTGTATGCTCTTTTAACCTTGTCGATTTGACAGATTACAGCATCTCGAACTGGTTCAGGGAGTTTTGTAGTCGCCAAAGGTTTCTTTCATCACTGCTCAGAGGAATGTGTGCTGCAGGGTTTCAGGGTACACATGTTAAATCCCTGATTGCAAAACATCTGTGTTAGTCATCCATCACAACAAATGCTTTATGCCACTGTATGTAGGAAAGATGTGATTTAGTGATACATTCACTTATTGCTGAAGTGTAGGCCATCATCATGGTTATTCATAATTTATATTATACAGTTATGTTTTGCAGGCCTGATAGTAGTCTTATAGAGTAAACTGAACTTCATGTGTAAAATGAGTTGAGTGCCCATTTAACTTCTGCTGCTGGGATGTTTTGCTTCTCCGTGAACCATCACCTTATCGTGGTGGAGAGGTTTGTGTGTCTCTATGAACCTGAGGGCTGTGTTGTCTGGAGCTTTGTGCTCCTGGTAGGGTCTCCCAAGGCAAAGTGGTCTCAGGTGAGGGGCCAGACAAAGAATGGTTCAAAAACCCTATGGATAAACAAGGTAGAGATGGAGTGACCCTGCCTGGAGGAAGCCCGGGGCCCCCGTCTGGAGCCAGGCCCAGACGGCGGGCTCGTCAGCGAGCGCCTGGTGGCCGGGTTTGCCACGGAGCCCGGCCGGGCACAGCCCGAACAAGCTACGTGGCTCCCATCTCTCCAGCCCATGGGCCCACCACCTGTGGGAGGAACCGCTGGGGTCGGGTGCGCTGCCACATGGGTGGCAGTGAAGGTCAGGGGCCTCGACGGACCAGACCCGGGCAGCAGACGCTGGCTCTGGGGACGTGGAACGTCACCTCTCTGTGGGGGAAGGAGCCGGAACTGGTGCGGGAGGTGGAGCGCTACCGGTTAGATCTGGTGGGGCTTACCTCTACGCACAGTCTCGGTTCTGGAACCGTACTCCTGGATAGGGGTTGGACTCTTTTCTTCTCCGGAGTTGCCCAGGGTATGAGGCGCCGCGCGGGTGTGAGGATACTAACAAGCCCCCGGCTGAGCGCCGCTACGTTGGAGTTTACCCCGGTGGACGAGAGGGTCGCCTCCCTACGCCTGCGGGTTGTGGGGGGGAAAACTCTGACTGTTGTTTGTGCATATGCACCAAACAGGAGTTCGGAGTATTCGGCCTTCTTGGAGACCTTGAGTGGAGTCCTGCATGGGGCGCCAGTGGGGGACTCCATTGTTCTGCTGGGGGACTTCAACGCGCACGTGAGCAATGATGGAGACACCTGGAGAGGCGTGATTGGGAGGAACGGCCTCCCTGATCTAAACCAGAGTGGTTGTTTGTTGTTGGACTTCTGTGCTAGCCATGAATTGTCTATAACGAACACCATGTTCGAACATAGGGATGCTCATAAGTGTACCTGGTACCAGAGCACCCTAGGCCGAAGGTCAATGATCGATTTTATAATCGTTTCATCTGATCTGAGGCCGTATGTTTTGGACACTCGGGTGAAGAGAGGGGCGGAGCTGTCAACCAATCACCATCTGGTGGTGAGTTGGGTCAGGGGGTGGGGGAAGACTCTGGACAGACCTGGTAAGCCCAAACGTGTAGTGCGGGTAAATTGGGAACGTCTGGAGGAGGCCCCTGTCCGACAGACTTTCAACTCACACCTCCGGTGGAGCTTTTCATGCATCCCTGTGGAGGCTGGGGGCATTGAACCTGAGTGGACAATGTTCAAAGTTTCCATTGCTGAAGCTGCGGTGAGGAGCTGTGGTCTTAGGGTCTTAGGTGCCTCAAGGGGCGGTAACCCACGAACACCGTGGTGGACACCGGTGGTCAGGGAAGCCATCCGACTGAAGAAGGAGTCTTTCCGGGATATTTTATCCCAGAGGACTCCAGAGGCAGTTGCAGGGTACCGAAGGGCCCGAAGGGCTGCAGCCTCTGCCGTGGAAGAGGCAAAGCAGCGGGTGTGGGAGAAGTTTGGAGAAGACATGGAGAAGGACTTTCGGTCTGCACCAAAGTGCTTCTGGAAAACTGTTCGCCACCTCAGGAGGGGGAAGCGGGGAACCATCCAAGCTGTGTACAGTAAGGATGGGACACTGTTGACCTCAACTGAGGAGGTAATAGGGCGGTGGAAGGAGCACTTTGAGGAACTCCTGAATCCGACTAATACGCCCTCTATGTTAGAGGCAGAGCTGGAGGATGACGGGGGGATTGTCGTCGATTTCCCAGGCGGAAGTCACTGATGTAGTCAAACAACTCCACAGTGGCAAAGCCCCGGGGATTGAAGAGATCCGTCCAGAAATGCTCAAGGCTCTGGGTGTGGAGGGGCTGTCCTGGTTGACACGTCTCTTCAACATTGCGTGGAAGTCTGGAACAGTGCCAAAGGAGTGGCAGACTGGGGTGGTGGTTCCCCCTTTTTAAAAAAGGGGGGACCAGAGGGTGTGTGCCAATTACAGGGGTATCACACTTCTCAGCCTCCCTGGTAAAGTCTACTCCAAGGTGCTGGAAAGGAGGGTTCGGCCGATAGTCGAACCACGGGTTGAGGAGGAACAATGCGGATTCCGTCCTGGTCGTGGAACAACGGACCAGCTCTTCACTCTCGCAAGGATCCTGGAGGGAGCCTGGGAGTATGCCCAACCGGTCTACATGTGTTTTGTGGATTTGCAGAAGGCGTATGACCGGGTCCCCCGGGAGATACTGTGGGAGGTGCTGCAGGAGTATGGGGTGAGGGGTCTCTACTCAGGGCCATCCAATCTCTGTACGACCAAAGTGAGAGCTGTGTCCGGGTTCTCGGCAGTAAGTCAGACTCGTTTCAGGTGAGGGTTGGCCTCCGACAGGGCTGCGCTTTGTCACCAATCCTGTTTGTAATATTTATGGACAGGATATCGAGGCGTAGTCAGGGTGGGGAGGGGTTGCAGTTTGGTGGGCTGGGGATCTCATCGCTGCTCTTTGCAGATGATGTGGTCCTGATGGCATCATCGGCCTGTAACCTTCAGCACTCACTGGATCGGTTCGCATCCGAGTGTGAAGCGGTTGGGATGAGGATCAGCACCTCTAAATAGGAGGCCATGGTTCTCAGCAGGAAACTGATGGAATGCCTTCTCCAGGTAGGGAACCTACCCCAAGTGAAGGAGTTCAAGTACCTTGGGGTTTTGTTCGCGAGGAGGGGACAATGGAGATTGGTCGGAGAATCGGCGCAGCGGGTGCGGTATTACATTCAATCTATCGCACCGTTGTGACGAAAAGAAGGCTGAGCCAGAAGGCAAAGCTCTCGATCTACCGGTCAGTTTTCGTTCCTACCCTCACCTATGGTCATGAAGGCTGGGTCATGACCGAAAGAACGAGATCCAGGGTACAAGCGGACGAAATAGGTTTCCTCAGGAGGGTGGCTGGCGTCTCCCTTAGAGATAGGGTGAGAAGCTCAGTCATCCGTGAGGAGCTCGGAGTAGAGCCGCTGCTCCTTTGCGTCGAAAGGAGCCAGTTGAGGTGGTTCGGGCATCTGGTAAGGATGCCCCCTGGGCGCCTCCCTAGGGAGGTGTTCCAGGCACGTCCAGCTGGGAGGAGGCCTCGGGGAAGACCCAGGACTAGGTGGAGGGATTATATCTCCAACCTGGCCTGGGAACGCCTCGGGATCCCCCAGTCGGAGCTGGAATGTTGCTCGGGAAAGGGAAGTTTGGGGTCCCCCTGCTGGAACTGCTCCCCCGCGACCCGACACCGGATAAGCGGACATGGATGGATGGATGCTGGGATGTTTTATCAAAGCATCATCGGAGACTGGAGATATAACAGTAGTGATAATACTGTATGATGAGCAGCAGTAACTAAAAGTATAAGCATACAGCATCATTTTGGGATTGTTGTGTTGTAAACTGGCAGTCAGTGATCATCAGACGTCTGTTGGTGCAGACACAGTCAATAAACATTCACCCCTTGCTTGTCATAACAAAATGTGGCAGTTGCACACATAAAAAGACATGCTTTGAGAGAAAAATTTAAACAAGAAAACAAGACAGTATGGCTGTTGGAAGAGAAAGACATGCACTGTACTGTATGTCAGCACCACTCATAAATAACAGAAATAAATAACAGCATACTTAGTGTTTGTCTCATGCTATCGAGTCAAGATTTAATTAATATAATAATTAATTAAGACTGGGTGGGGTTGTACTGTTTTTTTACCCCACAATGAACTGTAATTGTATAAGGCACAGTAAAAAATATATATTTATATATATATATATAGATATATACACACACATATAATAAAACACATAAATATATACTGTATATATGAGTGAGATATACAGTATATATATGAAAATGAACGATAACATTTAGATTTTGAAAAAAAAAAGAATAATCAACTCAAGATCAACACGTGATGCAAGAGCAAAAATAGTGAGTCCCACAAACTTTATGGAAGCAATACTGAATGGGTGAGTGCTCCTTTAAGTTTCCATCTTGTATAATCACAGTACCATCTTCATGACGAAGAAATAATATTTGTGTTTGAATGACTTTGGTTATACTTTTTTATTTCTATGGTTACGAATGATCAGATTAGGCATCAGTAAATACAAATATGTTTTAAATGTGATTATGTGTTTGTTTCCTATTTTTCAGAGTCTCACTCACAACTAGATGGTAAGTCAGTTTTATGCA
Organism: Perca schrenkii; assembly: GCA_025617405.1. NCBI lineage: Eukaryota > Metazoa > Chordata > Actinopteri > Perciformes > Percidae > Perca > Perca schrenkii. Next base: position 23,162,162 of record CM046801.1, read on the forward strand.
CACTTCTTTACTTTCACCTGGCTGTCAACATGTTGTTGGACTTGTTGTTTTGTTTATATCTTCTTTGTTGTTAGTATTTGCTATCAACCCCAGTAAAAGCAATGAAATGTGTAGACTTAAATTGAAATAAGAATAGTTTCTCCTCTATTACTTAGGACCGTTGGATTAGAAACACCTGAGAGCATCCCAGGATCATAATTCTCAACCAACAGTTAAAGTTTATAATCCCAGCAGTGCTCAGTGGTAATCCAGGGAGAAGGGAGTATTTCTCACTGTGTTCTTATTGTCTGTCTCTCTGCAGTGTGCGGTATAACCAACCCGGTCTCACGCCAGGTCGTGTAATAGTTACGTTATTGTAATCTATTAAGTCGTGGACAGGTTACGATTTTGACGTTTTTTTCGTGTATATGCAACGACTTTTGAACGTGTACAGGTCACGCTTTTTGAACCTGCTCTTGGGGACGCGACTACGGGGAAATGAGGCGCCACACGCCGGCCAAAACAACGGCACGGGCCGCCACTCGCGATCTGGGAAATGCTGACGCGACTACGGGAAATGAGGCGCCACACGCCTGCCAAAACAACGGCACGGGCCGCCACTCGCGATCTGGGAAATGCTGACGCGACTACGGGGAAATGAGGCGCCACACGCCTGCCAAAACAACGGCACGGGCCGCCACTCGCGATCGGGGAAATGCTGACGCGACTACGGGGAAATGAGGCACCACACGCCGGCCAAAACAACGGCACGGGCCGCCACTCGTGATCGGGGAAATGCGGCGCCACACGCCACTCGCAAGACACGGGAAATGAAACGCCACAATAACGAGACGGTTGGGGTTAGGAAAAAAAAAGAACGGGGTAAGGAACAAAGGAACTGCAACACGCGTCAATGGGTGGTGACTGCTGCTCACTGCTTCTCAAGGTAAGCACTAAGGGGCTGATTCTCTTAGACGGGGGTTTTTGTGTTTGCTTAACTGCTCTGCTCTTAACTTCTTTGCACTGTTTTGTTTCTCTTTAGCATCCGAGCCAGTCTGACTGTGTCTCTGGGTCTCCAGAGTCTACAGGGACCCAACCCCAATGGGGTGTCTTGGACGATAACAAAGATCATCGTAAATCCTAACTATAACGCCATAGCTAATGACAACGACATCTGCCTCCTGCAGCTCTCCTCACCGGTGACGTTCACAGATTTCGTTGTTCCTGTCTGCTTGGCAGCTCCAGGCAGCACCTTCTTCAGCTGCGTTAGCTCCTGGGTGACCGGCTGGGGCAACATTGCACTTGGAGGTGGGTCAGAAAGCAGCTAGGTTACATTTCTTTCTTTCAATACAATGGTGACAACAACTGAGTTTACTCACACAATATTTTATAAAACACCCCAAGATACAAAATTTTAATTGCTGCAAAGAGCCTCTGCAGTAAAGAGTTTGTTCTGGTGATGGTGCTAGAGGAAAGGTCACTAAAGTTTACCTGTGGAGTTTCTTGGTTAAAGTGATGGTTCGGAGTAATTCACCCTAGGGTCCTTTGCACCATGACCACGAGCCCGCCCCCGGAAGCTTTTTTCACCTGGGTCGAACATTGGGAGAGTTAGCTAGAGTAGCTTTATCAGCTGAATAGCTTAGCGCAGGGGCTAATGGACCCACGTTTGTATCTTGTAAGTTACCCCACTAATAATGCCCGAAATGATACCAAACGTCTACAAGTAGTACAAATAGGTTATGCTCTCATAAAACCATGGATTGGAAAGTTTGTAAGTACACCAGTAAAAAACATTTCAAATTGTTTTCATCCATGTTCGGTTGCAATCCGTCTTCTTCTTCATTGTCCTTGTTGGTGCATGTACCTACACCCATAGATTTTGAAATGAATTTAGAAATTAGAGGGGGTGAGAGGAAACATTCAGTGGTAGGCTGAAAAATTAGGATTCATCCTCTTGGGAACATAAATATGTACAGCATATTTCATGGAAATCTTCAATAGGTGATGTAAACAGCATCAACTGCTAACATTACTTTAATTCGTCCCCTCCATGCTCTGAACCGTAGTTGGGAGTGAGCTGATCTCAAACTAATCCCCTGGCTCGTGTCAGGTAACTTGTGTCTAGTGGTCCGGGTTAACAGAGCCCAGAGCCATAGAGATATAAGAGTTGCAACACTCGTTGATCTCGCTAGCGGGGTGGTCACGTGGTTCATGTAAGCCTGTATAGTTCCAAACACACGCAGCGCTGTCATGTTCCCCTAAGGGACTGACAGCAGCGATTGCGATATTGAATGGTAAATATGAATAAAAACCCATTCCCGTGTACTTGTTTGATTGTTATTGCATATTTGTAAATGTCAGTTTTACATTTGGAATGGGGTGACAACTGAAAGCTACAAGTTTTGGAGGGAAAGCTTCACGTCCATGTTAGCATGATAGCACTAGCTAGTGCTATCATGCTAACACTGACGTGAAGCTAGGCTACTTTCCTGTATTGTCCTTCGTGTCACAGGGACTTTAGTTTATTTACATTTTGTATTAGCCTGTCCAAACGTGTTTGTTCTGACATGTCTGGGACACCCCCCCACCCCCTGTGCCGGTTCACGTTAAATGACATCACATAGTACGCAAGGGTCACCGGGGACCTGAAGCTCAAAGCCAGGCCAATGCAAAAACGTCAAAAATAAACTAAGTCCCGGGGACTCGAAGGACAACACAAGGGTTAACCTTACTACGTCTTTTTGAGATCAAAGATGATTCAAGATGTTCTTTTTTGCACATCTGGACTATTGTATTTTCCTTGATGTTGCTTGTAATTCCGATTCACTAACCCGTGGTCAGAGAGCGATTGAGAAAGCAGAGTAGCAACGGTCCATTCAGCATTTAGTGTCCAGCCCACTTCTTCTGATGAGGCACGAGTTGACCACACAACCATGATCATTTTAAGACTAAGCCATACACCAAGTATCACATATATTAAAGAATAACAACTGTGTGTATGTGTGTGTATGTATGTACAACCATGATAATTTTAAGACTAAGCCATAGACCAAGTATCACATATATTAAAGAATAAAAACTCAATACACTTGGATGAATACATTTTTCATTTTATTAAACAATGAGTGACACAAGAACAAGTACAGAAAAAATAATACTAGAATATAATAGTAATAATAATAATAGAATACGGTGGGGAAAGGAGACAATTAAAAAAAGCAATACAACTAAGATTCACCGCTGGCACCACTGGTTATAAAACCCTTCAGCAAATGCAGATTCTACTGCCTAACATCTGCACGCTGCAAAGGAGGATACAGCATGTAAAGCTGGAGCCAGAAGTTTTGGGGGTTAGTGTTTGAGATGCTGAGTGTTTAATAAAACAATTCCTCTCCACGTATATCAGGCTGAGGTTTGTGGAACAAAAAACAAGTGGGAACAAGTATGAATAAGAGCAACAAAGTAGAGCCAGGAATAGGGGGAATATTATACTGTATCAGGGTAAACAGCCGTGATAAGGGGTACCTTGGCAGCAAGAGTCAGACTAAGAAGGCAATTTCAACACAGCAGACTTCCTCACCTAAGGTCATAACATTTAGTCCACTGCTAGTCCACTGCCAAACACCTCACTGGTTGCCGTGGATGTATTTGACCTCTTCATCCCCGGCACACTGTCCGCAGCCTCCAGTCTCCTCTTATTTCAGCAGCCAGCAGCCACCACCAGCAGCCGTCGCCAGCACCAGTAGGGCTGCTGGAATATGGAAAGAAATATGATCATAATTATTTCGGTCAATATTGAAATCACGATAATTTAACACGATTACTTGTTGACTTCTGGAAAGATGTTGCAATTATTGAACTTAAAAAAACAGTGGAAAACGTTAAATAAAATCAACAGTAAAAAAAAAAAACACACACACAACTGTGAAATTTGCCTTAATACTTTTTCATATTTAAAATTATGTCATTGTCATATGTCACTTACTGATATTTTGTGTGTGGAATAACTTGTATTCATACATGAAATCCAACAGCCCTTTCAAGGGTATAATTAAACAAACGCAACCTTATTTCTAGACACAGTACTCAGCTAAGCTAACACCGTCAGGTTCAGTAGATAAAACCTAAATAAAACCCGTCCTTAATCAACCTTAATGATCCTAGTAATCCAACATCAACAACTAACTAAATCAAAGGTGTCAGAGATTCACTACTGAACTTCATAATTGTTGGTGTAACGATACCTTTCCAGCTGGCGAAGTCAAGCTAACAAACAAGCTAACAAACTAGCAGGCAATCGGTCGGCTACCAAGATAAAAAAAATATATAATCACGCTGTGCACACATACAAATAAAGATCAGTATATGCATCATAAAGGGCCTCTGATAAAATATAGACAGCTGACAATTCAAAAGAGGTAGCTATTTAATCAACTTACCTCAGAAGTTACTTGACGGCCAGCAATGTAAGTGAATGGTGTCCGACGCCGTGAAGGGATTGTTTGTAACTATGCGAGGCTGCATACCCCGGAAGTAGGCGGGAAAAAGCGTATAACGGAGTCCAATGGGAGTGTCGCCACTCTGTCTTTCTCTATCACTCTGACAGAGCCGAAGCACAAAACGGTGAGGCGTCGGTTGGTTGCAGCAATGAACTCAGGCTTTATTACTCACAGTGGTACATTCACGGGCATAAAAGGTACTTTGCTTGGTAGCGTTCGGCTGGAGCATGGACTGTGTTACTATTACATTCGCACCGAAGACTCAGACTGATTCCCACGCTATACTTTGTTTTTACTACCCAGAACACACCTGTTTCACTACGTCACACATATGCATTTCCCCAACAAGCCGCCAGGGGGAGGCAGAGATTGCAACACTGTCTATGATCTGTCAATGTGAGAGGGTTAAAGGAACACGCCGACTTATTGGGAATTCAGCTTATTCACCGTAACCCCCAGAGTAAGACAAGTCGATACATACCCTCCTCATCTCCGTGCGTGCTGTAACGCTGTCTGACGGCTCCAGCGGCATCAGGCCAGCACAGAACATCAGGTGAATGGTTCCAGTAATCCTACTGCTCCGAATAAGTGACAAAACAACACTAACATGTTCCTATTTACATGTTGTGATTTATATAGTCACGGCGTGTACAAAAAACAACATAACATGAGACACAGCCATCTTTTAACAGTAAACAAACCGGGAAATATATTCTCAGGTGGAAGAATATAGTACTTGGGCGGAGTGATATGCTCGCAGCAAGCCTGTCTGAGAATATAGTTCCCGGTTTGTTTGCTGTTAGAAGATGGCTGTGTCTCATGTTACGTTGTTTTTTGTACACGCTGTGACTCTACAAATCACAACATGTAAATAGGAACATGTTGGTGTTATTTTGTCACTTTTGTCACAATTTGGAGCAGCAGGCTAGTTGGAACCTGTTACCTGCAGGATCTGTGCTAGGCTAAGCTAATGCTGGAGCCGTCAGACAGCGTTACAGCACGCACGGAGATGAGAAGGGTATGTATCGACTTGTCTTACTCTGGGGGTTATGGTGAATAAGCTAAATTCCCAATAAGTCGGCGTGTTCCTTTAACAGGTTTCAGTTATTTATTTTGAAGTTGTAGTGGACCTGTCCTTTGGTTTGACTTTGTTTAACTAAATAAACTCCTGATTGTACCTTTAATGGGCAAATACATGGTCGTTTAGAGTCATAGACCTACTGATGTAGTAATCAAACACTCATAATTCATCACGTGCTGTTTATTCACTGTATTTGTTTCTCTTTAGTTTCCCTTCCTGCCCCAAGAAACCTAATGGAGGTGAATGTGCCAATCGTGGGGAACAGACAGTGTAACTGTGACTATGGTGTGGGCCGAATCACGAACAACATGATCTGTGCCGGGTTAAGTGCTGGAGGGAAGGACTCCTGTTATGTAAACATCTTTACGCCTGTGTTGGTGTCATATTTAATCTCCTGCAAAGATTTCTCTGCTAAATCTTTTGTCTTCTTAAAGGGGGATTCAAGTGGTCCGCTGGTGAGCAAGCAGGGCAGCCGCTGGATCCTGGGGGGAATCGTAAGTTTTGGAAATGGTTGTGCCCAGCCTAATTTCCCAGGAGTCTACACCAGAGTGTCCCAATACCAGTCCTGGATCAACAGCCAGATCACCAGCAGCCAGCCGGGCTTTGTCACCTTCACGTCCACTGGAACTGACAGTGACCTCAGCATCAGCTGTGCTGAGCTGCCACCGCCTCCAACCACCCTCCCTCCAACCACTACAACCACCCTCCCTAAAACCACTACAAGCACCCTCTCTACAACCACCCTCCCTAAAATGTCTACAAGCACCCTCTCTACAACCACCCTCCCTAAAACCCCTACAACCACCCTCCCTACAACCACCCTTCCTAAAACCACTACAAGCGCCCTCCCTAAAACCACTACAACCACCCTCTCTACAACCACCCTCCCTAAAACCACTACAAGCACCCTCTCTACAACCACCCTTTCTAAAACCACTACAAGCACCCTCCCTAAAACCACTACAAGCACCCTCTCTACAACCACCCTTTCTAAAACCACTACAACCACCCTCCCTAAAACCACTACAAGCACCCTCTCTACAACCACCCTCCCTAAAACGTCTACAAGCACCCTCTCTACAAGCACCCTCCCTAAAACCACTACAAGCACCCTCCCTACAACCACCCTCCCTAAAACCACTACAACCACCCTCTCTACAAGCACCCTCCCTAACGCCACTACAAGCACCCTCTCTAAAACCACTACAAGCACTCTCTCTACAACAACCCTCCCTAAAACGTCTACAAGCACCCTCTCTACAACCACCCTCCCTAAAACCACTACAAGCACCCTCCCTATAACCACCCTCCCTAAAACCACTACAACCACCCTATCTACAAGCAACCTCCCTAACGCCACTACAACCACCCTCCCTAAAACCACTACAAGCACCCTCTCTACAATCACCCTCCCTAAAACCACTACAAGCACCCTCTCTACAACCACCCTCCCTAAAACAACTACAAGCACCCTCCCTACAAGCACCCTACCTAAAACTACTACAAGCACCCTCTCTACAAGCACCCTCCCTAAAACCACTACAAGCACGCTCTCTAAAACCACTACAACCACTCCCTCTACAACCACCCTCCCTAAAACCACTACAAGCACCCTCTCTACAAGCACCTTCCCTAAAACCACTACAAGCACCCTCTCTAAAACCACTACAACCACTCCCTCTACAACCATCCCTCCCTAAAACCACTACAAGCACCCTCTCTACAACCACCCTTCCTAAAACCACTACAACCACCCTCCCTAAAACCACTACAAGCACCCTCCCTACAACCACCCTCCCTAAAACCACTACAAGCACCCTCTCTACAAGCACCCTCCCTAACGCCACTACAAGCACCCTCTCTAAAACCACTACAAGCACTCTCTCTACAACCACCCTCCCTAAAACGTCTACAAGCACCCTCTCTACAAGCACCCTCCCTAAAACCACTACAAGCACCCTCCCTACAACCACCCTCCCTAAAACCACTACAACCACCCTATCTACAAGCAACCTCCCTAACGCCACTACAACCACCCTCCCTAAAACCACTACAAGCACTCTCTCTACAACCACCCTCCCTAAAACCACTACAAGCACCCTCTCTACAACCACCCTCCCTAAAACCACTACAAGCACCCTCTCTACAACCACCCTCCCTAAAACAACTACAAGCACCCTCCCTACAAGCACCCTACCTAAAACTACTACAAGCACCCTCTCTACAAGCACCCTCCCTAAAACCACTACAAGCACCCTCTCTAAAACCACTACAACCACTCCCTCTACAACCACCCTCCCTAAAACCACTACAAGCACCCTCTCTACAAGCACCTTCCCTAAAACCACTACAAGCACCCTCTCTAAAACCACTACAACCACTCCCTCTACAACCACCCTCCCTAAAACCACTACAAGCACCCTCTCTACAACCACCCTTCCTAAAACCACTACAACCACCCTCCCTAAAACCACTACAAGCACTCTGTCTACAACCACCCTCCCTAAAACCACTACAAGCACTCTCTCTACAACCACCCTCCCTAAAACCACTAAAACCACCCTCTCTACAACCACCCTCCCTAAAACCACTACAAGCACCGTCTCTACAAGCACCCTCCCTAAAACCACTACAAGCACCCTCTCTACAAGCACCTTTCCTAAAACCACTACAACCACCCTCCCTAAAACCACTACAAGCACTCTCTCTACAAGCACCCTCCCTAAAACCACTACAAGCACCCTCTCTACAACCACCCTTCCTAAAACCACTACAACCACCCTCCCTAAACCACTACAAGCACTCTCTCTACAACCACCCTCCCTAAAACCACTACAACCACCACAACCAAACGTGAGTGTCTGTCATGTCCAGACTTTAACCTTAAATTGAATGTCCACTTCATACAAATGTTGAACATGCGTGTCTGTTTGTTCAGGGTGATTCTGGAGGTCCGTTGATGTGTAAGCTGGGTGGCTCTTGGTTCCAGGCAGCAGTGTTATCAGCTGGAAACACCACCAGACAAACATGAGATACAGTGATGCAATTCCCCAAACTGAGCAACTTCCAAACCTTCCTGGCTCGTACAGTGGGGTTCTTATCTCCAGTTTCAAACTACTCCACCAACACCACCAGCGCCAGCAACAGCACCAACACAACTCTCCCCAACATTGCCGCTTCCAACGGTGCCACTCCTGCTCACTCCCTAGTCTTCCTCTTTTTCCATCTCCTCGTCTTCTCAGCGTGTCTCCAACTTTTCTTATAGAAGCCTCCAACCTTTTTGGAAGGATTTACTGTACATGATGTGACGAGCACAAATTAATGTAAATGTTCTGAGGTTCAGAAGGGTTACTGCTATCAGTCTAAAATGAAGGGTGTAATTGAAGACTTGTTTAAGTTGCACGAAATAAATGTCTATGTAATATGTAGCTGAGCGTTTCTGGCATTTCTTGGATTTGAAGCTACATGGACCATACGGACATCTGCACATCTGTTTTTGTTATTATTAATTAATAATTATTATTTTTGAATCATCACAACGATAAAATGTGTGAAACCTTGGTAATATATAAATGATTTATTTTTACTAACTGAGAATTCATTTTTAGAACAGAATGATTGTTAATTGGGAGATCTATCTGTCATCCATTTAGGATCCAGACATTATGCACATACCCTAAAATGATTATTTGTCATTGACTTAAAGTGTCACCCTAAACTGACAGAAGAAGAAGGATGCATTCATAATTACTTTGCAGATAGATTCAAGATAACTTTATGTCAGGGAAGGCTTTAACACATGTAATGAAATGAAACCTACAGAAGCATATTTTGGAGGCCTGAGGAATACAGTAACTTTGATCAACTTGTCCATCATCTACCTCAAAGAGCTACTGTATGTTTATATCTATCTGAAGCAGTTTATGTACACAAAACTGTATTTGCTGCCCTTTAAAGGGATATTTCTTTGGTTTGAACGCTTAATGCCAATTGTAAGTCTTGCCAAGTCTTGTCCTGTAAATGGGAAGTCCTTTCTGTTTGCTTGATTCTCTGGCATTTTCCTTTATGCTGTGAGCACATGCATGCTAAGATTATTATCTTAGCATATAAGGTTATATTTTTGATCGAAGCACATGAATATTGATGTTTTGGTTAATATTTACATAATTAAAGACACTGAGAGAAAATGTTTGTGTGTTTTCCTTGGTACATATCCTATATATATATATATATATATATGTATATATATATATATATATATATATATATATATATATATATATATATATATATATAGGTCATTATCGTAAACTAAAACTGAAACTTAAATAAGCAGTGAAAAATCTTGTCGTAAACTTAAAACTAAATAAAAACAATATCCTTTAAGAAAAAGTAAACTGAAATGATATTGTCTTGTTGATAAAAAGGAAGGTAAACTCATTTCATTATTAGTTTTTTAGCTAGAATATTTCACCACCAAAAAAGAGACAGCATGAATTTCCGTCAAATAATGTGACGTTAATTTTCTGAAGTGTGGTAGTGATAGAGTGTTTCAAAGTTGACTCCCAAATCAAAAGATTGAAACATTATGGCCATTCCTACACAGTTCTCCAACTATGTATTTTGTATGTACATGTATCTGAGACTTTACACCTGACCCTAACTAGTGGGCGGCTGTGGCTGTGATAGAGCGGTCGTCTACCAATGGGAAAGTCTGTGGTTTGATCCCTGGACAAGCCCTACAGTCCCATGTCACTGACCTCCAAATTGCTCTCGATGTTGCGCCATTGGTGTGTGAATGTTTATCTGGCAGTTGCTTTGGATAAAAGCCTTTTAGAAACTATAACTTTGGGTATAAATTCCTAAATCAGAAAAAATAAACAGCAGTGACAGGCAGAGGTGGAAAAAGTACTAAAATATTGTACTCAAGTAAAAGTACTAATACTTTGATGAAATATTACTCAAGTACAAGTAAAAATACCTATCTGAAAAACTACTCAAGTAAAAGTAATAAGTAGTTTATTTAAAATGTACTTTAAGTAAAAGTTACTTAGTTACATATAAAAAACAAATGTAAAACGTGGTGAGGGGATTTCTCCCATGTAGTGAAAATAGGACAGGGGTCATAAAGCCAAAACTATTTTGTTTTTAATTAAAGAAAAATCTATACAAATGTATAAACATGTAATAACAACATAACACATGTCACAAATGACATTTAAGACCCTTAGAAAGATATAATATGCAATTTTAGATCAGACCATCCCATAAAATATTTTCAAACTATCAATTGAAAGTGAAAGTACCATACATTGTTAGTTCTGAGGGCCATCTTTCTTTTCTTCACAAACATAAACAACAGTTATAATGCAAATCAAGGCCACATCACATGTTTTGACTCCATAAATGGGTTAGACCCATAGACTGTTAATTATAATTATTAATATTAACAGACCCTAATGTTCACCGCCCAGACTATAGCAGCTAGCTTCTACACACCTGTAGCTCTTAGGAGATAATTAGATGTAGTATGTGTAGTAGGTCTTGAATGCTGCATCCCTGGATGCCTTGCTGCTTTTGCAGTGTATCTAACTAACAAAGCTTCAGATGTCGGTGCCCACTGTGCATCAGTCATTTTTGAGGGATAACAGCTGATTTACGACCATGCTAACGTCTCCCGCTCAGTTCGCCCGGTTTGCCGCTCGCCGACACATCCATGGGTCTTATCATAGACTGTATATTAGTTAATTTTTATTATATTATTAATATTAACAGTCTATGGGTCCGACACATTGCAGTTCTTCTTCTACTTCTTTTTAATTGTGACTTGCAACCAGAGAATAAGCTGCATACTTAAAAAAAAAATGTTTATTGTTCATTTATTCAGAACATAGATGTACAAACAAATAAGGCACAATCATAAATCAATCTAAAAAAACAGAGCTATTGCCTCGGGTCGAGCATATAAAACAAAACATAGGAGCTTATACATTACAAAACAACATAAGGAATGATATAAAAGAAAATAAATAAAAAATAAATAAAGAGAAGGGGCTATCTCAAATTAAATTAAGAATTTCAAATAAATAGATCAATTCAAGGGCTTTTTTTAATCTTTAACTCGTTTCAATGACTTGCACAAAAGATTTAACTCATTCTTCCAATGGATCAGGGAGGGTTTGGTCTTAAAGTATATACATTTATAATAGTAGTAACCAGCGCTGCAGATCTCTCCTGAAGGATTGCACCAACTCACACAGAAAAAAAAAAACATGTTCTAAATGTTCAATTTCTTTTTCACAAAAAACACAGTTATTAGTATCAAAATTGAATCTTAGTCTTAAAAATTTGTTTGTTGGGTAGATTTCAATACATTTTTTAAAGTTTACCTCATTTACCTTTGTGAGAAGTGGAAATGAGATATAACTTTTTCTTATTTTCTTAACCTCTCCATCCCCAAATTCTTTCAACATATATTGTCTTTTTACTAGATTGGGATAATATTCCTCCAATAGAATCAGACCAGTAGAAACCTTGGAGTACCTAACGTCTTCTCTCACCATTGATTTCAGAGACATTGGTATAGCTTTCAACCATCATAACGCTTGACATTGCATTGAAGTTAATATTTCTCACAAAACTCCTCGTGCTGTAACAAGAGTCCATTACTTTCCATAAAATGAGCAATTGCCCAGATTCCCTTTGATTTCCATTCCTCCATGTACACAGATTTTCTGCTTATCAATATGTATCTATTATTCCAAACTGTAGTATTATGAGGTGTGAAATTATGTTTGTAGATTAACTTCCAATAGAAAAGGACCTGCTGATGGAAATCAGAAAGTTTGACTGGTAACGAATTGCATTCAAAATCACATCGCAGAAAAAAAAGTCTATTACACCCATTTTTGAAAATATTAAATTGGGGACAGTAAACCTGCCTGTTACTAATAAAAGATTTTAACCATTTCAATTTCAAGACACCATTCTTTATATAAAAATCAATCGCATTCGCACCTCCATCTTCATAGTTTTTAACCATGTTGATTTTCCTTATGTACTGACATTTGTTTCTCCATATGAAATTAAAAATGATCTTGTTTATGGCTTTGATCATGTTTGTAGAGATGTGTAAGGAGAAAGCCGTGTAGATACGTAAGTCTGGATAAACTGTCCATTTTGGATAATAAAACTCTCCCAAAATTGTAATATCTCTCTGCAACCACCTATTTAAGATTAGGTTACACTTTTCTATATTGTTCGATATATTCATTTTGTCTGACGTTGTCTTATCCTTGGAAATAACAATCCCCAAGTATTTAACTTCTGACTTAACCTTTATGTAATATAAAGGTTGCATAATTTCATATTTATCTAAATTCAATTGTAAACCTGAAGCTCTTGAGAAGTGGTCAATAATATGTAAGGCTAAAGGGCTAAATTTCATTTTCATTTTTTAGAAACAAAGTTGTGTCGTCAGCCAATTGACTTATGGTAATTTGTCTGTCACTTACAACTAACCCTTCAATACAACTATTCTGAATCAAAATGGACAACATTTCTGCTACCATAATGAATAGAAGTGGAGAGCTGCTGCAACCCTGACAAATTCCCTTCTTAATCTCAAATCGAGGACAGGTGTCATGCCCTAGAGCTACCGAGCTATTGATTCCATTATAAAGCATCTCAATTATATTCATAAATTTTTCCCCAAATCCAAAGTGATGTAAAGTTTTCAAAATAAAAGGTCTGGTGCAGAGTGATAGAGCTCTGGTCTGGGGTAGTCATTCCGGGCGGAATTTTTTTTTTCTTCCCTTCATTTATTTTATTTTACTCAGTAACGGATGGGATTTGTAATGTAGCGAAATACAATCCTTCAAAACGTAATCAAGTACATTTTAAAATACAGATTTTAAAAACTACTTGAAAAATACAAAATACACAACAAAACTACTCAATACAGTAACGTGTGTAAATGTATTTCGTTACTTTCCACCTCTGGTGAAAGGACCTCTAAACTATTGAGCAGGACAGTTGACAGCATCAGGGATAATAATATTCTTTATAATTATTCTAAATGTTTTCTAGTCATGGTAATCACAAGGTAATCACAACCCCACAGAGAGAGAGAGAGAGAAATGGGACTGATAAAGGCTGACCTCAAGTGGCCAAAGAAACCACTTAGATGGATCCATTTTTTAAATATTTCAGAATAAAACAGAAACAGAATGTTTAAAATAACAGCACAAAGCTACTTTAGTAGTACTTACAACATTTTCTAACATTAAAGTATAAGTCTGGTGATATTCTATATTTTATTCAAGTCACCAAATTCCATGAAAACATACACAGTTCTGCTCCCACAAATGCTCACTAGAGCACCAAATGTAGATTAAATCACCACTGAAAATAGTCCCCAAAAATACTGTTCCTTCCTGTTTGTTTGATAAAAACAACAGTGACCAGCTGTTTCAGGAGATTACTGATGAAACTACTGACAGGAAGTCAGGAAAGTACTGAAAGATACACATTAGCTTTAACCTAATGAACTCCAAACTTCTCAAAATATGCAATACAAAAGGTATCAACAAAACCAGGTCAACAATTCTGTATTTCATCAAAAGTAAAAGATATAAAAATGTCCTCTCGTAAGTGTTAAACAACAGATAGTGTCAGTTAAGAAGTTTTTATGTTGAGGTTTATCATTCTTTGACAATTTAAAAACCTTGTTTCTAAGTAATATTGTAATTCTAAAAGCTGAATACAATGTTCTTTGACTCTGCTGAAGACACTGTATTGTTGAAATGTTAGTCTGTTTGCAGAATCAAAGGCTGCAAATGAATCTGTGTGCTCCAGTTCTTTTTTCCTAGGAGTTATCTGTCCTTGAGCTGAGAGGGACCTGATTTAGTCGCATGTTGCTGAATGATATGAGGCGATAAATTGGTCCACAGAGATTTTGCCTTTCTATTTATACTATGTATCTAGGCAGTCAGTACGCAAAATACAAACTTATAATTGGGATTTTGCATCAATAGATCGCTCCCTTTGACATTTCTATTTTATTAGATTATAAAGTACAGAAATATCAACATGTATAATATTCTAATATGGTATCATATTATATGGGTTTATAGCATATATCTAATGTTTTAATATCAACATTAGATATTTAAATTCAATGAGCAAAACTGTTTTTCTGTACATTTTTGCATCAATGTGATGAAGTACGTTGATTTATCAGGTATTTCATTTATCACATATTTACTATCTGATTGTTTCATCCATTAACTCCATTCATTTTACAGAAAATGAAGATGCTGAGCATAAATCGCAGTCTTCCCCAACACTTTTTCCTGTTATTTCTCCACTATAAACTCTCTAATAAAAGGCATACACTTTAAAAACATGTTTTAAAGAACTCAGAAACTAAAGTACTTGTGGTCGCTTAGTTGAAATTGGTGCACCTCGATCCTCGTCTTCTACTTAATCCGGATCTCGAAGCAGAGGCAGTTGCAGGAGTCACACTCTGGAGGCTGACAGGTGCAGGCACAGTCCCATTTGGCACACTTGTGAAAACATATCAGACACAAGAGTTCACTAAAATTATGTATTTAAACGTTGTACGGTGAGCTTTTTGGCAAGGAGCACTTAGACAACACTTTAGATTCTGACAACAGACTATGAGCTCCATCCTCTGTGTCATGTGATTGAATATGTCAGAGAGTTGGTGATAACACAATGTTGGCTTTTTATCATTAGTGATAAGCAGAAGAACTTCAGCCATGTTTGTGATACAGTCACAAGCTTAAACTTAGATATCCAGTTTTCTCCTGCGCACACTACAATGTGAGACTGGGTCTGCGGTGGAATAGTGTTTTTTACTTAGAAAGGTTAATAAGGGAAATGACCTGGAAATATCTAAGACCCCTTTTACACCAATGGCTCCATCAGGCTTATACCCAAGTCGACTGTGTTTAAATGAGGTAACCCTCCTCGATGGTGGGTTTGGTCAGGGTAAACTAGAGTCGATTTCAATGTGAATTGCGCACGACCTGGGGTCACTAACAGCTGAGGCGGGACAAATTATGTGATTGGGTGGAAATACAGTGGGGCAGTCGTCACAGGTCGCTGCCTATGTTCGCCGTACACTTTAAGCAAACAAGATAAAATGTGCAATTTCTGCACAAAACCATGTGAGAAGTGTTTGATGGTTTTTTCTCTATGCTTTAGAATGTAATCACTGCAAAACAATCAGAAAGTAAGCTTCAAATAGCTTCTAAAACATTAGTTCTGCTGGCTAGGACTGGAGTGTGTGTTATAGCTGTCCTCCACTTAATGTAAATGTTATGATGCATTGCTCCCGGTTGACCCAGGTGATCTCTGAATTGTCATGACCAGGGATATACCCATGTAGACTGGCTTGGTTTGAAGTTCCAAAAGGAGGGTTGAACCATGATCAGAAAACCCGAGCCCAACCCTGGTAGGTGGTGTGAAAGAGGTATAAGTGGCAGCCATGATAAGAGGTGGTGGAACTTGCTAGATGCTCAGGAAAAGTCCTTCAATACCACTTTTCTCATCTCCTTTAGCTTAGGGTACACTCGACCATACTTTATCAAAGGAAAGGAGATAATGCCGTCCCACAATTCCATGCGGCAGCAACATTTAAAGCAACACACCATTTGGCCGTTCACAAAAACAAATGATATGCTTATTGCATACATTTAAGAATTATTTTCATATAATCATACTAATTAGGATTCATGGGGATAAGTATGAGTGGACAGGAAGGTGAGTGTGAGCAACATTCTCAGCAACCATTTCCTTTTACTTTTGTGACTGGTAGCCTATATTCCTTATTTTATTTCAATTCCAACACACAGGTCAAAGTATCTAATATGCTTTTAGTAGTCCATTTACTGAACATCGTAGTTTCACCCAACAGACCCACGTCAATAACATCCGCCATTGCATAATTACATAGCCGAGTGTAAGTGCAGTTGGCTTCTCTGAGCACCGTGTTGTCTTTCCCTGATACCTAATGAATTGTCCTTCATATCTTTCCTTCACCTTATGATGCTTTCTGAGGTCAAGGAAAAGGCGCAGTGGATGTGTCACATGCCTTTGGTGCGGTAGACCCGGGTTCGATTCCCACTGCAATACATCAACCAATGTGTCCCTGAGCAAGACACTTAACTCCTAGTTGCTCCAGAGGTGTGTGACCTCTGATATGTAAGAATTGTAAGTCGCTTTGGATAAAAGCGTCAGCTAAATGACATGTAATGTAATGTAACAACTCGACTTGTGTTGCTGAACTGGGAGAAGCGAGTGCCATACGTTAATAAACCGACTCTCACTTTTCTTTTACCTCATTCGGGCCATTGTGTGTTGCTGGTATTCTTCTGCTACTGTGTGTGTAGTAATCTAGCTCATTATGTGAAGTTAAATGTTAGAAGTGAATGTTGCTACATGGTAGGTAGGCTGTCATGAGGAGACCGCTCACCAGGCTACTGAATGAGACCGTAACCGTGCCTAATGCATGAGTCTATAATCAAACGGGTGTCTAGGTTCTCGAGGTGAGTTATCAACCGATAGCAGAAGCCTTTATGTCTCGTGCATTTTAGAATTGTGTTCATGGAAATTCATAGGCTACATTACCAAGGGGAAAGTATTATATCACATAAAAATACACGTAATGTTATCTTGGTAGTTATGTTAAGTTAAATGTTAGAAGTGAATGTTGCTACATGGTAGTTAGACTGGCAAAAGGAGACCGCGCACCAGGCTACCGACCGTGGCTGGTGCGTGAGTCTAGTGTTGTTCAGTATGAGTGTGTAAATAGTATGTTGAGACCGAATGTAACCACAACCGCTCGAGTCTTCCGCGGTGTCTTGGTTCCTAGCGGGGGAAGTAAACGCGCGATCACTCCCCTCGGCCGCCAAGGGCACGCAAACCATTGACCGAATCTATTAACTCGACAGGCCAACCAACGACCGTCCGATTGAACCGACTCGTGTAAAAGAGTCTGTTGTCCCATCACTAGTCACATCTAATCATTTTTATTTATATAGCTCAATATCACAGTGATTTAACAACATATTGATGGATGAGAAAAAGGCTCTTGATTATCCACTTATCTCAGTAATGGTGTGGAGTGTTTGAAGGCTACTTACACGAAACGACATGACGTGAGCGCACGGTTGACAGGCAACAGTCACACATTTCCGCAAATCTGAAGCACTGGTCACATACGGAAATGTTTGGACAGCAGTCACAACACTCTGAAGAACAACGTTCCTTTTGAAGAGAAAACAGACAAAAATTTGCATCACTCCCCACACTGACGTTTCTGTACATTTTACTTGTGTTTGTTGACAAACAGGAATATAGTGGAACATAAACCTAACTAATAAACCACACATTAGTATTTTAGTTTGATAGGCCTATTTATCTTCCTCTACATCCGTGCTACTATGTTTAGTGCAAGTTCCAGTAAAAAGCACATTTGATCTATTTTACATTTTACAAACTGTAGCGAGGAGAATGGCCTCCTTGTTCTTTAGAGAGCAGTGGCCATGCCTGCAGCACCAACCTTGAGGCAGCCGACACAGCCTGATCCCCAGGAAGATCATGTACTGCTGGGAGAGGGATTGAAAGCTCCCAAATAAGCAACACCTGAGGAGCAGGACATACCAAATATATAACTACATGTAACAGAGTAAAGCTGGGTACATATTAGTAGAAAGATGTTCTTTCTTACCTGCATTGTCTCTTTCTAAGAAGACACCTTCAAGTGTCACAAGGCTCACATCTCTGGGAATTCTGACAGGAGAAGAATAACAATTAAAACCACTATCAATTAGTTAGGCTTTCAAATGCCTCTGTTTATTTTCCTCTATGTTAAAATGGGTACATTTATCTCGATTTTGACCTACTGCACTGTACTTTTTAAAGGGGTGATAGAATGATTATATAGAGTATTTCACACTGTTCCTTATGGTCTCCTAATTGGATATGTAACATTGGTTGGGCTGAAAATGGCCTGGTTGATATTTTATTGGCCCTTATGCATCCCTGTGTTTTGGCTCTATTTGAAACAAGAGCTTTTCTTCCAAATAGAGAGCCGAAGTCCCGCCCCTTCTGGTGGACCTCATGGGACCTTAAGTCAGAAAAAATATGAACGGTAGTGAACGGGGAGAGGCAAATTATTTTTTGATCCTGTTTGAATTGAGCCATGGATTACAAATATGATGTTCGTCAATTTAAAAGATAATTTTTCAACCGAAGAAAGTCTCAGTTAGCCGTAGGTTTGTCGTAGTACCACTTAGTTTTGTGTGAAACCGCTCAGTGGACTACATCTCCCGTTTCACACAATCTACGTCACCTTGCTTGATGCTCGGCTTACTCGCTAGCTAGCTAGCTTAGCTCTGTTCCACAACACATGTAACGTTATTTTAACTGCTGGGTTTTATCCAGTCATGTGTTCTCAGCAGAAAAGCAAAAGAACAAGCAAGATCCTCTGCTCATTAGAGTAACGTTCCATCCCCGGTACGATACACACAGACATCGTAGCTTCAGAGAGACTTCATCCATGAAGGTTGTAGTCTTTGTAATTACGTATTTTCACAGTCTTATACTTCAACAGTTTAACAATAAACAGAGACTTTCTTCGGTTGAAAAATAATGTTTTAAATTGACGAACATCATATTTGTAATCCATGGCTCAATTCAAACTGGATCAAAAAATAATTATTATCTCTCCATTGACCCTCGTTCATATTTTTTCGAAAGATAGGTCCCATGGACTGGAAGTAGAAGGGTGGGACTTCGGCTCTCTATATGGTATGCTCGTGAATATTTAGATGAACTGCGCGCTGATTGGTTGAGCGAATTGCCATAGGCAGACATTAGAGATGCGCGCTGATTGGTTGAGCAAATCCCCAATACACACACATTAGAGAAGCGACAGAATCTCATATTCCAGACACTGCAATGTTTCATTACCAAATTCACTTCTGAGACTTTTTTATGTGAGAAATCAACTATATAAAGCTCAAATATGGGCCATTTTACAAAAGCGGCGGTGCTGCTCCCTCGCCGCCCGACTTACCTTCCTTCACAGACTCCGGCCTGCTGTGAGCTCCGTTAGGCTGGCAGCCCTGACAGAGCTCCAGGGCCTGTAACTCCCCTCTTCCTGCTAGCTAAATGGCCCGTTGTGTGAGAGTGAGAGCGCGGTCAGCAAGCTTTTTACACCAGCAATCTCTTACCACATGTTACACACAATGTCACGCCACTTAGCTATACAACATCCAAATGTCTTATAAAGCTAACAACGGTGTCCGATTTCAAGTTAATATTTGTTAAGTTTAGCTAGGTGTTTCGTTAGCGGCGACTGTCCCTTCAATCCTATCTATGTGTAGCTACAAATCACGGCTAGTAAGCTTCATTTTTGGTCGTAATTCGAGTATATTTACAGTTTGAATTTCGTCACGCCACTTACACATCTAACTAAATGTCTTATAAAGCTAACTACGGTGTCCGATTTCAAGTTAATGAATATTTGTGAACAGTGGGGATTTCGTTAGCTATGACTGTCCCTTCAATCCTAGCTATGTGTAGCTAGCTACAAATCAAGGATAGTTAGCTTCATTTTTGGCGTAATTTCTGTATATTTACAGTTTGAATTTCATCACGCCACTTATACAAGATCTCCCTAAAGGTCTTATAAAGCAAACAACGGTGTCCGATTTCAAGTTAATGAATATTTGTGAATTTCAGAGGAATTCTAGGAGCTAGCTCTTATTGATAGAGCTACATCCAGCCGCAGGCTCTATCAATGACACACACCGGGCATTTAGCTAGCAGGAAGAGGGGAGCTGGCCTGCAGGCCCTGGAGCTCTGTCAGAGCACCAGCGTGTAGTAGTCCATTATCCAAAAACCGGTGACTTTGCGCGGGTATGGAGTGCTTTCGGCTGCAAGCCGTGACGGAGCTCCAAGTTCCTCAGAGCAGGCCGGGGTGTGTGAAGGAAGGCAGGCTGGGCAGCGAGGCAACAACACAGGCAGCACCGGCGCTGAACCCCGACACACAGTCGGACAACATTTGCAATTAGCCGTCCATTTTTGTAAAACAGCCCCTATTTGAGCTTTACATAGTTGATTTCTCACATAAAAAAGTTTCAGAAGTGAATTTTGTAATGGAATAGCAGAGATCTGCGTGACCTAGCTAGATTCAGAAGACTACCTGATCTCAGGTCAGTTGTGTAGCCTATGTAAATGTTGGGGCGTGACTGTTCTCTTAAAGGTCCAATATGTAATATCTGTACTGTAATAAATCCAAAAATGACACCAATGCCTCATCAGATATTAAGGAAACATGTTAAACTGAAATACTATCTTTTCTGACAACAATGCTAATGTCAGTATATTTTTCTTTTTGAAATTCACATTCCGTGACGGAATTAATGTTTATGTTTTGATCTGTGTGTTGGTATCAACGGCCCAGTTTGACAGGCAGGCCGGGTTGCCAGATATACCTGTAAAAACGTAAACCCAGCACGCTACAGCTGTAACGGTAGTACAGCCATGAAAGCAGCACACAAACGAACAGGATCAACGGAGATAGATTCTACCTGACGTAAAAAAGAGAAAACAGCATGTTTCTAACAGTTGCGTGACCAGAGACGTAACAACCCCCTGGTAAATATTGGAGATGTATTTGAAAGATGGAGACAGCTTAGATCCCAAAAGGACGCAGATTTGGCTTATTTTCTCCTGAACAGGTAAGCATTAGCTTCAGGCTAATTTATTACAGCTACTAGGGATGGGCATTTTTTGTCATTTCAACATTTATGTACTCATATTGAATTATATAGCTAGAGTACCCGAGTTGTTTACTCGCAACAACAATTGAGACACAGCCAGTAAAGTGATCCCGACTGGTCCTGGCTAACGCCGCCATGCTAACCCTGCTAACTGTTAACGTTACCGGGATGACCAGGCATGCAGCCCATGGCTGTTTACAGCGTGTAGCCTCGTCAGCGGCTGGAGCCGACAACGGTGAGTTATTTTAAACCACGAGAGGGGGGCTGTAAATCGGAAAGAGGGACTGTGAGTTTGTGTGTTTAGCGATTGTTGCCGTAATTCTAAGCCAATGAAGTGTGTTCCATCGGCAAGGTATTGGTATTTTTAGCGTTTCGTATTGTAATTCTAAGCCGAGGAAGTGTGCCTGACTCGCGTGTGGAGAGGACAGTGAGGTTGTTTTTAGCGGTTCATACTGTAATTTTAAGCCGAAATAGTGTGTCTGTCAGTTGGTTACAGAGCTCCGCGTGAGCACGGGCTTTTATGACTGTCAATATAGCCAGCATCTACCGTTAGCTATTCCTCTGTGCTGTGGAGTAATGTCTGGCTATGTTAGACTAGCATCTACCGTTAGCTACTCGGCTGTGCTGTGGAGTAATGTCTGGCTATGTGAGAAAAGCGTCTAGCAACATTGTTGTGAATGCTGCGGTCTCAGCCTGGCAACCTCCGTGAACTTCGAGTCTGGGCAGGAGGGGGCGGGGGAAACGACTCTCCAGTATTTTGAATTGATAGTGCAGTAACTATTTTAACCGCTAGCTGCCAGTATTACACACAATATTACATATTGCACCTTTAAGGTTCCGGATTTCGAGATGCTTGCGCAAGCAACTAGCTTTGTTGTGATTCGCCCGTTTTCAGCGGCAGTTTCAAAATATGAGATTTTCATGGTAAAGGGGTGTCAGTGGGACTTTGAGCTTCTATGTATGTCCTATTTACCCACCAAACTGTCGTTATTCAACTATAACAGGGTAAAATCGGTTTTGCATTCTATCACCCCTTTAAAACATTTATTTAATGGCTATTCAGATTCAAATTTATATGAAAAGCACATGATAAAAATTATAAAATATCAGTTCCGATCAGCTTACAACAGTAACAAGTTGGTTAACAATAATGTATCAATAATAATAAAATAGCATTTGTTATGGAATAATCTTAAAATATGCAGAATCAGTACTTGTACTTTTGATACTGTAAGTACACTCCAGAGTCTTTTGATGACTTTAGGCCTGTGGCACTCACGTCCCTCGTTATGAAGACGTTAGAGAAGATCGTGAAAGATGAACTATTGAACTCTGTACAGGATCTACTAGACCCGCTTCAATTCGCCTACAGACCAAAACGGGGAGTGGAAGATGCAGCATGTACTCTTTTTAACTTGATCTATACCCATCTTGAGGGTGCAAAGAGCTTTGTGCGGCTGCTTTTTATTGATTTTTCTTCAGCCTTTAATTGCATTCAACCACATATTTTGGCAGGAATCTTAAAGAATACTTTTAATATTGATCATTGTCTTATTTGTTGGCTGATGGACTTTTTAACTGAAAGGTCTCAACGCGTGAGAGTGAATAGCATCTTATCCGATGTTCTCTTTTCCTCCACTGGTTCCCCCCAGGGCTGCGTCCTCTCCGCGATCTTATTTATTTTATATACAAATGCATGCCAAAGCCAGCACGCCAGGCGTCACATCATTAAGTTTGCTTACGACTCGGTAATAGTGTCACTGCTGACTCACAACGACCCCGAGTATGGCGCTACTTTAAATGATTTTACAGCGTGGTGCAAGTCATCTTTTATGAACATCAACGCGGCAAAAACTAAAGAAATGCTGATCGACTTTAGGAAGAATCCCCCCACCCTCTCTCCGACCCTTATTAATGATCAAGCTATCGAAGTGGTGAAGCAATACAAATACCTCGGTATTATAGTAGACGACAAACTCACCTTCGAGCCTCAGGTTGACGCTGTCTGTAAAAAAGCACACCAGCGTATGTTTTTTTACCGTAAACTTTGCAATTTTAATGTCGTTAAGACTTTTATGAGGATGTTTTATTGCTGTTTTATTGAAACTATTCTTTCCTTTGCCTTTGTGAGCTGGTTTGGGTCCCTCACTCTTAAAAACAAAAACAGGCTGCAATACGTTACTAAAGTGTGTGGACTGACTTCAAATCTCTATATGAGATAAGGACCCTGAAGAAGGCCCAGTCAGTCCTGGCTGATATAAGCCACCCCTTGAACAGCTACTTCATGTTGTTGCCGTCCGGCCGCAGATTCTGTCTGCCTAAATGCAGGACAAACAGACACAAAAACTCTTTTGTTCCTGCTGCTATAGGTTTCGTTAATAATTCAATGTGAGATTGTGTAGTATGTATTTACTTGTGTTCTCCATCGATAAGTGTCTGTTGTCTGTATGTCTTATGTGTGGTTTATGTTGCACTTTATTTGCTGCAAAACGAATTGCCCCTCGGGGATAATAAAGACTCCTTGACCTTGACCTTGACACTTTGCTGATAATAGGCTACTTCTGTACTTTACCTGTATAAAATTTTGAATGCAGAATTTTCAATTGTGAATAGATTTCATATGGTTGTATCTATAACTTATAAGAACGTCTGTCTGTGTGTCTATTATTCGCATATCTCTTGAACCGTTAGCCCGATTGATTTCAAACTTGACAGGGAGTGATTGTGCTATTTCTTATACACTACAGTAATAGATGTTTATACTTCACTGTAATAGATTTTATTTTTATTTTCTTAATTTCTTATACTCTTATATTTTATTTTGATATACATGTATTTTGTGTAATATTTACAGTATTTCAGTTTTCAGCCACAGTTTTCAGCCAGAAAATAAGAATGAATGGAATCAATAAAATTTGCATCATAGCATTTCTGATTCTGGATCCAATTCTTTGCAAGAAGGCAATTTTGACAACAAATGGCTCTGGCGTGAAAGCTACGTACAGTAATAGGCTACAGTGACAAGCAATGGTGCACTGATTCACACTTAGTGCTGTATTTGTATTTTGTTGCCCACTGTGTAATGGTTGATTGGAAGAGCTCATACACTTGTTTGCAAGTTGTGTTGTTTGAAGGCAAAATTAGCTTTTGTTGCACATTTTAAATGTTTTGGCACGGTTAGAGTCTTTGGCAAACAAAATGTGTCATTTAGACCATGAGTGCCACTGTTTCGGCCTGTGTGTTAACTGTTTTGAAAATGTGGAGTTTGAGTTGACTGCTGCGTCAAAGCAATCAAGATAAGACTTTATTGATATCTGGAGTAGCTTCACAAGCTACCCAGCAGTGTTGGGAGTAACGGTGTTTAAGTATAACGGCGTTTAAGTATAATGGCGTTACTAACTGCGTTATTTTTTCAGTAACGGAGTAATCTAATTAATTACTTTTCCCATCGTTGCAACGCCGTTATTGTTACTGAGAATGTAAAGTGGCGCGAATGAAGCGCAAGGTGTCAGGCTTTGGCTACACATCACCTGCCTGGAGAGAGCAGGGGTGGGGATGATGACACAGTTGCAAATGCAATGACAATTGGCTGGGTGGGCGGATGCCCTGCTCATGCTGTCTCACTGCACGCTCTGACTACCACTAAAGACAAGACAACAACAATGGCGACAAGCCAGGATAATTCAAAGGTAGCGTTCTCGAACTGGAAGTACCGGCACTACTTCTCGCTCATTGAAATTAAAGGCAAGAATGTTTATGTAACATGCACGCTATGCACAGGAAAAATAATGTCACAGTTACTTTGCTGAGTAACTAATTACTTTTACAATATGGTAACTGAGTTACTAAATCAATAATTTATTTTTTAAAGTAAGATGACCAACACTGCCCAGCAGTATATAAAGTAATTAATATGAGCTCCAACTTTACCTGCTGTAACATTAAAGTGATAAACACTTAATCCATCAATAATTAAATAATAGGATATGTATTATTCTTCATGCGTACTTTTAAACTTGGAACATGTTCAATGATTTTTAAAGGGTTTTTTTTCTTTTATTACACTTTTTCTTGATTGCTTTGATCTGCTTAAAGAAACTGGGATCCACTCGGTTTTCATCATCACTGTCTCAGCAGAGCAGAAGACACCTCTTGCAAATGTGTTAACCCTTTCTCATTGGATTGACACATTTCCCCCAGCCTTTTGCAGAACAGTTAACACGGACGTCGTTCAAGCAGTCCAAACTCCATTGTTTTAGCTATGGTAACTATTAGAAACTACCTACATGAGTATGAAATCACTGAAGCACCTGTTTGACACTCCTTCACACAAATCTTCAATTAGTAATCAGTCTGCAGAGTTAGACCATGTGGCCCCATCGTCAAGACAGAAGAGACTGAGTATATCAATAGTGGCTATTTCTTATACTCTACAGTAATAGATGTTTATACTTTGCTGTAATAGATTTTATTTTTATTTTCTTAGTTTCTTATACTCTAATAGATTTCATTTTGGTTTACATGTATTTTGTGTAATATTTACAGTATTTTAGTTTTCAGCCACAGTTTGAAAATAAGAATCAATGGAATCAGTAACATTTGCATCAAAGAATTTCTGATTCTAGATCCAATTCTTTGCAAGAAGTTACAGTAGAAGAAGAAATTACAGTAAGGTGTCCAATAGCTTATACACAACATACATCCAAATAGGCAGATAGACATATGACATCCAAGCACACATACTACATAAATACAAAGAAAGATATCAATAGTGTGCCCTTACAGTAAAGTTTGGTTGTAGCATGTTTAAAGGAGTGGTGTGGAAAAAATACAGAAAGGTGCAATGGCATCATAGCGCAAGATAGCGTCAGTGCAAATTCTATATCTATTCAAGTACAACAGACAACACAATATATCAAAAATAGAATAATCATTACTTAGCTATACATAGACACTAGAAAAAGTTTAAGTTACGTAAGTTGAAAACTGTCCATACAGACAAAAGAACAGCATGGTGTATTGACCATACATGGGGGATAGTGTTTTTTTAAGAGATGAGAGTTTAATGATAAAAAACGGTTTCATTGCACAACTGTGGAATGAAACACATTGTGTTGTAAATGGAAGGAAAGTTTGGTTTCTCAGGAATTTGGCAATTCATTTGAAACAATAGACAAAGGTGGTATTAAAGCTTGGACTTCTTCTATTGTTTAGGTGAACTTCAGGCTCACTCTCAGGTCTGTGGTGGGGACAGAGAGATACTTGGCATTTGCATTATCCAGCTTGAAGTTGCTTTTATTGATGTATTGATGTATTTTTTTTTATTATAAAGCAGCAGAGTGGATGCAGGTGCATTAGTGCAAGTGACATCTACAATAGTTACAGTATGTCAATAGTGATAACACAATGTGTTTCACCATCACAAATACAATGTTTACCAAAGGCAGTGGATTTTGTATGTTTTAATTCCAATATTTAAGTAATATACTATAGTAGTAGTAGTAGTAGTAGTAATAGTAGGGATTTATTTGTCTTGCACCAAAAGGAGCCCAGCCCGCATGGGCTTCCAATACTCTAAAAACCTAACAAACAAGATCAATAACAAAAAAAGAGCAAAAGAACAAATATAATACACAGAAATTCATGTCAAACTAAGTGCAACTAACAATGTCAAAGCAAATACACACACACCTACTGCTTGGAAATTACAGCTATCAAAGAGGCACATTTAACACGCCCTCCCACACTGTTGGTAAGCATCTAACAAAATACTGAGGTAGGTCTGTAAACTGGTACTGAGGTCTGCATTCCTCAGACCTCGAAAAACAAATCTGACATTCTGCAGACATTTGAAGGAGAAGCATGTGTCTGAGATTGTGATATAATGGACAATAGAACAAAAAGTGTCTCTTGGCACTTGCTATTCTAATCTGGAATTATGTGGAGTCCTAGTATAAATAAGCCTATACTACATGGATTATGTAATAATGATTATTATTATGCAGTTGAAGTGCAGTAGGGTCCAGTGTTGGAAACCAATTCTGTGCAGTTGGAATTTTAAATTGCACGAGCAAAGTTGATTAAGAGGTTTTTGATTTGTTGCATACACCAACAATATGTGTAGTGAATAGTAATTAGAAAATATAATAATAAAAATTTAACTATAAAATGCTACATTTAATTTAGTATAAAATATGTTAATATTAGCCACGTGTCTAGGTGGGCTGAGCAGTTTGCTTAATGAATAAAATGTGAGCTGTAGACACAGTATGTCACTGTTGTGAGGCAAAGTATGCCATGAAATGTACACGCTCAAGTGCAAATATGCAAATGTTCAAAGAATTCGCAAAGGTCAATGTGTGGCCGAGGATATCCAGAGGTCAGAGTTCATTGTCCTGGTCTGAGAAAAGAAGGTTTCTCTTCACCGCTTGGGTGGTGCAAATTGTTCATTATCCTACTAGCTGTGGTTCTGCACCTTCTGGTGTACAAGTCCTCGAAAGTGGTGAGTGTAGATCCGAGGGTCCACCACTCTCTGTAGGTCTCTAGGACCCCGCACGTAAGATGATCTTACCTTAAAGAATACTGTGAATCTGACAAAACAATAAAAAGCTACAACATAATAACACACAGAAATAAAGACATAAGAGTAAGAGTAAAAACATGTTACAGCAAAAACTCTAGTTTTGTAGTTGCAGTGTAAAACATGCAAATTATGGGTGAAAGGGTGTGATTGTAATCAAGAGATATATAGATTGTTGATTTGAAAAATAAACAATCCATACAAAATAATTAGAAAGCATCTCATTGTTTGTATACTTAATAGTGGTGGGCATAGATTAATTTTTTTAATCTAGATTAATCTAACTGTAATCTTGGAATTAATCTAGATTAATCTAGATCAAAATGGCTCATTAGAATTCTGATGAAGGCATTCAGAATATGTGTGCTATCCAAATAATGACTAAAAGTAAGTCGTTGAGAACGGGTTTCTCAAGCCAGGTGGCACATTAGACCAGGGGCTCATCTCCTGTTTCCAAAATGCATCACAAACTGCTTGAGAAAGCTGTTCTACTATGATAATTGGTGATGAAAATAAATCATGTTCAATAAGATGTACTTGTGTTTACCAACTGTTTATTCAGTTAAACATGAATTTTGAACTGTATGCCTACATAAGGCCTACAGGCAATGAGGTTGTGATGAACTGTTTTACAGTCAGTAGCTTTGTGTCAATCAGTCAAAACTGTATTTCTCCTTCTTCCACCAGTCACTCAGGCAGACCAGCTTGTTCACATTTTCTGGTGACAAGCTAGATCTCCTCTTCTGCACAATATGGCCTGCTAAAGAAAAAAGTCTCTCGCATGGGACAGTTGTGGCAGGAGTCCCCAAGTATTTACGGGCAATGTGGGCCATCTTACCATAGACGGCAGTGTGCCCTGACCACCACTTCAGTGGACACTGATCTAGACTGGCACTGGGCTCTTACTTGTACCTCTCCACAGTATTGTCTTCTGGTGTCTCCTCATCTGATTCTGAGTCTGATCCCATCAGTAGCAGGGCTGTTTTCTTCTTGGGTGGCTCAGGGTTCTCCTGCCCCGAGTGGCTGCAGAGCAGGTTCTTTTCCCGTCACCAAATCACTTAGCTTTGCCCACACTGGCTCCCTCTCTGCTCTGGGCAAGCACTTGATGTCCTTAATTCACCTTTGATGAATAAAAAAATAATAATTATTGATTGATGAAAATTTCACTTTCCAAATCCAACCTCCATATTTCTTCATGATTCATTCATCTATTCATTGACCAATCTACTGGCTTAACAGTCTATAATGGTCAAACAATGCAGTTATCTTCTGGTCAGTCTGACATACCTTAAGCCATTCCAGGTTTATTTTCTCGCTCCGCTGGTTGAGGTCCTTGGTGAAGGCTTGCTGGACATTCAACTCGTCTGAGTTGGCCGGACTGTGTTTGAAATGTCCGACCACTTTACGGCACTTGGCCAGTGCACCATCAAAACCACCTTCCCGAAGTGACATTACAATATCTCTCTGTACAACATGCGCAACACAGGGCAAATGCTCGAATGGCAGTATCCTCCCTGCTGCCACCATATTAGGAGCGCTGTTCCAATAGTGGTGATTTTGTCAGCTATACCCACACTGATTAGCGACATCGAGAAACTGCCTGGCACACGCTTCTGCAAAGTGACGCTCCTCTGTTTTCATCACATCTAACGGACAGACAAAGTAGATCAGAATAAGTTCACTACTAGTAGTAAAAAACTAGCAATCATCAAGAAGCAAACATAATGTGGTGGTAATTCGTGGTGTCGTGGTAATTAAAATTACATAACATAGCCTACCTAAAGCGAAGGAGTGAAGTTCCCAGCTGACATCGATGAGGTGTACAGTAACGCTGAGGTAGTTATCGTTGTTGACAGATGTCCAATGGTCCCCAGCAGGGACGTCACTAGGATTGAAAGAAAGGGGGGGCTTAGCCCCCAGGGTATGTGTAACTTGTGTTGGAAAAATCTTTGCACTCACATACATCTTTCGTTACTGTATTAGAGCTACACATATATCAACCACCAGTCAAGAAACCAAGATGTTAACAAGTCAAAAGTGACAGACATATCCTCTTCTTCCATTTCTACTCTGTTCCTTCTGTCTTATCCTTTAAGATAAAACTAAACCCTAAGGCTAATTTCATGACTTCGAAATGCAAAGTGGTCACATGAAACAACATCCAAAATGTCCAAAAACTGACAGAGGCCAAATAGCTAATAAGTTGGTAAGTTAAACAAATATAAAAAATAGCAGTACAAGAAAAAGAATAGGCATCACTGCATACTTTATCATGTAAGATATTAATACGGATCCTATTTAAAGTGGCTACTGTCTAAATACAATAACCTGATGGCGGAAGGAATAAAAGATTTGGAGTAATGATTACTGTATATACTGTATGTAGGACTGCTTTCATTTCATTTTCACATGTGTATCTGTGGGGTAACATGTAGCCTACTACACAGTAGTAGACTAGGCCTACATGCATACTGCACCGTGAACTCAGAACAGCGAAGTATGTGACAAATTCTAAAGTTACAGATTAGCCTATTTGTTTCTTTATAATAGGTATACATAAATCACATGCCAAATCACTACTGGTCAAAACATTAATGAATAGGGGCGGCCTCAGTAAGAGCGTTCTCCCCATGTAGGCTAGGCTGCGCGGCCCGGATTTGAATCCGACCTGCGGCCCTTTGCTGCTTGTCATTCCCTCTCTTTCTCTCCCCCTTTCCTGTCTATCCACTGTCACTATTAAATAAAAAATAATCAAAAAAAGAAGTTTGCCTTTTCCAGTTCAATAAACCAAGTACTGCCATCTGACTCACCCATCACAACACAATGTTACAATGAATTATATCATACCAACGCATTGTATGGCTCAAGACTATGGCAATATAGTATGCACTAAAAAGCACCCAAGCAGAAAGCACAATAGTAATTCTGAAACGTGTTTGACTGAAGATACAGCAATGCCATCACACAACACAGCTGAGTGCAGGTTGCAAAACGGTCACTTATCAGCTGGCAACTTCACAAACTGCAAAAGCCAACATATAGGCTACTGCACTTGACCACTAAGTCTCACACAGGCCTATAGCAGCATCACAAAATTATGATGATGCAATACGTCTGATATGCAAGGCATTTCAATAAACTAAACAAAATATGTACATTATCTGGTCACACGGTCACAAAAGATTATATTAGCCTAGTCAATTTACAGATAGCATAATAGCTCTTACCTTTAGAAGTTCTAATTTATTGTCTTTTTCTTTGCAAAGTCGCAGATCAAATCCTCAACGTCAAGCTCCCTCAGCAGCTCGCTAAACCCTACTACAAATGTGTTGCTGTGTGTTGGTAGTACTTCACAGGCAACGCAACAAATGTCTCCGGTGGACAGTGAATATAGAATCCACTCCCGTGGTACCGTTTCACCGTTGTGAAGGTGTCGGGTCAGTGCCTCGTTAGTGAGAGAGCGGGTCTTTCTGCCGCCAGCCTCGTCCCCCCTCCGAGATGCTGGACATTTAGCCGCCCGATTCTGAAAGGCTAATATCCCTCTGGGTATAACTTCCTCCCGGACGGTCTCTGTAATCGGTCCCCGTAGTTCAGGGTCTTCAGAGATGATGGTACCTGAGGGGCCATTACCTTGTTCTGTAATGCTGATGACCGGCCTCATCTCTGTCTTTTTCCACAACAACTTCGCTAAAGTTAACGTTAGCCACCGTTAGCTGTGGCTGAGTGTAGCTGGTAGAAAGCAGCAATTCTTCCAAGCTAACGTTGGCTAGATCCTCGACATCCTCCTCTTCGTCATTCACAGCTCTTTTTAAAAAGCTATTTATTCACGGGACATTTTTATAGCAGCCGCTTTCTCTCCCTTTTCCACACTTTCACTCGCTGATACAACCCAATCAGACCGGGGATCAGTTACTAATTCATTCCACTCTTTCAATCTCAACTCGTTCTTAGAAAGCTGATCTTGAATCAGTACGATGTAAACAACCTGCTCTATGCCCACCCACCTTTATCATTAGCCAATCTACACAGTGCATGCGGCCAGTCATCATACTGACTTATAAAACACACAATCACGAGACTTCATTTTTTGTAAACAACTTTCATTTTATTCTGATTGGATAATTATCACCATAATGATTAATGCCCATTGGGTAATCCGGGTTTGATCACAGTTTGCAAACAAGGGGTGCTGCAGCCGGCTTTCTCTGCGGCGTGCTGGTCATGTATTCTCCTCATGATAGTTTGCCTAGCAGGTAGTTTGTAAATGGGTCATCTGTGGCCGCCTCAAGAACAAGCTCAAGCCCATCATCTTCAACCATGCTGATGGGCCGGCAGCTGGTGGCAATCCACTGAGCGAGGAGATTAGTTAGCTTGGCTGATAGAGCTGTGCTGACGGGCTTGCCTCGGTTGCACTCAAACATAGTAGTTTGACGACGACTCCTCCCCTGCGCTACATCAGTGCTTGGCCCGGCATCTTCCGCATTAGCTAAGGGATGCTTTGCGTTTAGGTGGTACTTGAGACTGGAAGAACTCCTACAGTAAACTAATTCCGCATTGCACAAGGTGCAAACAACCTTGGTCTTGTCAAGATTTCCATTTGGAAGCTTCTTAAAAATAAATTTTCCCTGAAGCAAACCCGGCGGCTTCATAGCTGCATCCATGTTAGCACGTCACATTTGATGTGGTAAATTCACAGTAGGCACACAGGTTCGAAGATTCGTTCTCACACCCCTACAGTGCAATTCGGCTACGTATACATCCGCGCTAAAATATCAAGGTGAAAGTCATCATAGCTTGCGTAGTATAGACCCAGCTCCCAACCCAACTTTGAGAATAGATTAACGGCGATATTTTTTTTTATCGCCCGATAAGAGTCTCACGTTAATGCAGCACGTTAATGCTGATAACGGCCCACCACTAATACTTAATGTATGGTTGATTCTACATGAAGTACATTTACCAATCGCTGTCTCAAGTGAGATTGAGACTTGAAATCTTAGTTTCGCTGTTGACACTGATACCTGAACACATGACACAGCGACATGGCGCTATTATGATAAAGGTGTAGAAGCTTTTTGTAAACGCAAAGAATGTCTTAAGGTGTTTCAGTTGACCTCTAAAAACTTCAACTTTGGAAGTTGGTTTTCTGAATGGGTAAAGTGTGTGGTTAAAAACTATGAAGATGGAGGTGCGAATGCGATTGATTTTTATATAATGAATGGTGTCTTGAAATTGAAATGGTTAAAATCTTTTATTAGTAACAGGCAGGTTTACTGTCCCCAATTTAATATTTTCAAAAATGGGTGTAATAGACTTTTTTTTCTGCGATGTGATTTTGAATGCAATTCGTTACCAGTCAAACACAAATATATCTTGATTTACAAACTGCTTGTGGTCTGTGAACTTCTTTGCATTTGTGTGTGAATTTTGAGACTCCCCTGACTTGGCTCAACTCACAAATGCATTTTTTTAAACAGGGAATGATCTGCAACCAATCAGATATCTCCCTTGTTTTAGCCAATCACAAGAACGCACCCCACATGACATACGTCACGATTTGGGAGGTGCCTATGGCCTGAGCCCGTCCACCATTTCGGCATACCTACCAAGGGGGTAAGCTTCGCCTCAGAACGTGAACCTCCGATGGCGCTATTTTGTTGCTACAAAGAGATCACCTCTTGTTAGCATTCCACTGACCGCCATTATTTTTTTATGTTACTTGACTGCGAATAACTTTACATCTGAAGCTTTTAAAGACTCTATTTGTCCGTTGTTTAGTTCTAAAGAAACACGACAATGTATAAAAGGCTCCATTACCTTGTACCTCACGTTATGGCTCTGTAGCAGACGCATTTTGTAAAAATACGCTAACGATTGTGTCATAACCAAGTGACTTACTGTCGCACAGTAGAGGAATTACCGTATAGTACAGGAGAAGGCAGTTTCGACTTACATTAGCTGTTTAGGTTTAATTACGAATGTTAACTAGCATGTTAGTTAGCAATAATTAGCCTGTGCTTATGTTATCTCCTTACATATACCTACACTCTTAGTCTCTGTAAGATTGGGAATGATTGAGATTTCTCTTGGCACAGCTACCAGAACACTTACAACTTTCAGACACGTTGCTCACGTCACATTTACGTTGTCTCTGTCAGTTGGAGGCTGTGCAGTAAGGGAAGAGATCACCGGAAAAGTGCTTCTAATAGCCTTCACTGGTCTCCGTCCAGAGCAACGGGGTCTATTGGTCCATGATATACTGTCTATGATACCTACACTATCGGTAACCAGGGGCAACCACAGACAACAGTGTGCAACAGTGTGAGCGCTGCATTTCAAAACACTTGAAGAAATGGATGTGGAACTGTGAACTGGGCTGTTTAATTTGTTTTGTTGAGATGGAGAAAGTGAATCAGCGTCAGTCCGCTTGCAGGAGGAGAATATTCTGTCGGCAACTTTGGCCGCAATGTGCGACGGTAGGTAACGTTACTACCGTTTTCTCTTATTTATCTCATGTCAATGAATTAAAAACTTTTCAAACGTTCATGTTTGTACTTTGTAGTTGTCATAACACTTACCGGTAAGGAGAATTGCATTAATTAATCTAAATTACATTAAGCTTACAGTAGCTAACAGTTTACATTAGCTAGCTTGTAGTTTACTGCCTGTATGTAACATTAGCCCATTGTCCAATAGTTTCTAGCTTTCAAACAAATGCAGTGCAAAATATGATCAGCAACTACAACAAGGTAAACGCTACCAGCTAATGAAGGTTCCCACAGGTAGTATGATATGCAGTAAACTGCAAGTGAGAAAGGTTAAATAGTACTGTAAACACACAAGCTACAAGGCTACAACCAACATAAGAGCTAGGTGTAGCTAAGTGTGTTAAATGATCAACAGTCAGTTAAGACCATGATAAATAAACTACACCACTACACATTTACATGAAGTACCTTCATGTTACAGTATGCTAAAATATACTTGTGATACAATTCTAATCTTACCAGGACATGTTGGATAACTACTGGACTAACCTAAAGCTTTCTCTTTCTGTCTGCAGCCTGGAAGCAACACCATCATCTGCAGCTGAGTCTGATCGTCACTTCATGTTGAATATACTTGTGTACAGTATATAGTCATGTTTGAATAAATGTTATAAAAAAGATATATGTTTCGTTAATGTCTTTTAAGAGCTTGTATACCTAACTAGTTATTAAAACAGGTAACATCTGAGTATAATTATTCAGCTAGAAGTTTCCTGTCTCCAGGTCACAATTTGATGGAAAGATAGACATTGAAAAACTGTTAACATTATATATATATATATATATATATATATATATACACACAAAAAGACAGACAAATCAGTTAATTTGATGTATTTATTTTTTGAATGGCAATCTCTAATATAGCAAATAATCTATTCAACATCTTTTGCTTTCCCTCTCCTCCTCAGCTCTCCCTTCTGGTGATGCTAGTGCAGCCTCCGTTTGTTCCTTAGTCCCTGTTAAAAGACAGCAGCAAACACAAGACAAATGTTTACCGTTATGAATGCTCTTCACATGGGAAACTACTTATACATTTTAGCTTTCATTTAATGTTGTTAGTGAAGTAAACAAGGTGCAGCTTTACCTCCCATCCTGCAGTTAAAACTGATAAACACACATTTCTAAGTCACTGCTAACATTACGCATATACAGTAAATGCTTATAAAAAGAGATGAAAATGCCACCGGACATTAAACTTTACAAACACAAATGGCACGAAAGACAACGACCCAGCTAACAGCCTTGTGTTAAATGATTAGCAGCACGGGTGTATTCACTCATGCTTAGCTGTAGTTAGCTAGCAGGCTAGGCAACAACGTTAGCTAGGTGCACTTCATGGCTTTAAGAGCCGACAACATTAACACATTTTAAGAGAACTTACCCGAATGAATATGCAGAGAACACACTCCCATCGACTGGGAGATTAGGTCAAAAGTAAAGTCCTTTCTTCTAATTGCAGCCACCCGATAAATCCGACGTCTCAAGAATAAAGACCTCCGCAACCAACATGAACAATGAACATGAGCAGTTCAAAATGGAGGAAGGGGGATCTCTGGGGGCGGGGCGCTGTGCCGTGACAACCAAGGGGGTAAGCTTCGCATCAGAACGCGAACCTCCGATGGCGCCATTTTGTTGCTACAAAGGTATCACCTCACCTAGCATTCCACTGACCGCCATTTTTTTTTTACGTCACTTGACTGCGAATAACTTTACATCTGAAGTGTTTAAAGACTATTTGTCCATTGCTTAATTCTAAAGAAACACAACAATGTATAAAAGGCTCCATTACCTTGTACCTCACGTTATGGCTCCGTAGCAGACGCTTTTATAAAAATACGCTAACGATTGTGTCATAACCAAGTGACTTACTGTCGCTCAGTAGAGGAATTACCGTATAGTACAGGAGAAGCTCGCAGGCAGTTTCGACTTACATTAGCTGTTTAGGTTTAATTACGAATGTTAACTAGCATGTTAGTTAGCAATAATTAGCCTGTGCTTATGTTATCTCCTTACATATACCTACACTGTCCGTATCTGTAAGATTGGAAATTATTGAGCTTTCTCTTGGCACAGCTACCAGAACACTTAAAACTTTCAGACACGTTGCTCACGTCACATTTACTTTGTCTCTGTCAGTTGGAGGCTGCGCAGTAAGGGAAGAGATCACCGGAAAAGTGCTTCTAATAGCCTTCACTGGTCTCCGTCCAGAGCAACGGGGTCTATTGGTCCATTACATGGTGACAACACCTCCTCATTCTCAATTGGCTAATAAGCAGTGTTGGGAAGGATACTTTCAAAACGTATTTCGTTACAGAATACAGAATACATGCCCACAAATGTAATTTGTAACGTATTCCGTTACGTTACTCAATCTGAGTAACGTATTCTGAATACTTGGATTACTTCAGGATTACTTCCACATTGCGTTTTATAAGTGTAAGAATGCGACCATCACACCCAGCTTACTAAACAGGCCTATAATGGTGTGTTCTTTTCATTCCAACTAGCTGAATGTGTAGGCTACCTGAACAAGCAGATAGATTATTGTATTGGTAGTCCCGAACCGCATACTACAAAAATCTAACCGCAGTGCTACCACAAGCTAATTTTAGCTAACGTTAGTTAGTTAGCATGTCAAACGGGGCTGTCAGTCTTTAAACGGCTCTGGAGATAGTAAATCAGCACCTAGGAGAATGTAAAGTCGCACGTCAATGTTAAAATAGCAAGGTGACCAGTAAAACTACAGCAGACGACTACCCTTGGCTAATTAAAAAAATAACTTACTTTAAGATGCTTCTTCAGGTTGGAGGTGGAGTAATTTGGAGCTGAAAGGAGGTTGGTTGCTGGCAAGCAGAGGCTGCACGGCACAGTTAGCTATATTTCATTCTCCATGTTCTTTCTTTAATGTGAAATGCTGTTTGAATTTCCAAGATAGAAACTTATTCCTTCCCTGGCTCTGTCGTGCCGGTTCCGACTCCATTGTGACTGATCACGCAAATAGCTATTTTTTTCTATGTCATATCGGGGCTTCTGGAAAATGCGATAGAGTTGCCTTAATTTATTCAGAGTGAATAAACTCATGAAACAGAGAAGTATCGTCATGTAATCCAATGATTTTAACAATGTAACTGTATTCTAAATACCAACGATTTAAATTGTAACTGTAACGGAATACATTTACTCATAATTTGTATTCTGAATACGTAACGCCGTTACATGTATTCCGTTACTCCCCAACACTGCTAATAAGTAAACAATCCCCCACGTGGGGTGCGTTCTTGTGATTGGCTAAAACAAGGGAGATATTTGATTGGTTGCAGATCATTCCCTGTTTAAAAAAATGCATTTGTGAGTTGAGCCAAGTCAGGGGAGTCTCAAAATTCACACACAAATGCAAAGAAGTTCACAGACCGCAAGCAATTTGTAAATCAAGATATATTTGTGTGTGCATCAGAAATACATTTCTTAATCTTGTCCTGTGCATTTCTGAATCTTGTGTGCATTTGTAAATTTTGTTTGCATTTCTGAATTGTGTGTGCATTTATGAATTTTGTGTGCATTTGTGAATTTTGTATGCATTTGTGAATCTTCTGTGCTTTTTAAATTTTGTGTGTGTATTTGTGAATTTTGTGTGCATTTGTGTATCCTGTGTGTGTATTTATGAATTATGTGTGTGCATGTATGAATCCTGTGTGTGCATGTGTGAATTTAGTGTGTGCATTTATCTTTATTGAGACTGTTCTAGCTCCATAGCTACGGCTTGTATTTTGGCTGGGTCTGCGCGGAGCCGCCCACTCTTGATGATAAACCCTAGGAACTGTATGGATGGGACATGGAATTCGCATTTTTCTGCCTTGACAAAAAGCCTGTTCTCCAGAAGCCGCTGCAGCACTAGTGATGTGACAACCGGCTCTTTTACGCGAGTCGGTTCAACCGGACGGTTGTTGGTTGGCGAACCGAGTCTATAGATTCGGTCAACGGTTCACGTACCTGCGGCTGCCCGCCCGGTCTGCTCGTGACAGCCTGTAACATTCACTTCTCTAACATTTAACTTAACATAACTAAGATAACATGTGTATTTGTATGTGATGCACTTCCCAATCAATAATGTGTGAATTTCTGAACACAATCACCTAGGATGCATCAGAAACAAGGCTTGGTTAATAACTCAAACTTGCCGAGAACCGTTAGACAAACCGTTTGCTTATATCAGAGATGCTCACAAATCTCTAAGCTAGAGTCCAAGTCAAGTCTCAAGTCTCTGAGCTAGAGTCCAAGTCAAGTCTCAAGTCTCTGAGCTAGAGTCCAAGTCAAGTCTCAAGTCTCTTGTGGTTATAATATGTGTTGCATCACGTACAGCGACCCATCCAGGCTGCATCTATCAGCATACAGTATCAGCTTTGATTTTGGTATATAATCAGTGTAAACAGACTATTGCAACATGATAAAAACCAAGAATGCTTTACTTTTAAGTTAATATCTGTACTTTAAGTAACATACAGTACAGTACAGACCAAAAAATTGAGGCTCTGAAGAAAAAGGACTCCCTTGTCTGTTGATGAATTATAATGAAAGGCCTTGGCTCGTATTGTGCTGGCTCTGTGGGGCCATAAGACCAAATATAGAAAATATTATAACTCACAACACTAAAATTGACATACTCCTATTTAGTTCAAAACTGCAAAACATCACAGTATAGTATTGCAACCAAATGAAATTTTTAACACGCTACAGTGCACTTCCTTATGATAGAGAATCCTCAATTATTTGTTATTTACTTAGTGGCAGATCCATGTAATGTGCACTGCCTATGCAACTAATCGTACCTTATAAACTACTGTAAGCCAACACATCCCAGACTCTCAAACCAGTGTAACGCTATAACTAAATGAAACTGTAACATTATATGATCAACAATAATCCTGTAACCTGTTTGCAGACAACGTTAATAATTAACGTGATGGCAGACAGCAGCACCTAAATGATTAACGTAACGTTAATCGACCACCACAAGTTTGGCAATTAAACAAACGCTCATTTTATATTTGATAAGGAAGACAGTCGGAGTTAACCTCCCGTAACGTTAGGTCGTAGCTAAAGCAAGAAGTAAGCTAACGCTAAACATGTTTACTCACCTATCAGTGTGCGTTTTCAGATGAAATGAGATGTGGTTGAGCCAGAATCTTTTATCGTGATACCGCATATTTTGCATTGAGTGCTTCTTTTGTTTGGGCCGTCTTGTTTAAAGTTTTTTTAACGCAAAACTTAGGATGAATGGCACAGCAGCGGCCGGTGAATTTAACATGTGTGTTTGTTGTCCTCCAGCCAGCAGTACGTGTTACGTAGGCACTAGGCAGGTTATAGGTAACGGAGGGAGGGGTATAGCGAGCTCGTCAGACGTTTCCTAAAAATCAACATTGTTCACGAGTCCCACAGATCGAGTCCGAGTCTGAAGTCTTTCGAGGACGAGTCTCAAGTCGAGTCTGACGTCACTGTGTGTGCGACTTAAGTCGCACTCGAGTCCGAGTCTCAAACTCGAGTCCCCATCTCTGGCTTATATACTCGAACGTTGTTAACGGTTACATTCGGTCTCGACTCTCGGCAGTAGCGGTGCACGGTCTCTACTCTCTTAACAACTCTTTCGGTCCAATGAATCGTGCTGCTCGAGGTAGCCCATTTCCTGATTGATTCTACCACAACTCCAGTGGAGGCGCTAATGAGGTAAAAAACAGGAGTGAGTCGGTTCATTGACGTATGGCACTCGATTCTCCCGGCTCAGTGACACGAATCGGGTTAATAACCGGCTCTTTGGTCAGTTCGTCATCACTATGCAGCACCAAATGGACATGTTGTGTGTGTTGGACTGGGTCACGGGAGAAGATCAGGATGTCGTCAAGGTAGACGAAAACAAACCGACAGACTGCTGACACTTTTGTCTGCAGTATAAACTCTTGTCTTGGTGGTCAAATATAGTAAAAGTGACACTTTCTGTCATGTAATACATTGTCAACAAATTGCTTGTTCTGGTTTCAGGAGGTTATGGAGGAGGAGAGCGCAGAGGGGGGTTTGAGCGGGGCGGCTTCAGGGGCCGAGGCGGCGACCGCGGGGGCTTCAGAGGGAGCCGAGGGGGCGACCGCGGGGGCTT
Organism: Perca schrenkii; assembly: GCA_025617405.1. Taxonomy (NCBI): domain Eukaryota; kingdom Metazoa; phylum Chordata; class Actinopteri; order Perciformes; family Percidae; genus Perca; species Perca schrenkii. Next base: position 23,202,815 of record CM046801.1, read on the forward strand.
CAGAGGGAGCTGAGGCGGCGACCGCGGGGGCTTCAGAAGGAGCCGAGGGGGCGACCGCGGGGGCTTCAGAGGGAGGCGATGCGGCGACCGCGGAGGATACGGCCCTGGAAAGATGGACGCAAGGTCAGATACACTCAAACAAACGGCCCTCTTTTATTAAAATTGTTTCAACATCAAAGGTACATAATACAGTGTTTCCCACATATTAGCTATACTTGGGCAACACACACAATATAATAAAGGATGGGTGTTTTTTATACTCCCTTGTCCATTTGCAGAATTAAACAGTTTTTGGTTGGTGTAATTGTTCATCCTGTCCACATTGGTCTAAAACAGACAAAAGAAGTGGGTATCTACCAAAGTTACTGTCTTTTCAGTGCTAAATTCCCTGGTAACACACTGAGTGCCAGACCCTTCCATCAGGGAGGAGGTTTAGAGTCCCATGTTATCGATTGTTACTACACAGTTTTTTTTTTTGTCAAATTCAACTTTGGTAAAACTTTGCTCTGTTGACAAAATAGCAATTTAAAAAGCAATTTGTGGTCAATACCTGAAAGTTCCACATTTGTTATGTGTATAACAAAGCTGCACTGTACAGACACGCACACGCGCGCACATACACACACACACACACACACACCTGTTCACCCTGTAGTTGTTGTTCATTGGTTGGAGGCTGAAAAGAAGTCTAAAAGAGAGTCGCTAATAGTTTAGCATTCTGCTAACCGTAGCCAAAGGCCCACAGCTGCAGCTAATTTAAGCTAATGTTTTTGAAGTTAGCTGCTGTATAACCTAGAATCACAGTATGTCATATCAAAGGGCTTTACAAAGAAAACAGTACAGTAATTCTTATAGAATTGTTGCTAGATACCAACATTCATCAGGATGAAGTTAGTCTTGCTATCTCCACAGCGCTGTGGCAGCGTCTCCAATAGTGGAGATAGCGAGGGGGGGGGTAGGCTTTATCCCTACAATGTGAGGACAAAGAGGGGGGGAGCTGCAGAAGGAGGGCTGGATTTTCAAATTCTGTTGATTTTTTTTTTTTTGGTGCCTTTTCCAGAAAACTGCCTACCCCAGCTTTAACACAAGCTTCAGAAACGTTTCAGACAAGTCCAGTTTAACCATATTATCTAAACCACTTAATACATGTGCAGGGAGATAATGTTTCAAGTCTCAGATGTTCAGAAAATTCTTCTCTTTGGGGTGGATTCATTAATGTTTTAAAAGGAATTCCATTGTGAAACATTGTAAAATAATAAATGTCACCATTATTATTAATTTCTCATGACCTGCTGTACTTGCAGGAATTAAACAAATCTGGCGCTTAGAGAACAGATTAAAAGTAATGGATGATTATAACTTTATGTTTTATACATGTTTTTGTGTTTTCCCTGTCTGATAGCTTGTGTTGTAAATGTGTAGCTGTCATTGTTGCTGCATGCTTAGATGTCAGCTGTAGAAACAAGTTAAGCTGGTGCTGCAATGGTTTACAGTCAAGATAACCAAACCAGAAAATCTGTTTGCTTTTTACAGTCAGTGACTTCAGTCACTTGTCAAAAACTAACTACATTCATTGCAACCGTCACATTGAATACCAATACTGTACGAGATCCAACATTTGCTCTCACAAGATTTAGTAACACAGTACACTCTCTGGTTTTAAATATTGTAAGTCTGAGAAAAGCGCGTAAGATCATGATGAAGTAAAATCCACTTTTGTTAATGAGGCATCATGTCTTAACACTGTCTTTAACATGTTTTTGTTGGGACAGAACTCAACTAGTGTATTTATTATTTTTGAGTTTTTGTATTGTGCATGTGCTGGCTTTCAAATGAAGGACTTTCTTAAAATTAAACAATGCATCTGTGGTTCTTACTGACGCCTGCAGCTTTTAAACATTTGGTTGTACGGGAAATTTCTAATGGAGCTCCGATGCCAGAACCTGCAGACATAAAGACGAGGCAACAGTCAGTTACTAAAAGCTCGACTGTGCACATTGTTTCTCAGTAATGGGTCAAGTTTAAGTCCTCGTAATTCTAAGAAATGTTGAGTATCTTGATTCTTTGAGATGTCAAACATATTATCAGCTTTAATGATCTCATTTGTAGAACGGCTTGTGAGTCATTAACCTTTTGTCTGACTGCCGCTCCTGTTTAGAACTTGGCACACTGTTCAAAGAAAAGACAGATTTTAATTAATCATATCATCAACAAGGTGGCTGTATGTGTCATTTACTGTATGTCAGGTAAACGAACGTGTCCTAAATCCACTTTAGGTAAGGTGTCAAATTTAAAAGGCTGTGTGCAGTTAAATCCCCAAAACTTAACATTCTATTTTTTATTATTTTCAACTGAAGAACTGTCAGTGTAGGATCCTTATATAATAATGACCATAATAATGACCTTTATAGCATCTTCAAGCTGCAGCTTCTTCAGCTGCAGTTCCTCTAATGGCCACAAGAAGGACATCTAGGAACTTTTCGCTCCCAATGATGTGGTATTAAAAACTGTATAAAAAAAAAAAGTGATTGAGAGTGTTTTGGCTGAACTGACTGGTTTCTCAGTTGTTTCTATAGTTATTATAATGAAAGTATCATCAAAAGACCCAAACCAACAACTAATCGGTCCTGCTAACAAGTATTGTGTGTGTATTCAAAGCCTGATTAAGGTGGAGCAGGTTCAGTCCAGAGAATGCACCTTCATACACCAATAAATGAAGTTTAGATTAGTTGAGGTGCATACAGTGTTGATAGATTTCACTGACACTAAATATCCCAATCAGAGCAAAATAAAAAGTAGCTTAAATATTTTTTATTTGCACCTGGAAGAGGATTTTCTTGTCTTTCACTGTTTACATAATACAAGCTAGCTAGCTCGCAAATACGCTTGCTTCTAGACAACAATTAACACCTCTCTAAATGTAGCATAGTACTTATCAGCCTTTTTGGGTGTTGGCCCTGTGGTGTTCAGAAGGAATTTGGCCTTTCAAAGCATCCCAAAGCATGATGTAATGAGTAAAAGAAGAAAAATGAAGCATCCCAAGGCGCCTCTCTTCTATTTTATTATTATAAGTTAAAATTAATTCAATAAATAATAATTCAAAAAATGTTCTTCCCATTGTTACATTACATATAGAAAGTATTCACTTAAAGGAACTTATTGACTGAATAATAACCTGCTTCATCCTTAACTAAAATGACATTTGTTGGTCAGTCACTGCATGTCGAGCCCCTGAACTCAGCATCCTGACAGTCTCCATCATACTAATTAGAGGAGGTGTAGCCTAACTTTCCATCTGGTTAAATTGCCCAAATTATCCCAAATTCTCTTTTTACCCACCCAGTGTAATAAAAAAGTAGCTTGACAGTGGTTGTGTGTGTTTAAGATGTGTGCAGCAGCTGCAGGAAAACAAACATGGAGAAAACAAAAGACTCACGACGCAAATTTCATGTTGCTCCATGACTGTGGCTGCACCCATCAGCAAACATGATCCCAGGACAACAGTACTGATTACTGAGCCATCATGTCACTTTACATATCCAGAAGCACCTACCCTGAGAAGTCCGTTTGACAGCGCATGGTTACTGGATGAGTTAGCGCCTCAGGCTCTGTAACCTGAGGGCACGGTTAAGTAAATGATATCACAATGCTCTCATTGTGAGTTGTAGGCCTACAATGGAATCAGTGTTTCACTGACAAAACTCTGACATCATGGATATTGACATGACAGCTGAAATGATTAGCTGCAGTTAGTTAGATTATTGATTAATCAGATTAAAGCATTTTTCATTGTTCCAGCTCCTCAGTTGTGAGAATTTTTATCTTCTTCCTCCTCAATTTACAGTGAACTGAGTATCTTGTTGTAAACTTGTTTTTCCTCTCATGAGCTATTGATGTCAATTTTCAAATCTATCTGGTTGTACTCTTAATTTCCTGGTAATTATAATAACTGTTCATTATGGACCTGACAACACAGTGTTACACTTCACAGGTCCGCCAGTAAATTATAAAATTGACTAATTAGAGCAGTAGTTTTTTAGCAGCACAGCACGAGTGATGGCCATGACTGATGATGGCGCTAGACTTTTCCTCTAGCGCCAGCAGGTCAACATTTTAATGTGTCCTATACTTGTTTATGACCAAATACCTGTTACTGTAATACCTAGTATCTGGTGTATTAATAACACGCCAATTTCTTAAATCATTCTGCGTGTCATTTGTTTTGTTTGTTTCTGTCCCGAGTGAAACTAAATGTCGCCGTTGACTGTTTGTTGACTAATTACCTTATACACATAACTTAATTTACGTAACAAAAGTATGTATTTTAAACCCAAACCATGATCTCTTCCTAAACCTAACCAAGTAGTTTTATTTAAATTCACGTTACGTTGACGTGACACGTGTAATTTTATTGATTTCCCTGCCGTGCTTTTATATGCCTTCCCATGAGATCATGTTGGCAGAACTAATAATTTTCCCAACAGCCTCAGCTGTACTTTGTACTGTGTATATTTAAGTGTACATATTATGCTTTTCCGTATTTTCTGTCATATCTACAATGTTATGATGTCGGATTTTCAAATAATGAGGTAAAGCTATTTTAGAGAAATCCCTGTGAGCTTAAACGTTTAGATTTCCAATTGTTCTGAACGCTCCAGTGATGTCATCTTAGCTGCCAATGTTGTTAAATTGTCTCAAATTTCATGTCGCATTACTGCTGAAACATGTCCGGTTGTGTAATATTTGGTTCGGAAGCCTTTATTTGTGATTTTTCACAGTACAAAGTCCTGCTATATACTCCGTTGCAGTAGCTCCAGCTGCAAAAGCGGAGCGGAGATTCCAGGAAACACGCTGGCCAATCAGAGCAGACTGGACTTTGTCTGGAGGGGGGCTTAAAGAGACGCTCCTACAGAGGGCCTCAGACAGAGGGTGAATACAGGAGCAGCAGCCATAGACAGTATGAGAAAGATTATGGGCCCTATTTTAACGATCTGAAACGCAAGTATGAAACACAAGACGCAAGTAGCTTTGTGGGCGGATCTTGGCCGCTGTTGCTATTATACCGGCGGGATAAATGAGTCTGTGTGAAGTTTGCCAACATTACTCTTAACTTCTGCATACCTACCCATTTACCCATAGTCCCATGTGTAATTACTCTCAGTGAAGCCGACTTCCTTGTTGAGCTCAGTATGTATGAATGTTTAACTGGCAGATCCAGTTTGCTCTTGAAAAGGTCATGTGCGTTCCTGGAAAAAAGCACGTCTTTGACCAAAAGCAATCCCTCTAAAAATTCCCTTAATAATTAAGTTGAGCACGTAGACTGTGTGAGTATCTGCTTCCAAAAATAACTCACAGCTATGTTGAGTGTATCTCAGATGCATTTTAAATGGCAACACTCTTTAGAATGAGGTTTTCATGTGTTATTGTTTTTGAATCAAAGTAGATTTAATCAACAGGACTTTAATGTCAAAGTGAAAACAGATCAGATTTGAATTCAAAGTATAAAATACAAAATAAATAGGACTTTGACCTTTATGATGTTGACAGTTTCTGCTGATTCCCTTTTGTTCCCAAACAATGACAACCTGTACTGGAATCTGGATATGGCCTTTCCTCTCTAAAACCTGGTGCAGTTTGACCAGTTTGCAGAAAGTCGGTTTTGCTAAATGGAGGTTAATGGTGCATGTTCAGTACACATGTGGCCATGGACTTATTGTATTAAAAGCAGAAATCTGGTCGATTTCAACACGTAGCTCTGTTGTTTGTAAATTTGGAGTGCTGTCAGTAACGAGAAAAATGTGCTAGCGTTAGCACCCAGGAGGCTGAAACAGGGCAAGTTTTAAACATGCTTTTAGCCTCTTAACATGTTTGAAATGTCATTAGAAGTGATTCCTTCAAAGTGAACACAGTAGGTGTGAAAGAAATGCATGAAAGTTGTGTTAATTGAGCTCTGTTTAGTTCCGGTGTTGAGACGGCAAGACTTAGGTACCGTCTACAAATTACAAAAACACTGAAAAGAGATAAAACAAAAATATTAATTAATTTAATGATTAAATAAGGTAGTGTTTGCACTTTAAAAAAATAAGCATATGCCTATTTTTGAAAATATTTTTGTATCTCTTTTTGATGTTGTAGTTTGTAGACGGTCCCTAAGCACTCGTCTTGCCGTCTCAACACCAGAACTAAACAGAGGTCAATTAACACAACTTTCATGCATTTCTTTCACACCTACTGCAGTCAGATTCACTGTGTTCACTTGAAAGGAATCACTTCACATGGGTAGGCACTTGTAATGACATTTCAAACACGTTAAGAGGCTAAAAGCACGTTTAAAACTTTCCCTGTTTCAGCCTCCTGGGTGCTAACGCTAGCAAGAGGATAACACGGTGTAAGCAGAACCAATTGTTTTCGTTTTGTTTGCTACTGACAGCACTCAAAATTTACAAACAACAGAGCTACGTGTTGATTTATAAGAGCAGGCTCAAGACCCACCTTTTTAACTTAGCTTTTCCGTGCTCAGTGACATGTTAGTTTTATTGTGTGTATGAGACTGTGTCTGTGGATGTTGTTGGTGGGTGTGTGTCTGTAGGTTTCTGGGGATGTATTTATGTGATGGGGGATCAATTGTTTTTAATTGTAAAGCACTTTGTGCTACATTTTACATGTGTAAGCAGCACCGATTGTTTTTGTTTTGTTTGCTACTGACAGCACTCAAAATTTACAAACAACAGAGCTACGTGTTGAAATCATCGACCGGAAGTCTCCTTTAACATACTGATGTTCAGCATTCATGAGGTGCTTTGCTTTGACTATTTATGGTTAAAAATGGGCGCGCATAGGGTGGGATGAGATGCTGATTCACGTATGCACACTTGTGGGTAATCTGTGATTTATAAAGGGAACATTGCTTACAGGTGCGCATGCTGTGTAAATCTGACACAAATATAACCAAACGTTATGTTGATTATCAAGTGTTAGTAGATGTTTAAAGAAATGAACCGAAATCAAATACTACATTAATACAAGTGAGTTATGTTAAATGAGGCAAAATACTGTGTGTGAACACACCTGGAAGGTGTAAAAACTAAAGGTAAGATAGGAGGTGTGTGGCCCATCACCGAGTGTCACATTCAACCTGTGCGGAGATACAGGAATGTTGCCAAGTGAGATGCGCTGCATGACCCGAGGCCTGTTGCCTGCACTCAGTATTGTTCCTGTCTTCAACATGTTTTTTCTCTCCCTTGCAGTTATCACTTTACTTGTACACACGTACACACGCTTTCAACACCATCCACACTTATGATGCATAACATGTTTTTCCAACTCCCCTCAAACATGAAAACCGTGATCACCCAATATGAATCGTAGATATTCTACCCGATTACTAATAATACGTCTTTGTGTCTGTCAACTGTCCTGTCCCGTCCCGTCATGTCAGTTATGTTATTGTCCCGTCTCACTTCCCTCTGTTGTTTTGTTCGTCACCTTGTCGCGTTTTTGTGTTATGTATTAAATGCTTTAATCTAGTGATGTGCGGATTGATACTAAAGTATTGATATTTACGATCCCAACGTCTCCTGCTCTAGTATCGATTCTCTTTGTAAAAAGATCGATATTTAAACTCAGTAATTTGGAGTGAGTGTTTATGTTATAAGTAACTTGTTGTCACCAGAAAAGTCTAATTATATCCGGTTAGAGGAAGGAACAACTTCTCCTTCCGCCGGTCAGTTGTGTGTGCACTGCGGCTCTGTGACGGAGCAGGCCGCTGCAGCAGCCCTTCTATAATTTCCCGCTATGAAGAAGACTGCAGACTGCAGTCTGCACAGGAGTGTGTGGAAAGACAGTGAAATACAGTGGTGACACTACAAACCTCGCTTAACATCTGAGTCATAAGAGTGAATATGATGATATAATATAGCGTCAGTCTGAGGAGGAGGTCCAGGGCGAGAAGACACAAGGTGCTAGGGCAAGACCTACTTCAATCAGTGAGTCATTTGGCAGCAGCGGTAGAAGTTATCCAGGTACAGGGAGATAGCGTGATAGGCTCACTGACTGTGGGAAAGTTATTCACGCTGTTAAGGCTTTAGTTTTTTAATGTTCAAGAGTTCTCCGAAATCCCAGCATTCTTACAACAAGCTAACAGAAAGCAGTTTGTTCTGAGATTTTCTTTATAATTAAATAATTTGAGAGTAGTTTATTGTCTTGTCATTATGCAGCTATAATTTGGAATTGGTAAGCCTACAGCCTACTTTTTTACTTTACTTTAAACTAGTTTTCAAATCACACTACAAATAAAATACGTAAAAAGTATTGGTATTGGTATCGGTATCGGCAATACCAGCCTGGGTATTACTTTTTATCGGATCAAATAGGAATTAAGTGGTATCACACATCACTACTTTAATCCCCCCTGCCCTTATATGGATCCAGGGTTTCACTAAAACAGGGTGAATGGTTACGGTGGGCAACCGTTAATGCACTGAATGTAATTTTAAATATCTATGTAATACTGTGTATATAAAATATATTGCTTTATAATAAAAATAAAGTTGTCCTCCGAAGGAGGGCTGGTTGTTTTAGATAAAAAAAAAAGCCTGAGCCATCCACTTAATGGTAAAATAAACAAAAGCGCTCAAGCATTGACTGGAACTCATCAAGTGCTTTAAACAGTGGCTAAACATGTATTTCTCTACTTTAGTAAAAGTATTGATATAGTAATGTAAAAAAAACAACTATTACAAGTAAAAGTCCTTCATTCAAAGTCCTATATAAAAAGTAAAATGCAATTAAAGTATCAGCAGTAAAAGTACAGAAGTTTTCTCAGCACCATGCATTAAAAGTACACAGTCTCTGTGACTGATATCTGATTTTATGTGACATTATTAGATATTAATACTGAAGCATCAACATGAGAGCAGCATGTTACCGTTGTAGTGGCTCCAGGTGGAGCTACTTTAAAAACTTTATCTACAGTTAGATCTTTTGGTCCAGTGGTTCCCAACCTAGGGCTTGGGCCACTCCAAAGGGTCACCAGACAAATCTGAGGGCTTGTCCGATGATTAATGGAAGAGAAGAAGAAGAAGAAGAAGAAGAAGAAGAAGAAGAAGAAGAAGAAGAAGAAGAAGAAGAAGAAGAAGAAGAAGAAGAAGAAGAAGAAGAAGAAGAAGAAGAAGAAGAAGAAGAAGAAGAAGAAGAAGAAGAAGAAGAAGAAGAAGAAGAAGAAGAAACTAAGATCTGATAGACAAATCTGTTTTCACTTTCTGGACTTTTCTCCAATCTTTGATTTGTTTAGTAAAATGTGAAATATATAAATATAGTTTAGAGGAGAAATGTCTCTTTGACTGAGACACCATTGCTGATTTTTATAAGAGCTCACAAGTCATAACGTTTCATTTGTAACAATTAACTGCATTTTATATATTTATTTTTTATGCTTTTAGTTACTACAGATGTGAAATAAATGTAAAAAACAAAATTTTCCTGTGAATGTACAAGTGGACTATAACTATAACGTGGCATTAAATAAAAAGACATAATAAGAACAGTACTTGTTTGAATGTAGTTTCTGTAGCCTAGAGTGGACATGTTTGATATCAGGTTAAACAGGTGGTTTGCAGTGAAGGGTTGGGCAAGTCTTTTAACAGGTAACAATGTTTGTGTTACTGTGTGGGAGGTATAGAGAGAGAGGGGAAGTGGGAGGGCACAAGAAGATTATTTAATGCCGCAGTAAATCTGATGGCATGTACTTACAGTTATGGCTCTCTACAAGGTGATCGGTGCGGTGGCTCTGCTGACTCTCCTGACACACGGTAAGGACCTCCTCACTGCACACACCTGAACCAATCATGTTTGACGTCTCCTGAGTGGAAGCACACTGAGGAGGAAGTCAAATATTGTAATGAATTAAGTTCGTAAGTAGTGTAGTGTAGAAGAAGTAAAACGAGTGCAAGTCCTGTATTCAAAATACTACTTTTGAAGTAAATAAAAAGTACTTGGGGATCAAAACCCTCCAACTCTGTGATCCTGTCACACTGAGTGCACGTTAATGATTCAAAGTATGCATGAATAAAAGGTTTATTTATACAGCACATTTCTGACACGCAGGCAAGCACAAGGTGCTTTATTATATAACTAAATAGGACCATTTATAAAATAAAATCAGTAGAAACACGGTATATTAAAAGAATTTAAGTGATCAAATTTAGGAGTGTCCAGGTCAAGTAAATTCTCTAAAACTGTTTTAAAGTCCAAAAGTTATTGTGTCCGTCTATAATGTTTCTAAGAGGTCAAAATAACCAAATAAATTAATCTGCAAAGTTTGCAGCAACTATCAGATGCAGTGGAATAAAAGGTCAATATTTACCTCTGAGACGCTGCAGAAAAAAACTCAAACCTTAAATCTTTGTATCTTTGTAGAGCTTTAGGAATAAATCTAGATTGTTTTACACTGAACTTGTAGTTTAATTAAGCCTGATTGGTAACTTTGTCTGGAGGGCATAAAAGTGAAGTAATAACTGATTTCAGATTTGTCCTGTCTGAATGAATACTTTACAGTCTGTCAGTCACTATAATCACTACTTCTTCTCCTCCTCCTCCTCCTCCCTGGTTATAAAGTCATAACAATGGACACATCCTCACAGTATCATCATAGAAATCATGGATTTAATGAGTAGTCTTTTTACTTTATACAAATTTTCTTTGAGGTCTGCTTTAAAATTCACATGCATTTAAATAATTCAATTATATATATTTAGTGTAAAAAATTTATTACGTTTCTGCAGTTTTAAGATGGATGACATGAGTGTAATGTGGGTATAATTTAGTCCACATCAAGCCTGTAAATTATCTGTTGACTGACAGACCATCTTGATGAAGCAGATGAGACACGTATATTGCATGCTCTTCCACCTTCAATAGATTTTAATACGTTTTAAGGTTGTTGCAGAGCTAAGATTTTTAAGTCTGCCGTATGCTTTTGTAACATACTCGATTTCACAGACACTCAATTTCTTTTCTGCCAAAGACAACTAACCTTTTTGATAGATTACAGCATCTCAAACTGGTTCAGGGAGTTTTGTGGTCGCCACAGGTTTCTTTCATCACTGCTCAGAAGAATGTGTGCTGCAGGGTTTCAGGGTACAAAAATTAAATCCCTGATTGCAAAACTTTTACTGAGGAAAAGAAGAACATCTGTGTTAGTCATCCATCACAACAAATGCTTTATGCCACTGTATGTAAAAAAAATGTGATTTAGTTATATGTTCACTTACTATTGAAGTGTAGGCCATCATCATGGTTATTTATCATTTATATTATACAGTTATTTTTCGCAGGCTTGGTAGTAGTCTTATAGAGTAAACTGAACTTCATGTGTAAAATGAGTTGAGTGCCCCTTTAACTTCTGCTGCTGGGATGTTTTATCAAAGCATCATCGGAGACTGGAGAAATAACAGTAGTAGTGGTAATATGATGAGCAGCAGTAACTGCAGTAGAAGTATAAGCATACAGCATCATTTTGGGATTGTCGTGTTGTAAACTGTCAGTCAGTGATCATCAGACTTCTGTCGGTGCAGACACAGTCAATAAACATTCATCCCTTGCCTGTGTTGGGGGAATTCTTAAATTGGTTTTAAATTGGAACGAGTAACCTTTAATTCAAGCATGAGAGTAAGACACAGATCTGTGGGATCACAAAGCAGAGACTAAGGCTACGTTCAGACTGCAGGCCAAAGTGGCCCAAATCCGAGGGTCAAGTGACCAGGTCAGGCTTCTTCAGAAGTAGTGTGAACACTCAAATCTAGCCCAGATCTGATTTTTTCAGATCAGATTCAGGACACTTCCACATGTGGTCCTGAATCCGACCCAGATCTGATTTTTTTCAATGCGACCGCAGTGTGAACAGCCAAGGCGTATTTGATGTGACTTTTACCTCAAAAACCCTCGCTGCGGCCACTCTCCCCGAGGGGAGGGGCGGGGCCCCTGCTTCCAGTGCGGCTGTTAACCGGGGAGGACTGTCCTCAGTGTTCCCCAACCGCGCGTCGCATCGTCAGGGCGGGGATCGACTCACGTAAAAAGGTGATGTCGGCAAACCCCCCCCGACCCGTCTGTAAACACGGACCAAGGAGTTTAACGCGCTCCCAAGGGTGGGATCCCGGTCCCTCGGGGTCGGGCGCACCACCGGCCCGAGTCGCCGCACCACCGGGGAGGTGGAGCGTGTGTGAGGGCGAAGCTAGAGTGGTGGAGGCCCGTAGCGGTCCTGACGTGCAAATTGGCCGTCCGGTCACACAGACCTCTGTAGTGAATTTGCAGCCATAACCCCGCAAAGTTGTCTCTCTTTCTCTTCAGTCTTCTCCTCCTCAGCATCTGCGCATTAATGTTATGGCTGCCATTACACAAACATTTTAATAAAAATAAAATAAAAATAAATAAATAAAAGCGAAAATGCTGATTTCCTCCATAACCTCCCTAACTTTAGTGCAACAGCGTGCTGCGTCCGATGTCATTGTTAGTGCTCTTTTGCGCACGCGGGTCAGTTCAAAACAGCAAACAGTTTACACTGGAATCTGATATAGGCCACATTTTAAAAGGTAATGTGAACAGCCAAACAAAAAATCGGATCTGAGCAAAAAATCTGAATCAGGCATTAAGACTTGCGGTGTGAACGTAGCGTAAGTTTCCCTAGCAACAGACAAATAGTCGGTGCCGGTCCACCCATCTCTTTCGCAGAGTCAACCCCGTTTTATCCTTTCCCTAAACTCTTATACCCCCCCTCGCTCTGGAGCGTTATCTTCTTCTCCAGCACAGGGACTGCTATCTTCTCACAACACACGCCAGGGTGGAGCCCACTGTGCTGTGTTGCTTCTTCTTCTGCTCACACGAGCGGTACATTCTGTTCCTGATTCTACTTGTCGTTGTTTCATAATGTACTTTTCTCGAGGCCACTGTGACCTTAACTATCTTATATTTATAGCTTAAGCTAAACCATCTGTGCATCACTTTCCTTTCTTCGGGGAATGCAGATGTGTCTCGCCTGGAGAACTTTTAACCAACCGCTCTATGAGTGCGCGCAACTCTGTTGCAATGAGCACAAAACACTATCAATCATAATCTCTTATGGAGATTCTGGTCTATTTATTTCTGTATCACACCTATACATTTTTAGCATGTAATAATCTACACCTGTCAGCACGCAATGTGGCAGTTGCGCACATAAAAAGACACGGTTTGAGAGTAAAAATATCCCCTGTCTGGGTTTCCTGTCTGGACTCTGTGGGTTGACTTGAAGCATGCCAACATTGGAGACAGTCAAACCAGTTTGATGGGACAGCAGACGGCACGGAACACTGCTAATCTGTTAAAATGAGAAAACAAGACAGTATGTAAAACATGTGGCTGTTGGAAGAGAAAGACATGCACTGTACTGTATGTCAACACAACTCACTCATAAATAACAGAAATAAATAACATTACATATAACAGCATACTTAATGTTTGTCTCATGCTATCAATACTTTTGACATACTTATTAATATAAATTTTGCAGAGATATACAGTATATATATGAAAATGAACGATAACATTTAGATATTGAATAAAATAAATAAATAATCAAATCAAGATCATTGTTTATTTCTATAGTTACGAATGATCCCATTGGGAATCATTAAATATAAATATGTTTTAAATGTGATTTTGTGTTTGTTTCCTATTTTTCAGAGTCTCACTCACAACTAGATGGTAAGTCATTGTTATGCACACTTCTTTACTTTCACCTGGCTGTCAACATGTTTTGTTGTTTTGTTTATATCTTCATGGTTGTTAGTATTTGCTGTCAAACCCAGTAAAAGCAATGAAATGTGTAGACTTAAATTGAAATAAGAATAGTTTCTCCTCTGTTAGTTAGGATTGTTGGATTAGAAACACCTGAGAGCATCCCAGGATCATAATCCTCAACCAACAGTTAAAGTTTATAATCCCAGCAGTGCTCAATGGTAATCCAGGGAGAGGGGAGTATTTCTCACTGTGTTCTTATTGTCTGTCTCTCTGCAGTGTGCGGTATAACTCGGCTCAACACCAGGATTGTTGGAGGACAGAACGCCCCTCCGGGTAACTGGCCCTGGCAAGCCAGCCTGCAAACATCTGGAAGACACTTCTGTGGAGGATCCCTCATTAACAGTGAATGGGTGCTGACTGCTGCTCACTGCTTCCCAAGGTAACTGATTCTCTTAGGCGGGGTTTTTTTGTGTTTGCTTAACTGCTCTGCTCTTAACTACGTTTTGTTTCTCTTTAGCATCCCAGCTAGTCTGACTGTGTCTCTGGGTCTCCAGAGTCTACAGGGACCCAACCCCAATGGGGTGTCTGGGACGGTAAAAAAGGTCATCGTAAATCCTAACTTTAACAACAAATCTAATGACAACGACATCTGCCTCCTGCAGCTCTCCTCACCGGTGACGTTTACAGATTTCATTGTTCCTGTCTGCCTGGCAGCTCCAGGCAGCACCTTCTTCAGCGGCGTTAGCTCCTGGGTGACCGGCTTTGGCGCCATTGCATCCGGAGGTGGGTCAGAGAGCAGCTAGGTTACATTTCTTTCTTTCAATACAATGGTGACAACTGAGTTTACTCAGACATTTAAATGCTAAAATGAGTACCATAAAGCAATAAAACTGAGTTTTAGAAATATCATTAAGTTTAAAAATGTTTTATTAAACACCCCACAATACAAAAGATACATTTCTGCAAAAAGCCTCTGCAGTAAAGAGTTTGTTCTAGTGATGGTGCTCAAGGAAAGATCAACTTACCTGTGGAGTTTTCTTGGTTAAGTTTAAAAGTTTCTCACCAAATCACACTGTGTCTCTTAGGTCTAACAATGTGTTCAATGTGTTATCTTCATAAAAAAAAAAACATTTCAAATTGTTTTCATCCATGTTCGGTTGCAATCCGTCTTGTTCTTCATTGTCTTTGTTGGTGCATGTAGCTACACCTGGCCCCTTTCCTCGTACATGGTACAAATTAAACAGGGATTTACTTGTAAAAACATAGTGTTACTAGTGGTCAAAATTTCCCAGATAGATTTTCAAATTAATTTAAAAATTGGAGGGGGTGAGAGCAAACGCTCAGTGGTCAGCTGAAAAAATTAGGATTCATCCTCTTGGGAACATAAATATTTACAGCATATTTCATGGAAATCTTCAATAGGTGATGTAAACAGCATAAACAGCTTTAACATTATTTTTATTCGTCCCTGTCTATGATCTGTCAATTTGAGGTTTCAGTTCTTTGTTTTGAAGTCGTAGTGGACCTGTCCTTTGGTTTGACTTTGTTTAACTTTAAACTCCTGATTGTACCTTTAATGGGCAAAGACATGGTCCTTTAGATTCATAGACCTACTGATGTAGTAATCAAACACTCATAATTCATCACATGTGCTTTTTATTTACTGTATTTGTTTCTCTTTAGTTACCCTTCCTGCCCCAGGAAACCTAATGGAGGTGAATGTGCCAATTGTGGGGAACAGACAGTGTAACTGTGACTATGGTGTGGGCCGAATCACAAACAACATGATCTGTGCCGGGTTACGTGCTGGAGGGAAGGACTCTTGTCAGGTAAACAACTTTACACCTGTGTTGGTGTCAGATTTAATCTTCTGCAAAGATTTCTCTCATAAATGTTTCTCTTCTTAAAGGGGGATTCAGGTGGTCCGCTGGTGAGCAAGCAGGGAAGCCGCTGGATCCTGGAGGGAATCGTAAGTTTTGGAAATGGTTGTGCCCAGCCTAATTTCCCAGGAGTCTACACCAGAGTGTCCCAATATCAGTCCTGGATCAACAGCCAGATCACCAGCAGCCAGCCGGGCTTTGTCACCTTCACGTCCACTGGAACTGACAGTGACCTCAGCATCAGCTGTGCTGGCCTGCCAACGCCTCCAACCACCCTCCCTCCAACCACTACAACCACCACTGCCAAACGTGAGTGTCTGTCATGTCCAGACTTTAACCTTACATTTCCACTTAAGGGACTGTTCGTTATTTATTTGAGGAGCCACCGGAGGAGTTTTCATCAAAAAATACCATCCCTTTGCCGACGATACATTTTGTATGACCCCCCAAAGTGATCAGGAAGAGAGGCATGACCCTCCCCAATATTTCGTTGATGCTTTTTATACTGGTTTGCGCTTGGTAAAGAGGTACAGATGCCCATTATTTGTTTACAGCTATGAGATACATGGCTTAACCTCTGCTTTCTCATCTTACGCATCACACTCCTCTGTTATGGTGTGGTGGCCATTTCAGTAGATTTACTCACTAACATTGTTGTGGAAACACAATAAGCATGGAAACTAAATTTACACTTCCTGCATTACTGCATTACTTCAAATAATAAGTTACTCCTCTAGTAAACTAGTATTCACATGAAATAAAACAATAAAACATTGAGACCATTCAGCAAAGCACATGGGTAATAATCAATCGCCAATTGCTGCACGGCTATCTTGGAACGCAATAGACAGACGGTGGCGGAATAATTCAACTAAAATGTAACAGTGAACAATCAGTGTTCGACCTACAGTCTGTTGAGATGGCTCTCCAAACGCAGCACAATCACACCATAAAACGTTAAGACACGTTAAGAAAAAAGATCCGTATTTTGCCGTAATCCAATGACACGAAAAAAAAGTAATCCACAGCGATCAGTAGATCCACAAAAAATTTCACGGTGTATCCAGCAAGGCCTACGCGTGTCACGTTTACCAGCCAGCTCCAAACAGGTGACAACAAATTTATATACATGGCATTTAGGAAACCTTTATGGCAACGTTGGCATGGCAAGATGTCCAGACTAGTGCAACTGTAATTTTAGTTTTTTGTGTCCTGCTGCTCCCATCGTCAGCCAGGTAATATTTTATTTTACTAAAGCAGTATATGAAATCAGATGTATTACCTACCACCATTTACTTTTTTTGTGTTATTTAAAATATTTATAAAATATCTGGTCAGGCCAAACGTAATCATTTTTTAAACAATGCAATTACCTGTTTCAGCCACCAGGGGGGCAGTGCTCCTCTTGCCCCCAGCAAACTCCACGTATGTGGTCAGACCCATCTGCTAGGGTGCTGATGGGGGGCCGAAATTGAGAGCTACATGGAAAAATATGCCCCAAACAAGCCACTTTGAAATGTTGCTCTTTTCATGAATACAAAAGTTGGGTGACCCCCCCTCCCAGAGTAAAAAATGTTGGGCGACCCTCCACCCAGCAAAGAATAAAAAGACATGACCCTCCCCTATTTTCCTCCGGTGGACCATTCCAAAAATACTGAATGGTCCCTAAAAGAGATATTTTCATATTTACAGTAGTGTAGTAGTAAAATCTTACTTTAAGGGGTGATAGAATACAAAACTGAGTTTACCTTGTCATAGTTGAATGACGACAGTTTGGTGGGTAAAAAGGACATGAACCTCAAAGTCCCATTGACACCTCTTTCCTATGCAAATCTCACAATTTGAAACTGCTGCTGAAAACAGGCGAATCTCAACAAAGCTAATAGGTGACGTCAACTCGGTGGCTGTATCTTATTTGGCTCTACCTTGTACCAGAGATGCTCACAAGTCTCTGAGCTAGAGTCCAAGTCAAGTCTCAAGTCTCTGAGCTGGAGTCCAAGTCAAGTCTCAAGTCTCTGAGCTAGAGTCCAAGTCAAGTCTCAAGTCTCTGAGCTAGAGTCCAAGTCAAGTCTCAAGTCTCTTGTGGTTATAATAAGTGTTGCATCACGTACAGCGACCCATCCAGGCTGCATCTATCAGCATACAGTATCAGCTTTGATTTTGGTATATAATCAGTGTAAACAGACTATTGCAACATGATAAAAACCAAGAATGCTTTACTTTTAAGTTAATATCTGTACTTTAAGTAACATACAGTACAGTACAGACCAAAAATTGAGGCTCTGAAGAAAAAGGACTCCTTCGTCTGTTGATGAATTATAATGAAAGGCCTTGGCTCGTATTGTGCTGGCTCTGTGGGGCCATAAGACCAAATATAGAAAATATTATAACTCACAACACTAAAACGGACATACCCCTATTTAGTTCAAAACTGCAAAACATCACAGTGTAGCTAAATGCAAAACACTATTGCAACCAAATGAAATTTTTAACACGCTACAGTGCACTTCCTTATGATAGAGAATCCTCAATTATTTGTTATTTACTTAGCGGCAGATCCATGTAATGTGCACTGCCTATGCAACTAATCATACCTTATAAACTACTGTAAGTCAACACATCCCAGACTCTCAAACCAGTGTAACGTTATAACTAAATGAAACTGTAACGTTATATGATCAACAATAATCCTGTAACCGGTTTGCAGACAACGTTAATAATTAACGTGATGGCAGACAGCGGCACGTAAATGATTAACGTAACGTTAATCGACCACCACAAGTTTGGCAATTAAATAAACGCTCATTTTATATTTGATAAGGAAGACAGTCAGAGTTAACCTCCCGTAACGTTAGGTCGTAGCTAAAGCAAGAAGCAAGCTAACGGTAGATGGTCAATGCTGAGCTAAACATGTTTACTCACCTATCAGTGTGCATTTTCAGATGCCTGATAAAATGAGATGTGGTTGAGCCAGAATCTTTTATCGTGATACCGCATATTTGGCATTGAGTGCTTCTTTTGTTTGGGCCGTCTTGTTTAAAGTTTTTGAAAAAAAAACTTACGATGAATGGCACAGCAGCGGCCGGTGAATTTGACATGTGTTTGTTGTCCTCCAGCCAGCAATACGTACGTGTGACGTAGGCAGGTTATAGGTAACGGAGGGAGGGGTATAGCGAGCTCGTCAGACGTTTCCTAAAAATCAACATTGTTCACGAGTCCCGCAGCTTGAGTCTGAGTCGAGTCTGAAGTCTTTCGAGGACGAGTTTCAAGTCGAGTCTGAAGTCACTGTGTGTGCGACTTAAGTCGCACTCGAGTCCGAGTCTCAAACTCGAGTCCCCATCTCTGCCTTGTACCCAAAATTTACATAGGCCACTGATCTGGGACCAGTTTGTCTTGTGTATCTAGGTCACACAGATCTCAGAAATGTTATACATTGTTCGTCTGCTATTTCATTACTAAATTCACTTCTGAGCCATTTTTATGTAGAGCGGCGTCATTAGGTTTCCATTAAAGTCAATGTGTGTATTTCCACTGACTGCATAACACCTGCGTCAAACTGTTGTTGGTTTTGTGGTTCTATTCTACATGAATTCGCAACTACAACTGTCAGTCATGGCTGCAGCCGTGCCGCAACAAATCTGGACGTAGTGGGTATTGACGGACTGTGATTTTCCTGTGGAAATCCGGAGTAACGTGACAGCGGCGGTGCTGCCTGGGTTGCTGCCTCGCTGCCCGGCCTGTCCTCCTTCACAGACCCCACTATGAGTTTCAACATACATTTTATATATTTACACTTTGAATTTTGTCACAACATTTATGTCACAGCTACCCTAAGGTCTTACAAAGCTAACACTTTTGTCAGATTTCAATTTAATGCATTTTTGGGAATTTGAGAGGTCACATTAGGAGGAGGCTAGCTAGCTACAGCAGGGGTTCTCAACCTTTTGCAAGCTGGGCCCCCCCAAAGCTGGTTCATTGCAGTTGGGCCCCCCCCCTCCAATTTCTTGGCGAAATGTCTGATAAACGTAGCCTCAAATCATCCTCGATTTGTGCACGATTGCGGTATTTTGTTTTGAGTGCAGTCATTTCTGAGAATCCTGCCACACACAAATACGCCGACGTGAAAGGGAGGAGAATCTCCAAGGTGACGTGACAGAGTTGAGAGTATTCCTGCATCAATGCTGCCCAGAATGACGAAAGAGGGCAGGAGGTCAGTGGCGTAACTAGCCAACACCGGGCCCCTATTCAGGATTATCAAGGCGGCCCCCCCTACTACAGCATGTGACGACGGCGCAATGTCCACGAGTAGGCTACCATGAATAGGACAGGACAGGATCATAGAGACACAGCATATAAGAGATGAGATGACTGACAAAATCAGGAGTAGCCTATGTGCACCACAACAACAAAAAAACACTGGTGAATGGCATCATAACACATGAAAAAACACACAAGGGCAGTCCCTCCAGGATTTCGTGGCCTTTTTTTGAGATTGTTGCGGCCCAAAATGCCTGATTTCACGGGAGCTTTTGTTAAAAATTGCGATAAAAGTTGTGGTGTCTTTTGTATGTTGCAATTTTTTTTTTACTTTCTTTAAAAATAAAAAGGAAACTTGTTTTGGGGAGAATAATAATTAGTACTATTAATTAATTATTCTGGGCTGAGATTTCCTAGAAACCTTAAAAGGCTCTGGATGCTGCAAATGTTGGTATAATAGGAAAATGGCTGGTGGATTTAAGACAAAAAATAATGTATTGAATGTGAATATGAATCAAATATGAACATATCTGTCACTGTCAGTGGCTTGTTGGTCTTTACATTGTTAGTTAATGTCCAATCCTGGCCAGTGGCCACACACACACACACACACACACACACACACACACACACACACACACACACACACACACACACACACACACATTCATACGGTTTGATAGAGTACTTATTGGACTTTAACTTATCATTGCACTTACAATAACGAGCATAGCTGTCCTCAATTTAGGTCATCTGCGTTTTTTCCTGCATCCACCGTGTGTGATTGTGTGTGTGTGTGTGTGTGTGTATGTGTGTGTGTGTGTGTGTGCGCGCGTCAGTCGCGGGGGAAATGGAGCAGCAGCCCCGCCCGCTGCAGAGAGCAGACAGTACTGAAACAGCAGCCGCTTCAGTGACTATATAATGAAAAAACGTTACAGCGTACATTGATGTTAAAATGTACACACGTTGGCAGGACGGTCTGAAATATTTTGCGCGGTCTTTCGCTGTACATTTTGTTGGTAAATGTGAGATGTTCGAGTCACACACGATCGTCTTCATAACAGAAACAAGGAAATTAATTTGACCCGTTCTCACTCCCGCTTGGTCAGTGGCTGTTCATTGCTGACAGGTGCTCAGACGCTGATTGAAATAGAGAAGAGAAGTCGTGTGACGTGCATCAGTGATAGTCTGCGAGGCTGGGGAACATGTCGCAGTTCCCTCGACTGATGCGGCCATGCCAGAGGTCAAGTTTTTGTCTGAAGGCGTCCACTCCGTCTGCAAGGAGCAAAATCTGAGTTTCTATGAGGAGTGGTGTGTGTCTCCTCTCTGCTCTGACTGCAGGCTGGGACTGCTGCGCGAGGCTACTGAGAGACTGACCGCCTGGGAGTGCTTTTGGACGGGGGAGGGGCTCACGGCAGCACCCGCTGCTCGTTGAGCACAGTAGCTGCAGAGTGATACGTGCTTTCGAGTCTCCAGACACCACAAAAGTCTCCAAAATCACCAGTAAAAGTCGCTAGATTAGTTTTTGACAAACAAGTCGCCAGGAGGATGATTGTGTGTTACAGTCCAACCACTTGCATTTCAACATGAGGGACATTTTTTTTCTGAATTCTTTTTTTTTTTCCATCCTGTAGCCTACTCGCGCCCCCCCGGGAGAGTGTCCGCGCCCTCCCAGGGGGGCGCGCCCCACCGGTTGAGAACCACTGAGCTACAGTATATTTCCCATTCAATCCTATGGGAAAAGATTGACTACACTTTCGGCATACATTTAGTATATTTACACTTTGAAATTCATCACAACATGTTTGTCACAGCTACCCTAAGGTCTTATAAAGCTAACACTTTTGTCCAATTTCAATTTAATGCATTTTTGGGAATTTGAGAGGTCTCGTTAGGAGGAGGCTATGTTTGCTATGTTTGGGCACAGAGGAGAGCGGTGTGTGAGCAAACCATATAAGGCAGAAAACCAGTCATTTCAATAAGGTCTATTTTACAGGGTTGCATTAGGGCCCATAGAACAGCAGCTGGACCATTTTCAGCCCAAACAATGTTACATACATACCCTATTAGGAGACCTTAAGGAACAGTGTGAAATACCCTATATAATCATTCTATCACCCCTTTAAGAAAAAACATGTAAGTATTACCAGCAAAATTAACCTGCTTAAAGTGCTTAAAGTAAAGGTAAGTTGTGTGCTGTAAAATGTGTCCTGTCCAGGGGCGCAACTACCCAGTGTCAGAGGGGTATGCAGCAACAATTTTGGCGCCCGCAAAAAAAATGTGTCGTACATCATCATGTATGGGCTTTAAATAATAAAGGTTTATTTTAAAGTATATCAGCCACTGTAGGCCTACCATAATTATAAATAATTATATGGTATATATGTACATCCATATATATAAATACTGGCTCAACATTAACAGTTGCCTTTGGCAACCAAATTGTGACAAGTGGCAACCTAATCATCACCCCTGGTTGCCCCCGTGGCAACCACATTATTGTAGTACACTTTTTTCTTGTACTGTATTTTCATTACAATAAATAAATCATCATTGATGGCATTCGAGCATATGTGTTGCGGATGTTTAAATTTGCATTCTGATTTGTTTACTACATCCCCGCTGTCAGACATAGGCTAATTGTTGACATATTGTCAAACATACATTATGTAATTGATTTTCCATATTAGTTTTTCCATATTAATAATACTAGGAATCTGTTGGTATCAAGTGGCTCCCCCTACACTTCCACCTAATGTTAGAACTACATGTTGCCTTCCTCTATCTTTCCTGATCACCATCCTCACACCTGAATGAAATGAACTTACTGTTAAATATAGCAGCCTAAATTCAATTCTTAAATCTGCCTAGTAATGGCATCAGATAAGACAACTATTATGCAGTAAGGTTGTGCTGCTGTTGAAATTACATTCACATTTTGGATTTTAAAAAGTACAAATATGGAGAGCACTTAGCACAGACCTTTAAAGAGAGAGATGTGACCCTGTAATTACAGCTTCCATGTCACCCAACAGATGTAACTATAGCCTGTATATGTCTGACAGCTAATGGTAAAACAAAATATATGCATGATTCCATAGTACCAGAGTTATTGCATTAGTTATGTTTTCCAGATTATTCGTCATCTATTGTACATGCTACCTTATATTTTCCAGTTTTCAGCTCGGCAACCTCGATTTTGCATATTCTAAGCTAGCCATGAACCCCCATTTGGCTGCTACATTCCCAGTGTTAGCAAACGCGAGCTAGTCTGTTAACATGAATATTTGGCTGCTACATTACCAGTTAGCAAATGCTAGCTAGTCAGTCTGTTAACATGAATATTTGCAAGCCTCCAAGCACAGATGTCACACTTTAAATCCTACTGTTGCCTTTCACCCTTGCAATATTACGAATCATACTATGGCCACGCCAAGACCCGCCCTTCAATAGCCCGGGACTTGGCGTGGCCAAAGTAGGGAGTAGTGCCCTATATTTAGAGAGTGTGGCCAACTCAAATCATGGGTGCCATATTGGATACCAACGTCAGATGACTCTACAGTGTAACCCTATGGGGCGGATATGCTATCTTTCAATAAATTGCTTATTTTCACCTTAAACAGGTATATACATGTTATTATCAACATTTGTCAATATGTAAAAAGTAGGGTGACCAGATTTCCGGGAGCTGAAACCGGGACACTTTGCGTGTGACCGTAGTGCTTGTGCATGCGCACACGCTTTTTAACGTGAACATGGGCCAGCCGAGGTCAGACATAGACAGTAACTTCATTATTTTGATCATACGCTCCTCATCTAATAATAAATGTTTTTGGTTTTTTTTGGTAAATTAACAAAATTGCAGCAACAGCCTTTTTCAGTTCAGAATGAGATTTATGTTGAGACTTTTCTAAAAAAGATTTTTGAAGTGTTATTTATTCCAATAACACCAAAAGAATTAAAATGATTGAAAATTTTGAGCATTAAATACTTCATTTCCTGCATTCTGGTGAATTTTTATGCACCTATTTCTACCTTTTTCTGAATCAATGTATGCTGCAAATATCGTTATGTAAAGAGAAAAATAGATTACAATCCAAATATAAAAACATAATGGAATATATTGAAGTAAGGCTAACAGGCATTATGTATTGCTTTCAAATATGTATTCTCCTTTGGATGGACTTTTCTAACTATAGCTGAGTCAGCACACATGTAGCCTAGGCATCATTTACTCCTCCCTATTAATAAACCCCTGGACTGTAAAATTTCAGATGTGTTTGAGCAATGTCCAAAACTTTGTGCACATTCAAAAGACAGTAGTATATCTGTGTTCTCTGTGATTTGGAGGAGTCGTGATTTTGAGAAAAATAAAGTTATAATTGTCTATTACAAGAATAAAGTCACTATTTCAGAAATCTAGCTGCACCATAGTCTGGTTTTACGTGATTGCTGTAGATCTCAGACCTTCTGACAGACACAGAGCAGTTTGGGTCTCTGAATGAGACAAAGACTTTAGCTAGAGAAGTGGCCGTACATCGGAGGTGGAAAACCGAATCTACTGCAGAAATACACGGAGCACAAACGCAACACATCTACCGCAGCATGTCGACAGCAGAGCGCATCCGTTATAACCTGAGGCTGCGCTGCATTTTACAGAGAGAGTGGAAACTAAGAGACGCACAGGTCTTCTTCAGAGCTCCGTGTGTCTGTGTCTGAACAATAGACTGTAAACGTCACTTCACAGGAACTTCAAACTAAATCATTAGTATTGCGCTCCTTAACTTTGTGTTGATGGCATCAATGTATTACACTGATTTGGCTAGGATTCCTCCGAAAACTTCACCCGGCTTTCACAGCTTTTCCTCTCCTCCACGTAGAGACGGTTGCTAGGTGATAGCAACAAACACAACATGGTCGGACCCTATATACTGTCTATGGTCGGACCCCGCACGTAGCTGCCCGTTCTATAGACGGGTTTCCTGTTTACAAACATTACAGGGTGCGTGCGCATATCAGGGGCAGAAAGCCAGATTGGTGAGCTGGTCCGATAATGCATCCATTGTCTTAGTCCCTTCATTTCGTCATGGCATTTATTTAACACATATTATATAGTCTTACAAAGCTAACGTTTTTGACCGATTACAATTTAATACATTTTTGTGAGCTGGAGAGCTCTTGTTATGAGAAGCTAGCTATAGCTCTGTTTGCCATTCATTCCAATGGGGAAACATCGCGGCTAGACTTTCGACATACATTGCGTATATTTACACTTTGAATTTCGTCATGGCATTTATATAACACATACTCTATGGTCTTACAAAGCTAACGTTTTTGACCGATTACAATTTAATAAATTTTTGTGAGAAGCTGGAGAGCGTCTGTTTGCCATTCATTCCAATGGGGAAACATCGGCTAGACTTTTCGACATACATTGCGTATATTTACACTTTGAATTTCGTCATGGCATTTATATAACACACTCTATGGTCTTACAAAGCTAACGTTTTTGACCGATTACAATTTAATAAATTTGTTGTGAGCTGGAGAGTCTTGTTACGAGGAAGCTAGCTATAGCTCTGTTTGCCATTCATTCCAATGGAGAAACATCGCGGCTAGACTTTCGACATACATTGCGTATATTTACACTTTGAATTTCGTCATGGCATTTATATAACACATACTCTATGGTCTTACAAAGCTAACGTTTTTGACCGATTACAATTTAGCTAATACATTTCTGTGAGCTGGAGAGGTCTCGTTACGAGGAAGCTAGCTATAGCTCTGTTTGCCATTCATTCCAATGGGGAAACATCGCGGCTAGACTTTCGAAATACATTGCGTATATTTACACTTTGAATTTTGTCATGGCATTTATATAACACATACTCTATGGTCTTACAAAGCTAACGTTTTTGACTGATTACCATTTAATAAATTTTTCTGAGCTGGAGAGGTCTCGTTACGAGGAAGCTAGCTATAGCTCTGTTTGCCATTCATTCCAATGGGGAAACATCGACTTTCGACATACTTTGAATTTCGTCATGGCATTTATATAGCACATACTCTATGGTCTTATAAAGCTAACGTTTTTGACCGATTACAATTTACTTATTTGTCGGTTTTTAATTTTGCAGTGTTACTGTGATATATATGTATGGCTATGATCATTTTAGGCTAACGTAATAGCCCGTGTTAGCAGCAGGGTTATTCCTGAGTGTACCCTTATGGTTGGTTTACGCCTTAAAATGATGGCCAGGATTTCTGGGAAAATGTACGATATGTTTGTTTCAAAACAACACTGCAGGTTGATTGTTTTTAGCAGCAGAGGTTGACTGTGGGCGAGAGGGCAACAACACTGTCTTGGTTAGCTCGCAGAAGCTCTACTGCCACTGTCTCGGCAACGTTAGCTAATGTCCGCTAGCTAATGTAGGCTAACTATAGCCAGTTAGCTTTGTATGTAACATAACAAAAACCCACCCATCTCAGAGGAGCGAAGCTTAATATTTCAGTCAATAAAGTTATGTACAAAAGGAGCACTAACGCCACAGGTCTTATCTTGGCAACGTGGACGCAGATATAGTAAACTCCGAAGGCAGTCGTAATATTTACCTAGTAGGCTAGGCTAACGCTGTTGCGCTAACGTTACCAAAACATCGATGTAGCTTTAGCTAGCAGTCTAAACTTATCTCGAATCCGGACCTTTAACTGTCTATGGTCCGGACTCGAGTACCACAGCCCTGATCTGATATCACTGAGCTGAACAACAACAAGCTGCAACTTTTCTGATTGATACAATGGGACCCTGACTCTTGCATATGACCCCAATCTGCCCCTCTTATGGCTTGAAGCCATAACCTCCGCCGGTTTTTGGCAAAGGCATGCTTCCCCCTAGGTGTGTTAAACATCAGGCACCCATCACTGGCTCTGTTTGTACAATTAACCACGCAACAACTCCTTGGCATTTTGACTTACGCTATGCCTCTACTACTAGCTAGCTACACAACACGTCTTCTTTCTGCCCCCCGGTTGCGTGCGCAAGCAGTGATGACGTTGCCGAGAAACCCATGTATTCGCCTTGGAAAAATAATCTGGAAAAAGTTACATTCGGGGCTACACTCAAAACATTCGGGGCTGAAGACACGGCAAAGTCGTCTGACGCCGCTCCTCCTAAAACCGGGACATTTTAGCGTCCCCACAGGGTTTTGTCGGGACTCGGGACATTAACTTCAAAATCGGGACTGTCCCGGTAAAACCGGGACGTGTGGTCACCCTAGTAAAAAGCCCTTACGGAAATATTCCAGTGTATATTTAGCTTCTATATCGTAAATGGGCCTCTAAAAAATGCCCATGTAGTGAGTGACCATGTCGCCTAATAAGTCTACCTTTCTAATGTCCGCTAGCATACAGGCTAACTATAGCTAGCTTTGTGTGTAATGTAACAAAAACCCACCCATCTCAGAGGAGCGAAGTTTAATATTTAATTCAATAAAATTATGGTACAAAAGGAGCATTAACGCCACATGTCTTATGTTGACAACCAGTGGCGATTTCTTTAAGACTGCAAGGGAAGCTCAGCTTCCCCTAAAATGTCTAAAATTTAAATGGTCAAATATGTACTATTTTGTTAACATTTTATTGACTAAAAAGCGTTAGAATACGTTCATCTCAAAGACGAGTTGGTTCAGAATTGGCTGACTCGATTTCCTTCTTATACATTCCCGTAGCGTCTCAGTGCATTTCCCCGTTGAAGCCCAGCGTCCGCTGACTTCAATGGGACTGCTCTGAGCAGTTTTTTTCAGTGCTTCGAAACTAGACGGTCATTGGATAAACGCTGCGATTATGTCCCGCCCACGGACGCTCAGCGTCTCTGGGAGTCAATGGAGCAGTGGGCTGGCCTGGACGCTGGGCTTCTGCGTGATGATTGGAGGACTGTATCTCCTTTTGATTGACAGCGATTTTGTACTATAAAAGTCGCCGAAGCTGTCAGTTCAACTTCAAGCAGAGCTCAGCTCAGTCCCATCGCGGATTTTACAAGTCTAGTTGAAAGACGAACTGCTGCAACCTGTTTGTTGGTATTTGCCTGGCGAAATTGCTTGCCAATTTTCATCATACATTTCATACAATTATACACCACATTCCTTGTTTCAGTTTAACCTAATTCCTACATTTCCTCCTTCGAGTTTAATATCGTTCTGTTAGATGTTTGTTCATTCATACAGTAAGCTAGGCTAGTGTTGTAGGGGTGAACTAGCCAGCTAGCAAACTGCACCCGATGGCAGACAATGCTAATATTGTCGACCTGATTTTGGCGAAGCCATTTGAAAGTCTTCCTTACGAGGAGAAACTTAGAATTAAACAGCAGGGTTAGATAAACACTTAAGATTGATTTAGTGCAAAGGACAGGGCAAAGTAACAGGTATGTTCAGCTCTCCTGGTATGACAAAGTTAGCTGGCTGTGCTGTGACAGAAATGTACTGCTGGCCATTCCTCTTGATGAAACCTTCCCATGGATATTATAAATTCTTATAATAATTACATTACTATTATATATATATATATATATATATATATATATATATATATATATATATATATATATATACATATTATAATATTAACATAAATAAATGGACAATTTATATGATTCAGGCCAAAAATGAGCTTCCCCTCTTTGAATGACCAGCAGCCGCCACTGTTGACAACTTGGACGCAGATATAGAAAACTCCGAAGGCAGTCGTAATATTAGCTACCTACCTTTACCGGTCTAAACTTGTGAATATATGTTAACATTCTATGATGGAATCTTATTTCATAGGGCGCCTACTCTAGCCTGTTAGTCCTCTACAATGTTATGTTACATTGAGGAAATGCAGAAATGATTTAGAAACACACAAAAGCAGCTAGATATAAAAAATATTTTTTTAATCTTTTTTTAAATTATTTTAATTTTTTTACAATCGCTTTGGCGCCCCTATGCGCCGCATATAGCGCATACCCACTTTTTGCGCCACTGGTCGTGTCAGTATCTGATGTTTCTGGATTAATATTACTGCTGCATTAATGTGTATGTTGCATTTTGCTGTAAATATTTAAGGTTGGGCTCATTTTAACTCCTTTATTTCCTGTTGGATGGTTTAATCTACAGCAATGCATTATATTCTATAAGATCATCATATTTGTAGCGTCACTGTCATGTGAGAACCACGTATCTTTAAAAAGTTTTAAAACTTTTCATGGTGTCAGAAAAACAGCCATGTTTTCAGCTTTGTGATGATGCTTTTTTCAGCTTTTTAAAGAGTTTATTTAGCTTAAGAAGTAGGAGAATTTTCTCAACACATAAAGAAACACTTTAAATTCACCTTCAATTTATCACAAACATTCAACATCAACACATCTGGAGATACATGTTTTTCATCGGACAGGCAGGGGTGAAAAACTGTCATCTGACAAGTAACTAAAGCTGTCAGATAAATGTAGTGGAGTAAAAAGTACATTACCTCTGAGATGTAGTGGAGTACATGTATAAAGTAGCAGAACATGTAAATACTCAAGTAAAGTACAAGTACATTGAATCTGTACTTAAGTCCAGTACTTGAGTAAATGTACTTAGAGTAGTTACATTTTAACACAGGCTATATATTCTGTATCAGTTCTTTATTGAAGCTGTATGATTTTTATATTGAGGGAAATATTCAAACCCAAGACTGATGTTTTTATGAAGGCACTTTTCCATCAAACTCCAAACAATTCTGTGTGTATCACAGTATTGTATTTGCTGTGTTCACACTTTGTATTGCAACTGATACACAGCAATTTCCCTTAAGGATAAATATGGTTTTATCGTATGTGGTTGTCTACCTACGGGCAGGAAACATTAATTCAGGCTCCTCAAACCCTGGACAAACCTCTCTTTATACAACCATTGGATAAACCCTGCTCCAACCTCTGTCCTCTGGTAGGCGCTACAGAACACTGTACGCCAAAACAAAACCAGACGTAGATCGTCACTATGACGGGCCCATACTTCCAGTCATGTAGTGTCAGAAACAATCCCTGTGCAATAACCCTTACATCCACTAAACATCCACTGTACCTGTAAATTATATATTTTGATAATTTAAATACAGATTAAGGAGTTTGGACACACTTTCTCATTGGGAAAGTGTGTCCAAACTTTTGACTGGTTCTGTACCTTTATATTTATATCTGTACATCTTTCTGTATAAGTACATCAAGAGAAACAACAAAAAACTAACTAAGTAAAATTCCAATAAATCTGATGTGATTGTTTCTCCAGCTGTGTTCTGTGGCCAAGCCCCATTGAATAGTATTTTGGGAGGAAGCTCGGTGGCAACAGCTGGTGTGTGGCCATGGATGGCGAGCCTACACTGGAATGGAAGTCATGTGTGTGGCGGGACTCTGGTGGCCATTGACTCCGTGTTGAGCAACGCCGACTGCTTCTCAAGGTGAGACAGCTGGAGCGATGTCACAGATCGCAATTTTCTGTTTCATTTTTGAGCAATTTAAGAACAAAAGGTAACCAGATTACTGGCTTTTATCCTTTTAATGTAATGTTGGATTAAAAATAACAGCACTGCCCTTTAGGAAACCGTATTTAGAGGCCCAACCCTTGTGTTAAACCATTCAGATGTTTTTCTTGAGTCCTTACTTAGTTTATTTAACCTCTCACAGTTCACGAACACCGTCTGAATGGACTGTGGTGTTGGGTCGGTTGAAACAGAATGGATCTAACCCCTTTTGAGGTGACACTGAATGTGACAAATATCACCCTGAGCAACCTGAATGGGTCAAATATAGCAGTGCTGCATCTGCCAACCCAACCCAACCTGTCCAACTACATCCAGCCCATCTGCCTTGATAACGGACAGACCTTCGCTTTGGGCTCCACGTGCTGGGCTGCTGGCTGGAACTCCGATCAAGGAGGGGGTAATGCTACCTCTGCATCAATTCACCTTTTTACATTGAACATTTAGGCCCTTGTACATTGTTTTTGGCACTAATGAAGTATGGTTGCCCATTTATTCTGTGTTCCTGTCATTTGGATTTGATTCAGATGTTTTCAATTCGCATCAATTTCTTATTTTTCCCAACTTCAGTGGAACAAGTTCTGCAGCAGTTCCAAACATCGGTAGAAAAATTGCGGGAATGGGTCGTCAAGTGACAGCATTTGTACCAGAACTTTTACACTGGAGAAGGTGATTAATGAGAGCAGGAGATTATTATACTTTTATAAGTCTCTGTTGTAAACAGGAGTTTGTTGATCCTTAAACAGACATTTCTGGATGCTTATTCCCTTTCTTGCTGAGAGCTCGATGAGAAGATCAATACCACTCTCAAGCCTGTACGGTAGATATGAAGCTACAGTCAGCAGTAGGTTAACTTAGCTTAGCATAAAGACTGGAAATAGGGGGAAATAGGTAGCCTGGCTCTGTCAAATGGTAACAAATCCCACCTACCACCATCTCTAATGCTTACTAGCTAAGTTTCCATCCACTTGTCAATCGAATTATCTAAAGTTCGGTAAAAAAAACTCATGCGAATAAAGCTGGTGAAAGTGTGTTTCCATCAAACAGCTCTAAAGCGAATAAAAACCTGTGCGTAATGACGTCACATGCTGTTTTGCGATTAAATTGGTATATTGAATTGATTTGAGACATTTCATGGTGTTTCCATTCATTTTTGCACTGAATCGCACAAGATTAAAGTAAACTTTTGCAAACAAAGTTTTGCTAGACAAAAGTAGTTGTTGTTAATATTAGAAGCCTAAGCTCCGATGGGCCTTTGGCTGAAGATCTGATCCAGCTCATCAAAAAGGTGGAACTTGCCTTATATTTTCCCTCCGGCACCGCTGCGAGACAACTCTCTTTTTTGAGCCGTGTATTGCTGTTTGAGCGCCTGCCATTTACTCCGCAGGACGTCCCACGGCTTGTCGTAAGGGACATTCTAAAACGCATAACGTGAAAAGCAGAAACGCTTTATGTCAGATAACGTCCATAATAATTGGACATTGGGTTAGATTATTTGACAGTTTTCCGTGGTTATGATGGTTAATATGAGAGAGAAATTTGGTGATGATTGATCATTGTTTAGGTACATTAAACCCCACTAACACAGAACGTTTAGGGAACCACTTTTTCCTCGCCATAACTTTTATAATCGTTGGATTTCGATTTAGTTTTTTTTGACAGGCTTAAGTGTTCATGACATTGACACATTGATCGTTGTTTAGATACATTAAACCACGTTAAGCTTTTTCACGTTAAGCGTTTTAGAATGTCCCTGTCGTAACTGTTGGTCATTTCCTTTGCGAGCTCCTGATAAATGATGGCGTTTCTTAGATTTTTGCTATCTAAAATAGCTGTTATATTTTTCTGGTAAATTAAATTAAAAAGGTATCTCATCTCCTCGTTTGTCCGCTTACATCTGTTTTTGTTGACAGCATCATGTGTGCAAACAGAGCGGAAATACTGGGCGGAAATGAACTGAAACTTCTTCTTCTTCGTTTTATTGAGGGTTGCAACCATAAAATGACCTGAAACTTAATCGCAATTCATTATTTATTCGGCAAATAACGTTTCCATCAGCGTTTATCGCATAAGCCGTATATCGATCAAGAGAAAATCCGATGAGACCGAACGTATTTCATTTGAGTCGATATTCATGAAATTCAGTCGGATTTTACTGTTTAAATAAGGCATTTTTCATTCAATATCACTTAATTCGGATAAAAACGGGTCGATGGAAACATAGCTAGTGATTAACATGTTATATCCTTTTTATTCAACCCATACAAACTAAAGTCTAACATGGCTCCTAGCTGTAGCTTCATATATTTTTTTTTGTCAAGTTTTATTTCCTCAGAGACAATGCACATTGATCAACATCACTGTAAATGTGCCCGTGTTGGCCACATGTTAAGTTATCCATTCAATTTACTGCATAAACATGACAGAGGTATCAAACTTTTTATCTAACTCTCAGCAAGAAAGTTTCATTTCACAAAATCAAACCATTCTTTTAAAGTATAAGAAGGTATTGTCTATAGCACATTTAGTGAAACTAGAAAAAAAAAAGAATATTATTTTCTGTAGTTTCACGGGAAGGTGCGACTGAATGTCCACTTCATACAAATGTTGAACATGCGTGTCTGTTTGTTCAGGGTGATTCTGGAGGTCCGTTGATGTGTAAGCTGGGCGACTCTTGGTTCCAGGCAGCAGTATTATCAGCTGGAAACACCACCAGACAAACACGAGATGCAGTGATACAATTCCCCAAACTGAGCACCTTTCAAACCTTCCTGGCTCGTACAGTGGGGTTCTTATCTCCACCTTCAAACTCCACCAACGCCAGCAACAACACCAACACAACTCTCCCCAACAGTGGTGCCACTCCTGCTCACTCCCTGGTCTTCCTCTTTTTCCATCTCCTCGTCTTCTCGGCGTGTCTCCAACTTTTCTTATAGAAGCCTCCAACTTTTTTGGAAAGCTTTACTGTACATGATGTGACGAGCACAAATGAATGTAAACAACCTTGAATCTGAGAGACAATTTAGGTCAAAGCTGCATTAACACTAATGTATGACTTGATTGTGCAAAATACTGACCAGGTAATGTGATAAGATCACAGTATGAAGTATAAGGATTACTTGTAATGTAAAAAAGATAATGGTCCAACAGATGTGGGTTAATGTAACATGTAGAGACAGATGTGGAGGCTTTACATTAATGTAATGTGTAGAGACTGATGTGGAGGCTTTACATTAATGTAAGGTATAGAGACAGACATGGACGCTTTACGTTAATATAACATGTAGAGACAGATGTGGAGGCTTTACATTAATGTAATGTGTAGAGACTGATGTGGAGGCTTTACATTAATGTAATGTATAGAGACAGATATGGACGCTTTACGTTAATATAACATGTAGAGACAGATGTGGAGGCTTTTATGTTAATGTAACATGTAGAGACTGATGTTGAAGCTTTACGTTAATGTAACATGTAGAGACTGATGTTGAAGCTTTACGTTAATGTAACATGTAGAGACAGATATGGAGGCTTTATGTTAATGTAACGTGTAGAGTAAGGGGGAGATTTGTTTTTTAAATGAAAACTTTAAAATGAATTGACTTTGAAGGACAGTGTCTCTTTCTGGGTTTCTGAAGGGTAACTGCTATCTGTCTAAAATGAAGGGTGTAAAATGAAGTTTAAGTTGCACTAAACAAATGTCTATGTAATATGTAGCCAAGCATTCCAGCATTTCTTGTTCTTGTTTTTATTATTATTAATTAATAATCATTATTTTTTAATCACTACGATAAAATGTGTGAAACCTTTGTAATATATAATTTTTTTATTTTTACTAACTGAGAATTCATTTTTAGAACAGAATGATTGTTAATTAGGACATCTATGTGCCATCTGTTAAAGCTTTTAAACATTGTGTAAGAATTTCTCCCATCTAGCGGTGAAATTGTATATGACAACCAACTGAATATTACTGTCTAGCCCCTCCCATTCTGAGTGCGTTCTAACTCCTACGGTGGCCGTATTATTCCAAGAAGTACGACTGAGAGTTCCTTCCAGTGTAATAATAGTTTCACGTTATTTTGGTACCATTTCATTGTTAACATCAGCTATCAGGTTTCCAAACATATGCAAGCTAATGTTAGTAAAGTATCAATGCTATCGTTTTCTGTATATTGTACGAGATTAATAGTGTAAGGAAATGTTTATAGTGCAGGAGAGAAGCAACAGGGGTTTGTGCTTTTAATATATTTCTCTGAGCAGTATGAACAATGTCAATGAAACCGAAATTAGCTCTTAGTATCTCCATCGTTTACACACAGCTGTTCTAGCTGTAGCTAGTCTGTGTTACAACTGCACATGACATGAGTTGTCTGCCAGGGAAATCACAACACATATGATTACTTTTATGTTACAAGGTAGACAATTCCTTTTTCATCATTGACGCGAGGAAAAGTATCATAGATGTCGTTCTAGCGTTATGCACAACCATGCTATAGTTAGCTAAGCAACTACAGTATAAAACTTTGAATTTACATAAAAAGGCTAAATTACCTTTTGAGAAGAAAGCAGGCAACTTCGTCGTCCCTTTTAAAATCCTTACGCCTTATGAGCTCTTTCCATCTTGGAAAAGCCACTCCAATATTAACTTTGGACTTGTTGCTTTGCCTGTCGCGTTGTTGTTTTAATTCTCTTTTTAACTTCCTTGGCAACTCCGTTACACGTCCTAGATAGGCGCTCCATCTTCAACGGGCTTTCAAATCTGCCGGCAGTCGCTGAGTAATCTTCTCCCCCTCCCTCCCTGGCATTCATCACGGCGCCACTGAGTGTAAAAGCATGAAACACGAAGGTACAGTATGTACCTCTTTGGCTAAAGTATTTTAAAGATGGAGGCGCAACATGGTAGAATACATTGGAGCGAGTCGCTCGTATGTATTCTGAATGGCAGATTCTACGCATACGAGAATACTTGATTAGTTGGTGGAAGTAATTACACATGAATGAGCACATATGTGTGAAAGAACAAAGGTTTTTTTGTTAAGAATCAACTCAAATGAAACCTACAGAAGCATATTTTGGAGGCCTGAGGAACACAATGACTGATCAGATTGTCCATCATCTACCTCAGAGAGCTACTGTACCATTATATTTATATCAATCTATCTCTAAATGCTCAGGAAAAGTGTATATACATTGATTTCAAGTCTTCTTTGCAAGTCATTGGGACACAGAAAAATGTCCTGTCCTGGCAGGCAAGTAAGTTCTTTTCTATTCTAAAAGGATTTTCCTCGCAGACTTTAAATTAAATTAAACCAATATCTGACTTTGATGCTTTGAAAACTAGTCACGTCTAGTGTTGACGAACTGACCGAAGAGCCTGTTAATTAACCGGACTCGTGTCACTGAACTGGGAGAATCGAGTGCCATACGTTAATGAACCGACTCACTCCTGTTTTTTTCTTTTACCTCATTCGTGCCGTTGTGTGTAGCTGTATTCTTCTGCTACTGTGTGTGTAATCTAGCTCATTAGGGCCTCCACTGGAGTGGTGGTGGTAGAATCAATCAGGAAATGAGCTACCTAGGACGTGCACCAGGCTACTGAACAAGACTGAATGTAACCGTGCAACCGGCCGGCATGCTCAAGTCTAATGTAATCAAGCGGTGTCTTGGTTCTCGGCAAGTTTGAGTTATTAACCAAGCCTTGTTTCTGGTGCATCTGAGATGATTGTGTTCATGGCAATTCACAGATTATTGATGGGGAAGTACATCACATACAAATACACGTCATGTTATCTTGGTAGTTATGTTAAGTTAAATGTTAGAAGTGAATGTTTATACATGGTAGTTAGACTGTCACAAGGAGACCGCACACCAGGCTACCGAATGTAACCGTGGCCAGTGCGTGAGTCTAGTGTCGGTCAGTATGAGTGTGTAAATAGTATGTCAAGACCGAATGTAACCGCAACCGCTCGAGTCTTCCGCGGTGTCTTGGTTCCTGGTGGGGGAAGTAAACGCGCGATAACTCCCCCCCCCTGCCGCTGCCAAGGGCTTGCAAACCGGTGACCGAATCTATTAACTCGGTAGGCCAACCAATGACCATCCGGTTGAACCGACTCGCGTAAAAGAGTTGGTTGTCCCATCACTAGTCACGTCAAGTCAATTTTATTTATATAGCTCAATATCACAGTGATTTAACAACATATTGATAGTTGAGAAAAGGGCTCTTGATTATCCACTTATCTCAGTAATGGTGTGGAGTGTTTGAATGCTACTTACAGAAGGAGAAGGGCACGAAACGGCACGAAATGGCCCGATACGAGTGCACGGTTGGCAGGCGACAGTCACACATTTCCGCAAATCTGAAGCACTGGTCACACATGGAAATGTTTGGACAGCAATCACAACACTCTGAAGAACAACGGTCCTTTTGAGGAGAAAACAGACAACAATTTGCATCACTCTCCACGCTGACATTTCTGTACTTTTTACTTGTGTGTGTTGACAAATAGGAATATAGTGGAACATAAACCTAACTAATAAACCACACATTAATATTTTTGTTTAATCCAAATAAAATCCAATCATAATAATTAAAACATTTTCAGCTACTGTATTACAGTTTTTTCCAACTGCTTACACACAAAATCTTTTCATGTCACACGATTTTTGAAACTTCTCACTCAAAGTGCAAAACTACACAGCAAATCTCCAAAACCATAAGCTATTTCTCAGCCTTTCACTCAGTTTTCAATTGCATAAAACACTTTTTTCAAAACATTACACACAATTCTCTACCTAAAACACAAAAATGTAACAGGAAGTGACTTGCTATCCATTTCTAAATAGACTTAGACTTAGACTTAGACTTCTCTTTATTGATCCCTTTGGGATGACTCCCGCAAGGAAATTAGATTTCCAGCAGCAGATTTTAGCATCTTACAAAAACACTCTTTAAATAGAAAAAAGATAGACAAAATATAGTATAAGAATAACAAAACACAACAATAAAAAATGTTTAGCTAAATATTTTTTTCAAAAATAAACAAACAGTAAAACAAACAATAAACTACAGATAAATAAAGATAGATATATAGGTATAGGACTATGTATGGTATTGTGTTATTATACAGTTAATAAATAAATGACATTTAGCATAAATTAGCAGTTAAGAGCAGTTAGAGTGTCCAGGTATGTATGTGAGTAGATTATTAATAATTTATTGCACAGTGTTCTGTTCTGTCCTCTTTACCCTATTTCCTCCTCCCCCCGAGTGAGGAGTTGTAGAGTATGATGGCGTGAGGGACAAAGGAGTTCTTGAGTCTGTTGGTCCTACACTTGGGAAGGAGCAGCCTTCCACTGAACAGGCTCCTCTGGTTGCTGATGACGGTGTGCAGGGGGTGGCTGGCATTGTCAGTAATGTCCAGCAGTTGTCCAGTGTCCTCCTCTCTGCCACCGTCACCAGTGAGTCCAGCTTCATGCCAACCACAGAGCCGGCCCACCTGATCAGTTTATCCAGCCTGGAGGTGTCTTTCTTGGATATACTGCCCCCCCAGCACACCACAGTGTAGAAGAGGACGCTGGTAACCACAGATTGGTAAAACATCAACAGCAGTTTGCTGCAGATGTTGAAAGACCGCAGTCTCCTCAGGAAGTACAACCTGCTTTGTGTCTTTCTGTACAGGTGGCTGGTGTGTGTTGTCCAGTCCAGTTTATTATCCATCCACAGCCCGAGGTATTTGTAGGATTGCACAGCCTCCACCTCAGCTCCCTCTAGCTGGATTGGTTGCAGTCTTGGTCTGGACCTCCCAAAGTCAATGACCAGCTCCTTCGTCTTAGAGGTGTTGAGCTGTAGGCAGTTAGTGTGACACCAGAGAGCAAAATCCCCCACCAGACTCCGATACTCCTCCTCTCTGTCACCCCTGATACACCCGACGATGGCTGTGTCATCTGCGTACTTCTGTATGTGGCACAGCTCCGAGTTGTAACAGAAGTCCGAGGTGTACAGGGTGAAGAGAAGAGGAGCCAGCACTGTGCCCTGGGGGGCTCCAGTGCTGCTGACCACAGTGTCAGACGTGGTGTCCTTCAGCCTGACGTACTGTGGCCTGTCAGTGAGGTAATCCTTGATCCAGTTTACCAGATAGGGGTCCACTCCCATCCTGTTCAGTTTGTCCTGAAGTATAGGGGGCTGGATGGTGTTGAAGGCACTGGAGAAATCCAAGAAAAGGATCCTCACTGTGCTGCTTCTCTTATCCAGATGGGAGTGGACTCGGTGTAGCATGTAGAGGATGGCATCCTCCACACCAACATTTGGCTGGTACGCAAACTGCAGCCGGTCCTGGGCGTGTTGTACCTGGGGTCTGAGGAGGCTGAGGAAGAGCCGCTCCAGCGTCTTCATCAGGTGTGAAGTGAGTGCCACCGGTCGGAAGTCGTTCAGCTCGCTGGGCCTGTTCTTCTTGGGAACCGGAACGATGCAGGATGTCTTCCAGAGGGTGGGCACTCTCCCTAGCTGCAGGCTAAGGTTGAAGATCTGTTGTAGTGGTTCAGCCAGTTCTGCAGCGCAGATCTTTAGTAGTCTCGGACACACTTTATCCGGGCGTGCTGCTTTCCTGGGCCGGAGCTTCCTCAGCTGTCCCCTGACCTGGTCTGTGGTGATGTGAGGCAGGGATTGTGTTGAGGTGGTGGAGGAGGAGGGGGGGATTGTGGTGTCAGGGGGGAGGTGTGTAGAGGGAAAAAGGAGAGATGGCTGCAGTGAGGGTGGGGGGGACAAGGACGAGGGCTGGTTAAACCTGTTGAAGAAGTCATTCAGCTCATTCGCCCTCTCCATTGTCCCCTCTGTAGCTCTGGTCTTTGTGTTGTGACCTGTGATGGTCCTCACACCTTCCCAGACATCCCTCATGTTGTTCTCCCTCAGCTTCTGCTCCACCTTTCTCTTGTAGCTGTCCTTAGCTTCCCTCACACAGTGTTTCACCTCCTGCTGTGCTGCCTTCATGGCCTCCCTGTCCTTGCTCCTGAAGGCAGCCTTCTTCTTGTTGAGGACAGCCTTGACTACCCGCGTTACCCATGGCTTGTTATTAGGGTAATAATAACAACCAATCAAAATGCTACACTTATTTACCAGGGCACACACACACTCCTCACCAATCAATCAAAATGCTACACTTATTTACCAGGGCACACACACACTCCTCACATTTGCAAACACATTATGTCATAACTGAACACTAACCAATCATTGCTTTAGTATAGGCCTATACAAAGGTCAAAGGTCAGATTACCTGTTTTGAACAATGGATGCCAACAATAAACAGAGAGTAAGAGGAGTAGGAGGAAGAGACAGGGGATAACAACGAGGAGGAGGAGGAGGAGGAGGAGGAGGAGGAGGAGGAGGAGGAGGAGGAGGGAAGAAGAGTAAGAAGGAGAGCCATCTCTGATGAGATCAGGGAGAGAAGCCCATCTTGAGTAGCTTTAAGGTGGCGTCCATACTGCAAGCAACTCTCTAATGACTATTTCAGCATTACAAATTAATCAGACTTTGTTTTGCACAAAGTGCATACAATTCTGTCCCCCCCCCCTCCTCCCCCCTCTCCTCCCCCCCCCCACACACACCCCCTCCGCCCCGACACACAAGCATGCACAAAAACTCACAACACACACACGCACACACACAAACACACACACACACACACACACACACACACACACACACACACACACACACACACATTATTTATTCTAAAAATGATACATTTGGTTTACATGTTTGTACTTTTGTTTTCTTGTTTCATGCTACTGTATACAACACTGTGCTACTATTACTAACGTGATGTTTTGCCCAATAAATATTTTCTGTTGTTGCTGTTACTGTAACATTACATTGTTTTTTACAGGTGCACTTTTTAACCACTTACAGCAGAATTACTATCACTCTAGAACATTGTAACTGTAGATATAAACCTATGAAAGACAAAAGAGCTTTAGATTTAGAATAACAGTGTGTACATGGTATATCTATATATTTACAAGTGTTTGCCATTTGATGCAAATGCTTCATTTTAAGATGTGTTTATGGTATTTTGAATGCAGTGTTTCATTTTGAAGGAGATGTGAGGCATTTAGCATTTTCTGTGTGCAGTTTTACGAATTGTGTGTAGAGTTTTGAAAAAAGGAGACATAGTTTTGAAAACGTGTGTAAGCAGTTGGAAAAAACTGTAACTAGTTCAAGGTTCCATCATTAGTCTTGATCTTTTATATGCAAACTGGAGGAATTGAAGATGGTCAAAAAAAGATGACGCCAAATGCTTCACAACAACTCTCTCTGTAATTTATACATGAATTGGTAAGTGAAAACATTTTTTTTATATATATTTAAAGAAGAAAATCTGCTCTATTTCAGGTACATTGTGGAAAAGTGTTTTCACACTGGCATAATGTAAAATACTGTTTTTAAGAAGGACCAGATCAAAATATGATTGCTTATTACACAGAAATAACTGCTCCCTTCAGTCATCACTTAGTTTGTAGAAATGTACAAAATGTTAGACTTGGTGTACCATGTTATATGATTATAGCATTTGTATAATGATTGCGATAGAATAACATTTAGTTTTTGGAAAAATAAGACAATCACACCCTAAGAAAAAACATGAATAACCTCAGACAACTTTCCTGTAGTAGTGCAAGCCCAGAAAATTGAATTAAAAAAATTAATAGATTTGTCCTAGGTATGCATGGTTTGTCTGGTTTCTAACACCGGGGGGAGCCACAAAGTTGTCACATTCTCCACATGGTGACTTGAGTTTAGTGTTGATAGGTCAAGGTTTACTTTCCTATTTATCTTCCTCTACATCCGTGCTACTATGTTTAGTGCAAGTTCCAGTAAACAGCACATTTGATCTATTTTACATTTTACAAACTGTAGCGCGGAGTAAGGCCTCCTTGCTCTGTAGAGAGCAGTGGCCGTGCCTGCACCACCAACCTTGAGGCAGGATCGGATCATGTAGAAACTCAGAGTAATCATCAGCACTGCTGGGAGAGGGATGGAAAGCTCCCAAATAGGCAACACCTGAGGAGCAGGACATACCAAATATATAACTACATTTAAAAGAGTAGAGCTGGGTACATATTAGTAGAAACATGTTCTCTTACCTGCATTGTCTCTTTCTAAGAAGACACCTTCAACAAGGCTCACATCTCTGGGAATTCTGACAGGAGAAGAATAACAATTAAAGCTGCAAGCAGTGATGACAGGCCCTCGCTTCTTACATCGGGGGGTACTGGCAGACGCAACATCGCATGTAGACCACACATTCTAAGTTTAATGTAGATCGGAATAACTTTTGCCAAGATACAACCGTTCATGTTTTAACAACCACCTACAGGAAGTTGGTCCTCCATAACTTGCGCATTTCGTTAGCTATCAAAATTCTTTTGATAACTTTTAGTCACGAGGATCCACCGATTCTTTATCCAAGTTTTCATGCAGGTTGGACTCACGGCCCAGGAGGAGTTAGACAAAGTATGTTTCCCATACATCGCAATGTGAATGATTAATAACCAGCTTCTAACAGCATCACCTAATGGCCGATTCACTCTAAATTTGGCATGGATGCTCAAACCCCTATGTCATGTTTGATATCAATTGGAATAAATGTTGGTAAGATCCTGTTTCGACAGCCCCTTACAGGAAGTCGGTCCTCTGTAACTTCCGCATTGTGTTAGCTATCAAAATTCTTTTTATAACCTTTTGTCATGAGGGTCCACCGAGTCTATGTGTAAATTTTTGTGCAGATGGGACTCACGCTCTAGGAGGAGTTAAAAAAAGTAGGTTTTGCATAAAGCAAATTTGCTAATTAATTACAAAAATGAAAACAGCACCATCTAAAAGCCGATTGACACCATATTTGGCACACAGCCTCATTGGCACATGAGGAACAACTGTTTTAAGTTTTGTGTCCATTGGAATAGCCGTTTTCAAGATACAACCGTTCCTGTTTCGACACCCACCTACAGGAAGTTGGTCCTCTATCACTTGCACATTGTTTTAGCTATCAAAAATCTTTTGATAAATTTTTGTCAAGAGGATCCTCCGAGTCTATATGCAAGTTTTTGTGTCGATTGGACTCAAGCCCCAGGAGTAGTTAGACAGAGTAGGTTTCCCATATATCAATATTTTGCTGATTCATTTAAAAAAAAAAAAATAGCGCCATCTAATGGCTGATTACCGCCAAGTTTGGCACAGATGCTAAACCGGCCATGAGGAACAACCTTGTCAAGTTTCGGGCAATCGGAATAATTGTTGCCAAGACAACGCAACTTCCTGTTTAGAAAGGAAGTTGCTGTAACTTGTGCATTTTTTCAAATATCAAAATTCTTTGGATAACTTTTCGCCATGAGGGTCATCATATACTTTTTTGGAATAACTCAAAATTGTCAACTGTCCTTAATGAAGATTCATAACTCAGAAATTAGTCAAGTCTCGGTCTATAAATATTTGGGTGTCATGATAGACGACAATCTCTCATGGACTTCTCATATAGATTTCGTTTGCAAAAAAATACAACAGCGTGTTTATTTTCTTCTTAGATTAAGATCTTTTGGAGCTAGCAGTCAAATCATCTCTCTGTTTTTCACATCAGTAATTCAGAGTATGATGCTTTACTGTAGTACTGCTTGGCTAAGTAGCCTCTCAGTTAAAAATAAAACAAAGCTATTTAATCAGATTAAAATTTGCGCAAAGATATAGGACTACCTGTAGTGCACTCCTTTCAGGAGGCTCACAATAACAGTATGCTTAGACTAGCCAGAAATATTTCAAATGACTCTTTACATGTCTTGCACAGTGAATATCAGCTTCTGCCTTCAAACAGACGCTTTAGAGTTCATTCTTTTAATCGTATTAGACTTAAAAACTCCTTCATACATCAAACTATCCTATTGCTAAACCGGCTACATTAAACCCAGTGCAATATTTATTTCAGGGATATACATCTCCAAGACCTTGTCTGTGTGTATGTTTATGTCATGTACTGTTGTTATATATGTTTTCATGCAAAACGAGCTACCCAGGGATGTACAAAGAATTTCAGCCTTTGGCTGACAATAAAGTTGTATCGTATCGTACTACTGGCAAAGATTCAAGAAGATTGAAATCACGGCCTAGGACGAGTTCGAAAGAATATAAAACACCTGAAAAATGCATAATTAACAATGGCCGTCTTCCGGTTGGGCGGAGCTAATGAAGGTAAATGGGATCTGCAATGATTAGAGCAATATGTGTATTAAATCTGGTGAAGATC
This sequence comes from Perca schrenkii, assembly GCA_025617405.1. Classification (NCBI taxonomy): domain Eukaryota; kingdom Metazoa; phylum Chordata; class Actinopteri; order Perciformes; family Percidae; genus Perca; species Perca schrenkii. Next base: position 23,246,571 of record CM046801.1, read on the forward strand.
GGAGCAACTATGTCCAAGTTAAGGCCAATTATAACGCCAATTGTTTTAGATTTTTCGTATATATTGAGGCCGTCAAAAATGTGCCCAAGGGTAAAACCAATTAGGGGGTGCTATAGAGCAACCATACCACTCCCAAGCCTAAATGTGTATTCAGATGAAAGAGTTTAATATTCTGCACGTCATTCCTGCAAAAAAAATTTTGTGCATTTTAAAGTCCTCAAACAAGTGTTCGTAAAATGAAGATTTTTGCATGAAAACCAAGATTTCGGAAATTTTAGAATTTTGTAAATTTTTTCTAAAAATAGCTCCATGGAGTTCAAGATGAGACCTATGTTCCCTCAAAAGTTGGTATATTAACTTATTACTTTTGTCAATTTAAGGCACACGTTAGGGAGCGCTATGGAGCCCCCTGGCAACACCCAAGCCAAATCACTACAGAACTTTGCAATTTTCACCAGTTGTGACGCGTGCAAATTTTTTGGAGTTTTCGTGCATGCTAACCCCCTCAAAAATGCGACGAAGGACTCGGAAAAATAATAATAATCTGACAAAAAACAATAGGTTCCTTCACACTTTCAGTACAAGGCACCGTTGGGGCCTTGCACTTTTGTGCTCAGGCCCTAATTAATCCCATTATTATCATCAATTATTTAGGCTTCATACTTGGATTGTTGAGCTCAGCATGTGTGAATGTTTAACTGGCAGATCCAGTTTCCTCTTGAAAAGATGTGTGTTACGGTGGCAGGGAATAAAAGGACCCAAACGTATAGAGGAAGGCAGGCGGGAGAAGGTTGAAGTGGAGGATTTATTGGTCAAACACAAAAACAAACCAAGGGAGTCCTGTGAGCTGCAGCAGGCAACAACCTATTCCAACACGAAGGAAAGGGAATCCAAAAAAACAGAGAAGTACAAAAAAACAGGAACTTGTGAACATAGGGAATCCATGGAGCACAGAAACTGAGGAGAGCTGACAGTGGGAGACACAAACACACACAACTAACAGGCAAGGACGCAAATGGACACAAAACGATCTGACAAGAGACAAAGGAAACACAAGGACTAAATACACTGGGTAATGAGGTAACAAGGGGCAGGTGACACAGCAGGTGAAACACATTAGGAGAGACAGGGTAATCAACAAAGGTGGGAAAACACAGGAAGTAAAACAAAGGCAGAATCCCTCTGGCAAACAATAACTTTAACTATTTCATGCAATTATTCATTACTTGACTCATTGAACAAGTGTTTTAAGTGTTACAGCTGACTCAATATGTGGAAATATTCATCATCATGACTGATATGTTATTTAACCTGGTTGGGAATCACTGCAAGCAACTCCGTGAAAAGGTGATTATGTAAAAGCCTCAGGATGGATACAAATACAAGAACATCCCAGTCCCAGTACAGTCCAATCAGTTAGAAATGAAAAGAATCACAGTGGGCTTTTTACTTTTTGATGCTTCCTGTCCTGTCCCTGTGACTCAGCCTGACATATTCACTATTTTTGGACACTTCTGGGTCTTGTCAGAGCTTTGAAAAAGAGGCTTTTAAAAGTGCTCACTTGAGAAACACGCCCAGAGATCACACTAAACCATGACGTTGACCTTTATGATGATGACAGTTTCTGCTGATTCCCTTTTGTTCCCAAACAATGACAACCTGTACCTGAAACCACATATGGCTCATTTCCTCTCTAAAACCTGGTGCAGTTTGACCAGTTTGCAGAAAGTCAGTGTTGATAGATGGAAGTCAACGGTGAATCAGCTGTGTCACCTTCAGGAACTGAAACAGAAATAACTTTTAATTTTAGTGTGCAGGGTTGAAAGTCTGGTTCTGTCTGTTGTTTTTTTTTAGGTTTAAGCTTTTCTCCAAGTTTTACTTTATATTTCATCACTGTTGTTTACAAACCTTTAAATCCCCTGAACATTTTCTTTCAAATCTAGTAATTATCTTTACTATAAAAAAACACCCTGAAGTATTATTTATTAAGAGTCAAACTGAAAAGCTTATCTGCTTCATGAGGAATGATTGCCTGTGGTTTGGTCAGACTTGAATGGCAGATGCCATGTAAACAAACTAATGAGCTGTCATGAGATTCCTTTCAATCACTGTCTGTGAGGAACCGGAGGAATTATTCCTGCAGCCAATGAACATTCAATGCACATGTAGCCATGTACTTATTGTATTAAGACTTCAAATATCTATATACTATATATTTTTTAGTTTACATCAGTGATGTGTCTAAAATGTGAGCTGATCGTTGAACATAAAGAACATTCAGATTCAGATTTAGTCGTTGTGTTCAAAGACCTGTGAATCAGTGTGGGAGTATTTCAATCCTGTGGTTTTTGTTAAGTCTAGTGGAGGGTTGGGCTGCTCTTTGATTTACAATAAAATTATTCCTGTAAGGACATGTTACACTTTTGATTTTACTGTTTATTTTCCTTATTTCTCTTTATCCTTTTGGTTATTGTTTTTTGTATCATAATGATTTATCTGCTCTTGTTATTCCCTTATGTCGTCTTGTTGTGTTTACACTGATTGATTTTGTCACATTGGAAAGGACTTTATGTAAGCTTTCCTCCCCTACACATACACTAACCTTTATATCTGTATGTCTTCTGTCATGGTGTTTTAATTGTGAAATAATGAAAACAACAGGTATGCTTAAACAGTTTAGTTTCTTAAACACTATAATGAGTTGGTTGGACATTTAAAAGGACCAAACCGGGCTGTGTTTTTACAGGTTTGATCTCAATCATTACAGAATAATATGTTAACTCCACATTCCTTCTGTCTGTTTTACAAATCATCTCATCGTCAGTCAGAAAGACATTCCATCACCGTCAGCATCATGTGTGTCTCACTGGTTGATTTAAAAGCAAAGCACTGCACAATTATAAAGTAATAACCAGTGGTGTAAAAAAGTACATTTACTCAAGTACTGGACTGTTCTTTCACAAATCTGTACTCATTCATGTGTAATTACTTCCTCCAACTAATCAAAGTATTCTTGTAAGCGTAGAATCTGCCATTCAGAATCATTCAAAATACATACGAGTGACTCGCTCGAATGATGGCCGCCATGTTGTGCCTCCATCTTTAAAATACATTAGCCAAAGAGGGACATACCTCCGCCTTTCGTGTTTATAAACTCAGTGGCACCGTGACGAATACCAGGGAGGGGGAGAATATAACGGAGTTGCCAAGGAAGTTAAAAAAAGAATTAAAATGACAACGCGACAGGCAAAGCAACAAGACCAAAGTTAATATTGAAGTGGCTTTTCCAAGATGGAAAGAGATCATAAAGCGCAAGGATTTTAAAAAGGGATGCTGAAGTTGCCTGCTTTCTTCTCAAAAGGTAATTCTGGCTATTTGTGTAAATTCAAAGTTTTATAGTTGCTTGGCTAACTATACATACTTCTTGGAATAATACGGCCACCGTAGGAGTTACAACGCGCTCAGAATGGGAGGGGCTAGAAAGTAATATTCAGTTGGTTGTCATATACAATTTCACCGCTAGATGGGAGAAATTCTTACACATTGTAGCTTTAAAACATATGATCAACAAATAAAATATGATGCATTTTATAAATGAAACATTAAACAGGTTTAAAAGCAGTTCAAATAAACTCCACCATGGCCATCTTTTTTAATGCTATTTATTTGATAGTACGACTAAAGAGGAAAGCGAGTGTCACATTCAACATGTCTGGGGGGGGAGGGGGGGGTAAACCTATGCCATCCACTTAATGGTAAAATAAACAAATGCACTGACGCATTGACTGGAACTCATCAAGTGCTTTAAACAGTGGCTGAAGAAGTATTTCTTTAATTCAGTAAAAGTATTGATATAGTAATGTAAAAAAAAAAAACTATTACAGGTAAAAGTCCTTCATTCAAAGTCCTATATAAAAAGTCAGTAAAATGCAATTAAAGTATCAGCAGTAAAAGTACAGAAGTTTTCTCGGCGCCATGCAGTAAAAGTACACGTCGAGAAGTGTCTCTGTGACTGATATCTGATTTTATGTGACATTATTAGATATTAATACTGAAGCATCAACGTGAGAGCAGCATGTTACTGTTGTAGCTGCTCCAGGTGGAGCTACTTTAAAAACTTTATCTACAGTTAGATAGTTTGGTCCAATGGTTCCCAACCTAGGGCTCGGGCCACTCCAAAGGGTCACCAGACAAATCTGAGGGGTCGTCCGATGATTAATGGAAGAGAAGAAGAAGAAGAAGAAGAAGAAGAAGAAGAAGAAGAAGAAGAAACAAATCTTTGATTCTTTTTATAAAATGTGAAATATATAAATATGAAATTAAGAGTGTACGATTGAGAAAATGTCAGGATTCGATTCCGACTTTTAGGCTCACGATTCGATTCAATATCAATTTTCGATTTAAAAAACAATTCTCGATTTAATAAACGATTCACAGTATGTATATGTAGTTACTTTTCCCATGTGATTGCAGTAGACATACAATTAAAAGAAAAGAAACACAACAAATTAAATGTAGTTTGATATTACTTTATATGTCTTCATACAAAAATAAAAACGTTTGTAACTAAAAACAGCAAAAGTGCCAAGCTTTGGCCAGCTTTCAAATACATTTAATTCAAGTATAAAACTGATAAATAAAAAGAGCTTTTACATTTAGCTTTAAAGTGCTGCACTCAGACCAAACTAAAAATACTGCTAAATGTGGTTCAGGGAGTACTTCAGCTACCACGTTGACTGTTGAAATGTGAACTCGACTGGGCACGTTGAACTTCCTAAAATTAGGCCCTTTCTTTTTAGAACTGTGGCAACTACAGTCCATTCAACAGAACTTTTTGTGACGTGTCAGAATCACATAATGCATATTAAATACACATTTAGGTGTGTGTGTGTGTGGGGGGGTGTGTGTGTGTGTGTGTGTGTGTGCGCGTGTATGTAACCAGTTCATAGTCCACCACTGGCTGGAATCTGTACATTCTTTTGCAGAAACAGAAGCTGGTCTATGTGTTTTGGAGAGAGCATGCTCCGCTGTGCAGTTACGATGTCTCCGGCAGTTGAGACCACTCTCTCTGACGCAACAGTAGAAGTTTAGAGCATTGAAAGAGAGTGCGTTGGTTGACTGGCATGTTAGGAGGAGGTACTTTAGGTTGTTGTTCGTCCACGTTTTTAATGTTAATCTCTGGGTGATGGCGTACCATGTGAGTTCTCAAGTTTGTGGTGTTTCCAAAATACTTAAGTTTCGCTTTGCAAAGCCTGCATATAGCATGATTCCTATCAAGTTTGGTCTTCCCCTCGAGGTTATAAAAGCCAAAATGTGTCCAAACTCTCGCCTTCAATGAGGATGGAGCAGGTTGAATAATTCTTTCTGTGAGGTTTGTCCATAGACAGTTAAGGAAGTGGACAAAGTGACGCCGTTGTTTTCTACAGAGACCAGTGAAGTATATTAGAAGCACTTTTCCGGTGATCTCTGAGCGTTACTGCGCAGCCTCATAGATGTGACGTGAGCAACCTGTCTGAAAGTTGTAAGTCTTCTGGTAGCTGTGCCAAGAGAACTAATGTAAGTCGAAACGTAAATCGCCTGGTTATGACACAATTTTTAGCCTATTTTTACAAAAACGTCTACTACGCAGAGATGGCAAAAGTACTCACTTCTCGTACTCAAGTAGAAGTACAGATACTTGTGTTAAAAAATACTCTGGTAAAAGTAGAAGTACTGATTTAACTTCTTTACTCAAGTAAAAGTAACAAAGTACAGGCTTGGAAATTTACTTGAAGTATAAAAGTAAAAGTAGCCTTGCAAATGACAACCATTTTTTATGCAAAGCTACCTGGACCACACAAATGTTACTAGAGGGCAAGCTGAGAAACGATAGTTACGTTATTGTAACTCCAGATTCTATGAGTATAGGCGTAGCCCTCTAAGGCTACGCTATTGGGTTTATCCCTTCGCGCATGCGCAGTCGTGAAGATTTTCTTTCCCGCCCTTGCGTACAGTACAGGGCTTCAACTACGTCCACAGATACTGTATATGTACAGAGCGGACCCGTTGTTCATCTCCCAACATCAGCTTTTTCTTCAGCTAATGTAATAGGAGCAGGTGGCCCGAATCTTAGAGGGCTACGCCTATACTCATAGAATCTGGAGTTACAATAACGTAACTATCGTCCTATTTCGTATAGGCTTCGCCCTCTAAGGCTACGCTATTGGGTTAGGGCGAAGCTGATGTAGTCAATGCCACCTGCGACATAGACTCTCTCTCTCTCATGCATTGGCAGAAGATCGCATCAGAAGCATTATTCTGGTAAAAGAGCCTGCCATGGTAAAGACTTGACCTAGCTGGCTGCAAAGCACAAGCCATGAGTGTAGGCGTGCATGATAGTGAGAGTTGTAAATGATTGACAATTATGGGACGTCCATGTTCCTCTCAGCCACCCAGTGTAGGGGGGGTGAGGGTCTCAGACGAGTGACCTACACATGCAGCGGTACATATCATGATTGTAGGCGTGCATGGAAGTGAGAGATAGTGACAACATATATATGAGGCACCGCTCTCCTCCCAGCACCCACAGCAAAAAAAGGGGGGTGGAGGGGTTGCTGGCAGGCAGAGCACACAGACAACGGAGTATATTCGACGTTGAGTGAGGATAGAACCGAGTGGGTCATAGAGGGCTCAGACATATCGCGCAGATAGAAACGGATGAAAGGGCATGGAGATGCCCAGGATGCCGCTACGCAGATGTCGGCTACTTTCATGTCCTTGAACAGAGTCGGCGCTGCCGACAGTGCCCTCGTAGAGTGTGCCCGGATGCCCGTGTTATAGGTCTGGGTGATAGCCTCGCACAGCCAGTGAGACAGACGCTGTTTTGAAAGGGCCGCTCCTTGGGAGTGTTCCCTATAGTGTACAAACAGCTGCTGTGTCTGCTTACGTCCGCCGTGCGTAAAATGTGCCGTGATAACGCGCGCGCCTGGCATAACCAGTGGAAAACCTCCTCCGCGTCGTTGTCATGAGGCGGGGGGGGGGGAAACCCTTGAGGGAAAAACACACCCTTGACCGAAAATAATTAGTTAGAATTTTTCGGTGTGAACGAGGGGTTTGGCTGCAAGGCGGCTGCTCTCCCGTCCCCTCTAATGGAGAGGCAGGACAGTGAACTGACAGCGCACATAAGTCGCTCACTCTCTTGGCTGACATCAAGGCAAGGAGTAGCGCCGTTTTTAGTGACAGCAACCTGAGAGAGGCTTTTGCTAGGGGCTCGAAAGGAGGCTTCCCCAGAGCTCGAGCACCAGTGCTATGTCTCATTGGGGTGTGAGAGGGTGCACGGCGGGTTTCTGTTGTCTGACCCCCTTCAAGAAAACGCTTTACCAGGGGGGTGCGCAAAAAACCATCCTCTCTCCATAGCATTCGTGGCAGGATGAGATGGTCGCTGCGTAGGCTTTGACTGTAGATGGAGCCAAATCATTAACCACTAATGTTTGGAGATAAGCCGACACGAGAGGCAGGGGACACGATGGTCCGCTTCCTACTCCGTGCACCAGCGTTGGGAAGCAACACGCTGTAGTGGAAGGGGCTCTAGCGTTCTGGATAGTGCGCACCACGGCAGGAGGCAAGCCTAATTTCTGCAAGCGTTCCCGCTCAGCAGCCAGCCCCGCAGTCACTGGGTTAACACCACCGGAGGTGCAATATCGCGCTGTCCAGCTGTGACAGAGCGTCTTCGCGCCACGGCAGTTGCCAGGGGGGACCCGCCAGCAGCTGAACCAGAGTCGGGAACCAGGATGCGCTGGTGCGCTCCGGTGTCACTAAGATGACTGACAGATTCTTCTCCTGGATGCGTTCCAAGAGGCGAGGGGTAAGAGGGACCGGAGGAAAGCGTATAGGAGGGTTCTGGGCCAGGGTTGGTGGGAGAAGGCGTCTATGCCGAGGAGTGGATTGTCCCGTGTGCTCAAGGAAAAACACAGAGCGCACTGTGTGTTCTCTCGTGAGAACCCCCTCAAAACCCCGGGGATTTAAACAGCTTTGAGGGACCACAGATGACTGTGGGCCCACAGCAGGAGGCTCCTGGCTATTTCCAATAGCCGGGCCGAACGCACGCCGCCCTGGCAGTTATGAATGCTGCTGCTGTAGGCTAATGTTGTCTGTCCATACGACAACATGTCTCCCTGCTACCACTGGGTGAAGTGTTAAGACCTTCAGCACCGTGGACAGCTACAGGCAGTTTATGTGGGGGGGCATCCTCCTCCCACCACCTGCGACTCGCATATTCCTCCCCAGCCAGTAAGGAACGCGTCACGTGTGACGTCACTTAGCCCAGGGGAACCCCGGTTGAGAGGGTTTGGGGGTGTCCTCAATATGCCAGGTCTGACTGAAGAGAGGGAGGAATGGTCAGCATTTGCCACTTGTGGCGTATAGGCTCGAGGCGCTGGCGGTGAGACCCCCTCTGGATTATCCTCATGTGGAGGACACCCAGGGGGGCTACTACGTGACCCGCAGACATCATGCCCAGAAAAAGCATCACAGACAACGCTGACAGTGCCGCGTATGGCGTGGTGCGCGACAACAGAGAGATCAGCGCGTCTCGTCTTGGCGTTGACAGCCTGGCCCTCATGACAATCGAGTTTATGTCCACGCCCAGATAAACTATTGATTGTGCGGGGAGCAGTGAGCTTTTTTGCCAGTTCGTGGCGAAGCCAGTGTTTGCAGATGTCGCAAACTTTCATAATTTGCAGCGCTGCCTTTTGAGCAGACCGTCCAGATAAAACAGGACCCTGATGCCTTTTTTCCGCAACGGCTGAAGTGCCGTCTCCATGCACTTGGAAAAAGTGCGGTGGGGCAGTACCCGACCAGCAGCCGGTTGTACTGGAATGGGCCCCTTGGAAAAAAAGCGCAGGAATTTCCTGTCTGGGAATAATTGGATGTGAAATTATAAGTCTTTCAGATCCACAGACGTGAACCATTTGTGGTGGCGCACACATTCCAACACGTGCTTGACCGTCAGCATGTGGAATTTGCGCCCCGTAATGCACCGGTTGAATTGGGGCAGGTCAAGAATAGGACGCAACTCGCCTTTCTTTTGTGTGTCACACTCATCCATGCCGCGCTGTGCTCCGAAAACGGGTGTGCGCATGTTTGTGTTGACAGACATGGCCGGCAAGGAGCGCAGAGTCCGTTCTGCCACTGAGCGAGACGTGTGATCGTGTCGCCCAGCCCATGGTAGGACTCTGTTGAAAGGGCGGCGGCCGGTCACCGCCGACTGGGGCGGGAGCGGCCACCGGGTCACTGTCGTCCTCATCCCGTTGGCATAGCCAGGGGGAGAAGAATGACTGAGCGGCAACGCTCATAGCGCGTGAGCGTTTGCTCCCGCTGTCTGCTCCCGCTGTCTGCTCCCGCTGTCTGCTCCCGCTGTCTGCTCCCGCTGTCTGCATAGGGAGAGAGCAGTGGAGCTCCGTGTGCGGCGCTGCTCTGGAGGGATGGGCTTCCAAGAGCCGAGCCTTCGGGGCCGCTCCGCGTCTTCGACCGCTTGGTGAGGAGGGACGTGGCTGTCTGATGACGGGCCCCAAATAGTCCATCGGGAGCTATGGGGCCGTACAGAAGCTCGCGCCTGACGTCAGTGGGTAGCTGCGACATGTGGGGCCAGGTGTTTCGCTGGGCCACAGTCTGCCACGCCATGACTCTGGACAACGCCACCGTGGACGCCATGGTCAGGGTGAGGGTGGCGGTCATGGCCGTGCTAATCTCCGTGGCTAGCTCCGGAGGAAGAGCTCCTGGAGTGGTGGCCATAGCGGAGACGGGAGAGGTTAGCATACCTGATCCTTGGGGGAAAAGGCGTGGGTTTCCGGTGGCCGAAAAAAAGCAGCCTCCGAAAGCAGAATGGACGCCAGGCTCTGCTCCAGGGGGGTTACCGAAGGGAAGCCCACTTCTGTGTCGCCTTGAACCCGAGTGAACGGGGCGTAGCGAGAGACGGGAGCCTTCAGTTTCCCGGGCTGGGAGAGAGAGAGCCTCCTCCACGAACGGCCGAATGCTCTGTGAAGCGCGGCCAGAGTGGAGCCCGTGAGAAGGGCGGCTCCTGAGCGTAACAGCCCCGCTCAAGAGGCCAAGAGCGGGGGCTGGAAGCTCAGCCGGGAGCGCTATGCCTCTCTGGTCTGCCGCCTTTTGATGATCTCCGGCAGATCCAAGAAGAGAGCCTTAGTGGTGGAGGCCACCGAAACGGTGCCCCCGGCCGTTTCAGAGATGGGGAGAGCCGCAATGAGAGGGCATCGATCCCCGTCTCAAGGTCCAGTCCTCCCAGGGGGGAGGAGGCACAGCCGGTGACGGAGGTGTTATCCGAGGGAATCGAGCCATCGGGCTCGTGCTCGTCGATAAAGCCTTCCTCCAGCGGATCCAGGGTGTTGACGGATTGCCATCTGTCTGCCCAGCTGCCATCCCCTTCCCCGCTAGCCTGACAAGCCAGTAAGCTTTCGCCCGCCGGTTAAGCTCTTTAGATGGCAGGCGGGCGCAGAACTGGCAGGAGGCGTCGGGGGCGAGAGCCGGGCCCGCGAGAGCCTGGCCCGCGTGAGCGGCGCCGAGGCAGGTCTCGCAGCGGGGATGGAGGTCCGGCGGCGGGATGAAGCCGGTCCGACAGACTGTGGGGCAGAGGCAAACACCGCTGGAAGTCGTGCGGATCCAGGGTGTTGACGGATTGCCGTCTGTCTGCCCAGCTGCCATCCCCTTCCCCGCTAGCCTGACAAACCAGAAAAGCTTCCGCCCGCCGGTTAAGCTCTTTAGATGGCAGGCGGGCGCAGAACTGGCAGGAGGTGTTGGGGGCGAGAGCCGGGCCCGCGTTAGCGGCACCGAGGCAGGTCTCGCAGAGGGGATGGAGGTCCGGCGGCGGGATGTAGCCGGTCCGGCAGTTGGAGCAGAGGCGAACACCGCTGGAAGTCGAGTTTGTCTTCATACTGCTAGCTTGAAGAAAAAGTGGGGGATGAACAACGGGTCCGCTCTGTACATATACAGTATCTGCGGACGTAGTTGAAGCCCGTACTGTACGCAAGGGCGGGAAAGAAAATCTTCACGACTGCGCATGCGCGAAGGGATAAACCCAATAGCGTTGCCTTGGAGGGCGAAGCCTATACGAAATAGAACTTCAGTGGACATGGAGAAAAGGCTCTTTATATATATGCCATTGCCTACATTTTAAATGGATGTCTGCCAAGGCCTAAAACATCACATATATGATTATTGTGACAGAGACTGGGACTCTGACTGAATAGTATGATATGAATTCAGTTGTGATTGATGAAGGAATCTACATGTATGTGTGTGTGCTCAAACGTGGCTTCTGGAAAGAAAATAAAGGATTAAATGTGAATTACTAAACAGACATTAATTAAGAAGTTCCCCATACTTTAAGAGCTACGCAGCACATTCGCCAGGAGTCATTCTTGATGCCTAAACATCTCTCAGATAAGGCCAAGGATGATTGGGAATGTCTTGCTGCTTGTCTGCTATTTCTCTGGGATCTCTCATGTCGCCATCCATACTACTAGTGCTAACGTTACCATCATGCTGCAATGATTTGCCCAAAATTAATGCCGCCGAATCTGTTGAGTCGTCTTGTAGTGGTGCGTCAAGTATATTATCAATTAGATTGAATTCGGTATTGATGACGCGAAAAATAATAACGGTAACTCCAGTGAAATTATTTGAAACTTGTTAATGAGGACTAGATTAGGACTGGATTTAAAGCTGACCATTCTGGTTTCCAACTTTGCTCCAGGTGTGTCTGTTAAAACACGGACTGAGACAACTTCTCTTTTGATGCTTTAATAAGATCAAGCAACGTGCAACCTAGCTAACAGGTGAAGAACACAAACAACTAAATCATTAGCTAACTTACTTTAAGTTTGCAAGAAATATAGACCAATAAAACAACTTAGGCTTACATTAACTGACAACATAAGTTACGCCTTACAGTTCTCAAGGACGCGCACACACGTTTTAACTGATTATCCTTCGGACAGATTGTGTCTTTTTCTTTTCTCTAATTTTTTTTCTCTGTGTGGCCCGCTCGCGGTGTGAGGCGCATGTCCGCGCTATTTTCCGACATGCACTCACAATCACTCCTGATAGACGACCTGTTGTACAAAACTAAAGTAACGAGCCAATTTTCTAAAATGTAAGGAGTAGAAAGTACCGATATTCGTGTTAAAATGTAAGGAGTAAAAGTAAAAAGTCGCCACAAAAATAAATAGTAAAGTAAAGTAAAAATATCTGAAAAATCTACTTAAGTACAGTAACAAAGTATTTTTACTTTGTTACTTCCCATCTCTGCTACTACGGAGCCATAACATGAGGTACAAGGTAATAGAGTCTTTTATACATTGTCATGTTTCTTTCTTTAGAAATAAACAATGGACAAATAGAGTCTTTAAACGCTTCAGATGTAAAGTTATGGCAGTCAACAGCGGGTGATGGCTTCATAGCAACAAAATGGCTCCATAGGAGCTACGCTTTGTGGACGCTCGCTTACCCCCTTGGGTTTGCCACTGTTTGCGCCGACTAAAGCTACTTCCGCTGCACTCGTTCTTCATCAGTGTGAATTCGACGCAGCGCCATCTATGGGAATGGTGAGCTAATGTCATTTCAGGACAATAGTGTCAAAACGAGAGAAAAAGAAAAATTAATTGATTTTTGGAATTCTATGAATCGATTTCAAATCGGTAGAGCTTGAATCTCGATTCAAATTTGAATACATGTTTTTTTGCATACCCTTATATGAAATGAAATGGGAGAAGTTTAGAGGAGAAATGTCTCAGAACACTGATTTTTATAAGAGCTCACAAGTCAGAACATTTCATTTGTAACAATTCATTGCTTTTATACATTTATTTTTTATGTTTTTTAGTTACTAAATGTAAAAAAAAACATTTTCCTGTGAATGTACAGGTAGACTAAACAATAACATGGCATTAAATAAAAATACATAATAACAAGAGTACTAGTGTGAATGTTGTTACTGTAGTCTAGAGAGGACATGTTTGATATGCGGTTAAACAGGTGGGTTGTTAAAAAGTACTTGGGGATCAAAAACCCTCCAACTCTGTGATCGTGTCACACTGAGTGCACGTTATGATTCAAAGTATGCATGAATAAAAGGCATGGAAAGTTTATTTATACAGCACATTTCTGACACACAGGCAAGCACAAGGTGCTTTATTATATAACTAAATAGGACCATTTATAAAATAAAATCAATAGAAACACAGTGGATTAAAAGAATTTAAGAAGTGCAAAAGATGTCAAATGTACGAAAGTGATCAAATTTAGGAGTGTCCAGGTCAAGTAAATTCTCTAAAACTCTTTTAAAGTCCAAAAGTTATTGTGTCTGTCTCCTATGTTTCTAGGAGGTCAAAACAACCAAAGAAATCAATCTGTTATAAAGTCATAAAAACTGACACAGCCTCACAGTATCATCAGAGAAATCATGGATTTAACGGGTAGTCTTTTTACTTTTCTTTGAGGTCCAATTTATGCATTTTAATAATTTAATTCTATATTTAGTGTAAAAAAAGAATTACATTTCTGCAGTTTAAAGATGGAGGACTGTATGTAATGTGGGTATAATTTAGTCCACATCACGCCTGTGAATTATCTGTTGACTGACAGACCATCTGGATGAAGCAGATGTGACACGTATATTGCATGATCTTTCACCGTCAATAAATTTTAATACGTTTTAAGTCGTTGCAGAGCTGATATTTTTAAGTCTGCCGTATGCTCTTTTAACCTAGTTGATTTGACAGATTACAGCATCTCGAACTGGTTCAGGGAGTTTTGTGGTCGCCACAGGTTTCTTTCATCACTGCTCAGATGAATGTGTGCTACAGGGTTTCAGGGTGCACATGTTAAGTCCCTGATTGCAAAACATCTGTGTTAGTCATCCATCACAGCAAATGCTTTATGCCACTGTATGTAGGAAAGATGTGATTTAGTGATAAGTTCACTTACTGTTGAAGTGTAGGCCATCATCATGGTTATTTATAATTTATATTATGCAGTTATTTTTTACATGCCTGGTAGTAGTCTTATAGAGTAAACTGAACTTCATGTGTAAAATGAGTTGAGTGCCCCTTTAACTTCTGCTGCTGGGATGTTTTATTAAAGCATCATCGGAGACTGTAGATATAACAGTAGTAGTAATATGATGAGCAGCAGTAACTGCAGTAGAAATATAAGCATACAGCATCATTTTGGGATTGTCGTGTTGTAAACTGTTAGTCAGTGATCATCAGACGTCTGTCGGTGCAGACACAGTCAATAAACATTCATCCCTTGCCTGTCATCACATAATGTGGCAGTTGCACAAATAAAAAGACTTGCTTTGAGAGAAAAATGTCCCCTGTCAGTCAAACCAGTTTGATGGGATAGCAGACAGCCCGGAACACTGCTAATCTGTTAAAATGAGAAAACAAGACAGTATGTAAACTTGTGGCTGTTGGAAGAGAAAGACATGCACTGTACTGTATGTCAACACCACTCACTCATGAATAACAGAAATAAATAACAGCATACTTAGTGTTTGTCTCATGCTATCGAGTCAAGATTTAATTAATAATAATAATTAATTAAGACTGGGTGGGATTGTATTAGAGCTTTTTTCTGTTTGTTTTTTACCCCACAATGAACTTTAATTTTATAAGGCACAGTAAAACACATATATATATATATATATATATATATATATATATATATATATATATATATATATATATATATATATATATATATATAAATATGAATGAGATATACAGTATATATATGAAAATGAATGATAACATTTAGATATTGAATAAAATAAATAAATAATCAAATCAAGATCAACACGTGATGCAAGAGCAAAAATAATAAAAGTAAGGCTGTCTTGTGAGTCCCACAAACTTTATGGAAGCAATACTGAATGGGTGAGTGCTCCTTTAAGTTTCCATCTTGTATAATCACAGTACCATCTTCATGACGAAGAAAAAATATTTGTGTTTGAATAACTTTGGTCATACTTTTTTATTTCTATGGTTACGAATGATCAGATTAGGCATCAGTAAATATAAATATGTTTTAAATGTGATTATGTGTTTGTTTCCTATTTTTCAGAGTCTCACTCACAACTAGATGGTAAGTCAGTTTTATGCACACTTCTTTACTTTCACCTGGCTGTCAACATGTTGTTGGACTTTAGTTGTTTTGTTTATATCTTCATTGTTGTTGGTATTTGCTGTCCAACCCAGTAAAAGCAATGAAATGTGTAGACTTAAATTGAAATAAGAATAGTTTCTCCTCTATTACTTAGGACTGTTGGATTAGAAACACCTGAGAGCATCCCATGATCATAATCCTCAACCAACAGTTAAAGTTTATAATCCCAGCAATGCTCAGTGGTAATCCAGGGAGAGGGGAGTATTGCTCACTGTGTTCTTACAAAGATCTGGGAGACACTTCTGTGGAGGATCCCTCATTAACAGTGGATGGGTGCTGACTGCTGCCCACTGCTTCTCAAGGTAAGCACTAAGGCGCAGAATCTCTTAGACGGGGTTTTTTGTGTTTGCTTAACTGCTCTGCTCTTAACTTCGTTGCACTGTTTTGTTTCTCTTTAGCATCCCAGCCAGTCTGACTGTGTCTCTGGGACCCAACCCCAATGGGGTGTCTCGGACGGTAACAAAGATCATCGTAAATCTTAACTATAACGCCATAGCTAATGACAACGAGATCTGCCTCCTGCAGCTCTCCTCACCGGTGACCTTCACAGATTTCATTGTTCCTGTCTGCCTGGAAGCTCCAGGCAGCACCTTCTTCAGCGGCGTTGGCTCCTGGGTGACCGGCTTTGGCAACATTGCATCCGGAGGTGGGTCAGAAAGCAGCTAGGTTACATTTATTTCTTTCAATACAATGGTGACAACAACTGAGTTTACTCACACAATGTTTTATAAAACACCCCACGATACTGTTTTGCTGCAAAGAGCCTCTGCAGTAAAGAATTTGTTCTGGTGATGGTGCTCGAGGAAAGGTCACTACAGTTCAACTGTGGAGTTTTCTTGGTTAAGTTTAAAGGTTAAGTTTCTCACCAAATCACACTGTGTGTCTCCTGTAGGTCTAACAAAGTGTTCAATGTGTTATCTTCATAAATAAAAAAAAAAAAAAACATTTCCAAAAGCCTTTCAAACATTTCAAATTGTTGTCATCCATGTTCGGTTGCAATCTGTCTTCTTCTTCATTGTCTTTGTTGTTGCATGTAGCTACACCCAGATAGATTTTCAAATTAATTTAGAAATTATAGGAGGTGAGAGGAAACAGTGGTCAGCTGAAAAATTAGGATTCATCCTCTTGGGAACATAAATATTTGCAGCATATTTCATGGAAATACTCAATAGGTGATGTAAACAGCATAAACAGCTTTAACAGCATCAGAAGATCAATGCTAACATTACTTTTATTCGTCCCCTCCATGCTCTGAACCGTAGTTGGGAGTAGTGTTGACGATCTGACCGAAGACCCGGTTAATTAACCCGACTCGTGTCACTGAGCCGGGAGAATCGAGTGCCATACGTCAATGAACCGACTCACTCCTGTTTTTTTCTTTTACTTCATTCGTGCCGTTGGCACCGTTGGCATTATATATATGTCAATGGTTGGCCGTTGTGTAGCTGGTATTCTTCTGCTACTTTGTGTTTAGTAATGTAGCTCATTAGCGCCTCCACTGGACTGGAGTGGTGGTGGTAGAATCAATCAGGAAATGAGATACTAATGCCTAATGCCTAGACCCTATGCCGCTCGAGTCTAATGTAACCGTGCAACCAGCCGGCCGCTCGACTCTAATGTAACCGTGCAACCGACTCTAATGTAACCGTGCAACCGGCCGGCCGCTCGAGTCTAATGTAACCGTGCAACCGGCTGGCCCGCTCGAGTCTAATGTAACCGTGCAACCGGCCGGCCCGCTCGAGTCTAATGTAACCGTGCAACCGGTCGGCCCGCTCGAGTCTAATGTAACCGTGCAACCGGTCGGCCCGCTCGAGTCTAATGTAACCGTGCAACCGGCCGGCCCGCTCGAGTCTAATGTAACCGTGCAACCGGCCGGCCCGCTCGAGTCTAATGTAACCGTGCAACCGGCCGGCCCGCTCGAGTCTAATGTAACCGTGCAACCGGCCGGCCGCTCGACTCTAATGTAACCGTGCAACCTGCCGGCCCGCTCGACTCTAATGTAACCGTGCAACCGGCCGGCCGCTCGAGTCTAATGTAACCGTGCAACCGGCCGGCCGCTCGACTCTAATGTAATCAAGCGGTGTCTTGGTTCTCGGCAATTTTGAGTGCATCTTAGAGGATTGTGTTCACGGCAATTCACACATTATCAATGGGGAAGTACAGTACATCACATACAAACACACAAATGTTATTTTGATAGTTATGTTAAGTTAAATGTTAGAGAAGTGAATGTTGCTACGTGGTAGCTAGGCTAGGCTGTCACAAGGAGACCGCGCACCAGGCTACTTAACGAGACCGTAAGGACCATAACCGAGGGTACTGCGTGAGTCTATTCAAACGGGTGTCTAGGTTCTCAGCAAGTTTGCGTTATCAACCGATAGCAGAAGCCTTTATGTCTCGTGCATTTTAGAATTGTGTTCATGGAAATTCATATGATACATTACCAAGGGGAAAGTATTAGGCCTATATCACATACAAATACATGTAATGTTATCTTGATAGATATGTAAAGTTAAACACGATCACCCCCGCGCGCCGCCGAGGGCACGCGAACCGTTGACCGAATCTATTAACTCGGTAGGCCAACCAACAACCGTCCGGTTGAACCGACACTCGTAAAAGAGTCGGTTGTCCCATCACTAGTTGGGAGCAAGCTGGTCTCAAAATCACTTGGCTCGTGGCAGGTAACTTGCGTCTAGTGGTCCGGGTTAACAGAGCCGAAGCACAAAACGGTGAGGCGTCGGTTGGTTTCAGCAATGAATTCGGGCTTTATTACTCACAGTGGTATATTCACGGGCATAAAAGGTACTTTGCTTGCTAGCGTTCGGCTGGAGTTTGACTGTGTTACTATTACATTCGCACCGTACACTCAGACTGATTCCTACGCTATACTTTGTTTTTACTACCCAGAACACACCTGTTTCACTACGTCACACATATGCATTTCCCCAACAAGCCGCCAGGGGGAGGCAGAGATTGCAACACTGTCTATGATCTGTCAATTTAAGAGGGTTAACAGGTTTCAGTTCTTTATTTTGAAGTTGTAGTGGACCTGTCCTTTGGTTTGACTTTGTTTAACTTTAAACTCCTTATTGTACCTTTAATGGGCAAATACATGGTCCTTTAGAATCATAGACCTACTGATGTAGTAATCAAACACTCATAATTCATCACATGTGCTTTTTATTTACTGTATTTGTTTCTCTTTAGTTTCCCTTCCTACCCCAGGAAACCTAATGGAGGTGAATGTGCCAATCGTAGGGAACAGAGAGTGTAACTGTGACTATGGTGTGGGCTCAATCACAAACAACATGATCTGTGCCGGGTTAAGTGCTGGAGGGAAGGACTCCTGTCAGGTAAACATCTTTACGCCTGTGTTGGTGTCAGATTTAATCTCCTGCAAAGATTTCTCTCCTAAATGTTTCTCTTCTTAAAGGGGGATTCAGGTGGTCCGCTGGTGAGCAAGCAGGGCAGCCGCTGGATCCTGGGGGGAATCATAAGTTTTGGAAAAGGTTGTGCCCAGCCTAATATCCCAGGAGTCTACACCAGAGTGTCCCAATATCAATCCTGGATCAACAGCCAGATCACCAACAGCCAGCCGGGCTTTGTCACCTTCACGTCCACTGGAACTGACAGTGACCTCAGCATCAGCTGTGCTGGCCTGCCACCACCTCCAACCACCCTCCCTACAACCACTACAAGCACCCTTCCTACAACCACTACAACCACTCTCTCTACAAGCAACCTCCCTAAAACCACTACAAGCACCCTCTCTACAACCACCCTCCCTAAAACCACTACAAGCACCCTCTCTACAACCACCCTTCCTAAAACCACTAGAACCATCTTCCCTAAAACCACTACAATCACCCTCCCTAAAACCAGTACAAGCACCCTCTCTACAAGCACCCTCCCTAAAACCACTACAAGCACACTCTCTACAAGCTCCCTCCCTAAAACCACTACAAACACCCTCCCTAAAACCACTACAACAACCCTCCCTAAAACCACTACAAGCACCCTCTCTACAAACACCGTCCCTAAAACCACTACAACCACCCTCCCTAAAACCACTACAACCACCCTCCCTAAAACCACTACAAGCACCTTCTCTACACCGTCCCTAAAACCACTACAACCACCCTCCCTAAAACCACTACAACCACCCTCCCTAAAACCACTACAACCACCCTCCCTAAAACCACTACAACCACCCTCCCTCCAACCACTACAACCACCACTGCCAAACGTGAGTGTCTGTCATGTCCAGACTTTAACCTTAAATTGAATGTCCACGTCATACAAATGTTGAACATGCGTGTCTGTTTGTTCAGGGTGATTCTGGAGGTCCGTTGATGTGTAAGCTGGGCAGCTCTTGGTTCCAGGCAGCAGTGTTATCAGCTGGAAACACCACCAGACAAACACTAGATGCAGTGATGCAATTCCCCAAACTGAGCACCTTCCAAACCTTCCTGGCTCGTACAGTGGGGTTCTTATCTCCAGTTTCAAACTCCACCAACACCACCAGCGCCAGCAACAGCACCAACACAACTCTCCCCAACATTGCCGCTTCCAACGGTGCCACTCCTGCTCACTCCCTGGTCTTCCTCTTTTTCCATCTCCTCTTCTTCTCAGCGTGTCTCCAACTTTTCTTATAGAAGCCTCCAACTTTTTTGGAAGGATTTACTGTACATGATGTGATGAGCACAAATGAATGTAAATGTTCTGAGGTTCAAGTGCGAGGTGGAGGTATAGTTGGAAGGGTTCAGGTTTCTGATGAAATTCAGGCAACTGTTATTGATCACGTTAACAATCATGGCCTTTCACTTAGAGAAGCTGGACAAAGAGTCCAACCTGTTCTGAACAGAAACACTGTCGCCTCCATTGTCAGAATTTTCCAACAGGAAAACAGGCAATGTTGCTGTACTGTATACAAAAAATATCTTCAGTGATATACTTTATGTAATTGTTCCCTCATTCCCATTACATGTATTCTTTATAGAATCCAAAGGCTACCTCTCTGGTGGTAGAGGGAGAATTTTTAGTGCTGAGCAGGAGGTAGCCGTTGTGAACATGGTTGTGGCAAACAATGCCATAAGACTGCGTGAAATCAGGGCAGCAGTGATTGCAGATCAGGGCATGTTTAGTAACATCAACAACGTGAGTGTGACCACCATTGACCGCATCCTAAGAAGGAACCATATGGCTATGAAGCAGCTCTATACAGTTCCATTTCAAAGGAACTCTGACATTGTGAAGGAGGCCAGATGCCAATATGTGGAGGTAAGGAAACATTACTACTGTATACTGTAATGCCTTGTCATATCATGCAGTTAGAGTCAACTGGAGTCACTTTTCATTGTAATTTTTCCTTTTTTTTTTCTTTTTACTTTTTTACCCTGGACAAGCCCTGTAGTCCCATGTCACTGACCCCCAAATTGCTCTTGATGCTGCACCATGCTATGTATTTTGTTGTCCACTGTCTAATGGTTGATTGGGAGAGCTCATACACTTGTTTGCAAGTTGTGTTGTTTGATGGCAAAATTTGCTTTTGTTGCATATTTTAAATGTTTTGGCACAGTTAGAGCCTTTTGCAAACAAAATGTGTCATTTTGACCATGAGTGCCACTGTTTCGGCCTGTGTGTTAACTGTTTTGAAAAATGTGGAGTTTGAATTGACTGCTGCGTCAAAGCAATCAAGAAAAACTGCACAACTTGCAAACAAGTGTTTGAGCTCTTCCAATCAACCATTAGACAGTGGACAACAAAATACAAAATACAGCACTCAGTGCAAATCAGTGCACCATTGCTTATCATGCTTTGCTAGCTTGCATGCATGGTCAATACACCATGCTGTTCTTTTGTCTGTATGGACAGTTTTTAACTTTACGTAACTTAAACTTTTACTAGTGTCTATGTATAGTTAAGTAATGATTATTCTATTTTTTATATATTGTGTTGCCTGTTGTACTTGAATAGATATAGAATTTGCACTGACGCTATCTTGGACTATGATGCCATTGTACTTTTCTGCATTTTTTTCCACACCTCTCCTTTAAACATGCTACAACCAAACGTTACTGTAAGGGCACACTATTGATAGCTTTCTTTGTATTTATGTAGTATGTGTGCTTGGATGTCATATGTCATATGTCTGTGGGCCTATGTGGATGTATGTTGTGTATAAGCTATTGGACACCTTAATTCCCTTCTGGATAAAGTATCTCTATCTATCTACCTATTTTGTAGCCTATTTCTGCACGTATGCCAGTGCCATTTGTTGTCAAATTTGCCTTCTTGCAAAGAATTGGATCCAGATTCAGAAATGCTTTGATGCAAATTTTATTTATTCCATTGATTCTTATTTTCAAACTGTGGCTAAAAACTGAAATACTGTAAATATTACACATAATACATGTAAACCAAAATGAAATCTATAATAGTATAAGAAATTAAGAAAATAAAAATAACATCTATTACAGTAAAATATAAACATCTATTACTGTAGAGTATAATAAATAGCCACTATTGATATACTCAGTCTCTTCTGTCTTGACGATGGGGCCACATGGCCTAACCCTGCAGACTGATTGCTAATTGAAGATTTGTGTGAAGGAGTGTCAAACAGGTGCTTCAGTGATTTCATACTGATGTAGGTAGTTTCTAATAGTTAGGAACAGATGGTTTCTGTTTGGTTACTACGGTGGCCGACAGGGGCAAACGCCCTGCAACTTCAGAAAACACATGCAAATAGACAAAACACAAGCAAATTAAGAAAACAACTTCATTAATTTGACAACACGTGCAGCATTCCCCAAGCGCGCTGCATACACACACAAAAAAACCAAATACATAAACAAAACGATGCATAAAGAAAAGCACACAAACCCTGAAAACAAATGCAACAAAAAAACGCTGCATCCAGATTCCACAACGGAAGTTCTCCAGACCTCTAGAGGGAGCAGTTAAGTGGAACAGCTGGATTTATGACCCCTTTTCTGCCTTTTGGGTATGGCTGCATAGTAAAAAGAGAACTCCTGTCTCATGCCCTTATTAATAACATAATATACTATATTAGTGATATACAGTCTATGCTCCCGTCTCAGCCGGGAGGCTGGTGCCGTGCTCGAGCTTCGACTTTTCAAAATAAAAGCTTGCGTTTGGTCGGCTTGTCTTCCTTTGGTGTTTTGGATGTTTTTGAACTAAACAGTACGGCAATCATGCTAATGAATACAATAACCTTTTCAGCAGATGTCTTACTTACAACACGATGGAGCAAGCAAAGCAGTTTTGTGTTTATTTGCAGGTGGGATTTATTCAGTTTGATAAATCCCACGGTAAATTGGCTGGTTTACTAAACAGGGAGGGATTATAAATAGTCTGTTTTTTGTATTTCAAGAGCGAATTGCTTCACAATATAAATACAGATTGGTCACTTATTTTGTTGTATAATCACAATGTTACACTTGAGGAGGTCTACACTTCAGTGATGCGCTTTCGGACTTGGAAATTAAACCTTCTTATTTAATGTGGCTTAAACAAACGTCAACGTTAAACACTGATGCAGTTTTAAATGTTTAATTACCACGAGTTTACAGACACGTCTTGGGTTGGGCATCATTTGGATATTAACAATTCTGATTCCAATTCCGATTCTTCCTTTCGATTCCGGTTCTTATCGATTCTTGATTCTGATTCTTTGAGTGGTGTAGTTGAAACGGGTCACATACTTATTTCACAAATAAGAGGAAAGTTTTATTTTGATTCAAAGGTGGGTTCCAGTTTGACAGGGCTTTTTCAATGTAAAATAAAGCCACACTAGAGCGCCGCTTACTGTGCTCCATGGCTGCAACACAACAAGTGCCTGGCCGCTTCGGAAACCAAAACTTTCGCATGTTAAATTTGGAACCCATGATCAGATATGAAACCAAATCCTCCAAACGATTCCAATAAAGAAACGATTCCGATGGAATCGTAATTTTTGAAACGATTCCAAGTAGGAATCGGTTCTTGATGCCCAACCCTAGACACGTCTCTGCTGATTGAGTATCACCTGTGACCCGAGCCGAGACACACCCACCAAACGAGAGAAAACATATCTCAAACAGACTTAATATTTACAGTCTATGATCTCACCGTTGCACACCGTTCTGAGATTGAACGTCTCTCTCTCTCTCTCTCTCTCTCTCTCATAGACTGTTAGTATGCTCTCCCCCAGCCCAAAAAAAAGTGTAATAATGTGATTATACAACAAAATAAGTGACCAATCTCTATTAATATTGTGGAGCAATACGCTCTTGAAATACAAAAAATAGACTATTTAAAATAGTCCCTCCCTGTTTAGTAAAACCAGCCAATTTACCGTGGGATTTATCAAACTGAATAGCCTAAATCCCGCCTGCACATAAAGACAAAACTGCTTTGCTTGCTCCATTGTGTTGTAAGTAAGACCTCTGCTGAAAAAGTTATTGTATTCATCAGCATGATTGCCGTACTGTTTAGTTCAAAAACATCCAAAACACCAAAGGAAGACAAGCCGACCAACGCAAGCTTTTATTTTGAAAAGTCGAAGCGAGCACGGCACCAGCCTCCCGGCTGAGACGGGAGCAGAGACTGTATATTACTCATATATTACATTATGTTATTAATAAGGGCATGAGACATGAGTTCTCTTTTTACTATGCAGCCATACCCGACTCTAATAAAAAGGCAGAAAAGGGGTCAAAAATCCAGCTGTTCCACTTAGCTGCTCCCTCTAGAGGTCTGGAGAACTTCCGTTGTGGAATCTGGATGCAGCTTTTTGTTGTTGCATTTGTTTTCGGGGTTTGTGTGCTTTTCTTTTTGCATCGTTTTTTATTTGCATCGCATTTATGTATTTGGTTGTGTTGTGTGTATTTGCATCGCGTTTGCTGAATGCTGCGCATGTGTTGTCAAATTAATGAAGTTGTTTTCTTA
Source organism: Perca schrenkii (assembly GCA_025617405.1). Classification (NCBI taxonomy): domain Eukaryota; kingdom Metazoa; phylum Chordata; class Actinopteri; order Perciformes; family Percidae; genus Perca; species Perca schrenkii. Next base: position 23,270,745 of record CM046801.1, read on the forward strand.
ATTTGCTTGTGTTTTGTCTATTTGCATGTGTTTTCTGAAGTTGCAGGGCGTTTGCCCCTGTCGGCCACCGTAGCCGGGTGCTTCTGCAGCACATGTTCAAGGAAGACACTGGACTGCAACAGCGGTAAGAAAGAGCTTGCTAGTCATTAGATGCTAGTCACAAAGCTTCGGTCCGTGCACTCTGTCATACGAGTACGTTACCGGCAACGACCGCTACCGTTGCGACTGTTCCTTTACTGACCGACAGTGATACAAACAATACGTGTGTGCACGTTCATAGCGGAACATGATTTGTAAAAGCTATCTGAAAATCATGACTTTTATTATTGTGTAATGTCAGAAGGACTTTAACTGTTTTGCCAGTCAAATTAACTTGATAAGTGCATATTGAAATATTACACTGTTGGCAAAAAATGCATCTCAAAATGCATCAGATTGATGCTTTAAAATATGGAATATTTAAAATTTTCTTCCGGGGGAGCATGCCCCCGGACCCCACTTGAGGGGTAATATCCTTCTCACCTTTTTCACCCCTGACCCGTTTTCATGCCTGAGTTATTTAAGCATAACAGCCTTGTCCTGGAGTTTGAGGAAAAAAGTTAAACAATGCAAAGTTTGTGATGTGTTATGTAAGGACTTTACCCCCCCCCTCCAAAAAAGTTTCAGGCTCAGGATTTTTTTTCACTTTAAGCCCTGCTTCTATACTCTTTGACAAGAGCAGAAAATCAACACGTTTGCCTGTTTTTCTTGAGTATCGCCAGAGACTATTTAGAAGAGACATGCCACTTCCTCAATCCTCAATACAACTATCTAAGGAAAATCCGTAACGGCAAAGATGGCGGTTGTATGCACATGTCCCGCCCCTCCTGCTGGAAAGCCAATCATCTGCTTTTTAACAGTCAAGCCGGGAAACATTTAAGCCTATCGTCTGGTTCCACTGACGCATGCGCACAGTTAAGGTTTTGCGACAGCGAGTTGTGGCGTCTCACACTGGCAGTTGAAATCAGCCCCGAACGGCTTCGAAACGGCCGGAAGTCATTTATTTCCTCTGGAGATTCGCAGACCGCATCCGAATGGGTCCGAACCGGGTCCGAACGAGTGCGATGCGAAACAAATCGTGTCAGTTGGTCATCCGGATGCGTTCAAAAAATTGAACTCTTGCAAAAAGCTACGGACGGTTCCTATCCGACGGAAGTTAGCGTTGCTATGGTACTGATAAACAAACCTGCTAATGCTAATTGGTTAGCTAGCAAAAGACGTCTAACTATTGACATTATACCGCTATTTCACATTTAACCGACGTGACATGTCAACGTCCTGGGCAACTTTACTCCACGCAGCAGCCTTTCTATTTATAGCCGTATAAGAGAGGTCAGAGAGAATCGGACATTCAGACACTTATCAGTCCTTCTAGTTGTTCCGCCATTTTTGTAAATCGCTTCAAAAGCTTTTCAACGGTCTATTACGATGTCCGCTACTACTCAACTGCCAGTGTGAAGGCGGCGTCAGACGGGTGTGTGCAAGATCAGATGGAATCCACATTACGGATGATAACAACGCCAAGGCACCGGAGCACAACACCGGCATTCTGGATAGAGACGTAAATGAAGTTGGTGTCGTGAACCCTTGCGCATGCGTAGTAACAGTATAACCTGTGGGGAAAAAGACGTTTTAAACCTTATTTTGAGGCTAAGTCATCAAACTTTTTCAGCGATTTTTATCATATTCTACTGCTGTTTCTATACATGTAGTTTTTATGTCCCGATGACCAGTGAAAGTGCAGTTCTGACTCTCTGCCCATTCATTTAGATAGGAACCTGGTCTTGTTAGTCCGAAATAGCTGCCCGGAGGCGTTGCCAAGATGGCGGCCGAGTGGCATGACTTGCCTAGAAGGACTTTGGTATCGCCTCTCGTTATTTCTCTTTGGTACCGTTCGGCAGGTTTGACAGTACCCGAACTCCATCAAAAAGCCCAATATTCGACTTCCGGTTATGGTGTCGAGCTGAACGGCAGCACTTCTCCCCGCTCTGCCGCTGAACTTCAGATAATTGCTGCAAAACCGCCTTTCTGCTATCCTATAATTATTTAAGGTCAACCTAATTTCATTATAAATTAAACATGCCCAGGGGAATATCAGGGAACAAGCCTAAGAAACATCTCAACTCTCTAGACTTTCAAGCTAGCGAGGACAGCGTTTCTGAACCCGAGCACAATGAAGGAGACGCCATGTTGATGGACACGGACAGCGCACAGGTGAACGACGTAACTAGCGCAGATATTATGCAAGCTATTAAATCCCTCAAACAGGACTTTCATACAGAAATTAACGGCGTGTTAACTGCTATCAAGGATGTACAGGCGAACATACGGGAATGCAACGGGCGCATCACGCAGGCTGAAGAACGGTTATCCTCGGCCGAGGATTCAATTAGCGGTCTGCAAACAAAAGTCGGTGCGCTGGAAGGAAAGGTGAAGTTTTTGGAAACGAAGGCAGATGATCTGGAAAACAGAAGCCGCCGCAATAACATGAGAATCGTGGGCATACCAGAGAAGGAGGAAGGGGTGGATCCTTGTGCCTTTATGGAAAAATGGTTTACCGAAAATCTGAGTGTGCACCCGCCGGTGATATTGGAGAGGGTTCACCGCATTACCGGATCGGCGCGCGCCCCCACCTCCACCCCGCGAACCTTCATTGTGAAATTTCAAAACTATCGAGACAAGGAGCGTGTTTGGAGAGCGTCGAGAGCAAAAGGCCAGCTGATCTACAAGAACAACAATATCAGGTTCCACCCGGACTTATCGGCTGAAGTATATAAACAACAGCGAGACTTCTATGAAGTACGGCAGAAGCTGAGAGAGAACGGAGTGGACAAACACAGGATGCTTTTCCCAGCCAAGTTGCTTGTGACCCACGGAGGACGCACACACACTTTCAACACGCCTGCTGCAGTCTACCAGTTTATTGCTGGTCTGAGAGAAGAAGACTCATAACGAGACTAGGGTGACGCCTCTTCTCTTTCATTACTCTTTTCTGCTTCTCCCTCCTCTCTTTGCTCTCCCTCGGATGTGACGGGGAGGAGGGGGAGGGGGGGGCGATAATACCCTGGTTCGCTACTTTATTATGGAGGTAGGCTGCTAAATTTTTGCTTGGTCTATAAGAGGCCTTTTTTGATTTTATTTTACTTATTTTTTACTTCTATGTGTAGGCTGTTTTTGATTTTCACACCTGCTTAAGAACTTTAAAGGCTAGCATTTCTACAGTTACACTCGATGATATCTGGGACGTGGACTAATTGCACTGTGAAATGTCTGAACTGTGGAAACTATTTAGATAGGTAAGCTTGCCTCCGCTGAGTAGCAGGCATAACACAGAAGGGAAAGAGAGAAGTAATATGGTGGGACTTGGTTTCTGTCTAGTTGGATGATGACTTCATGGGTGCAAAGGCAATAGCGCTAAACTTTCTCTAGTGGCGGATTAAGAATACTTTAAAAACAAAAGAAGAGAAAAATAAGTAAATCCATGCGGCAGGAGCGGGAGTCATAATCGCAGGATGTCTGTGAGGGTTGTAGGAGACACAGACCTACTGCGGGACTGCAATAACGAACTTGCAGTCAAGGCCCAGACTCCTTTATGGAGGTTCTGGATAATCCTTCACTTCCTTGCAAAAACAGTTTTTTCACAGTCAACTCAAATACATTGTGTTGTTTTGTTTATGTTACTGCAAGGACGACTCATATGTTGGGTGAACAAATTGGAAGTCTGGATGCGAAATGTTATCATGTATATAGTTACAGTGTTTGTGTTAATGTTTTATTTTACAACATGGGATATGTATAACAACGAGCCTCAAGGTCACGTAGAACTGCAAAGTGTAAAACAGTTTGCATACGTAAGCGTTAATGGATAGCATAAGAGTAATTAGCTATAACGTTAAAGGCTTACATAGCCCCATGAAGAGGAAGAAAATTCTCAATGAGCTTAAACATCTTAAAGGTACAATAGCCTTTATACAAGAAAGCCACCTATCGGATTCCGAGCATATGAAACTCAAGAGGTCGTGGGCCAGCCAAGTGTACTTCCCATCTCATGGTTCAGGGAGAAGGCGTGGGGTGGCAATATTGCTGCACAGCTCGGTGCAATTTTGTTTACATTCAGAAATTAAAGATAAAGAGGGGAGATTTATTTTGGTGAACGGTTCTATTTGTGGTGTGACTGTCTCTATGCTGAACATCTACGCTCCAAATGAAAATAATCATACATTTTTTAAGAAAATTAGTTAAATCATTATAGAAAAAGCTAAAGGAATCATCCTGATTGGAGGCGACTTTAACTGCACTTTGTCAAATAGGATGGATAAAAATCCACCATCATTTGCCACACCTTCAGGGGCCAGTAGGATTCTAAAGCAAATGACAGAGGATCTGTGTCTTATTGATGCATGGAGACATATACACCCCAGAGACCGGGATTACACATTCTATTCAAACCCACACTCCTCATATTCCAGGATTGATTATTTCTTTATCGCTAAAAATGACTCTTACAGAGTCCTGGATTGTAAAATACATAACATTACACTAAGTGACCATGCCCTGGTTAGTCTGATTTGGGATTTAAATAGGCGTTCTAACCCAAGACTATGGCGTCTAAATGTCTCACTCCTAAATGATAATGCGTTTAAAGACCATATAAAGGCTGAATTGGCTCAATATCTTCACTTTAATGACACGAGTGAGACGTCCCCAGTGATCTTGTGGGAGGCGGCCAAGGTAGTTTTGAGGGGAAGGATAATCTCATTCGCATCAGCTAAAACGAGACTTAGAGAAGCCAAACGTAAAGAACTTGAAGAACAAATCAAACAGTTAGAACTGAGACATAAAAGTCAACTATCTACAAATGATCTCAATCAGCTTAATGAAGCCAGGAGGGCCTTGGGAGACTTGCTTACAGATAACACTGAGAGAAGTTTAAGATTCTTAAAACAGCGCTATTATGAGCATGGGAGTAGGGCTAGTAAATTATTAGCATTCCAACTTAAAAAACAGATGAGCCTAACAGTTGTACAGAAAATTAAAAATAATGACCCAGATAAACCCTTTCTGTATAAACCAGATGAGATAGCGGGAGCCTTCGCCACTTTCTATAAAAAACTGTACTCAAATATGGACACGTGCATAGAAGTCGAAAAAGTCGATGCCTACTTGGAGGGCATAAATCTACCGAAACTGTCAGAGGAAGACTCACAAGCTATAGATCGACCCATTACTAGAGAAGAAATTGTGGAGACAATCAAAGGGTTAAAAAATGGCAAAAGCCCGGGCTCAGATGGATACTGTAACGAATTTTATAAAGCCTTTGTAGACGACCTAAGCCCTATTTTAGAGAAAGCTTACGCTTATGCATTTGAAAAGGGGGAAGTCCCACCAAGTTGGAAAGAGACAATAATTTTGGTTATTCATAAGGAGGGAAAGGACCCTACAGTGTGCAGTTCATATAGACCCATAGCACTTCAAAATTCTGACTGTAAAATATTGACCTCTATACTGACAAAGAGACTTAAATCAGTTATTACGACTCTAGTGCACCCAGACCAGACAGGCTTTATTACTGGTCGCCAGCTGTCTGATAATATACGTCGGTTACTGAATGTTATGTCTTATGCTAAATCGAAATCGATGCCATGTATGGCACTGGCTTTGGACGCCGAAAAGGCATTCGACCGTGTCTCCTGGCCTTTCCTTTTTAGAGTTTTGAGGAAATTCGGTATGGGTCCTGGCTTTATTAAATGGGTCCAACTGTTATGCTCATCTCCAAATGCATCAGTAAGGGTAAACGGGTGCTTCTCACAAAAATTTCAGTTGGGGAGGGGTTGCAGGCAGGGGGACCCTCTTTCACCTCTCCTTTTTGCCCTTAGTATAGAACCCCTTGCACAGTTAATACGAGATAGCAAAGATATAAGTGGTATTGAGGTGAGCGGAGAGGAACACAGGTTGTCACTATATGCAGACGATGTAATTGTGTATATCTCAGACCCTATAAAGTCTGTCCCAAATTTAATGAAATGTACTGAGACCTTTGGATTTTACTCGGGTTACAAAATAAATGTGGCTAAGACAGAAGCACTCCCCATGAATAATTTAGTTTCCCCACAGCTGAAATCCGCTTTCTTATTTAGGTGGCCCAGGGAAGGAATCAGGTATTTAGGAATAAATATACCCCCTGACCTTAGCTTATATCAAAGTAACTATATTAAATTGATAGATAAAATTAAGCAAGATTTGAACCGCTGGACTGAACTTCCTCTTACTTTAATAGGCAGGGTGGAAGCTGTTAGAATGAATGTTCTCCCAAGGCTCCTCTTTCTTTTTCAAACTCTACCAATCTCTCCGCCTAAATCTACTTTTAGTCATATAGATCGTCTCATCTCAAGATTTATATGGCAGGGTAGGAGACCCAGAGTCAGGTATAAAGTCTTACAACTAGCAAAAACTAAAGGGGGTTTAGGCCTGCCCAACTTGAAGCATTACTGGTTAGCTTCACAACTACGTGCAATGATAGTGTGGTTATCGGATGACACAAGTACAGGATGGCTCAGGATGGAAAAAAGTTACAGTCCTGACATTGCTTTGGCGGAGATCCCCTTTAATAGGATTAAATCCACCAGAGATCTTTTGGGAGAATGGTCGAACACAACATGTGTAGCTTGGAAGGAAATACAACAAATGTTTAAGCTGACAGGTGATCTCTCCGTTTTGAGCTCAATTGCCTACATTAGAGATTTTCTTCCCTTGAGACTTGATACAGGATTCAAAAACTGGAAACTTCTGAACCTTCATTATGTACACCAATTATTTAGTAATAACAACTTCAAATCATTTGAACAACTGAGAACAGATTTTAATTTGCCAAAAACTGATTTTTTTAAGTATCTCCAATTAAGGAGCTTCATACTCAAACACCCAAACTGGAACAGATTAATAGAGCCCTCCCTTTTAGAACAGTATCTATTGAAAATCCAAGATGGAGAACATATGAGGAAACCAATAACTAATGTTTACAGAATCATTGCCTCAATGACAAAAGATGAAAGACAAGTGGATTAGAGAGCTACGGCTTGAAATAAGTGAGGAAGTTTGGTTGGAGATATGTACTCAGGTCCACAAAGTTACAAATGCCAATTCGTGGAAGGAATTTCAATGGAAGATAAATAACAGATTTTTCAGAACACCACAAGTTGTGGCTAAAATGAATCTGAATCATTCAGCTCAATGCTGGAGGGGGTGTGGAGAGGCAATGGCTACTCATTCACATATTTTTTGGCAATGCCCACTGTTAGATGACTTTTGGAAATGCATTTTTATATTTATTAATAAAGTACTGAATGTCAATCTGCTAAGAGACCCTCTGATAGCAATTTTAGGGATGAAACCAGGTGTGATACACAGTAGGAAGAAAATGTATTTATTGCAGATATTACTGGTAGCAGCAAAGAAAACTATTACAATAAAATGGCTTAAAAAGGAGCCGCCAAACCGAGCTGAATGGTTGACAACTTTAAGAAATATCTACACTATGGAAAAAATTACATACTCGCTGAGACTACAGAGAGAACTTTTCATTGAAAGATGGGCACCATTAATGACGGTGATGGAGGACCGTCAGAACTAAAACTCTGATCATACCTGCCGGGTGAACTTGTATACAACCCATGTTTTGTTTTAAGTTGATGTTTGTTCTGATTACGTTGCTTATTTTCAATCTTTTTTCAAATATTTTTCATTTCTTCTCTTCCTTGTAATCCTAGACATGTTCTCCTGTGGACTTGACCATGTACGTAAGAACGTATGAATGTTATGACCCCTTGTAAAGGATTTTACCTCCGGGTAATAGTTACTGCTGTAAAAGGAAATCCGAAGAGTATTCAAAATAAAAAAATAAGTAACAAAAAAAAAAAAAAAAGCCCAATATTCGCCCAAACCCGAATACTGATTTCGGTGCATCCCTAATTTTTACTTTTGATGGTTCCTGTCCTGTCCCTGTGATTCAGCCTGACATAGTCACTATTTTTGGACACTTCTGGGTGTCGTCAGAGCTTTAACATGAGAAACATGCCCAGAGATCACAGTAAACCATGACGTTTGACCTTTATGATGTTGACAGTTTCTGCTGATTCACTTTTGTTCCCAAACAATGACAACCTGTACCTGAAACCACATATGGCTCATTTCCTCTCTAAAACCTGGTGCAGTTTGACCAGTTTGCAGAAAGTCAGTGTTGATAGATGGAGGTCAACGGTGAATCAGCTGCGTCACCTTCAGGAACAGAAATAACTTCTGTGTGCAGGGTTGAAAGTCTGGTTCTGTCTGTCATTATTTTTAGGTTTGAGCTTTTCTCCAAGTTTTACTTTATATTTCATCACTTTTGTTTACAAACCTTTAAAGCCCCTGAACATTTTCTTTCAAATCTAGTAATTATCTTTAATATAAAAAAACACACTGAAGTAGTACTGTGGTTTGGTCAGACTTGAATGACAGATGCCATGTTAACAAACTAAAGAGCTGTCATGACATTCCTTTCAATCACTGTCTGTGAGGAACTGGAGGAATTATTCCTGCAACAAATTAACATTCAGTGCACTGTAGCCCATGTACTTATTGTATTAAGACTTCAAATATGAACTCTTTAGAAGTGTGTTTACATCAGTGATGTGTGTAAAATGTGAGCTGATCGTTGAACATAAAGAACATTCAATTTAGTCGTTGTGTTCAAAGACCTGTGAATCAGTGTGGGAGTATTTCAATTCTGTGGTTTTTGTTAACTCTAGTGGAGGGTGGGGCTGCTATTTGATTTACAATTAGATTCTTCCTGTAAGGACATGTTACATGTTTTGATTTCACTTTTTATTTTTCTTATTTCTCTTTATCCTTTTGGTTGTTGTTTTTTGTATCATAATGATTTATCTGCTCTTGTAATTCCCATATGTCTTCTTGTTGTGTTTACACTGATTGATTTTGTCACTTTGGAAAGGACTTTCTGTAAGACTTCCTCCAATGCTTTACTACTGCTCCAGATTTGTTTGCCCCAGTTTGTAATGTTGGACCTTTGTGTTGTGTATGGCTTGGGGTATATATACATGTGTGGTATGGTATTTGCATTGATTTTTGCTCAAGATTCCATGACAGACAGGCTTTGATTACATTATTTCAAATGAGCTGGATATTTTAGTTGCATTACAAACTGAAAATCAAAAATGCACCAAGACATCTGTCGTTAAGGCTTATTGGCAGTAGGTTTCCTTTTTTCAGTTAATTCATGATGATTTTTGCTAATTGTAACTTGTAACGCTCCTCCAGTCCTAAATGTCTGCAAAATATTCGGTATGCGGGAACCTGTTCGGGTTGACAAAATTGCATGTTTTGAACAAATAAACTTACATTGATGGGAGATCCCCTTCTGAAGCTACTGCCAACAAGCCTAAAAGGCCTAATGTCTTGGTGCATTTTGGATTCTAAAGATATATAAAGTAGCTATTTTAGTCATGTTTAGTCCTGTAAATGGGAATGTAAAACAACTAAACTACACACACTACAACTAAAACAATTTTTACCTACCAGGAGTGTAAGCTATAATACAGTTTTAATGTGATTTGTTGTGATAATGATGTACACATGATTGAGCACAAAACATGTGTTTAAGCTAGAGGCATGATTGTGCTAGACTTCAAGTTTTATGTAATGGATATGAATGACACATTTTGCCACAGTTTAAGGCTTATGATTCAAGGTTGTTAAAGCAGTGGGGCTTCAGCCTGTAACATCATGCTGTTTTCAAATGAAACAGAAAAATAATTACTTTTGTTGTATGTTTGTTGCATTTGTATGTTCTAGTTTCGCACATTCAATGAATACAAAAAAGGTTTTGTCACTTTAACTTAAAATAGTAAGTGGAGTTCATGTGACAAGGCAATTGATATTACAAAAGATTTAAAGTGAAATCAACTTGGCATTCAGTGTTTTGAACTTAAACTGACAATTCCACCCTTTCAAGCATTTAAGTTAAATGCACTGAAGTTTTCATAACCCATTACTTAACATTTTTAAAGGCAACCGTTTTCCTCAAACTTTTTAGGTAAATTCAACTCATCCGGGCTTACAATGTATCCACTAACCTTTATATCTGTACGTCGTCTGTCATGGTGTTTTAATTGTGAAATAATGAAGATTACTGGTATGCCTAACAGTTTAGTTTCTTAAATAATAATGTAATGTAATGAATTGGTTTGACAATTAAAAGGACCAAACCGGGTTGTGTTTTTACAGGTTTGATCTCAATCACTATAGAATAATATGTTAACTCCACATTCCTTCTGTCTGTTTTACAAATCATCTCATCAGTTTTTAGATTTTATTTCTTTCCTTTCAGGCGGTCAGTCAGAAAGACATTCCATCACCGTCAGCATCATGTGTGTGTCTCACTAGTTGATTTAAAAGCAAAGCACTGCGCAATTATAAAGTCATAACCAGTGGTGTAAAAAAGTACATTTACTCAAGTACTGCACTTAAACACAATTTTGATGTTCTTGAATATTCATTTTTTCCGCTACATTGTACTTCTACTCCACTACAACTGTAGTTTGCCAGTTTAGGTTTTTCATTTAAAACATATGATCAACAAATAAAATATGATACATTTTATAAATGAAACATTAAACAGATTTAAAAGCAGTTCCAATTAGCTCCATCTTGGCCATCTTTTTTAATGCTATTTATTTGATAGCATAAATAAACATGCAGCATGATGACATGCAGCAAAGGGCCACGGGTCAAATGCAAATCCAGGGCACTGCTAAATAATGAGTACTTTTACTGTTGATGCTTTAAGTATTTTTAGTTAATAGTACTTTTGTATTTGAATGCAGGACCTTTACTTGTAACAGAGTATTTCTACAATGTGGTAGTACTACTTCTACTTAAAGGTGCAATATGTAATACTGTATGTAATACTGGCAGCTAGCGGTTAAAATAGTTACTGCACTACCAATTCAAAATACTGGAGAGTCGTTTCCCCCGCCCCCTCCTGCCCAGACTCGAAGTTAGCGTTGGTTGCCAGGCTGAGACCGCAGCATTCACAACAATGTTGCTAGACGCTTTTCTCACATAGCCAGACATTACTCCACAGCACAGCGGAGTAGCTAACGGTAGATGCTGGCTATATTGACAGTCATAAAAGCCCGTGCTCACGCAGAGCTCTGTAACCAACTGACAGACACACTTTTTCGGCTTAAAATTACAGTATGAACCGCTAAAAACACCACAACCTCACTATCCTATCCACACACCAGTCAGGCACACTTCCTCGGCTTAGAATTACAATACGAAACGCTAAAAATACCACTACCTTGCCAACGGAACACACTTCATTGGCTTAGAATTATGGCAACAATCGCTAAACACACTGCAAACTCACAGTCCTCTCTTTCCGATTTACAGCCCCCCTCTCGTGGCTTAAAATAACTCACCGTTGTCGGCTCCAGCCGCTGAACTACACGTTGTAAACAGCCGTGGCCCGCTTGCCTGGTCCTCCCGGTAACGTTAGCAGTTAACAGGGTTAGCATGGCAGCGTTAGCCAGGACCAGTCGGGATCCCTTTACTGGCTATGTCTCAATTGTTTTTGCGAGTAACCAACTCGGTTACTCTAGCTATATAATTTAACTGATGTGTGGTGAGCGTTCTGGCGTCTGGCGTCGTAAGGCGTTGTATGGCTGCCGTGCATCACCCAGGTGGGTGCTACACATTAGTGGTGTTAAAGAGCAGTCCCCACCCCCCCTCCCCCCAAATGCACTTTGAGTGTCTATGATAAAGCGCTATATAAATGTAATAAATAATAATTCAATGTGAGTACACAAATGTTGAAATGACAAAAAATGCCCATCCCTAGTAGCTAGATAAATTAGCCTGAAGCTAATGCTTACCTGTTCAGGAGAAAATAAGCCAACTATGCGTCCTTTTGGGATCTAAGCTGTCTCCATCTTTCAAATACATCTCCAATATTTACCAGGGGGTTGTTAGGTCTCTGGTCACGCAACTGTTTTTTATGTCATGTAGAATCTATCTCCGTTGATCCTGTTTGTTTGTTTGCTGCTTTCATGGCTGTACTACCGTTACAGCTGTAGCGCGCTGGGTTTACGTTTTTACAGGTATATCTGGCAACCCAACCCAGTCTCACGGCAGTTCGTGTAAATGTACACGTTATTCTTAATCTATTGATACGTGTTCACGGAGACGTTTTTCTCGTTTTTTACGTGTAACTGTTACGTTATGTTCTCGGGGAAAGGACACCGGGAGGCGGCCGAAAAGGTCGCTCCATAAACCGGGAGGCGCCCGGGGAAAGGACGCCGGGAGGCGGCCTCGCCCGGGTGAAAGTCCTGTGTTGTCTGGGGAAATGAGGCGCCACAAGCCTATGGAAAGCCCAAAAGCTCTCATTACGTCACTTTCCTACCTGTTTTGAACGGTCAGGACGTAGTCTTTTACGTCGTCTAATGACAAAACGCCATAAAAAGCGCCGTGGAATGCTCATCTAACGCCGCTTTTTACGTGGCTACATACGCGTACCATGCAAAACGCCGTAAAAAACGCCATGGAATGCTCATTTAACACCGCTTTTTACGTGGCTCGGTACGCGTAACATAACGCGTCAGAAGACATGTAGTATATATGATAATGAGTTCCACCCTGTCTTTTCCAAAGTCAATACATTTGTACTGTTATCAACCAATCAGTAAAGAACAACAACAGACCACATTAATCCAACCCAGCACAAGTATGAACAAAGCTTGGTGGATTTGGGAGAGATTTTCTTTTTTGTACATTTTATTTTTCTATTAGTTTGGCAATCCGTAAACTAAAATTGTAGGCAGATAAACTGTATTGTGTTATCTTTGAATAGGTTATCATTTGTGGAAGGTTTACTTCAGATATAATTATATAAAGGGGACTGATATTGTCCTAACTCGCTCTTGGTAAAATAAGTGCACCAACCTCCAATAATTAAAATCACGGACTTTCACCAACAAAATGAATGAGCTAGTTTTGATTGATACTGCTGTATTGTAGCTGCATATTAAGTAAATAACGTCTGTGTTTCCCCCTACTTTTATTAATAGAACCAATACAACCATTCAGTTGAAGAGCCACAATCCAAACGTAATGCAATATATCCACTAGGGGGCACTCACACTAGACATTCGTTTTTAACAGGCTTTAAAGACTTGAAGTGTATACATCCGTACCAACTATTGATGTAACAAGTACACCAACATTTTTTTTTAAGCCTTTATTTGGATACAAGTCCACCAACATGCTTAGGCCTACTTCCTACATTATTAGGTAAAAGGAGATGTAGGTAACAGGACAAGTAAGTGGCCTAATGATAGTAAAGTAAATAGTGAAATTGTAGGCTTTCAACTGGGAGTAGCCTATAGTGGTGTGTGCAACTGACTGTTCAGCAAATGCACAACTTCTGTGTAAGCTTTCATTCAGCAGGTCTTGGTTTGGATGCAGCAGCACAGACGATTGGACCACTGGAGGCAGAACAGCAAGTCTGTTCCTACACGATGCACCTTGAAACCTGGTCTGGTAGAACTTCTCCACAAAGAGCAAATCTGATTAGGTTTTCAGCCACCTTCATGACATTGTGGATGGACTTCCTGGCCTGTGGAAAGGCGAAGCCCTACCACAGCTAGGTTTTCAGCTACTATCTACACATAAGAAAAAAGTCCAGATCTTATCTTTTTAGATTTAGCTAGAAACCAAAGATTAGAGGATTTTATTAGACTGTTTAATGCAAATGGTGATGCTTTTGTGATTTAATCCTAAAGCATATTAAAGTAATAAACTACATCTGAGTTGTTGTTCCTCCTTTCATTAGCCTAATCAAACCTCTACGTGGCACTAAGACACTCACTTAAATAAGTAGGCATACATAGTTTATTTTAGCTACAAAAGTTAGATAAATAGCATCAGAATATAAATCACCCAAGATCACGACACACTTCAATTTGTTTATAATGCTAGTTAAAATAAATAACATTTCAAATCAGATATTCAGATATTTTATTGGTGTAAACAATCCAATGCCTACTTCCCATTAAATGAACACTTTTTGTTCTACCTCACACCTTCCCAAAACCAAGAGACCCTTTCAGGGCAAGGAACATAAGTCTTCTGAACTCCTCTTCTTCTGTAACCCCTCTCGGGAGGAAAAGGCAAAGGCTACATGTTGATGAATAAGGAATGCGGCAGCTCCCATCCTCCTGATTATAGAAGTCAAGCTGGCATTTCTGCGGGAACCAGTGCCGGCCCGAGCCTTTTGGGGGCCCTAAGCAGAATTTGATTGGGGGGCCCCCCCTACCACCACGCGGAGTCACCAGTTCTTGACGATTATTGACACAAATGTCACGCCATAATGTGACATTATAAATTAATACAGTGAGGTTATGTATTAATACAGTGAGGTTTATTATATATATATATATATATATATATATATATATATATATATATATATATATATATATATATATATATATATATATATATTATTTAGAACTACTGTCCCCCCCCCCAGGGCAGAGATGCATAAGGACCCTCCCCCCCCCCCCTATTCTATTTGTGCAAAAGTGGATGCAAACGGCGAGGGGGGGGTCTGGGGGTGCTCCCCCAAAAAATTTTGAATTTGGTAGATGTGATTTCCTGTATTCTGGTGCATTTTGGGGATGGTCAGCTAGAGAAGGGCAATACCTAAATTTGTTCAGATTCATAACCTTTTGCTTTTTGATTTATTAAGGTAGTGACTTCACACAACTACTTGGGCTTCAGGGCCAAACAATACTGACATACTCTGTGTTAGTAGGAAGTAGGGCTGGGCGATATGGCCTCAAAAAAAATCCCTGATTTTTTCACAAAGAATCTGATTCATGATTTAAATCGACCCCCCCCCCACACACACACACACACTTAAAGCCCATGTTGCAAGTTAACCACCACTGTTGATTAATAGGTACATATAGCACTCAATATATGTATATCATTGTTAAAAATGTCTCCAAATAGTGTTAAAGGCCAGTTTTTGTCAGGTTTTTGTCGTTTTTGGTATTAGTGGGGGGTTTTTCCGCAATTCGGTGATGACGTCACGTTGGGGAGACGTGTATCAGCCTGGTACTAGTTTTTTACTGTCCATGAATAGCACCAAGTGAAAGTCAATGTTTTATTTATATCTAGTGACAGTGATCATGTCGTTAGTTCAGATAAGTACCGGTAAACTTATCTAGATCTAGAAAATACAAGGCATCATGCTAGCTATGTGCTAACTTGCCAGTCCCACCTGTGAAATCCCCCGATGGTTGTAAACACATAGATATGATTGATATCATGATTAGATATCTCACGTTTTGATGGTAGGCTACTAGCTCCAGTAACAACATATTTGCCTGGTGTTTATTTATTACTTGGACGGGGATGCTGTTCAGCTTTTCACAAGTTTAGACAGCTAGCTAACGCTACGCCGACGTTTCGCTAACGTTAGCGCAACAGCGTTAGTCTAGCCGGCTAGGTAAATATTACAACTGCCTTCGGAGTTTCCTATATCTGCGTCCACGTTGTCAACATAAGACTTGTGGCATTAGTGCTCCTTTTGTACCATAACTTTATTGAATGAAACGTTAAACTTCGCTCCTACGAGAGGGTTTTTGTTAGTTAGTTAGTTGCACACAAAGCTAACTGGCTATAGTTAGCCTGTACGTATGCTAGCGGACATTAGCTAACGTTGCATAGCCAGCAAGCAGCTTCAGCGAGCTAACCTCGACAGCTAACACATCCATGTGTCTCCATTTCAAAACATCACTGCAGATTGACTGCTTTTAACAGCAGAGGTTGATTGTGGGCAACATACTGCCGATTGCCGAAGTTGCTGGCTGGCTACACAACTTTAGCTAATCCCGCTAGCATACGTACAGGCTAACTATAGCCAGTTAGCTTTGTGTGTAATGTTACAAAAAAAACACCTATTTCGTAGGAGCGAAGCTTAATATTTCATTCAATAAAAGTATGATACAAAAGGAGAACTAACGCCACATGTCTTGTGTTGACAACGTGGACGCAGCTCTGAAGGCAGTTGTAATACCGGTATTTAACTAGCAGTCTAAGCTAACGCTGTTGCGCTAACGTTAGCAAACGTCGGCGTATCGTTAGCTAGCTGTTTAAACTTGTGAAAAGCCGAATAGCATCCCGTCCAAGCTGCCTTTCACTTCCCCCCCAATATTATTATACACATAATAAAGACACATTGACTCGGTCGAGACCAAAAGCCATATTTTGCCAGATCAGTGGCAGAAACCGTGACCGGGACAGTGAACCGAGATGGGGCTTTGACGTCATGCAATGCATTGTGGGGGAAAGACAAACCGCTGTAAAATAGTACCTACTTTTTCGTGTTATATTCTGTTTTGTGATACCTAACAACATCAAATACATGAATAACAGTTTAAACGTTTATTACCAACAAGCAATTACCACAAATTCGTTGGAAAATTAAACTTGTAACATGGGCTCTAAAATTAATCTGCAGATGACAAATGACAAGATCTCACACACACACACACACACACACACACACACACGGGGCATGTATACCATTATGATTATTCATGCCAATTTTATGTAAATATTGGTTTGAGTGTTTTCCCTATCATTGTATTGGGGGGGCGCCCTCTGTGAAAGAGTGAAAAAATTATAGCCTATTATGCTATATATTGAACAAACCTGTGAAACGAAATTTTCCACAATAGAAACATGATTTAAATGAGAAAACGTACTGTTCTAGCTATAAAAATGGCAGAATCACCCACAGTGCAAGATATTTCAAAAACCGCTTCATACACGCTTCAAGATGACGGCAATTAGTGGTTAACAGATATTCACCAAGACGTATAGCCCAGCAACAATCTATCTAAAATAACACCTTTTGGGAGTACCATTCATGATATATAGTAAAATATTGAAGTTGTGGGAAGTTTATATGGCTTAAACTGTATGTTTCATCCGTCCCCCTATGCTGTTTCATGCGTACCGACCAGGAGGGACGAATGAAACATTACGCACGCCCCACTTTTTCTGTAATAATTCCTGAACGGTTTTGTTCAAAGCTGAAAATGCAACTGTATTTGACAGAAGACAGGTGTAGCTTGCTAGTGACAAAATATGAGCTTTCAGTGCGATACGATCGCTTTGTAAATTACGTTTCATTAAAAAGTGTTTCAACTGTCCCGGCTCTCCCCTATATAATAATGTTATACATTCAACAACCACTAAACGGATGCGTGAGATAAAGCTGTTTTCACACATACAGGTAATCACTTCTCTTTCCTCAGTAAAAGTTCAATTCATTTTAACTTTAGTCACGCAACCTTGCTCCTGTTTTCACCTGTTGCTGAGTAACGTACATTAACATGACATGGTCTCATGAGTGTAGCTTACCTGTAGCAAGCTCCTTCGTAGTAACTAGCGGTAAAAACAAACGTCGAAGAGGAGCTCCGTGCTACAGAGTGGCGATTGCTAGTTGTTGTAAGCCGCTACAGACCTCCGTCACAGCTTGTTCGTATCAGCGGCTTTTAGCTAGTAGATGTGTTGAGCCGCATCAGAGTTCTTCAACACCGGGTCCGGTGCTCCATGGGGCCAAATAGGTTTGGCGGATATTGCGGTTAAGTAAGTAATGAAACGAGTAGTTAAGAAAATAACTAATTTTAGCCACTGTCGCTGCTGTGTCGCTGCCTATGGTCGCTGCCATATATGTCAATGGTGGCTGCCATTTTGTTTGTGTATCACTATGGCAAACGCGCGGGGGGAGGGCTGGGCCCATTCAAAAGTACGGGAGCCCAGATGGAACCGTCGGCGAATGTTAAGAGGGAAAAACAACACTCGGTTGGGGGGCCCCCTAGTGGCCAGGGGGCCCCAAGCAGCCGCTTAGTTCGCTTATGCCTCGGGCCGGCTCTGGTGGGAATCCAAGAGGGGGGATAGAATCGGCCCCTGTCACAAACACCAGCAACTCCTCGAAGGAAATATCCATCTCCTCTTCTGCTGAGACAGTAAAATCAAATGGCTGTTAAAAAGGAACTAATTATAGTTGTATGCAAGAACTTCAGAATGTAAATTTAGTATTCAGGGGTGTCCAAGGTGTGTGTGTGTGATCCATACATAGCAATTTTTGAGAGGCATTTATCTATCAAGATCCTAATTCTTCCAATGGTAGCAAAAACAAAAACAGTCATAGCATCAAAAATATTCAGTTGTACTTCTTACAAACAGCTAGTGTCACACACCTTGAATGGACATCAGCCAGCACTCCTACTGGAAGACAGTCTCCTCCTCCTGTTCTCTGTGGTTGCTGCCCTGTGGACTCCAGGATATTGTGAAGAGGTTCCTGATGTCATTCCTGGAGAGTTTCTGTGTTGCATTTGTGAACAGTGGGAGGAACTCTCTCCAGTTCGTCGCCACAATCTCCCAATTCTGGCCACATGAATTCATCCCGGCAATGAACTGTTGGACCATACTGGCCACCCTTAACACATTGATGTTTGTCAATATTTTCACATCAATAACACATTCAGTATTAACCCTTGTATTGTCCTTCGTGTTACGGGAACTTGTTTAGTGTATTCACTTTTTGTATTAGGCTCGCGGCCTCTGTCCTTCGGGTCCCAGGGACCCTCGCTTATTGTGACTCTATGCATTTGCTACTAGCCCCGCGGCCTCTGTCCTTCGGGTCCCAGGGACCCTCGCTTATTGTGACTCTATGCATTTGCTACTAGCCTCGCTGCCTCTGTCCTTCGGGTCCCAGGGACCCTCGCTTATTGTGACTCTATGCATTTGCTACTAGCCTCGCGGCCTCTGTCCTTCGGGTCCCGGGGACCCTTTGTGCAGCGTAAAGGCAAAGACAAAGCTCAAACCGCCGCGCGGGCCAAGAGGCTACTGTCTCACGCAGTCCGCACAGTAGGGCTGTGTGCAGCTCCCACAGACGTATCTCTGGCAGCCACCGCACACGGTGTGTGTCTTGCGGTCCCTTTTCTTTGGACAGAGCTGACACCTCTTTCGCTTGCTGGGCACTGTCGGCGCTCTCGGTTCTGCTTCCTCGTCGTTTTCGTCATCCTCCTCGTCGTTTTCATCCTCCTCCTCATCGTCCTCCTCCTCCCCGTCGTCTCCTCGCTGGTCTTGTCGGGCTTGCCTGACACCAGCGCCTGACCTGGGCGCGCCTGACCTCGCCGCCACGGCTTTGACAAGCGCAGCAGACGCCTGCGTGCGAGGGAGACGCGAGCGTCTCTCGATGAGCGGAGTGACGAGCGCCCTGCCCAGCTGCTCGAGGAAAACCCTGCGCCTGTTGAGCTTGCCGCGCAGCCACTCGGGTCTGAGCTCTCGCCAGAGCACAAAGGCGTTGTAGGCGGACACGTCGAGGATGTTGTGGAAGACGGCGAGGGGCCAGCGGCAGCTGTACGTGCCGACGAGCTTGTCCAGGTTGTCCACGCCGCCCCTGGTGCTGTTGTAGTGCAGGATGATGTCGGGCTTGGCGGCCCTGGAGGCGCTGACCCGCGTCCTCCCGTGTGCAGCGTGCTCAGCAGCACCACGTTCCTGTTCTTCTTGGGCACGTAGGGACACCAGAGTGACGGTGGGCGTGAAGGCGAACCTGGACGAGAAGACCGCGCGGCCCTTGGTGTCGAGCAAGGCGCGCGGCAGCTCGGGCTTGTTTTTTGCGCATCGTGCCCACCACGGTGAGGCGCCTCTGGTGGAGGAGCCGCCGGGCCAGCTCGTAGGGAGGTGAAAAAGTTGTCGCATGTCACGTTGCGGGGGGCCCCGCAGGCCCTCGGTCAGGTCCATCACCACTCAGGCGCCCTGATTCCTCTCGGGCTCGCCGCTCACAGACTTGCCCGTGTAGACCTGCATGTTCCACGCGTAGCTGGAGCCGGCGTCGCTGGCCACCCACGACTTGAGTCCGTACTTGGCGGGCTTGCTGGGCATGTACTTGCGGAAGGAGCATCGACCTTGGTGAGCGTGGGAGGAGAAGAGTGACGATGGAAAAGTTACAAAAACATACAAAAAACACACACACATATACACACACACACACACACACACACACACACACCGCGAAAGGGAACCAGCTGCTCGTCCACGGTCACGTCGGGGCCCGGGTTGTAGAGGCGAGGCAGCCGCCGCACCCAGGCGTTTGTCCGTGGCTCGTCTGGCGCCTCTCGTCTCGCGGTCGTCGAATTGCAGCACTCGCGAGAGTGTGTGGAATCGCTTGAGCGACATTGTGCCGCGGAAAATGGCCCTGCCACTCTCCTCGTGCCACAGGCTCTCCAGGGCGAAGAGCAGCAGCCCGAGGTAGCCGCGCAGCTCCGTGACGTCCGTCATTTTCCAGTCGTTGCCGCATTTCCTCAGTCCCTCAAGGTTCGTGGCGGTCACCACGATCTCTATTATGCGCCGCGTGACCAACAGGTCGAACGTGGAGAGTATGTCGTGGACGCGTGTGGCCGCGTACTCTGTGGGTCCCGGGCTCTCTGGAGCGTTAGCGCATCTGTGGTCTAGGTCTAGGTCTTGGTCTTGGTCTTGGTCTCCGTCTTGTTCTCCTTCTCCTTCTCCTTCTTGTCCTGTGCCACGGAAATGTGGTCGAGGGTGACTGGGATGATACGTCTTTGAGGACCATTCGATTTCGCCGTTTCTCGACACAAATCTTTCGATCTCCTCCTCGTCCTGCTCATCCTGCCCATCGTCTTGCCCATCGTCTTGCCCTTCTTCTTCTTCTTCCTCTGCTTCTTCTTCTGCTTCTTCTGCTTCTTCTTCTTCTTCTTCTGCTTCTGATTCTTCTGCTTCTTCTGCTTCTGCTTCTTCTTCTTCCCTTTGCCGTACACCCTCTTGGGCTGCTGCAGCTATGTCTGCTCCTCGTTCTTGTCCTTGTTCTTGTTCTTGTCCTGGTTCATCTCGGTCGTCTTCTGACGAACACCCGCCGGATGAACATTCGTCTTCCTCGTCAGAGTTGCTCTGGTCATCATCAACATCTTTTTCTTCTTCTTCTTCTTCTTCTTCTTCTTCTTCTTCTTCTTCGTCTTCTGTTTCAACGTCTTCCACTTCTTCAACTTCTGTGTGTGTTTCTTCCATCTCTTCCACTTGGGGGACATTGCGTGCTGCACGTGCCTCGCGTGCTATGCGTGTTACGCATGCTATGCGTGCCGCACGTGCCTCGCGTGCTACGCGGCACGCGTGTACTGCGCGTGCTGAGCGTGCTGAGCGCGCCTCTTGTTCCGCGCGTTTGAGAAAACGATGCAGCTCCAAATTTAGAGTCACACAGCGGGCCATGCCGGCGTCGTAACCGACTGCTGAACCGAGTACAAAGTGTACAGAGGTCCAAACGAAGAAGAAGAAGAACAAGATGAAGCAAAGATGACATAAATGATAAGATAAATGTCAACAGTGTGTGTGTGTGTGTGTGTATAATAAAAGTGTTTAGTAGGACGAGAACAAGGTGTGTTTCTTTCCCCTTTCCCTACCCTTTCTGTGTTACTACTACAAGCCAGAGCCGCTGTATTGGGGAAATACCACGGAATAACGTATGGGTCTCAGAGACCCGATGGCCAGGGCCGCGGTAGCAGGGAAATACCACGGAATAACCTATGGGTCTCAGAGACCCGAAGGCCAGGGCCGCGGTAGCAGGGAAATACCACGGAATAACGTATGGGTCTCAGAGACCCGAAGGCCAGGGCCGCGGTAGCGGGGAAATACCACGGAATAACGTATGGGTCTCAGAGACCCGAAGGCCAGAGCCGCGGTAGCGGGGAAATACCACGGAATAACGTATGGGTCTCAGAGACCCGAAGGCCAGGGCCGCGGTAGCGGGGAAATACCACGGAATAACGTATGGGTCTCAGAGACCCAAAGGCCAGGGCCGCGGTAGCAGGGAAATACCACGGAATAACGCATGGGTCTCAGAGACCCGAAGGCCAGCGCCGCTGTATTGGGGAAATACCACGGAATAACGTATGGGTCTCAGAGACCCCGAAGGCCAGAGCCGCTGTAGCGGGGAAATACCACGGAATAACGTATGGGTCTCAGAGACCCGAAGGCCAGGGCCGCGGTAGCGGGGAAATACCACGGAATAACGCATGGGTCTCAGAGACCCGAAGGCCAGCGCCGCTGTATTGGGGAAATACCACGGAATAACGTATGGGTCTCAGAGACCCCGAAGGCCAGAGCCGCTGTAGCGGGGAAATACCACGGAATAACGTATGGGTCTCAGAGACCCGAAGGCCAGGGCCGCGGTAGCGGGGAAATACCACGGAATAACGTATGGGTCTCAGAGACCCGAAGGCCAGGGCCGCTGTAGCGGGGAAATACCACGGAATAACATATGGGTCTCAGAGACCCAAAGGCCAGAGCCGCTGTTTTGGAGAAATACCACGGAATAACGTATGGGTCTCAGAGACCCCGAAGGCCAGAGCCGCTGTATTGGAGAAATACCACGGAATAACGTATGGGTCACAGAGACCCAAAGGCCAGGGCCGCGGTAGCAGGGAAATATCACGGAATAACGTATGGGTCTCAGAGACCCCGAAGGCCAGCGCCGCGGTAGCGGGGAAATACCACGGAATAACGTATGGGTCTCAGAGACCCCGAAGGCCAGGGCCGCGGTAGCAGGGAAATACCACGGAATAACGTATGGGTCTCAGAGACCCCGAAGGCCAGAGCCGCGGTAGCAGGGAAATACCACGGAATAACGTATGGGTCTCAGAGACCCGAAGGCCAGAGCCGCGGTAGCAGGGAAATACCACGGAATAACGTATGGGTCTCAGAGACCCGAAGGCCAGGGCCGCTGTTTTGGAGAAATACCACGGAATAACGTATGGGTCTCAGAGACCCAAAGGCCAGCGCCGCGGTAACGGGGAAATACCATGGAATAACGTATGGGTCTCAGAGACCCGAAGGCCAGGGCCGCGGTAGCGGGGAAATACCACGGAATAACGTATGGGTCTCAGAGACCCGAAGGCCAGGGCCGCGGTAGCGGGGAAATACCACGGAATAACGTATGGGTCTCAGAGACCCCGAAGGCCAGAGCCGCTGTAGCGGGGAAATACCACGGAATAACGTATGGGTCTCAGAGACCCGAAGGCCAGGGCCGCGGTAGCAGGGGAAATACCACGGAATAACGTATGGGTCTCAGAGACCCGAAGGCCAGGGCCGCTGTATTGGGGAAATACCACGGAATAACGTATGGGTCTCAGAGACCCCGAAAGGCCAGAGCCGCTGTATTGGAGAAATACCACGGAATAACGTATGGGTCTCAGAGACCCCGAAGGCCAGAGCCGCTGTATTGGAGAAATACCACGGAATAACGTATGGGTCACAGAGACCCAAAGGCCAGGGCCGCGGTAGCAGGGAAATACCACGGAATAACGTATGGGTCTCAGAGACCCCGAAGGCCAGAGCCGCGGTAGCAGGGAAATACCACGGAATAACGTATGGGTCTCAGAGACCCCGAAGGCCAGGGCCGCGGTAGCAGGGAAATACCACGGAATAACGTATGGGTCTCAGAGACCCGAAGGCCAGAGCCGCAGTAGCAGGGAAATACCACGGAATAACGTATGGGTCTCAGAGACCCGAAGGCCAGAGCCGCGGTAGCAGGGAAATACCACGGAATAACGTATGGGTCTCAGAGACCCGAAGGCCAGAGCCGCGGTAGCAGGGAAATACCACGGAATAACGTATGGGTCTCAGAGACCCGAAGGCCAGGGCCGCTGTTTTGGAGAAATACCACGGAATAACGTATGGGTCTCAGAGACCCAAAGGCCAGCGCCGCGGTAGCGGGGAAATACCATGGAATAACGTATGGGTCTCAGAGACCCGAAGGCCAGGGCCGCTGTTTTGGAGAAATACCACGGAATAACGTATGGGTCTCAGAGACCCCGAAGGCCAGAGCCGCTGTAGCAGGGAAATACCACGGAATAACGTATGGGTCACAGAGACCCGAAGGCCAGGGCCGCTGTATTGGGGAAATACCACGGAATAACGTATGGGTCTCAGAGACCCCGAAGGCCAGGGCCGCGGTAGCAGGGAAATACCACGGAATAACGTATGGGTCTCAGAGACCCGAAGGCCAGAGCCGCGGTAGCAGGGAAATACCACGGAATAACGTATGGGTCTCAGAGACCCGAAGGCGAGAGCCGCTGTTTTGGAGAAATACCACGGAATAACGTATGGGTCTCAGAGACCCGAAGGCCAGGGCCGCTGTATTGGAGAAATACCACGGAATAATGTATGGGTCTCTGAGACCCGAAGGCCAGGGCCGCTGTTTTGGAGAAATACCACGGAATAACGTATGGGTCTCAGAGACCCGAAGGCCAGAGCCGCTGTTTTGGAGAAATACCACGGAATAACGTATGGGTCTCAGAGACCCGAAGGCCAGGGCCGCTGTATTGGGGAAATACCACGGAATAACGTATGGGTCTCAGAGACCCCGAAGGCCAGGGCCGCGGTAGTAGGGAAATACCACGGAATAACGTATGGGTCTCAGAGACCCGAAGGCCAGGGCCGCGGAAGCAGGGAAATACCACGGAATAACGTATGGGTCTCAGAGACCCGAAGGCGAGAGCCGCGGTAGCAGGGAAATACCACGGAATAACGTATGGGTCTCAGAGACCCGAAGGCCAGCGCCGCTGTTTTGGAGAAATACCACAGAATAACGTATGGGTCACAGAGACCCGGAGGCGAGAGCCGCGGTAGCAGGGAAATACCACGGAATAACGTATGGGTCACAGAGACCCGAAGGCCAGGGCCGCTGTATTGGGGAAATACCACGGAATAACGTATGGGTCACAGAGACCCGAAGGCGAGAGCCGCGGTAGCAGGAAAATACCACGGAATAACGTATGGGTCTCAGAGACCCGAAGGCCAGGGCAGCGGTAGCAGGGAAATAACACTGAACACTGGCCAGGGTCACAGAGACCCGAAGGACAACACAAGGGTTAACAAAAAAGTGTGAAATAACTGAAAACGTCTTATATTTTAGATTGTTCAAAGTAGCCACCCTTTGCCTTTTTTGATAACTGTGCAAACCCTTGGTGTTCTCTCAATGAGCTTCATGAGGTAGTCACCTGAAATGGTTTTCACTTCACAGGTGTGCTTTGTCAGGGTTAATTAGTGGAATTCTTTCCCTTATTAATAAAAAAGCAAAGGGTGGCTACTTTGAAGAATCTAAAATATATGTTTTCAGTTATTTCACACTTTTTTGTTAAGTACATAATTCCATATGTGTTCATTCATAGTTTTGATGCCTTCAGTGAGAATCTACAATGTAAATAGTCATGAAAATACAAAAGAAACGCATTGAATGAGAAGGTGTGTCCAAACTTTTGGCCTGTACTGTACATGCACATACTGTATAAAAAAACATAAAAAGATATATATGAATGAGATATACAGTATATATATGAAAATGAACAATGACATTTAGATATTGAATAAAATATATAAATAATCAAATCAAGATCAACATGTGATGCAAGAGCAAAAATAATAAAAGTAAGGCTGTCTTGTGAGTCCCACAAACTTTATGGAAGCAATACTGAATGGGTGAGTGGTAGGCTGAAAAATTAGGATTCATCCTCTTGGGAACATAAATATTTACAGTATATTTCATGGAAATCTTCAATAAGTGATGTAAACAGCATAAACAGCTTTAACAGCATCCGAAGATCAATGCTAGCATTACTTTTATTCGTCCCCTCCACGCTCTGAACCGTAGTTGGGAGCGAGCTGGTCTCAAACTAATCACTTGACTCGTGTCAGGTAACTTGCGTTTAGTGGTCCGGGTTAACAGAGCTGAAGCACAAAATGGTGAGGCGTCGGTTGGATGCAGCAATGAACTCAGGCTTTATTACTCACAGTGGTACATTCACGGGCATAAAAGGTACTTTGCTTGCTACCGTTCGGCTGGAGCGTGGACTGCGTTACTATTGCATTTGCACCGTATACTCAGACTCAGGGCCCTATCTTGCACTCAGCACAATTGCCTTCGTACACCGACGCATGTATCATTCCTATTTTGTATCCTACGCACAGCAGACTTTTCCCTCCACAGACGCATGTTGGTAAATTAGGAATTTGTCAGGAGGCACTTTACAGTACAGTCCTCAAAAAGTTGACGGAGATGGAGTGGGGGGAGGAGGAAGGGGCACAAAAGGTGCAGGTGGTGCGTTTGGAGGCCCACGCTCCATGGCTGCAGCAATCCTCTCCAGACTTGAGGAGATGCGCCCGAGAGGCTGCAGCAACATCGCAACCCGGTCAAGACGGGCATTTATTAAGCTACTTTGCCGCATCTCGGACAGCTCCCGCTGGCGTGCGCCAGGCAAATCCGCCGTCATAATAGCAATCTGCCATGGAACAAGCGCATCTGCTCTTAAAAGGGAACATGAGATGACGCTCTGATTGGTTATTTTCACGTTATGCCCAAACCACACCTAGCTACTTCAGACCAACCCATTTAAGATTTGCATCAGGCGCAAGACTCAATGGCAACAGCGCCCGAGATCCGCCCACAAAGCTACTTGCGTTTTGCGTTTCATACTTGCGATTCAGATCGTTAAAATAGGGCCCTGATTCCCACCCTATACTTTGTTTTTACTACCCAGAACACACCTGTTTCACTATGTCACACATATGCATTTCCCCCAACAAGCCGCCAGGGGAGGCAGAGATTGCAACACTGTCTATGATCTGTCAATTTAAGAGGGTTAGCAGGTTTCAGTTCTTTGTTTTGAAGTTTTAGTGGACCTGTCCTTTGGTTTGACTTTGTTTAACTTTAAACTCCTGATTGTACCTTTAATGGGCAAAGACATGGTCCTTTAGATTCATAGACCTACTGATCAGGCACGGCGTTATGGGTGGGCCTGACGGGCCTAGGCCCACCCACTTTTCAACAGGCCCACCCAAAACATTTCCTCAAAAAACATTAATTAATTAATATATTATAATTTGGTGAAGAATTATTAAAAATCTGCCTGTATTGTATTATGTTGTTATATGAGATATAAGGATTAAAATAATCAATTCACAACCCGCTACAGAGCTGCAGGCGCAGTTCTATTTCTATAACATGTTACTGTTGTCAAGTTGTTGTTCCCTCATGGTTTTTCTCTTGTTATGGCCAATAATGCTTTAGTGCTTGTTAATGCAATTTATTTGTTTTTGTTAAACATGTTTATAACATGAATCATTACACTAAAGTAAGAAAATAACTTGAGTCTTGTTTTACATGACAGATGACGTTGTCAATGAACAAGTTCTGTGGCCGAGTATTGATTGAAACTATCGGGCAGTGTTGTTTATCTGTATATTGTTGAAAAAATAAAACAATTGAAAAGAATTGTGAAATATCCGGCTTCATTTTATACGAGCAGAACTAAACTGTGTTTTGGGGAAATATTAGATTCCTGACCACTTTTACAGTCTATAGGCCTTAGGTTAGGAGAGATGCGCTATAGCGCAGCCAGGTATGGTGCGTAATGGAGATTCCAAAGCGCTCTTCTTTTGGGCAGAACCAAGGAGAGCGATCGCGGATAGGTCCGTCCTTTGCACCGAAACTTTTTAAAATGCAACAACATATAAATAGCATCAAGCTATTACAATCTTTATTATGTAAGCACATATAATATATATAATATAACAGTATATTAGCCAGTCATTTGTATTAGGTTAAACAGGGATTTGATAACGTTTTTAATTTAAGGCCCACCCAAAATTGGTCTGGCCCATCCAAAACTGGAATCCTGGCGCCGTGCCTGCTACTGATGTAGTAATCAAGCACTCATAATTCATCACGTGTGCTGTTTATTTACTGTATTTGTTTCTCTTTAGTTTATCCTCCTCTCCCAGTAAACCTAATGGAGGTGAATATGCCAATCGTAGGGAACAGAGAGTGTAACTGTGACTATGGTGTCGGCTCAATCACAAACAACATGATCTGTGCCGGGTTACGTGCTGGAGGGAAGGACTCCTGTCAGGTAAACATCTTTACGCCTGTGTTGGTGTCAGATTTAATCTCCTGCAAAGATTTCTCTGCTAAATGTTTCTCTTCTTAAAGGGGGTTTCAGGTGGTCCGCTGGTGAGCAAGCAGGGCAGCCGCTGGATCCTGGGGGGAATCGTAAGTTTTGGAAATGGTTGTGCCCAGCCTAATATCCCAGGAGTCTATACCAGAGTGTCCCAGTATCAGTCCTGGATCAACAGCCAGATCACCAGCAGCCAGCCGGGCTTTGTCACCTTCACGTCCACTGGAACCGACAGTGACCTCAGAATCAGCTGTGCTGGCCTGCCACCGCCTCCAACCATCCTCCCTACAACCACTAAAACCAGCCTCCCTAAAACCACAACAATCACCCTCCCTCCAACCACTACAACCACCCTCCCTCCAACCACAGGTTTGTTTCATCACTGTTCAGATGAATGTGTGCTGCAGGGTTTCAGGGTACACACGTTAAGTCCCTGATTGCAAAACTTACTGAGGAAAAGAAGAACATGTGTGTTAGTCATCCATCACAGCATATGCTTTATGCCACTGTATGTAGGAAAGATGTGATTTAGTGATACGTTCACTTACTGTTGAAGTGTAGGCCATCATCATGGTTATTTATAATTTATATTATTGTTTTTCGCAGGTTTGGTAGTAGTCTTAAACTGAACTTCATGTGTAAAATGAGTTGAGTGGCCCTTTAACTTCTGCTGCTGGGATGTTTTATTAAAGCATCATCAGAGACTGGAGATATAACAGTAGTAGTGGTAATATGATGAGCAGCAGTAACTGCAGTAGAAGTTTAAGCATACAGCATCATTTTGGGATTGTTGTGTTGTAAACTGTCAGACATTGATCATCAGACATCTTCGGTGCAGACACAGTCAATAAACATTCAACCTTTGCCTGTCATCACACAATGTGGCAGTTGTACACATAAAAAGACATGCTTTGAGAGAAAAATGTCCCCTGTCAGTCAAACCAGTTTGATTGGACAGCAGACAGCACGGAACACTGCTAAGCTGTTAAAACGAGAAAACAAGACAGTATGGCTGTTGGAAGAGAAAGACATGCACTGTACTGTATGTCAACACCACTCATAAATAACAGAAATAAATAACAGCATACTTAGTGTTTGTCTCATGCTATTAATACTTTTGACATACTCTTTAAATTTTGCAGTCAAGATTTAATTAATAATAATAATTAATTAACACTGGGTTGTACTGGAACATTTTCTGTTTTTTTTTTACCCCACAATGAACTTTAATTTTATAAGGTACAGTAAAACATATTGGACATATAATAAAACAAATAAAAAGATATATATCAATGAAATATACAGTATATATATATGAAAATGAACGATAACATTTAGATATTGAAAAATATATAAATAATCAAATCAAGAGCAACACGTGATGCAAGAGCAAAAATAATAAAAGTAAGGCTGTCTTGTGAGTCCCACAAACTTTATGGAAGCAATACTGAATGGGTGAGTGCTCCTTTAAGTACTCCTTTAAGATAGTTTTTAGTCAAAGAAAAATAAATAATTTCCACATAGTTCACATTCATTAAAAAAATAAAATCAAAGTTTGCCTCTGTTACAGTATCAGATGTTATGTCTTCTATCTTGTATAATCACAGTACCATCTTCATGACGAAGAAAAAATATTTTTGTTTGAATGACTTTGGTTATAATTTTTTTATTTCTATAGTTACGAATGATCACATTAGGCATCAGTAAATATAAATATGTTTTAAATGTGATGTTGTGTTTGTTTCCTATTTTTCAGTCTCACTCACAACTAGATGGTAAGTCAGTTTTATGCACACTTCTTTACTTTCACCTGGCTGTCAACATGTTGTTGGACTTTAGTTGTTTTGTTTATATCTTCATGGTTGTTAGTATTTGCTGTCAAACCCAGTAAAAGCAATGAAATGTGTAGACTTAAACTGAAATAAGAATAGTTTCTCCTCTGTTACTTAGGACTGTTGGATTAGAAACAACTGAGAGCATCCCAGGATCATAATCCTCAACCAGCAGTTAAAGTTTATAATCCCAGCAGTGCTCAGTGGTAATCCAGGGAGAGGGGAGTATTTCTCACTGTGTTCTTATTGTCTGTCTCTCTGCAGTGTGCGGTATAACTCGGCTCAACACCAGGATTGTTGGAGGAGAGAACGCCCCTTCGGGTAACTGGCCCTGGCAAGCCAGCCTGCAAACATCTGGGGGCCACTTCTGTGGAGGATCCCTCATTAACAGTGGATGGGTGCTGACTGCTGCTCACTGCTTCCCAAGGTAAGCACTAAGGGGTAGATTCTCTTAGACAGGGGTTGTTGTGTTTGCTTAACTGCTCTGCTCTTAACTTTGTTGCACTGTTTTGTTTCTCTTTAGCATCCCAGTCAGTCTGACTGTGTCTCTGGGTCTCCAGAGTCTACAGGGCCCAACCCCAATGGGGTGTCTCGGACGGTAACAAAGGTCACAAACCGGCTCATGGCCTGTGGCAAAGAATGAGGGGACACAAACAACAGGTATAGGCCAATCATGAAAATGCTTTATTGTAAATCAAAACTATTAACTTTAAATAAAGAAAAGGGAATGAGGTGTGAGAATGTCATAATGTAAGGTGTCTGTAAAGTGCATGGGTGAGTGAATCTGTATGTGTGTAAATGACTGAATGGGAAACTAAGTAAAACTATAAAGGAACAAACATTACCAAAATCAAACCTGGAGGAGCAGAGAGAGAGAGAAAAGTGGTTAGAAGCAGCTTAAATAACCTGAGCCCAGGTGGCTCCAATCACTAACTAGCCCTCCTCTGGCTGCAGGAGGAACCATCCCTGCACTGCAGAGGCGGGGTCGTAACACATCATAAATCCTAACTTTAACGCCATAACTTATGACAACGACCTCTGCCTCCTGCAGCTCTCCTCACCGGTGACGTTCACATATTTCATTGTTCCTGTCTGCCTGGCAGCTCCAGGCAGCACCTTCTTCAGCGGTGTTAGCTCCTGGGTAACCAGCTTTGGCGCCATTGCATCCGGAGGTGGGTCAGAAAGCAGCTAGGTTACATTTCTTTCTTTCAATATAATGGTGACAATAACTGAGATTACTCAGACATTTAAATGCTAAAATGAGTACCACGTTCGTTTACCCATAAAGCAACAAAACAGAGTTTTAGAAATATCATTAAGTTTAAAAAATATTTTATTAAACGTCCCACAATACAAAAGATAAATTGCTGCAAAGAGCCTTTGCAGTAAAGAGTTTGTTCTGGTGATGGTGCTCGAGGAAAGGTCAAGTTCACCTGTGGAGTTTAAAAGTTAAAGTGATGGTTCGGAGTAATTTCACCCTAGGGTCCTTTGCACCATGACCTTGAGCCAAACACCCCCCGAGAAGCTTTTTTCACCAGGGTCTAACATTGGGAGAGTTAACGTAGAGTAGCGTTATCAGCTGAATAGCTTATTAGCGCAGGGACTAATGGACCCATGTTTGTATCTGGTAAATGACCCCACTAATAATGCCCGAAATGATACCAAACGTCTACACTAGTACATATAGGTTATGTACTCATAAAACGATGGATTGGAAAGTTTGTAAGTACACCAGAAGTTTATGAACACTTGCCTGCTGGCTTCTGCTCTCTGCTGTTGTTGCTGCTGCCTGCAGTAAGACAAGTGCTTAGGGCCGTCTACAAATTACAACACTGAAAAGAGATGCAACAAAAATATTTTTTAATTTAACTTTTTTTTTAAAGTAAGTGCTGTAGTATAACTAGCACGAGACAAGTAATAACTGAGATAAGTTTGGAGACATTACCTTATTTAATCATTAAATTAATAAATATTTTTGTTGTATCTCTTTTCGCTGTAGTAATTTGTAGACGGCCCTAAGCACTCCTCTAACTGCAGGTAGCAGCAGCAGCACTATGGTGTCGGCTCAATCACAAACAACATGATCTGTGCCGGGTTACGTGCTGGAGGGAAGGACTCCTGTCAGGTAAACATCTTTACGCCTGTGTTGGTGTCAGATTTAATCTCCTGCAAAGATTTCTCTGCTAAATGTTTCTCTTCTTAAAGGGGGTTTCAGGTGGTCCGCTGGTGAGCAAGCAGGGCAGCCGCTGGATCCTGGGGGGAATCGTAAGTTTTGGAAATGGTTGTGCCCAGCCTAATATCCCAGGAGTCTATACCAGAGTGTCCCAGTATCAGTCCTGGATCAACAGCCAGATCACCAGCAGCCAGCCGGGCTTTGTCACCTTCACGTCCCACTGGAACCGACAGTGACCTCAGAATCAGCTGTGCTGGCCTGCCACCGCCTCCAACCATCCTCCCTACAACCACTAAAAACCACCCTCCCTAAAACCACTACAAGCACCCTCCCTAAAACCACTACAACCAGCCTCCCTACAACCACAGGTTTGTTTCGTCACTGTTCAGATGAATGTGTGCTGCAGGTTTCCGGGTACACATGTTAAGTCCCTGATTGCCAAACTTTTACTGAGGAAAAGAAGAACATCTGTGTTAGTCATCCATCACAGCAAATGCTTTATGCCACTGCATGTAGGAAAGATGTGATTTAGTGATACGTTCACTTACTGTTGAAGTGTAGGCCATCATCATGGTTATTTATAATTTATATTATACAATTATTTTTCGCAGGCCTGGTAGTAGTCTTAAACTGAACTTCATGTGTAAAATGAGTTGAGTGCCCCTTTAACTTCTGCTGCTGGGATGTTTTATTAAAGCATCATCAGAGACTGGACATATAACAGTAGTAGTGGTAATATGATGAGCAGCAGTAACTGCAGTAGAAGTATAAGCATACAGCATCATTTTGGGATTGTCGTGTTGTAAATTGTCAGTCAGTGATCATCAGACTTCTGTCGGTGCAGACACAGTCAATAAACATTCATCCCTTGCCTGTCATTACACAATGTGGCAGTTGCACACATAAAAAGACCTGCTTTGAGAGAAAAATGTCCCCTGTCAGTCAAACCAGTTTGATGGGACAGCAGACAGCACGGAACACTGCTAAGCTGTTAAAACGAGAAAACAAGACAGTATGGCTGTTGGAAGAGAAAGACATGCACTGTACTGTATGTCAACACCACTCATAAATAACAGAAATAAATAACAGCATACTTAGTGTTTGTATCATGCTATCAATACTTTTGACATCATTTTAAAATTTTTGCAGTCAAGATTTAATTAATAATAATAATTAATTAACACTGGGTTGTACTGGAACATTTTCTGTTTTTTTTTACTCCCACAATGAACTTTAATTTTATAAGGTACAGTAAAACATATTGGACATATAATAAAACAAATAAAAAGATATATATCAATGAAATATACAGTATATATATATGAAAATGAACGATAACATTTAGATATTGAATGAAATATATAAATAATCAAATCAAGAGCAACACGTGATGCAAGAGCAAAAATAATAAAAGTAAGGCTGTCTTGTGAGTCCCACAAACTTTATGGAAGCAATACTGAATGGGTGAGTGCTCCTTTAAGTACTCTGACAGTTTTAGTCAAAGAAAAATAAATAATTTCCACATAGTTCACATTCATAAAAAAATAAAATCAAAGTTTGCCTCTGTTACAGTATCAGATGTTATGTCTTCTATCTTGTATAATCACAGTACCATCTTCATGACGAAGAAAAAATATTTTTGTTTGAATGACTTTGGTTATAATTTTTTTATTTCTATGGTTACGAAATGATCACATTAGGCATCAGTAAATATAAATATGTTTTAAATGTGATGTTGTGTTTGTTTCCTATTTTTCAGTCTCACTCACAACTAGATGGTAAGTCAGTTTTATGCACACTTCTTTACTTTCACCTGGCTGTCAACATGTTGTTGGACTTTAGTTGTTTTGTTTATATCTTCATGGTTGTTAGTATTTGCTGTCAAACCCAGTAAAAGCAATGAAATGTGTAGACTTAAACTGAAATAAGAATAGTTTCTCCTCTGTTACTTAGGACTGTTGGATTAGAAACACCTGAGAGCATCCCAGGATCATAATCCTCAACCAGCAGTTAAAGTTTATAATCCCAGCAGTGCTCAGTGGTAATCCAGGGAGAGGGGAGTATTTCTCACTGTGTTCTTATTGTCTGTCTCTCTGCAGTGTGCGGTATAACTCGGCTCAACACCAGGATTGTTGGAGGAGAGAACGCCCCTTCGGGTAACTGGCCCTGGCAAGCCAGCCTGCAAACATCTGGGGGCCACTTCTGTGGAGGATCCCTCATTAACAGTGGATGGGTGCTGACTGCTGCTCACTGCTTCCCAAGGTAAGCACTAAGGGGTAGATTCTCTTAGACAGGGGGTTGTTGTGTCTGCTTAACTGCTCTGCTCTTAACTTTGTTGCACTGTTTTGTTTCTCTTTAGCATCCCAGTCAGTCTGACTGTGTCTCTGGGTCTCCAGAGTCTACAGGGCCCAACCCCAATGGGGTGTCTCGGACGGTAACAAAGGTCACAAACCGGCTCATGGCCTGTGGCAAAGAATGAGGGGACACAAACAACAGGTATAGGCCAATCATGAAAATGCTTTATTGTAAATCAAAACTATTAACTTTAAATAAAGAAAAGGGAATGAGGTGTGAGAATGTCATAATGTAAGGTGTCTGTAAAGTGCATGGGTGAGTGAATCTGTATGTGTGTAAATGACTGAATGGGAACTAAGTAAAACTATAAAGGAACAAACATTACCAAAATCAAACCTGGAGGAGCAGAGAGAGAGAGAAAAGTGGTTAGAAGCAGCTTAAATAACCTGAGCCCAGGTGGCTCCAATCACTAACTAGCCCTCCTCTGGCTGCAGGAGGAACCATCCCTGCACTGCAGAGGCGGGGTCGTAACACATCATAAATCCTAACTTTAACGCCATAACTTATGACAACGACCTCTGCCTCCTGCAGCTCTCCTCACCGGTGACGTTCACATATTTCATTGTTCCTGTCTGCCTGGCAGCTCCAGGCAGCACCTTCTTCAGCGGTGTTAGCTCCTGGGTAACCAGCTTTGGCGCCATTGCATCCGGAGGTGGGTCAG
Organism: Perca schrenkii; assembly: GCA_025617405.1. Taxonomy (NCBI): domain Eukaryota; kingdom Metazoa; phylum Chordata; class Actinopteri; order Perciformes; family Percidae; genus Perca; species Perca schrenkii. The sequence goes on from CM046801.1 coordinate 23,305,908, forward strand.
AAAGCAGCTAGGTTACATTTCTTTCTTTCAATATAATGGTGACAATAACTGAGATTACTCAGACATTTAAATGCTAAAATGAGTACCACGTTCGTTTACCCATAAAGCAACAAAACAGAGTTTTAGAAATATCATTAAGTTTAAAAAAATATTTTATTAAACGTCCCACAATACAAAAAGATAAATTGCTGCAAAGAGCCTTTGCAGTAAAGAGTTTGTTCTGGTGATGGTGCTCGAGGAAAGGTCAAGTTCACCTGTGGAGTTTAAAAGTTAAAAGTGATGGTTCGGAGTAATTTCACCCTAGGGTCCTTTGCACCATGACCTTGAGCCAAACACCCCTCGAGAAGCTTTTTTCACCAGGGTCTAACATTGGGAGAGTTAGCGTAGAGTAGCGTTATCAGCTGAATAGCTTATTAGCGCAGGGACTAATGGACCCATGTTTGTATCTGGTAAATGACCCCACTAATAATGCCCGAAATGATACCAAACGTCTACACTAGTACATATAGGTTATGTACTCATAAAACGATGGATTGGAAAGTTTGTAAGTACACCAGAAGTTTATGAACACTTGCCTGCTGGCTTCTGCTCTCTGCTGTTGTTGCTGCTGCCTGCAGTAAGACAAGTGCTTAGGGCCGTCTACAAATTACAACACTGAAAAGAGATGCAACAAAAATATTTTTTTAATTTAACTTTTTTTTTAAAGTAAGTGCTGTAGTATAACTAGCACGAGACAAGTAATAACTGAGATAAGTTTGGAGACATTACCTTATTTAATCATTAAATTAATAAATATTTTTGTTGTATCTCTTTTCGCTGTAGTAATTTGTAGACGGCCCTAAGCACTCCTCTAACTGCAGGTAGCAGCAGCAGCAGCAGCAGCAACAGAGACCAGAAGAGAGCAGGCAAGTGTTCATAAACTTCTGGTGTACTTACAAACTTTCCAATCCATCGTTTTATGAGTACATAACCTATTTGTACTAGTATAGAAGTTTGGTATCATTTCGGGCATTATTAGTGGGGTCATTTACAAGATACAAACGTGGGTCCATTAGCCCCTGCGCTAATAAGCTATTCAGCTGATAACGCTAACTCTCCCAATGTTAGACCCAGGTGAAAAAAGCTTCTGGGGTGGTGTTTGGCTCAAGGTCATGGTGCAGAGGACCCTAGGGGGAAATTACTCCAAACCATCACTTTAAGTTTCTCACCAAATCACACTGTGTCTCATTTAGGTCTAACAAAGTGTTGAATGTGTTATCTTCATAAAAATAAAAATAAAAACATTTCCAAAAGCCGATTTTGAAAAAAACATTTCAAATTGTTTTCATCCATGTTCGGTTGCAATCAGTCTTCTTCTTCATTGTCTTTGTTGGTGCATGTAGCTGCACCTGGCCCCTTGCCTCGTACATGGTACATACTAAACAGGGATTTACTTGTAAAGACATAGTGTTACTAGTTGTCAAAAAATTCCCAGATAGATTTTAAAATTAATTTAGAAATTAGAGGGGATGAGAGGAAACACTCAGTGGTAGGCTGAAAAATTAGGATTCATCCTCTTGGGAACATAAATGTTTACAGCATATTTCATGAAAATCTTCAATAGGTGATGTAAACAGCATAAACAGCTTTAACAGCATCAGAAGATCAATGCTAACATTACTTTTATTCGTCCCCTCCACACTCTGAACCGTAGTTGGGAGTGAGCTGGTCTCAAACTAATCCCTTGGCTCGTGGCAGCTAACTTGCGTCTAGTGGTCCGGGTTAACAGAGCCGAAGCACAAAACGGTGAGGCGTCGGTTGGTTGCAGCAATGAACTCAGGCTTTATTACTCATAGTGGTACATTCACGGGCATAAAAGGTACTTTGCTTGCTACCGTTCGGCTGGAGCATGGACTGTGTTACTATTGCATTCGCACCGTAGACTCAGACTGATTCCCACGCTATACATTGTTTTTACTACCCAGAACACACCTGTTTCAGTATGTCACACATACGCATTTCCCCAACAAGCCATTGCAACACTGTCTATGATCTGTCAATTTAAGAGTCTTAGCAAGTTTCAGTTCTTTGTTTTGAAGTTTTAGTGGACCTGTCCTTTGGTTTGACTTTATTTAACTTTAAACTCCTAGTCATAGACCTACTGGTAGTAATCAAACACACAATTCATCATATGTGCTGTTTATTTACTGTATTTGTTTCTCTTTAGTTTATTCTCCTCTCCCAGTAAACCTAATAGAGGTGAATATGCCAATCGTAGGGAACAGAGAGTGTAACTGTGACTATGGTGTGGGCTCAATCACAAACAACATGATCTGTGCCGGGTTAAGTGCTGGAGGGAAGGACACCTGTCAGGTAAACATCTGCACGCCTGTGTTGGTGTCAGATTTAATCTCCTGCAAAGATTTCTCTCCTAAATGTTTCTCTTCTTAAAGGGGGATTCAGGTGGTCCGCTGGTGAGCAAGCAGGGCAGCCGCTGGATCCTGGGGGGAATCATAAGTTTTGGAAATGGTTGTGCCCAGCCTAATACCCCAGGAGTCTACACCAGAGTGTCCCAATATCAGTCCTGGATCAACAGCCAGATCACCAGCAGCCAGCCGGGCTTTGTTACCTTCACGTCCACTGGAACTGACAGTGACCTGAGCTTCAGCTGTGCTGGCCTGCCATGATTATTTGTCATTGACATAAAGGGTCACCCTAAACTGACACAGAGAAGGATGCATTTATGATTACTTTGCAGATAGAGTCAAACTAACTTTATGTCAGAGAAGGCTTTAACACATGCAATGAAATGAAAGCTACAGAAGCATATTTTGGAGGTCTGAGGAACACAGTAACTTTGATCAGCTTGTCCATCATCTACCTCAAGAGAGCTACTGTATGTTTATATCTATCTGAAGCAGTTTTTGTACACAAACTGTATTTGCTGCACTTTAAATGGATATTTCTTTGGTTTGAACTCTTAATGCCAACTGTAAGTCTTGCATAGTCTTGTCCAGTAAATGTGAAGTCCTTTCTGTTCGCTTGATTCTGTGGCATTTTCCTTTATGCTGTGAGCACATGCATGCTAATATTTAATATTTAGGTAGGGCCTGAGCGCCGACAGCAGCTCTCAACAGAGAGTTCCATTTTCATTGGTCATGGTTTGGCCCGCCCTCAATGCTTAAGCCACACCCCCTTTCACAGCTAATGAACTGTATGACGTAGAGTCTTGTGTGAGGTATCATTGAACTCAACAGAGAGTTCCTTATTAATTTGTGATGGTTTGGCCCGCCCCCCTATGCTTAAGCCACACCCCCTTTCATAACTGGTCATGGTCAAGGTAACTTTATTGTCCCCGGGGGGCAATTGTTTGTACAGCCAGCCGACAGACATAAAGACAAGACACACAACAACACAGCAAAACATGAAATAATATAGTTCTGTTAGTTGTTTAGAATGGAAATGGAAGTTGGGATAAAAGAGTTGCTGAGTCCATTGGACCTGCATCTTTACATGCAGTACCTAGAGCCTGAGGGAAGTAGCTTAAACTGGCAGGACAAGGGACAGCTAGGGTCAGCAGCAATGGATGAGGCCTTCTTTGCCACTCTGTTGGAGTAGATGTGGGAGAGAGTTGGGGGGGAAGTTGATGCCTGCAATTTTGTTACATGCCCTACTATACTCTCTAGTCGTTTTTTGTTTTTTATGGACAGAGAACCAAACCAGCAGATAAAACTGAAGGTTAAGAAAGACTCAATAAAACAGGAATAAAACATTCTCATAAAAGTGGGCTTGATGTTAAAATTCCTCAGTTTTCGGTAAAAGTACCTACGCTGATGGGCTTTGGCACGAACAGCAGCAGTGTGTGGTTCAAAACATAGCTTGCTATAAATTATTGTGCCAAGGTACTTATATTCTTGTACTATCTCCACAGGTTGGCCATGAATGATATATTGGGGGGGAGAGGGGGGCACTGTTTTCTAAAATCAATAATTCATTCTTTAGTCTTGGAGACATTTATATTTAAAAAGGACCGCTTACACCAATCATTAAAATCCTTCATTATTGCTCCGTAGTCAATCACACTTTCATTAAGAAGAGACACAATGACAGAGTCGTATGAAAATTTAAAAACCTGTCTTCCATATTGTGAACGGCATTCATTTGTGTATAAAACAAAAAGGAGAGGGGAGAGGACACATCCTTGAGGGGAGCCAGTAGATGATAAAAGATTGCCAGATATGGTGACCCGTTTAAGTCTTATATGAGGTATCAATGACCACAGCAGAGACTTCCTGTATTATTGGTAATATGCTTTGGCCACGCCCCCTTTCACAGATAATGAACTGTATGACATAGAGTCTTGTGTGAGGTATCACTGAACTCAGCAGGGAGTTCCCTTTTCCATTGGTGACGATGTGCGGTGTCTGAGTGCTGCGCAAATGCACGGTCGCAAGGAGCGGTGTCCACCAGTAACCCTGACTCGCGCAGAGGCGCAAGGGCCCGTCCAACGCTGCTTGCAGCTTTAATTAGTCTTGATCCACTGTAAACTCTCTAATAAAAGGCATACAATTTAAAAACATTTTTCAAAGAACTAAAAAACTAAAGTACTTGTGGTTGCTCAGTTGACATTGGTGCACCTCGATCCTTGTCTTCTACTTGATCCGGATCTCGAAGCAGAGGCAGTTGCAGGAGTCACACTCCGGAGGCTGACAGGTGCAGGCACAGTCCCATTTGGCACACTGTGTGAAAACATATCAGACACAAGAGTTCCCTAAAATTATGTATTTAAACTTTCTATGGTGAGCTTTTTGGCAAGGAGCACTTAGACAACACTTAACATTCTGACAACACACTATGAGCTCTGTCCCCTGTGTCATGTGATTGAATATGTGATTGAATATGAATATGAGAGTTGGTGATAAGACAATGTTGGCTATTTATCATTAGTGATAAGCAGAAGAACTTCAGCCATGTTTGTGACAGTGACAAGCTTAAACTCAGATATCCAGTTTTCTCCTGCACACTCTACAATGTGAGTCTGAGTCTGCGGTGGAATAGTGTTTTTTACTTAGAAAGGTTGATAAGGGAAATGACCTGGAAGTATCTAAGACCCCTTTCACACCAATGGCTCCATCAGAGTTATACCCAGGTCGACTGTGTTTAAATGGGGTAACCCTCCTCGATCTGCTCGGCTTCCCGACCCAGGTCGCCAGGTGGGTTTGATCAGGGTAGACTAGAGCCGATTTCAATGTGAATTGCGCACGACCTAACAACCGGGGCGGGACAAATTATGTGATTGGTTGGAAATCGCCGCCGATGTTCGCTGCACACTTTGAAAATATATACATTTTGCACATTTTGCACAAAATCACCTGAGAAGTGTTTGATGGTTATTTATCTGTGCTTTAGAAAGTAATCACTGCGAAACAATCAGAAAGTAAGCTTCAAGTAGCTACTGAAACATTAGTTCTGCTGGCTAGGACTGGAGTGTGTGTTATAGCTGTCCTGTTCACTGAATATGACGTGTAAAGCCACGTCCATTTCTAGCACTTAAGGTAAATGTTATGCATTGCTCCCAGGTTGACCCAGGTGATCTCCGAATTGTCATGACCAGGGATATACCCATGAAGACTGGCTTGGTTTGAAGTTCCAAAAGGAGGGTTGAACCCTGATCAGACAACTCTAGTCCCAACCCTGGTAGGTGGTGTGAAAGAGGTATAAGTGGCAGCCATGATAAGAGCTGGTGGAACTCTCTAGATGCTCAGAAAAAGTCCTTCAATACTACTTTTCTAATCCCCTTTAGTATAGGGTACACTCGACCATCCTTTACCAAAAGAAAGGAGATAATGCCGTCTCACAATTCCTTGCGGCAGCAACATTTAAAGCAACGCACCATTTGGCCGTTCACAAAAACAAATGATTCCCTTATTATATACTTTTAAGAATTATTTTCATACCATCATACTAATGATTCATGGGGATAAGTATGCATGGACAGGAGGGTGTGTGTGAGCAACATTCTCAGCAACCATTTCCTTTTACTTTTGTGACTGGTAGCCTCTATTCCTTATTTTATTTCAATTCCAACACACAGGGGAAAGTATCTAAGACGCTTTTAGTAGTCCATTTTCTGAACATCGTAGTTTCACCCAACAGACCCACGTCAATAACATCCGCCATTGCATAATTACGTAGCCGAGTGTAAGTGCAGTTGGCTTCTCTGAGCACCGTGTTGTCTTTCACTAAGATCTAATGAATTGTCCTTCATATCATTCATTCACCTCATGACGCTTTCTATCGAGGTCAAGGAAAAAATGTTTAGGAAAAGACATAGCACATCATTTTTTAACTATTCAACCGCAGCATAAGTGTTTTTGCAGACCTTTTTTAGGTAAAAACCACTGGCTTAATGTGGATAAAAAGACCAAAATGGAGAGAAAAGAATAGATTTTCAAATGTATACACATTGGTTTCAAGTCTTCTTTGCAAGTCATTGGGACAAAAAAAAAAGTCCTGTCCTGGCAGGCAAGTAAGTTCTTTTCTATTCTAAAAGGTTTTTCCTCGCAATTAAGTTAAACCAATATCTGACTTTGATGCTTTGAAAACTAGTCACGTCAAGTCAATTTTATTTATATAGCTCAATATCACAGTGGGTTGTGCCGCCAAATGCTTCACAACAACTCTCTCTGTAATTTATACATGAATAGATAAGGGAAAACTTTTTTTTATATCTAAAGAAGAAAACCTGCTCTATTGTAGAAAAGTGTTTTCACACTGGCATAATGTAAAATACTGTTTTTAAGAGGGACCAGATCAAATTATGATTGCTTAATACACATAAATAACCGCTCCGTTTAGTCATCACTGAGATTGTAGAAATGTACAAAATTGTTAGACTTGTTGTACCGTGCTATATGATTATAGCATTTGTATAATGATTGTCATAGAGTAACATTTTGTTTTTTGGAAAAATAAGACATCATACCGTAAGAAAAAACTTGAATAACCTCAGACAACTTTCCTGGAGTAGTGGAAGCACAGAAAATTAAAGGAAAAAAATGAATAGATTTGTCCTAGGAAGGCATGGTTTGTCTGGTTTCTAACACCAGGGGAGCCACAAAGTGGTCACATTCTCCACATGGTGACTTGAGTTTAGTGTTGATAGGCCAAGGTTTTCTTTCCTATTCATCTTCCTCTACATCCGTGCAACTATGTTTAGAGCAAGTTCCAGTAAACAGCATATTTGATGTATTTTACATTTTACAAACTGTAGCGAGGAGAAAGGCCTCCTTGCTCTGTAGAGAGCAGTGGCCATGCCTGCAGCACCAACCTTGAGGCAGGATCTGATCCACAGCCCGATCCCCAGGAAGATCATGTAGAGACTCAGAGCAATCATCAGCACTGCTGGGAGAGGGATGGAAAGCTCCCAAATAGGCAACACCTGAGGAGCAGGACATACCAAATATATAACTACATGTAACAGAGTAGAGCTGGTACATATGAGTAGAAAGATGTACTTTCTTACCTGCATTGTCTCTTTCTAAGAAGACACCTTCAACTGTCACAAGGCTCACATCTCTGGGAATTCTGACAGGAGAAGAATAACAATTAAAACCATTATTATCAATTATTTAGGCTTAATACTTGGATTGTTGAGCTCAGCATGTTAGAATATTTAACTGGCAGATCCAGTTTGCTCTTGAAAAGGTCATGTGTGTTTCTGGAAAAAAAGCAAGTCTTTGACGAAAAATCCTCTTAACAATTACGTTGAGCATGTAGATTGTGTGAGTATCGGCTTCCAAAAATAACTCACAGCTATTTTGAGTGTATCTCAGATGCCTTTTTAATGGCAACATATATAAATATACAGTACAGGCCAAATGTTTGGACACACCTTCTCATTCAATGCGTTTCCTTTATTTTCATGACTATTTACATTGTAGATTCTCACTGAAGGCATCAAAACTATGAATGAACACATATGGAATTATGTACTTAACAAAAAAGTGTGAAATAACTGAAAACATGTCTTATATTTTAGATTCCTCTAAGTAGCCACCCTTTGCTTTGTTTGATAACTCTGCAAACCCTTGGTGTTCTCTCAATGAGCTTCATGAGGTAGTCCCCTGAAATGGTTTTCACTTCACAGGTGTGCTTTGTCAGGGTTAAATAGTGGAATTATTTCCCTTATTAATAAAAAAGCAAAGGGTGGCTACTTTGAAGAATCTAAAATATAAGACATGTTTTCAGTTATTTCACACTTTTTTGTTAAGTACATAATTCCATATGTGTTCATTCATAGTTTTGATGCCTTCAGTGAGAATCTACAGTGTAAATAGTCATGAAAATAAAAAGGAAACGCATTGAATGAGAAGGTGTGTCCAAACTTTTGGCCTGTACTGTATATACAGTGCCCTCCACAATTATTGGCACCCCTGTTTAAGATGGGGTCATGGACTTCTAAAAATTCTCCTTTTTTTAAAACAACGTAGAACTCAAATGCAAAAAAAAGAGAAAAATCCAACCTTTTATTTAAGTACATTACTTTGGTGTTAAAAAAAAAAAAATCGCATTTAGAAAAAGAAAACTTGAAATCATGTGTCCCACAATTATTGGCACCCCTAACAATTCCACTGAAAAATGTAATAGATTTTTTTTTAAATGTTTCTGTAGTTGCTAAAGTTGGTCAGGGTATCTAGGAACTTTTAAATAGTAATTCATGACTTCCTGTTTCCCTGGGGTATAAATATGACGGGACACAGAGTCCTAATTCTCTTACCCATTTGTCAACATGGCAAAGACAAGAGAACACACAATTCAAGTAAGGCAGATGTGTGTCGACCTTCATAAGTCAGGCAATGGCTACAAGAAAATAGCCACTCGCCTTAACTTGCCCGTATCTACAGTCAGAGGAATCATTAAGAAGTTTAAAACAACTGGAACAGTGACAAACTAGGCTGGAAGAGGTCCCAAGTTTATCTTGCCACAACGCACAGTGAGGAGGATGGTAAGAGAAGTAAAAAAAGTCCTAAGCTCACTGTCACAGAATTGCATCAAAGAGTGGCATCTTGGGGTCACGAACTCTCAAAAAAAAACATCAGACGCTCTCTACATGCCAACAAGCTGTTTGGGAGGCATGCAAGGAAAAAGCCTTTTCTCACTAACACTCACAAACGTAAACGTCTGGAGTTTGCTAAGCGGCACTGGGACTTCAACTGGGATTGTGTGCTTTGGTCAGATGAGACTAAGATTGAGCTTTTTGGCAACAAACACTCTAAGTGGGTCTGGCGTAAAACAAAAGATGAGTATGCCGAAAAGCACCTTCACCACTGTGAAGTATGGTGGAGGATCTGTGATGCTTTGGGGCTGTTTCTCTTCCAAAGGCCCTGGGAACCTTGTTAGGGTGCATGGCATTATGAATGCTTTGAACTACCAAGACATTTTAAATAAAAACCTGATGGCCTCTGCCAGAAAGCTGAAGATGGGTCGTCACTGGGTCTTTCAGCAGGATAATGATCCTAAACATGTGGCAAAATCTACACAAAAATGGTTCAGCAGTCACAAACTCAAGGTCCTCCCATGGCCATCTCAGTCCCCAGACCTCAACCCAATCAAAAACCTGTGGGGTGAGCTAAAGAAGAGAGTGCATGAGAGAGGACCGAGGACTCTGGATGATCTAGAAAGATTGTGCAAAGAAGAATGGTCAAAGATCCCTCTCTCTGTGTTCTCCAATCTTGTGAAATGTTATAGAAGGAGATTAAGTGCTGTCTTGTTGGCAAAAGGGGGTTGTACAAAGTATAAACATCAGGGGTGCCAATAATTGTGGGACACATGATTTCAAGTTTTTTTTTTCTAAATGTGTGATTTTCTTTTTTACCACCAAAGTAATGTACTTAAATAAAAGGTTGATAGAATTTTAAAAGTTTGTAGAATAGTGAATGCAATTATATCTGACATATATTGTAAAGCTTCATTGTTAAACACTTCACTTAAATTATGTATATGAATTTCTTTGAATTTTTATTGAATTGCAATTCTGCTTCCTTTAATTCAAATTTGAATTGTAATTCTAGATCCTGTTTTTGACATAAATTCAAATTCAATTCAAATTCAAGAATTGAATTAGTATTGTTTTTTGGTTATATATTTCTTACTGTCCATTCTGTTTTCTGTTCCGGAAAAGCTACACGCCGGAAATTATGTATTATCTGACCAATCGCAGTTGCCTTGACGTGTAGTTACATTTTTTTCGAGAGGTGCGCGTCAGGCTACGGCATAGGGTCCGGCGTAGAGGCAGAGAGGTCTGCGAGGGTCTGCGGGGCTACGCTGTCAATGTTACGCACAAATATAAAATGGCCTTAAGAGCTGCAGAGAAGGAGAGATAGGGAGGCTGCGTTCCGCGATTGTGGCTACACACCGCTGCAACTCCTCATACCCTAAATATACATACGCTTCCACATGAAGCTGGTTTCACAGGAGAGGAGCCTGATAGCTGAAAGCTCTGGCTCCCATTCTACTTTTAGAGACTTTAGAAAACACCTTTGATTTAACTGATCTGAGTTGAGGAACAGGCTGTGGCTGATGGGGAATGGATGCTAAATTGACTGATTGCAGTCAACTTCTTATTACTTAGGGGATTCACCACTTTGTATGGCCTATTGTTGATTATAGCTGGAATAGTAGTAGTATTACATGTTACCCTGTAGAAAACATTTTCAGATCCATCCACTTGTGCCGTTAGGATCAATACCTGGGGGGCATGAATCTGTGATATTTTCTACAGAATGTCAATACTTACTCAGTGTGGTCGATATGTTGTCAGATAGCAGCCTGGCTCCATGTCGGTTTGTGTGGAGACCGTCATGCTTCAGCAGGCTGGGCCAAGTTAAAGTTGTTTATCAGGCATCAATGTGCAAAAATGTTGATCAGCAAGAGTTCCCAGCTGGACCGCAGCCTCCTGCCAGCCGGGAGTGATTGTGTCCGGGTTAAGAGGTTGAGAGGGCCGCCTCGGGCTCCAAGAGGGACGGCAGATTGCAGACAATCACCCCATTTGATTTGATTTAAACTGGATAATACATGAATGTTGCAGTATTGTAGATATTTAGGTTGATGATCCTTTTAAAAAAATAAACACATTTAGGTCAGTTTGTTAAGTTTGCATTTGCAATGGCTACAATTGAAGTACCAGTTGCTTGATGTTTCTTATCCATTTTACTTTTCTTTTTTCTATTTCAACTGTGCATTCATTACTTTAAGCTAATTTTTTTCAATCATTTATCCATTATTTATAACGTAAGCTTTTTCACCATTTGTCCAATAGCTCACTATTTTAACTTTAATCAGTAGGCTGTCAGGGTCCCACCATCACCAGCTCTCACTCTTCCCGTCCGTTCACTATCTTCTCAATACTGATAACTCACACCTGCACTTCATCAGGCCACGTCATCAGTTCACCACCATGTCCCTGTGACATATTCACTATTTTTGGACACTTCTGGGTAAAGATGGCCCGATACCATTTTTTGCTTCCCGATAACGATTCTGATACCTGAACTTGCGTATCGGCCAAGTACTGATCCGATACCAGTGTGTCATATACTGTATTTTATTATGTTTTAACAACTGTATACTACTATCAATGTATGGATGTGATATTATTTCTATCTTTGTTGTCTGTCTGGCTCAGGCTAAACTCTTTGTGAAACATGAACAAACACAAACAATGAATGCCACAGAACTTTCTTTTATTCTCCAGTTTGACAGTCAGTTATAACGGAAAAAGAACATAAATGAACTACTTTAACGTAGATTTTCTTTAGGTCTTAATTACGTGGTATCGGATCGGTGCATAAACTCCGGTACTTCCCAATACCGACACCAGCGTTTTAGGCAGTATAGGAGCCAATACCGATACCAGTAACGGTACATCTATACTTCTGGGTCTCGTCAGAACTTTAAAAAAGAGGCTTTTAAAAACGCTCACTTGAGAAACCTGCCCAGAGATCACCGTAAACCATGACGTTTGACCTTCATGATGTTGACAGTTTCTGCTGATTCCCTTCCCTGTAAACAAACTAATGAACTGTCATGAGATTCCTTTCAATCACTGTCTGTGAGGAATGAACCAGAGGGATTATTCTTGCAGCCAATGAACGTTCAGTGCACGTACACCATGTACAAAACATTGTATTAAGACTCTTTAGAAGTGTGTTTACATCAGTGATGTGTGTAAAATGTAAGCTGATGGTTGAACATAAAGAACATTCAGATTCAGATTTAGTTGTTGTGTTCCATTTGATTGTTTTTTGTATCATAATGATTTATCTGCTCTTATTATTCCCTTATGTCTTATTGTTGTGTTTACATTGATTGATTTTGTCAAATTGGAAAGGACTTTCTGTAAGCCTTCCTCCCCTGCACATACACTAACCTTTATATCTGTACGTCTTCTGTCATGGTGTTTTAATTGTGAAATAATTAAAACTACAGGCATGCCTAAACAGTTTAGTTTCTTAAATAATATAATGAGTTGGTTTGACAATTAAAAGGACCAAACCGGACTGTGTTTTTACAGGTTTGATCTCAATCATTACATAATAATATGTTAACTCTGCATTCCTTCTGTCTATTTTACAAATCAAATCATCAGTTTTTAGATTTTGTTGCTTTCCTTTCAGGCAGTCAGTCAGAAAGACATTCCATCACCGTCAGCATCATGTGTGTCTCACTGGTTGATTTAAAAGCAAAGCACTGCACAATTATAAAGTAATAACCAGTGGTGTAAAAAAAGTAAATTTACTCAAGTACTGGACTTAAATACAATTTTGATGTTTGTGAATATTCTTTTTTTCTGCAACATTATACCTTTACTCCACTACAACTGTAGTTTGCCAGTTTATGTTTTTCATTTAAAGCTCCATTGTGCAATTTTTTTAGTTGATTCCTAGCAAAACAAAACGTTGTTCTTTCACAAATATGTACTCATTCATGTGTAATTACTTCCTCCAACTAATCAAAGTATTCTTCTACGTGTAGAATCTGCCATTCAGAATCATTCAGAATACATACGAGCGACTTGCTTAAATGACGGCCGCCATGTTGCGCCTCCATCTTTAAAATACATTAGCCAAAGAGGGATATACCTCCGCCTTTCGCACTTTTAAACTCAGTGGCACCGTGACGAATGCCAGGGAGGGGGAGAATATAACGGAGTCGCCAAGGAAGTTAAAAAGAGAATTACAACGACAATGCGACAACAAGACCAAAGTTAATATTGGAGTGGCTTTTCCAAGATGGAAAGAGATCATAAGGAGCAAGGATTTTAAAAGGGACGCCGACGTTGCCTGCTTTCTTCTCAAAAAGTAATTCTGCCTAGTTGTGTAAATTCAAAGTTTTATAGTTGCTTGGCTAACTATAGCATGGTTGTGCATAATGCTAGAACGACGTCTAGGATATTTTTCCTCATGTCAATGATGAAAAAGGATTGTCTACTTTGTAACATAAACGTAATCGTATGTGTCGTGATTTCCCTGGCAGACAACTCACATATTGTGCAGCTCTAACACAGACTAGCTACAGCTAGAACAGCTGCGTGTAAACGATGGAGATACTAAGAGCTAATTTTGGTTTCATTGACATTATTCCTACTGCTCATAGAAATATATTAAAAACACAAACCTCCGTTGCTTCTCTCCTACGCTGTAAACATTTCCTGACACTATTAATCTCGTACAATATACAGAATAACGATAGCACTGAAACTTTACTAACATTAGCTTGCATATGTTTGGGTACCTGATAGCTGATGTTAGCAATGAAATGGTACCAAAATAAAGTAAAACTATTATTACACTGGAAGGAACTCTCACGGACAAAGTCATACTTCTTGGAATAATACGGCCACCATAGGAGTTAAAACACGCTCAGAATGGGAGGGGCTAGAAAGTAATATTCAGTTGGTTGCCATATATAATTTTACCGCTAGATGGGAGAAATTCTTACACAATGTAGCTTTAAAACATATGATCAACAAATAAAATATGATGCATTTTATAAATGAAGCATTAAACAGGTTTAAAAGCAGTTCCAAAGAACTCCACCTTGGCCATCTTTTTTAATGCTATTTATTTGATAGCACGAATAAACATGCAGCATGACGACTTGCAGCAAAGGCCCACGGGTCGAATGCGAACCAGGGGCACTGCTAAATAATGATTACTTTTACTGTTGATGCTTTAAATATTTTTAGCTAATAGTACTTTTGTATTTGAATACTGGACCTTTACTTGTAACAGTATTTCTACAACGTGGTAGTACTATATCTACTTAAATAAAAAGATTTTTCACCTTGAATTGATAGGACAGCAAGGGGAGAGAGAGGGGGAAGACATGCAAATTGTCTCAGGTCGGACTCAAACCTTGGACCTCTGTGTTGAGGCATAAGCCTCCCTTTATATGTGCGCCTGCTCTACCCACTGAACCAACCCAGCCACTAAAACCAAACATGATATTGTTGATTATCCAGTTTTAGTGGATGTTTAACCCTAATGTGTCCTTCCCGTCGACCATGAACTTGTTGTCCTTAAGGGTCAAAATTGAAATGATTTTCAGGAGATATTCCACATTATGTACTTAGACTTCATGCATACCAATAATGGTGAGCAAGACTGTATGAGAACACAAACTAAAGGTAAGACGGAGGTGTGTGGGCCATCACCGAGTGTCACATTCAACCTGTACAGAGATACAGGAATGTTGCCAAGTGAGATGCGCTGCATGACCCATGGCCTTTTGCCTGCAATCAGTATTGTTCCTGTCATGGAAGAGAAGAAGAAGAAGAAACTAAGATCTGATGGACAAATCTGTTTTAACTTTCTGGACTTTTCTCCAATCTTTGATTATTTTTGTAAAATGTGAAATATATAAATATGAAATGAAATGGGAGAAGTTTAGAGGAGAAATGTCTCTGACTGAGACAACACAGATTTTTATAAGAGCTCACAAGTCAGAATGTTTCATTTGTAACAATTCATTGCATTTTATACATTTATTTTTTATGATTTTAGTTACTACCAGAGGTGGGTAGAGTAGCCAAAAATTGTACTCAAGTAAAAGTACTGTTACTTCAGAATAATATGACTCAAGTAAAAGTAAAAAGTAGTCATCCAAATAATTACTTGAGTAAGAGTAAAAAAGTACTTGGTGTAAAAAACAACTCAAGTACTGAGTAACTGTTGAGTAACGTCTGATTTATTTTTTAACACAAGCATTCAATCAGACGGACAAAAATACAAAATATTCATATTTAGACAAATTATAGTTCATCCAATCAATTCAATTAATTTAAATTAATGAATTAATTATAAAATAGCTTAAATCAAAATAATCCAGGTAAATTCAAGTACTTAAAAAATAATATCAATAAAATAATAATACATAAAAAATAAATAAGCACAAGTAACACAAATTTCCAAACCTTTATACTTATTTTACCAGACTCTGCAGGCAGAACTAGAACAAGGTAATGGAGCTGCTGTTTGGCACTTTTACTAAGGTAAACATGCTTTCATTCACAAAGGTGGATCACTTGTTCAATCGCCGTGGTAACTTATGCTGGACGCCTAATCTGGTCGGGAGCAGGATAAGTTGGAGATCAGAGATCAACTGGTGTGAAAGCACCGCCTACTGACCAATCAATACTCCACTGATAACGGCTTCACCGTTCTTAGAAGATCAGGTGGAGCTCGGTGCGCGGAAAGAGAGAGAGAGAGGGGGAGAGAGAAAAAGAGAGGGGTGTGCTCATACAAAAAATATTTAGAGACCGACAGCCCCGTTAACGTTCCCTGATGTCGATATTTGCCGTGTGTAATGCGCACAGCGGTTTTATGTTTTTTATATTTTTTATTTGCTCTCACGATCGCTCTCATTGCCATGGTTGCAACTGAAATAAAAGGCTAAAGCAACGACAGTTTATGGAAAGTACAAGTGTAATTATGGTCAGATATTGTGCCTGACTGATGGGGAAGTGATATTGATACGAGTTGTGCGCATCTACAGCGTCGGCAATTTTTTCTGCCAGCTTTCCTTCCCGTTTTAGGAAGCAGCGACTGTATTGCGTTTTGCCTGTAAAACCATGTATGTGTTCATTTTTATGTAGAATTATAGTTTGCTCTTCTTATGTAAAATATGTGGCTATTGTTGGTCATGTTGTGCAAACATCACCTCTTTTATGTGAACAGGCGCCGCTGGATCGGGAAACCCTGGGTTGGTTGAACTGGTTGATAACCACCGTCATGACACAGTTTATGCGGGACCGCGGTGGTTAGGTTAGGTGAAGCCGGGTAACTGAAATAAATCCAGGGCATGTTGATCTTGCTTCGTAGTACAGGGCGCGGTTCCTCCTCGTCTGTGACGTTTCTGACATTGCCATTTTTTGTTTTGCTGCGACTGTAAAAGCTAACCCATCCCGCTGCTAGGTTTGAGGAAGGTGACGAGACTGCACAACTACGTTTGATTGGGTGAAACACAGTGACGTGGTAGAGGCTTTAGCGGAAGTCTGTCTCTCTGTCAAAATAAAACATTAAAATGAGGCGTACGCGGGGGATAAAAACAATGACGCGTAGAATACCAAAGAGGTAAAAAAGGAAAAGTAACGAGCTCATTGTTGCCTAATGTAGCGGAGTAAGAGTACAGTTTCTTCTTCACAAATCTACTCAAGTAAAAGTAAAAAGTATAGTGATTTAAAACTACTCCTAGAAGTATCATTTTTTCAAAAACTTACTCAAGTAAATGTAACGGAGTAAATGTAACTCGTTACTACCCACCTCTGGTTACTACAGATGTGAAATAAATGTAAAAAAAGAAACATTTTCCTGTGAATGTACAAGTGGACTAGAACTATAGCCTAGAGAGGACATGTTTTATATGCGGTTAAACAGGTGGTTTGCGGTGAGGGGTTGGGCAAGTCTTTTAACAGGTAACAAAGTTTGTGTTACTGTGTGGGAGGTATAGAGAGAGAGGGGAAGTGGGAGGGCACAAGAAGATTATTTAATGCCGGAGTAGATCTGATGGCATGTACTTACAGTTATGGCTCTCTACAAGGTGATCGGTGCGGTGGCTCTGCTGACTCTCCTGACACACGGTAAGGACCCTCCTCACTGCACACACCTGAAAACAATAATGTTTGAGATCTCCTGTGTGGAAGCACACTGAGGAGGAAGTCAAATATTGTAATGAATTAAGTTAGTAAGTAGTGACATAAAACAAGTGCAAGTCCTGTATTCAAAATGATAACTAAACCAACAAGGGTGACTACACATAGTGCAACTATTATTGACAATATATTTAAAAATGTACATGGTAAATCAATTAGTGGTATCTTTATGACAGATGTGAGTGCTCATCTCCCTATATTCATAATTTATGAGAAAAAATCTTATAATATTGTAGTACAAGATGAAATTACAACATTAATTTGAGATAAATATATTAAGGCTTTAGAGGCCTTCAGAGAAGATTTGAAGAAACAGAGTTGGGATAGAGTGTATTCAGATAATGTAAATACTGCATATGAGGCTTTCATGGCAATATTAATTAGTCTATATGATCAAAAATGGTAAAATAACCAAAGCAAATGCTCTTATCTGGAAAAATACTGTTAACCCATGGATGACAAATGGACTGAAAAATGCCTGTAAGAAAAAAAACTATTTGTACCGATTGTTTTTAAGATCAAGAACTAAAGATGCTGAAGATAGATATAAAAAATATAAAAACAAATTAGTTGGAATCATAGGAAAGCAAAAAAAAGGATTATTACACTAAAAATAGTACAAAAGACACATGGAGCATTATAAATTCTGTTATGCAAAAAGGAAAGGTAAAAACAAAATTTCCAAATACATTTACAAGGAATAATGTTGACATTTGTAATAAAACTGAAATTGTAAATGAGTTTAATAATTACGTTGTAAATATTGGCCCTACTTTGTCATAACAAATTTTAGATGGAAACATCAATGGTGAAACTACCAGATAATGTTAGCAGTGTTTTTCTTGAAGGTGTTTCTCTTGATAGTGTACAAGCGAGTGACATATTGACAATTGTCGAGAAGTGTGCCTATAAAAAATCAAATGCTTATACGATATGAATATTGCATTGATAAAGCAAATTATAGATGTAATTATTGAGCCTTTTACCTATATCTGTAATTTGTCATTTACTACTGGGGTATTTCCAGATAGTATGAAAATAGCTAAAGTAATTCCATTGTTTAAAAAAGAAAATAAATCAGAATTTTCTAATTATACACCTATATCATTACTTCCACAGTTCTCTAAAATTCTGGAGAAGTTATTTGCGATTAGACTGAATACATTTCTAAATTAATTTAAGATTTTAAGTAATAGCCAATATGGGTTTCGTCCTAATCACTCAACTGCTACAGCAATTACAGAACTAACTGAAGAAATCACTAATGCTATAGACAAAAAACATTATTTAGTAAGCATCTTTGTGGATCTTCAAAAAGCATTTGATACGCTAGACCACAAGATATTGTTGCATAAATTATATAAATATGGTATCAGAGGTATGGCACACCAATGGGTTACCAGTTATTTAAAAAACAGAAGTCAGTTTGTTGAAATTGACAACATAAAATCTAAAAATTGTAACATAACTTGCAGGGTACCACAAGGATCGGTCTGTATGTAAATGGCATTGTGTCTGTGTCACAGTTACTAAGGTGCATTCTGTTTGACACCACTTTATTTTATTCAGGAAAAAATATAAAAGATGTCCTACAAATTGTAGAGAATGAGTTTCAGAAAATTATGAAGTGGTTCAATGCTAATAGATTGTCCCTAAATATCAACAAAACTAAATTTATGATATTTTGTAGTAAAAGGAAACATGTTGAAATGTCATTGTTTATTAATGAATTAGAAATTGAAAGGGCATGAGATTAAGTTTCTAGATATTATGATTGACGAACATTTGACATGGAAGTCACATATTGATAATATCAAAGTAAAGGTATCCCAAATAATAGCTGTACTGCATAAAGTTAAAGATTCTCTAAATAAGAATGCATTGTTTTTGTTGTACAATTCATTGATTGTTCCATATCTGACCTATTGCATTGAAGTGTGGGGAAGTGCCTGCAAAACATGCATTAATCCAATTATACTTTTACAGAAAAGAGCAATTAGAGTTGCCAGTGGAGGTGGATACAGAGATCCAACTAATCCTTTATTCATACAACTAAAAACACTGAAATTTAATGAATTAATAGAGTATAACCTTCTAAAAACCATGTATAAAGCCCATCCGGAAGGTTTACCAAATAATTTGCAAAATACATTCTGTAACAGGAAAAGTAGATATGAATTAAAAGGTACTGAGGTTTTTACAAAACCCAGGTTCCAATCGGCTGTAAAGGAAAAATGTGTCACAATCAAAGGAGTCAGTTTGTGGAACAGTCTTGATTGTAGAATTAAAACTTCAAAGTCCATTTATGTGTTTAAGAAGTGTGTTAAATTATCAATGTGGCAGAAATATAATACTGCGGAGTAGCAGATCAACTTTATTGACAAAAATAGACATGACCAGTTTTTTTAAATTGTTTTTTAAAATTAAAAATTTAGACAATTTTAGCACATATTATGAGATTATTTGCCGATTTTTAATTATTCTTCACCAAATTATAACATATTAATTAATTAATGTTTTTTGAAGAAAAGTTTTGGGTGGGCCTAGGCCATTCTCTTAATACATCCATGGCCTAGGCCCGTCAGGCCCACCCATAACGCCGTGCCTGGCTGGTTGTTGCCACAGGTTTGTTTCAACACTGCTCAGATGAATGTGTGCTGCAGTACACACGTTAAGTCCCTGATTGAAAATCTTTTACTGAGGAAAAGAAGAAAATCTGTCTTAGTCGTCCATCACAGCAAATGCTTTATGCCACTGCATGTAGGAAATATGTGATTTAGTGATACGTTCACTTACTGTTGAAGTGTAGGCCATCATCATGGTTATTTAGGCCTGGTAGTAGTCTTAAACTGAACTTCATGAATAAAATGAGTTGAGTGCCCCTTTAACTTCTGCTGCTGGGATGTTTTATTAAAGCATCATCGGAGACTGGAGATATAACAGTAGTAGTGGTAATATGATGAGCAGCAGTAACTGCAGTAGAAGTATAAGCATACAGCATCATTTTGGGATTGTCGTGTTGTAAATTGTCAGTCAGTAATCATCAGACGTCTGTCGGTGCAGACACAGTCAATAAACATTCATCCCTTGCCTGTCATCACACAATGTGGAAGTTGCACACATAAAACACTGACATTGCTTTGAGAGAAAAATGTCCCCTGTCAGTCAAACCAGTTTGATGGGACAGCAGACAGCACGGAACACTGCTAAGCTGTTAAAATGAGAAAACAAGACAGGATGGCTGTTGGAAGAGAAAGACATGCACTGTACTGTATGTCAACACCACTCATAAATAACAGAAATAAATAACAGCATACTTAGTGTTTGTATCATGCTATCAATACTTTTGACATACTTTTTAAATTTTGCAGTCAAGATTTGATTTATAATAATTAATTAACACTGCATGGGGTTGTACTGGAACTTTTTTCTGTTGTTTTTTTTACCCCAAAATGAACTTTAATTTTACATGGTACAGTAAAACATATTGCACATATAATAAAACAAATAAAAAAATATATATTAATGAGATATACAGTGTGTATATATACATATATATGAAAATGAACAATAACATTTAGATATTGAATAAAATAATCAAATCAAGATCAACACGTGATGCAAGAGCAAAAATAATAAAAGTAAGGCTGTTTTGTGAGTCCCACAAACTTTATGGAAGCAATACTGAATGGGTGAGTGCTCCTTAAAGTACTCTGACAGTTTTTAGTCAAAGAAAAATAAATAATTTCCACATAGTTCACATTCATAAAAAAATGAAATCAAAGTTTGCCTCTGTTACAGGATCAGATGTTATGTCTTCTATCTTGTATAATCACAGTACCATCTTCATGACGAAGAAAAAATATTTGTGTTTGAATGACTTCGGTTATAATTTTTTATTTCTATGGTTATGAATAATCACATTAGGCATCAGTAAATATAAATACGTTTTAAATGTGATTATGTGTTTGTTTCCTATTTTTCAGAGTCACACTCACAACTAGATGGTAAGTCAGTTTTATGCACATTTCTTTACTTTCACCTGGCTGTCAACATGTTGTTGGACTTTAGTTGTTTTGTTTATATCTTCATGGTTGTTAGTATTTGCTGTCAAACTAGAAATCTAGACGCACCCTAGTGGCAGCAAATTTATTTTGCAGCCAGTGGGGTCTAGGCCAGGTCTAGGCACTCTCCGTTGGCTTGCGAGCTGGCAAAACCAAATTTTGGTCAGGCCAATCACATCGTGTATAGAGTCGGTGGGCGGGGCTTATGGTTGCTGCTGCTGGGAACAGCGGTCTTCTGGAAGACTTGGAGTTCAGCTTTTCTTTGAGAAAAGAACAAAGAACGGCACAGAGAAGTCATTCTTAAAAAAGGAAGATGTGTTCGGAGTTTTGCCGACCGGATACGGCAAAAGTTTAATCTATCAACTAGCTTCTCTTCCTTCTTCGTTGCTCTGCCTGGTTGTAGCGCTATCCTATTACGTGCAGAGGGAATATGAAAGACAACCATTTATCCCGCCCCTCGTGGTGAGTTCCCTAACCCAACATCTTGATGTGGGTCTGGCTTGTCAGGCTAGTCAAACCCAGTAAAAGCAATGAAATGTGTAGACTTAAACTGAAATAAGAATAGTTTCTCCTCTGTTACTTAGGACTGTTGGATTAGAAACACCTGAGAGCATCCCAGGATCATAATCCTCAACCAACAGTTAAAGTTTATAATCCCAGCAGTGCTCAGTGGTAATCCAGGGAGAGGGGAGTATTTCTCACTGTGTTCTTATTGTCTGTCTCTCTGCAGTGTGCGGTATAACTCGGCTCTACACCAGGATTGTTGGAGGACAGAACGCCCCTCCGGGTAACTGGCCCTGGCAAGCCAGCCTGCAAACATCTGGGAGACACTTCTGTGGAGGATCCCTCATTAACAGTGGATGGGTGCTGACTGCTGCTCACTGCTTCTCAAGCACTAAGGGGCTGATTCGCTTAGGCGATGGTTTTTGTGTTTGCTTAACTGCTCTGCTCTTAACTTCTTTGCACTGTTTTGTTTCTCTTTAGCATCCCAGTCAATCTGAGTGTGTCTCTGGGTCTCCAGAGTCTACAGGGACCCAACCCCAATGGGGTGTCTCGGACAGTAACAAAGATCATCGTAAATCCTAACTATAACGCCATAACTTATGACAACAACCTCTGCCTCCTGCAGCTCTCTTCACCGGTGACGTTCACATATTTCATTGTTCCTGTCTGCCTGGCAGCTCCAGGCAGCACCTTCTTCAGCGGCGTTAGCTCCTGGGTAACCGGCTTTGGCGCCATTGCATCCGGAGGTGGGTCAGAGAGCAGCTAGGTTACATTTCTTTGCTTTCAATACAATGGTGACAACAACTGAGTTTACTCAGACATTTAAATGCTAAAATGAGTACCACCTTTGTTTACCCATAAAACAACAAAACAGAGTTTTAGAAATATCAATAAGTTTAAAAAATGTTTTATTAAACGCCCCACGATACAAAAGATAAATTGCTGCAAAGAGACTCTGCAGTAAAGAGTTTGTTCTGGTGATGGTGCTCGAGGAAAGGATGCCAGGATGGCTGTTGGAAGAGAAAGACATGCACTGTACTGTATGTCAACACCACTCATAAATAACATAAATAAATAACAGCATACTTATGTGTTTGTCTCATGCTATCAATACTTTTGACATACTTTTTAAATTTTGCTGTCAAGATTTAATTAATAATAATTAATTAAGACTGGGTGGGGTTGTACTGGAACTTTTTTCTGTTGTTTTTTTTTCCCCACAATGAACTTTAATTTGATAAGGTACAGTAAAACATATTGCACATATAATAAAACAAATAAAAATATATATATTAATGAGATATACAGTGTATATATATATATATATGAAAATGAACGATAACATTTAGATATTGAATAAAATATATAAATAATCAAATCAAGATCAACACGTGATGCAAGAGCAAAAATAATAAAAGTAAGGCTGTCTTGTGAGTCCCACAAACTTTATGGAAGCAATACTGAATGGGTGAGTGCTCCTTTAAGTACTCTGACAGTTTTTAGTCAAAGAAAAATAAATAATTTCCACATAATTCACATTCATAAACAAATTTAACCCTCATGCCCTCCTTAAAAAAACTTACTCTCGACACCTTCGAGGCAAAAATGTCCACGCACACAAAAACTGTTATTAAATCATCATATATCAATATTTCTTTCTGCTTTTTTTTATAAATCACTTAAACAACTTCTTACCTAATCAAAACTACCAAACATTCAATAATTTTCAGGATTTTAACCCTTTAAATGCCAGTTTATGTATTTGAAGTATTTCATTTTTTATTACAAAAAACACAAAAAATGATTTTTTTCCCATATAATGAATAATATGTAGATGGGGCTTTGGTGGTGATTAGAGGCTTGGATATGTCAAAGATAAGCAACAAAACTGATTTGATTGCATTAGTATTTTTTATGTAGTTCCAGATACTCCCTTTGGACACCTTCGAGGCAAAAATGGCCCCATTGACTTCCATTATAACCACATGTTTTGATCTCAGTGCCTTTACAGTATAAAACCATGCATGTAATGTCAGCATTTCATTTGGAAGAAAACTAGTCATATTTGACATTTTTACACTATTTTACCAGATTCAACCATTTTGCCCTTGTAGCCCGATGCATGAAATTATAGTTATATTATGGAGCTCTGTGTGTGTTTGTGTGTGTGTGTGTGTGTGTGTGTGTGTGTGTGTGTGCGCACGCGTGTGCGAGCGTGTGTGTGTGTGTGTGTGTGTGTGTGTGTGTGTGTGTGTGTGTGTGTGTGTATGTGTGTGTGAGAGTTTGCATAAACCTGTAAGCAAGCACTGATCATTTTAGGGCTGAAAAAAGGCATCTTTTGAAGGATGTATTTCATGTGTCTTTAAAGCAACACGCCGACTTATTGGGAATTTAGCTTATTCACCATAACCCCCAGAGTAAGACAAGTTCATACATACCCTTCTCATCTCCGTGCGTGCTGTAACGCTGCCTGACGGTTCCAGCATTAGCTTAGCCTAGCACAGATCCTGCAGGTAACTGGTTCCAAACTAGCCTGCTGCTCCAAATTGTGACAAAAGTGACAAAATAACGCCAACATGTTCCTATTTACATGTTGTGATTTGTAGAGTCACAGCGTGTACAAAAAACAACGTAACATGAGACACAGCCATCTTCTAACAGTAAACAAACCGGGGAACTATATTCTCAGACAGGCTTGTTGCGAGCATATCACTCCGCCCAAGTACTACATTCTTCCACCTGAGAATATAGTTCCCGGTTTGTTTACTGTTAAAAGACGGCTGTGTCTCATGTTATGTTGTTTTTTGTACACGCTGTGACTCTACAAATCACAACATGTAAATAGGAACATGTTGGTGTTATTTTGTCACTTATTCAGAGCAGTAGGATTACTGGAACCATTAACCTGCATGTTCTGTGCTGGCCTGATGCCGCTGGAGCCGTCAAACAGCATTACAGCACACACGGAGATGAGAAGGGTATGTATTGACTTTTCTTACTCTGGGGGTTAGGTGAATAATCTAAATTCCCAATAAGTCGGCGTGTTCCTTTAAAGACGTGCTTGAATAAAAACATTGTCTCCTGCATTTGCTGTAAACTGGCGCTTATCATTTCAAATGGTTTGTGGGACATGGTGGCCCTGAAGACTGGTCTCCCACTATGGACATCCCACAGGCCCCGGGTGGATTCCCCTTTGGACCGGTACACACCAGCCAAGTGTGAAGTCCCATGTATGTTTGACTCTCTTGAGCATCCACATCACTCCATCCTGAGATTGAACGCCTCCCGTGTAGGTTTGTCATTTCCTGAATCAGCTGGATCATGTCAGGAGTGAAGAAAAGGTGGAAAGAGGATGCCACATCATGGATTCTTGATATGGCATATCTCGTGGGCTCTGGCATCATGCCGGTCGGTGCTTGAATGTTGTGCAGCGTCTCAGTATTAGATGGAGACCAGACTTGCCAATTCTTCACTGTCCATTCAATGTCAGGATGGACAGGATCTTCAGTGTCCTCTCCACTTTCAGAGGAAGGGTTAGAGGCACTCACAGAATTGGAGGACACCAGTGACCATTTTGTGTCAGACTCCAGAAACTTGTGTCATCTTCAGATGAGTCCTGCAGTTGGCTGGAAGATAAAGGCTCCTTCTCTTTGCTCCAGGTCTTTCTCCTTCTCTAGAGCCAGGTGCATAAACACACTAATAGTTGTTTCTGTTTACAACTAAAGCAGGGGCCTGTTTCACAAAAGCAGAATATCTAAATCCAGGATAACTGATAAAGCGAGGCTTGACCTAGTCTAATCTGTGCATCCTGGCTTGGTGCGTTTCACGAAGACCGAGCCAGGCTGAGGAGGAGAGACTAGGTCGAGCCAGGCTGAACTAATTCAGATAGATGCGCGTCCACGGATTTCCTCAAAAGACCGCGAGGTCGATCACAGATTTACTGATGCCAAAATGGAGAATACGCATTGTACATAGGCTACTTTATACAGAGAGAGCAGCAGCTTCTTGTGGAAGTATGATGAAGTGAAACACAGTATTTGTAAAAAAGAAAAGAAACACGGCCGCTGTAATGAAACAGAGAATGAGAGCGAGGCAGACGATCACGGAACGACTGAATGCGTAATTGTATCCTAAATATATACATTAACTGACTGAAGGATTAGGCTACTAATCATTTGCACAAATTAATAGTTGTACTCTTTGCCTTAAAAGTAAGCAGAAGATAATGTTACTCGGGAAATGTACCATGAAGATCAATTTTCTACAACGCTAGAATATGATGCGTAAATATCTCTTTCACTCTGTTCCTCTCTCTCTCTCTCTCTCTCTCTCTTTCTCTCATGGGCTAAAATATAAATTTCCTAAGTCATATTAACTTCCACTGCTCGCTTTTAATGCAAAGTGTAAAACTGTTCGTTTTTGCAAATAACAAGTGAATCATTGAATGGTTTCAGTTAAGAGCTGTAGTTCATAAATGTATATTTTTAGACTATCATTCAGTCTGTCCGCTATTATCTGCCACACTTTTTATAGCGTTTGTTTTATTTTTTTATAGAGGACGAATTTCCTTCTCTACATATTATATGCCTTGCTCCCTCATATATATGGACATAGAAAATAAAACACTGAAGCAATTGGAATCTAAAATCCAGAAACTATAAAGATAATTAAGTGATAAAGTCCATGCACACTGTAAACATGAATGGAACAGAGTATATTCATCAGTTATTTCCCCCAGCAAAATATAAGGTCAAAAACCATTGAGGTGTCCTCTTCCTGTTGTTACATGAATGTACATCACTAGATAGTTACTGGTCCAGTGAACTAAGACTATCATTTGGGAGGATTGTACAGTTAGGACATGTTCTTAAAATTGTACAATCCTCCCAAATTAAAGTCCCAGTTTACTGGACAACACAAATTGTGTGCTAAGAATGCCAAATACAATGCACATTGCACATGGAAGCAGAACAAACATGATCCTTATTGTAAAAGAATAAAAATAGAAATTATAAACTAAAATAATTTAAGGTGCATTGGGGAACTATAGAAATGTACAGCATTGTATGTATTGCAAACAGACTTCATTTAAAACTCATTTGAAATTTTATCAGACTTTTCTAATTATCTCAACAACTGCCATAATATATTCATCAAACTTCTTACAACAATATGAACAGCAGTCTTCATACAGCAATATAACAGTAACAATGACAAATTTACTATTATAAAATAAAATAATGGTCACAACTTTAAATAATAACAGTACTTAAATGAACAGCAATATGCACCTGTTGTATTTTAATCCAGGCTGATAACAAAAGGGTAAAACCACTGCTGAGTGAACAGAAAAGGCTCCAGGATTAAATAAATCCTGACTGTTAGCCTGGTCAGGACCAGGCTAGCTGCACAGAATAAATCTCCATGGTGATTTATGTGCCTCTGCTTTCGTGAAACCGAGTGAAGGCTAAATTCATCCAGGATAACCAGGAAATCCCGGCTTAATCCCTTATCTTGGTTTTGTGAAACAGGCCCCAGGAGACAATGTTTTTATTCAAGCACGTCTTCAAAGACACATGAAATGCATCCTTCAAAAGAAGCCCTTTTTTCACCCAGATTTACACAAACTCTCTCTCACACACAGACACGCATGCACGCACGCACACGCGCACACACACACACACACACACACGGCTCCATAATATAACTGGCAAAAGTAAGGTGCGCTTTTTTCACCACTAAAATTGACATTGTTTGTTTGTTTACAGATTTACACAAACTCTCTCTCACACACAGACATGCATACATGCACGCACACACACACACACACACACACATGCATACATACACACACACACACACACACGCATACACACACACCCACACACACACAAATATACATATGTACACAGACACACACACATACACACACATATATACACACACACACACACATATACACACACACACACGCTCGCACACGCCCGCGCACACACACACACACACACACACACACACAAACACACACACAAACACACACAGAGCTCCATAACATAACTATAATTTCATGCATTGGGCTTCAAGGGCAAAATGGTTGAATCTGGTAAAATAGTGTAAAAATGTCAAATATGACTAGTTTTCTTCCAAATGAAATGCTGACATTACATGCATGGTTTTATACTGTAAAGGCAGTGAGATCAAAACATGTGGTTATAATGGAAGTCAATGGGGACATTTTTGCCTCGAAGGTGTCCAAAGGGAGTATCTGGAAATACATAAAAAATTATAATGCAATCAAATCAGTTTTGTTGCTTATCTTTGACATATCCAAGCCTCTAATCACCACCAAAGCCCCATCTACATATTATTCATTATATGGGAAAAAAATCATTTTTTGTGTTTTTTTTATAAATAATGACATACTTCAAATACATAAACTGGCATTTAAAGGGTTAAAATCCTGAAACTGATTGAATGTTTGGTGGTTTTGATTAGGTAAGAAGTTGTTTAAGTGATTCATGAAAAAAAGCAGAAAGAAATACTGATATATGATGATTTAATAACAGTTTTTGTGTGCGTGGACATTTTTGCCTCGAAGGTGTCCAGAGGGTACAAAATGAATCATTTAAGTATAAAAGACATGTAAGAGTAAAAAACACTGGATTTAAAAAATTTGACTGAAAAGAAGGATTCCTACAAAATTTCATGCCATAAGAAGTAACACAGCAAAAATGATCACAAAATGAAAAGAAAAACTTGAGAAAAATGTACAAAAATGACCGAAGAGGGCATGAGGGTTAATCAAATTTTGCCTCTGTTACAGTATCAGATGTTATCTCTTCTATCTTGTATAATCACAGTACCATCTTCATGACGAAGAAAAAATGTGTTTGAATGACTTTGGTTAAACATTTTTATTTCTATGGTTACGAATGATCACATTAGGCATCAGTAAATATAAATATGTTTTAAATGTGATTTTGTGTTTGTTTCCTATTTTTCAGAGGCTCACTCACAACTAGATGGTAAGTCAGTTTTATGCACACTTCTTTACTTTCACCTGGCTGTCAACATGTTGTGTGACTTTAGTTGTTTTGTTTATATCTTCATGGTTGTTGGTATTTGCTGTGAAACCCAGTAAAAGCAATGAAATATGTAGACTTAACTGAAATAAGAATAGTTTCTCCTCTGTTACTTAGGACTGTTGGATTAGAAACACCTGAGAGCATCCCAGGATCATAATCCTCAACCAACAGTTAAAATTTATAATCCCAGCAGTGCTCAGTGGTAATCCAGGGAGAGGGGATTATTCAATCAGGAGAGACTTCTTTGCAATTATGAACATATTTATTGTACATACAACATTTAAATGTACGAGTCTCTGGAGATTGGACTCCATTGAACCCAAATATCCTAAAGGGTTTAACCCTCGTATTATGTTGAAAAGAAATTACATTGATGATGTTACGGGTCAAAATGACCTATACAGTGTAAATACACTCAAAACAAAGTTTTTTTCCTCATCACAACAGTTTTTTTCCCCAAAACAATTTTTACCAATTATTTAGTGAAAATATTACCGGTATACACTTGCATATTCCATGCATAGCTAGATTTGGCATCATAGGATGCCCATATTTTGATGCCATACTTGGCAGGCTTGTTGGGCATGTACTGTCAGAAGGGACAGCGACCCCTGAATGGAACAAGGCGTTCGTCTACAGTGACATGGGGACCAGGATTGTACAAGACAGGTAAACACACACACACACGCACACGCACACGCACACGCACACGCACACGCACACGCACACACACACACACACACGGTTCTAAATGGGTGCGGAAAGTCTCTGGGTCAAAATGACCCACAACATCATCTTTGAAAACTCTGAACAGACATTCCAGATTTAATGAACAAGTCCATGACCCTAAATGAGGAAATGTCATACAATTTCATGGAGAAAAAGATAGGTTAACCGGTATTTTGGTCAACACAAAAACGCAAATGGGTCAAATTGACCCTTAACATAATACGAGGGTTAAGGAACCCAAACAAATCCCCTGATGGAGTCCAGACACTGGTGGTGGAGAATAAATAGAGGAACCATCAACAGCCAAGCATAGATGCAACCCAGGTCCGAGGGCGTGACCACCGGTGGCAGAAGGGGAGGAGGCGGGACGCACTCTATTTCCTGAAACGACAACTGCCAACCGTGGAAGAGAGAGCAGATTTAAGGCAGGGTATCAAGCTGTGATAGGCTCGTCGACAAATGGCCGACCCTGATTGGTTTAACTAACAACAACACACCTGTTCTGATTACTACTGACAAGTGACGTACCATGAAACAGCTGATCATTATGAGTGATGGAAAAGGTATATGAAGTCTTCCTTTAAGAATTTAAGCTGAGCTTCATTTCTCACTGTGTTCTTATTGTCTGTCTCTCTGCAGTGTGCGGTATAACTCGGCTCAACACCAGGATTGTTGGAGGACAGAACGCCCCTCCGGGTAACTGGCCCTGGCAAGCCAGTCTGCAAACATCTGGGAGACACTTCTGTGGAGGATCCCTCATTAACAGTCAATGGGTGCTGACTGCTGCTAACTGCTTCCCAAGGTAAGCACTAAGGGGCTGATTCTCTTAGGTGATGGTTTTGGGTTTTTGCTTAACTGCTCTGCTCTTAACTTCTTTGCACTGTTTTGTTTCTCTTTAGCATCCCAGTCAATCTGACTGTGTCTCTGGGTCTCCAGAGTCTACAGGGACCCAACCCCAATGGGGTGTCTCGGACGGTCACAAAGGTCATCGTAAATCCTAAATTTGACTACATAGTTGGTGACAACGACCTCTGCCTCCTGCAGCTCTCCTCACCGGTGACGTTCACATATTTCATTGTTCCTGTCTGCCTGGCAGCTCCAGGCAGCACCTTCTTCAGCGGCGTTAGCTCCTGGGTGACCGGCTTTGGCAACATTGCATTTGGAGGTGGGTCAGAGAGCAGCTAGGTTACATTTCTTTCTTTCAATACAATGGTGACAACAACTGAGTTTACTCAGACATTTAAATGCTAAAATGAGTACCACCTTAGCCATAAAGCAACAAAACAGAGTTTTAGAAATATCATTAAGTTTAAAAAATATTTTATTAAACGCTCCACGATACAAAACATAAATTGCTGCAAAGAGCCTCTGCAGTAAAGAGTTTGTTCTGGTGATGGTGCTCTAGGAAAGGTCACTAAAGTTCATCTGTGGAGTTTAAAAGTTAGGTTTCTCACCAAATCACACTGTGTGTCTCCTTTATGTCTAACAAAGTGTTGAATGTGTTATCTTCATTAAAAGAATTTTTTTTTTTCCAAAAGCCAATTTTGAAAAAAACATTTCAAATTGTTTTCATCCATATTCGGTTGCAATCCGTCTTCTTCTTCATTGTCTTTGTTGGTGCATGTAGCTACACCTGGCCCCTTGCCTCGTACATGGTACAAACTAAACAGGGATTGACTTACTTACTGTAAAAACATAGTATTACTAGTGGTCAAAAATTCCCAGATAGATTTTCAAAATAATTTAGAAATTAGAGGGGGTGAGAGGAAACACTCAGTGGTCAGCTGAAAAATTAGAATTTATCCTCTTGGGTACATAAATATTTACAGCATATTTCATGGAAATCTTCAATAGGTGATGTAAACAGCATGAAAAAGCTTTAACAGCATCAGAAGATCAATGATAGCATTACTTGTATTTGTCCCCTCCACGCTCTGAACCGTAGTTGGGAGCGAGCTGGTCTCAAACTAATCACTTGACTCGTGGAAGGTAACTTGCGTCTAGAGGTCCGGGTTAACAGAGCCGAAGCACAAAACGGTGAGGCGTCGGTTGGTTGCAGCAATGAACTCAGGCTTTATTACTCCCAGTGGTACATTCACGGGCATAAAAGGTACTTTGCTTGCTACCGTTCGGCTGGAGCGTGGACTGTGTTACTATTACATTTGCACCGAAGACTCAGACTGATTCCCACGCTATACTTAGTTTTTACTACCCAGAACACACCTGTTTCACTACGTCACACATACGCATTTCCCCAACAAGCCACCAGGGGGAGGCAGAGATTGCAACACATTACATGTCATTTAGCTGACGCTTTTATCCAAAGCGACTTACAATTGCTATATATACACGTCAGAGGTCGCACGCCTCTGGAGCAACTAGGGGCTAAGTGTCTTGCTCAGGGACACATTGGTTGATGTATCACAGTGGGATTTCGAACCCAGGTCTCCTGCACCAAAGGCTCATGTCATATCCACTGCACCACCACCACCCCTACACACTGTCTATGATCTGTCAATTTGAGAGGGTTAGCAGGTTTCAGTTCTTTGTTTTGAAGTTTTAGTGGACCTGTCCTTTGGTTTGACTTTGTTTAACTAAATAAACTCCTGATTGTACCTTTAATGGGCAAAGACATGGTCCTTTAGATTCATAGACCTACTGATGTAGTAATCACACACTCAATTCATCACACATGCTGTTTATTTACTGTATTTGTTTCTCTTTAGTTTCCCTTCCTCCCCCAGGAAACCTAATGGAGGTGAATGTGCCAATCGTAGGGAACAGACAGTGTAACTGTGACTATGGTGTGGGCCGAATCACAAACAACATGATCTGTGCCGGGTTACGTGCTGGAGGGAAGAACGGCTGTCAGGTAAACATCTTTACGCCTGTGTTGGTGTCAGATTTAATCTCCTGCAAAGATTTCTCTCCTAAATGTTTCTCTTCTTAAAGGGGGATTCAGGTGGTCCGCTGGTGAGCAAGCAGGGCAGCCGCTGGATCCTGGGGGGAATCGTAAGTTTTGGAAAAGGTTGTGCCCAGCCTAATTTCCCAGGAGTCTACACCAGAGTGTCCCAATATCAGTCCTGGATCAACAGCCAGATCACCAGCAGCCAGCCGGGCTTTGTCACCTTCACGTCCACTGGAACTGACAGTGACCTCAGAATCAGCTGTGCTGGCCTGCCACCGCCTCCAACCACCCTCCCTCCAACCACTAAAACCACCCTCCCTAAAACCACTACAACCAGCCCTCCCTACAACCACAGGTTTCTTTCATCACTGCTCAGATGAATGTGTGCTGCAGGGTTTCAGGGTACACACGTTAAGTCCCTGATTGCAAATCTTTTACTGAGGAAAAGAAAGAACATCTGTGTTAGTCATCCATCACAGCATATGCTTTATGCCACTGTATGTAGGAAAGATGTGATTTAGTGATACGTTCACTTACTGTTGAAGTGTAGGCCATCGTCATGGTTATTTATCATTTATATTATACAATTGTTTTTCGCAGGTTTGGTAGTAGTCTTATAGAGTAAACTGACCTTCATGTGTAAAATGAGTTGAGTGCCCCTTTAACTTCTGCTGCTGGGATGTTTTATCAAAGCATCATCGGAGACTGGACATATAACAGTAGTAGTGGTAATATGATGAGCAGCAGTAACTGCAGTAGAAGTATAAGCATACAGCATCATTTTGGGATTGTTGTGTTATAAACTCAGTCAGTCAGTGATCATCAGACTTCTGTCGGTGCAGACACAGTCAATAAACATTCATCCCTTGCCTGTCATCACACAATGTGGCAGTTGCACACATAAAAAGACCTGCTTTGAGAGAAAAATGTCCCCTGTCAGTCAAACCAGTTTGATGGGACAGCAGACAGCACGGAACACTGCTAAGCTGTTAAAACGAGAAAACAAGACAGGATGGCTGTTGGAAGAGAAAGACATGCACTGTACTGTATGTCAACACCACTCATGAATAACATAAATGAATAACAGCATACTTAGTGTTTGTCTCATGCTATCAATACTTTCGACATACTTTTTAAATTTTGCAGTCAAGATTTAATTAATAATAATTAATTAAGACTGGGTGGGGTTGTACTGGAACTTTTTTCTGTTGTTTTTTTACCCCACAATGAACTTTAATTTTATAAGGTACAGTAAAACATATTGCACATATAATAAAACAAATAAAAAGATATATATTAATGAGATATATAGTATATATATATATATATATATATATATATATATATATATATGAAAATGAACAATAAGATTTAGATATTGAATAAAATATATAAATAATCAATTCAAGATCAACACGTGATGCAAGAGCAAAAATAATAAAAGTAAGGCTGTCTTGTGAGTCCCACAAACTTTATGGAAGCAATACTGAATGGGTGAGTGCTCCTTTAAGTACTCTGACAGTTTTTAGTCAAAGAAAAATAAATAATTTCCACATAGTTCACATTCATAAAAAAATGAAATCAAAGTTTGCCTCTGTTACAGTATCAGATGTTATCTCTTCTATCTTGTATAATCACAGTACCATCTTCATGACAAAGAAAAAATATTTGTGTTTGACTTTGGTTATAATTTTTTATTTCTATGGTTACGAATGATCACATTAGGCATCAGTAAATATAAATATGTTTTAAATGTGATTTTGTGTTTGTTTCCTATTTTTCAGAGGCTCACTCACAACTAGATGTTAAGTCAGTTTTATGCACACTTCTTTACTTTCACCTGGCTGTCAACATGTTGTTGGACTTTAGTTGTTTTGTTTATATCTTCATGGTTGTTAGTATTTGCTGTCAAACCCAGTAAAAGCAATCAAAATATGTAGACTTAAACTGAAATAAGAATAGTTTCTCCTCTGTTACTTAGGACTGTTGGATTAGAAACACCTGAGAGCATCCCAGGATCATAATCCTCAACCAGCAGTTAAAGTTTATAATCCCAGCAGTGCTCAGTGGTAATCCAGGGAGAGGGGAGTATTTCTCACTGTGTTCTTATTGTCTGTCTCTCTGCAGTGTGCGGTATAACTCGGCTCAACACCAGGATTGTTGGAGGACAGAACGCCCCTCCGGGTAACTGGCCCTGGCAAGCCAGTCTGCAAACATCTGGGGGCCACTTCTGTGGAGGATCCCTCATTAACAGTCAATGGGTGCTGACTGCTGCTCACTGCTTCCCAAGGTAAGCACTAAGGGGTAGATTCTCTTAGGCGATCTTTTTTGTGCTTAACTGCTCTGCTCTTAACTTCTTTGCACTGTTTTGTTTCTCTTTAGCATCCCAGTCAATCTGACTGTGTCTCTGGGTCTCCAGAGTCTACAGGGACCCAACCCCAATGGGGTGTCTCGGACGGTAACAAAGATCATCGTAAATCCTAACTTTAACGCCATAACTTATGACAACGACCTCTGCCTCCTGCAGCTCTCCTCACCGGTGACGTTCACATATTTCATTGTTCCTGTCTGCCTGGCAGCTCCAGGCAGCACCTTCTTCAGCGGCGTTAGCTCCTGGGTGACCGGCTTTGGCGCCATTGCATCCGGAGGTGGGTCAGAGAGCAGCTAGGTTACATTTCTTTCTTTCAATACAATGGTGACAACAACTGAGTTTACTCAGACATTTAAATGCTAAAATGAGTACCACCTTCCTTTACCCATGAAGCAACAAAACAGAGTTTTAGAAATATCATTAAGTTTAAAAAATATTTTATTAAACACCCCACGATACAAAAGATGAATTGCTGCAAAGAGCCTCTGCAGTAAAGAGTTTGTTCTGGTGATGGTGCTCGAGGAAAGGTCACTAAAGTTCACCTGTGGAGTTTAAAAGTTAAGTTTCTCACCAAATCACACTGTGTCTCATTTAGGTCTAACAAAGCGTTGAATGTTTTATCTTCATTAAAAGAAAAATTAATTTTCTTTTCCAAAAGCCGATTTTTAAAAAAACATTTCAAATTGTTTTCATCCATGTTTGGTTTTCTTCATTGTCAGTCTTCTTCTTCATTGTCTTTGTTGGTGCATGTAGCTACACCTGGCCCCTTGCCTCGTACATGGTACAAACTAAACAGGGATTGACTTGTAAAAACATAGTGGGCCTCATTCACCAACCGTTCTTACGAATAAATGTGTTCTTAAACCCTTCTTACGCACTTTTTTACGAAGATTCTGGCATTCACTAATGTTTTCTTAACTTGGATTTGTTCTTAGCTAAGAACAAAATCTACGAACACTGAAAAGCACTCTTACGCACATTTGAGTGATGACAATTTGCTCCAAATGATTGCTTACTGCATTTTATTTAATTCTACAGTCGTTTACAATGATAGTATTGTACTGTAATGTTTTTCTGATCATTTGTTGATAAAAAATCATATTATTCAAAAAAGACACTAACACTGCAATTTACATCAGCAATTAAACTGATTAAATCCTGCGTTATTTGGTGATTGATCGCTATTTATAGGGCCGAAATGCAGTGGTAGAATGTAACAAAGTACAAATTCTTCGTAACTGTACTTAAGTAGCCTACATTTTTCACTTATCTGTACTTTACTTAAGTAGACTCAATAGTGCATAGCCTACTTTTGACTTTTAATTTGTTACATTTTGCAGCAATTATCTATACTTTCTACTCCACTACATTTCTACAATGTTCCGTTACATTTTCTGATCAGTTTCCCCCTGCCAAAACGTCTTCCTGACCGTCACAAGTTTGTCTCACCAGTAAAGTTTGGTTGCCATAGATACTGTATATATGGGGTACCGCTGATCCAAGCCGGCTCCGGTGCTCCAGAGCCCGGGCGCAGCGCCGCTGACCCTCGGTAATACAGCCCCGTGAAAATGAAAACATTTGTTTTTTTATTATTCCCGTTTTTAAATCAAAGTTCCTATATCTATTTCTCTCCACAGCGTCGTTTACTCCTCCGCCAGGCTGCGTAAGACGCGTTCATGTCTTATTTATTTGGCTGGACCTGTTCACATCTCCCCATTTGCGCTGCTTCACACACTTTATTTGCTTACTTGCATGGTTAAAGAAAATGAAATACATCCATGAATAAAACCAACCGCATTCCGATTCTAACATATTTCCGTTTCATGGTTAGGATAGGAACTTTTCTTAAAAGCCAGGCCTTGTTTGTGGTTGTGGACACCTTCTACTTTTACTAAAGTAAATATGTCTCTGGTTATTTGTACTTTTATTTAAGTACTGAGATTCAGTACTTCCTCCACCGCGGCTCCGACAAGCTCCGACAACCTGTCTCCCAGGAGGTGCACAGGAAGTGTCATGTCCTTATATGGGAATTTTTGGGGCGTTTTCTTATGCTAATTAGGAACAACTGGCACGCGCTTTCAGTTACGAAGTCGTGGGATTCATCAATCCTAAGAACACAGATGCGAACAAATCTGCTGTTTAAGAACACGTCATGAATCCGGCGTAAACTTTTCTTAGAAACCTTCTTAAGAACATATTTAAGAGAAAACTTAAGAAGATATTGGTGAATGAGGCCCAGTGTTACTAGTGGTCAAAAATTCCCAGATAGATTTTAAAATGAATTTAGAAATTAGAGGGGGTGAGAGGAAACATTCAGTGATAGGCTGAAAAATTAGGATTCATCCTCTTGGGAACATAAATGTTTACAGCATATTTCATGGACATCTTCAATAGGTGATGTAAACAGCATAAACAGCTTTAACAGCATCAGAAGATCAATGCTAACATTACTTTTATTCGTTCCCTCCACGCTCTGAACCGTAGTTGGGAGTGAGCTGGTCTCAAACTAATCACTTGGCTCGTGGAAGGTAACTTGCGTCTAGAGGTCCGGGTTAACAGAGCCGAAGCACAAAACGGTGAGGCGTCGGTTGGTTGCAGCAATGAACTCAGGCTTTATTACTCACAGTGGTACATTCACGGGCATAAAAGGTACTTTGCTTGCTACCGTTTGGCTGGAGCGTGGACTGTGTTACTATTACATTTGCACCGAAGACTCAGACTGATTCCGACATTATACTTTGTTTTTACTACCCAGAACACACCTGTTTCACTACGTCACACATACGCATTTCCCCAACAGGCCAACAGGGGGAGGCAGAGATTGCAACACTGTCTATAGGTGCTGTTCCATTACCAGTACCTACTCGACTCGCCTCGCCTCGACTCTACTCTACTCGCCTCGACTCGCTGTGCGTCCGTTTTCCATTGCAGATTTTAGGATCGCCTCAGCGTGGCTGGTCGTCATAGCGAATGCCGTGGGCGTGGCTTAGTAGATTGCCTTTCCCACTGACAAATCCCCCGCATATCCTGGTTAGAGAGATAGTTAACGTTTACTGCTCCAGTTTTCCCACCGTGGTCACATATATATGACTCTAGAGTCGCTACTTGCTGCGGAGATAATCGCCGTCACTCTCTCACTTCTCACTCGCTCACCAGCTTCCCACACGCACACATACGGCGACTTGACACACACACATCACACATGCACACACCAGCGCACCAGTATAACCATCAGGCCACTTGTATGCTACGGAGAAAGCTCTGCGTGGAGCCTCCGGCAGCAAAAAAACACAGCTGGCTAATCTTTAAAAATGCCGTCTGTCGCTAGCAATGCAGTGATCAGTGACGATTCTTTCCGACCAGTCAGCAGCCTGCAGGGTTTCACGTCACCTTCTCGGCTCGCCTCAGCTCGCTTGGAACCTCGACTGAGGAGGTGCTAAAAAAAGTATCGGTTAGCAGGTACCAGGTACTGTATTTCGTAATGGAAAACCAAAAAAGGCGAGGCGAGGCGAGTAGGTACCATGTAATGGAAAAGCACCATAAGATCTGTCAATTTATGAGGGTTAGTAGGTTTCAGTTCTTTGTTTTGAAGTTTTAGTGGACCTGTCCTTTGGTTTGACTTTATTTAACTTTAAACTCCTAGTCATAGACCTAATGGTAGTAATCAAACACTCAATTCATAACAAGTGCTGTTTATTTACTGTATTTGTTTCTCTTTAGTTCATCCTCCTCTCCCATTAAACCTAATGGAGGTGAATATGCCAATCGTAGGGAACAGAGAGTGTAACTGTGACTATGGTGTGGGCTCAATCACAAACAACATGATCTGTGCCGGGTTACGTGCTGGAGGGAAGGACTCCTGTCAGGTAAACATCTGCACGCCTGTGTTGGTGTCAGATTTAATCTCCTGCAAAGATTTCTCTCCTAAATGTTTCTCTTCTTAAAGGGGGATTCAGGTGGTCC
This sequence comes from Perca schrenkii, assembly GCA_025617405.1. Taxonomy (NCBI): domain Eukaryota; kingdom Metazoa; phylum Chordata; class Actinopteri; order Perciformes; family Percidae; genus Perca; species Perca schrenkii. The sequence continues at coordinate 23,344,723 of CM046801.1, forward strand.
GCTGGTGAGCAAGCAGGGCAGCCGCTGGATCCTGGGGGGAATCGTAAGTTTTGGAAATGGTTGTGCCCAGCCTAATACCCCAGGAGTCTACACCAGAGTGTCCCAATATCAGTCCTGGATCAACAGCCAGATCACCAGCAGCCAGCCGGGCTTTGTTACCTTCACGTCCACTGGAACTGACAGTGACCTGAGCTTCAGCTGTGCTGGCCTGCCATGATTATTTGTCATTGACATAAAGTGTCACCATAAACTGACACAGAGAAGGATACATTTATGATTACTTTGCAGATAGAGTCAAACTAACTTTATGTCAGAGAAGGCTTTAACACATGCAATGAAATGAAAGCTACAGAAGCATATTTTGGAGGTCTGAGGAACACAGTAACTTTGATCAGCTTGTCCATCATCTACCTCAGAGAGCTACTGTATGTTTATATCTATCTGAAGCATTTTATGTACACAAACTGTATTTGCTACACTTTAAATGGATATTTCTTTGGTTTGAACTCTTAATGTCAATTGTAAGTCTTGCATAGTCTTGTCCAGTAAATGTGAAGTCCTTTCTGTTCGCTTGATTCTGTGGCATTTTCCTTTATGCTGTGAGCACATGCATGCTAATATTTAATATTTATGGACAGAGAACCAAACCAGCAGATAAAACAGAAGGTTAAGAAAGACTCAATAAAACAGGAATAAAAAATTCTCATAAAAGTAGGGTTGATGTTAAAATTCCTCAGTTTTCAGTAAAAGTACATACGCTGATGGGCTTTGGCACGAACAGCATCAGTGTGTGGTTCAAAACATAGCTTGCTATAAATTATTGTGCCAAGGTACTTATATTCTTGTACTATCTCAACAGGTTGGCCATGAATGATATAGTGAGGGGAAGAGGGGGGCACTGTTTTTTAAAATCAATAATTAATTCTTTAGTCTTGGAGACATTTATGTTTAAAAAAGACCGCTTACACCAGGGGCGATTCTAGGGTCAGAGCTTTAGGGGTGCTGAGCACCCAATGAGCCCACTGCCACCACCCACCCTCTTTTCACACAAAAACCAAAAATATGTCTATTGAAAAATAACTTTATCATTTTAACATTGGTTTAACTAACTCCAACATCCAGATTTTTTTTCTTTTTTTTGAGACCTTTTCAGAGCACCAGCTTAATTGTGAGAGTTCACACAGACAGCCCCCCCTGTAACAAACACAAAACCTTCTTCACTCAGCTGGTTTTCCTGGTCGCCGCACTTTATTATGAAGAAATGTGGTGAAAAATAATGTTACAAAAAGTAAATGTAATATAGGCTACTTAATGCCAATAAGTTAGTATAGGAGTATGAGTAGTTACTGTTTTGCTTGCCACTATTCTCTATATGTCAATTTATTGTTGTTGTTTCCTCACCTGGTTCTTCCTGCATGCTCTCCCTCTCCCTTTCCCTTTCTCCTTCTCCATCTCCCTCTCTTTCCCTTGGCACTGACAATCATACACAAAAATGGGGTGAAAAATAATGTTACAAAAAGTAAATGTAATATAGGCTACTTAATGCCATTAAGTTAGTATAGGAGTATGAGTAGTTACTGTTTTGCTTGCCACTATTCTCTATATGTCAATTTATTGTTGTTGTTTCCTCACCTGGTTCTTCCTGCATGCTCTCCCTCTCCCCTTCTCCATCTCCCTCTCTTTCCCTTGGCACTGACAATCATACACAAATATATTTTAAGCAGGAGAGTTGAGGTCAATTTGTCATGTCACAAAAATGTTTTTGGAGACAATTTACAGATTCTAAGGATATGATCAAAAGGCACACAGAGGAGTGTCATTTTAAATGTCTTTATTATTATTATTATTATTGGGCTTAGAAACTTTTTTTAAATCACAAATTCCTTTCACAAGAGAAGCTGTATTCTCCATTGTGGGTTTGAAATAAATAAAAAAAAATAAAAGCAGGGGACCATTGCCTAGATAAGTAATTTGATACAACAGATAGCTGGTTTGCATTATCTGTTACTTTAGCTTGACACTTTTCAGAAGAACAAAAAAAACAAAAAACAAGACAGAGGTCATTATGGACTGTCCCTAGTCTCTCTCCTGAATCTGTCTTTTTTCTTTTAAAGAACTGTTGTATGTCCATTGCTCACTGGCAGGCCACACACACACACACACACATAGAGAGAGAGAGAGAGAGAGAGAGAGAGAGAGAGAGAGAGAGAGAGAGAGAGAGAGAGAGAGTAATGCTATGAGTTCAGGAGTTAAGCCTGGTTCAGGTTAAATCCACTGTGTGTGAGGAATGAATAAATACAGCAAAAGAAAAACATTAAACTTTCTTTTATTGTCTAGTTTGATAGTCAGCCACAACTGAAAAATAAGGCCGGTTCCTATCCGACGGAAGTTAGCGTTGCTATGGTACTGATAAACAAACCTGCTAATTGGTTAGCTAGCAACAGACAACTATTGACATTATACCGCTATATCACATTTAACCGACGTGACATGTCAACGTCCTGGGCTACTTTACTCCACCCAGCAGGCTTTCTATTTCTATCTGTATAAGAGAGGTCAGAGAGAATCGGACATTCAGACGCTTATCACTCGTTCTAGTCTCTCCGCCATTTTTGTGAGTCGCTTCCGAAGCTTTTCAACGGTGTAGTACGACGTCCGCTGGGGGCGTATTGTGTATTACGGAGCTGATTTCAACTGCCAGTGTGAATGCGGCATTATTATAGGTGTACACGTGATTCAGGCACTCACCGATATGGTTTGTGAGACAGCTTTGAATCAACTTAGTTGATTCACAACACTACATAACGGGTTCTCACTCTGCGTGTGTTTCGCGCTGGATGACGGTGGTGCTGAGCGGTGCAGGTACCGGCAGGTACAGAGGAGAAGTAGAAGAAGAGAAGAGGATCATACCATTTGCTGAGCGGGGATGTTTTCATTTTCATCCTTAACACATACATTTTAAACCACAAACTACGGAGTATGTTTTGGACATTATTTAACCTTGTCAAAGACGAACAAAAATGTTAGAATAACAACATTTCTTACTCCAAGTTTTAGGGGTGCTGAGCTCCTTTTTAGGGGTGCTTCAGCACCCCTAAAAAGGGGCTAGCCTCGCCCTTGGCTTACACCAATCATTAAAATCCTTCACTATTGGTCCGTGGTCAATCACACTTTCATTAAGAAGAGACACAATGACAGAGTCGTATGCAAATTTAAAAACCTGTCTTCCATATTGTGAACGGCATTCATTTGTGTATAAAACAAAAAGGAGAGGGGAGAGGACACATCCTTGAGGGGAGCCAGTAGATGATAAAAGATTGCCAGATATGGTGACCGGTTTAAGTCTTATGTGAGGTATCAATGACCACAGCAGAGACTTCCTTTATTATTGGTAATATGCTTTGGCCACGCCCCCTTTCACAGATAATGAACTGTATGACATAGAGTCTTGTGTGAGGTATCACTGAACCCAGCAGGGAGTTCCCTTTCCATTGGTGACGATGTGCGGTGTCTGAGTGCTGTGCAAATGCACGGTCGCAAGGAGCGGTGTCCGCCAGTAACCCTGACGCGCGCAGAGGCGCAAGGGCCCGTCCAACGCTGCTTGCAGCTTTAATTAGTCTTGATCCACTGTAAACTCTCTAATAAAAGGCATACAATTTAAAAACATTTTTCAAAAAACTCAAAAACTAAAGTACTTGTGGTCGCTCAGTTGACATTGGTGCACCTCGATCCTTGTCTTCTCCTTGATCCGGATCTCGAAGCACAGGCAGTTGCAGGAGTCACACTCCGGAGGCTGACAGGTGCAGGCACAGTCCCAAGAGTTCAGTAAAATTATGTATTTAAACTTAAACTCTATGGTGAGCTTTTTGGCAAGGAGCACTTAGACAACACTTTAGATTCTGACAACAGACTATGAGCTCTGTCCCCTGTGTTGTGTGATTGAATATGTCAGAGAGTTGGTGATAAGACAACGTTGGCTATTTATCATTAGTGATAAGCAGAAGAACTTCTGCCATGTTTGTGATACAGTGACAAGCTTAAACTCAGATATCCAGTTTTCTCCTGCACACATTTAGTGTGCAGGAGGATTAGTGGGTACAGGTTCAGAGTCAGGGCTCGCTAGCTGACCCACGTTGACTAGCGAGCCTGGTCTTTTGGTCTTTTAGGAAAACTAGCCAGAGAGTGGGAAGCGTCCACGCAGTACAAACACTCACCAGCCTGGAGGTGTTGCAGCCACTCTGAAGGGGTAAGCCGAGCACGACCCAGTTGCATAGGCTCCTCCCGGGGCGTAGCGACGGGGCCTGGAGAAGTGAGCTGTCTCTGGGGTGGTGAGGTACGGGGAACTTTGGGTGCAACCACTCGTCCAGACTTGTGTGACTGGCCGCTTTTTTCCCGGTGCCTCTCCCGTAACCTATTGTCCAACGTAATAGCCAGGGAAACAAGACAAAACAGGTCACTAGGTTCATCTCTGGTTGCTAGTTCGTCCTTTACTGATTCATTCAAACCATTGACAAAAACTCCTTGTAATGCTTCCTTGTTCCATTTAGAATCAGCAGCTAGAGTCCAAAATGTTTTATTTAAACATCTGATTAGTGTAATCTTGCATGTATTTCTTAGTACTATTGACAGTTATTTGTAATATAATGTTTTAATATTGTGTGCACCTGCCCGGGGACTGCAGATGGAAACTAGCATTAGCTAACTCTGGTACAAAACATCTTTTTGTAAGATTAATGTATTTTGTACATTGTCCCTGACAAATAAACTAATTAAATGAAATAAATACAATAAAAATATTCTGCCACACTGCCCGTGCCCTGTCTCAGATTAATCAGCCTCTTAGATGCATTACCAGTAGGGGTGGGCGATATGGACAAAAAATAATATCTCGATATTTTTTCAGATTTTGACGATAACGATAATTAGACGACGTCCTTTAAAAATGTGTTTTTAAAAGTCTGAGTTACTTAATCACTGATGATAATAATGGGCACAATGTTGAATGAAAACAGTTCTTATTTATTTTCTTTAAAATGTAAGTATTCAAGTAAAAACAATTCAAAGACAAAATACTAATACTATACTAATACTAATTGAACTAGTGTAGGAAGGAACATTGAAATCTGAATACACATTCAGTTGTACACCTCTACTGTAATGTAAATTGTGCAGCATACAAGCAAGATGAAATCCTAACAATAAAAGGGCTCTGTTCTGTAACATATTGCACACAACCATGTCCTTATTGGAAGCAGTCCTGGAGCTGGGATAGGGCAGTGTCAGGCCAGGTTCTGATAGCCCTTCTGACCAGGATTTATGCTGGGATCAAGTTGGATGTGACCTGACTGGCCCAGGTGAGGGAGAGGAGCAGTTCTGTGTGCTTTATTGATGTTAGAATATACATGGTCTTGTGCTAACGTTAGCATCGGGGGCTATGTAGACGGCAGTGTGCTGTTTTCGTAGTAAATAAAATGGCCTGTATATTACCGACAGGGCTCCAGGTCAGGTGAGCCGTGCTGGGCAACGATCCTGCAGTTGGTACTCCATTCATTGTGCACAAAAATGCAGTCCTCCGCTCCGCCTCTGTTATTTTCTCATCCTGCCGGATGACGACCTTGAGCGCCTGGTCTGGCTATGTCCTCCGGGATGTTATGAGCCGCCTGGAAGGCTTTCGTAACAGCTGTGTTGTATTGTGGTCCTGTATTGATTATTTCAGTGTGGCTGTACTTGTATACATATACACCGACAGGAGAGCTAGTAGCCGCTGCACAATCGCGCGCCGCCATCTTTGTTGACATAAGTGAATGTGTAGCGTTCCAATCGGTTCCAATGTGTGTTTTGAAGTGTTTTTTTCTGAGTAATTTAAATACTCGATAATGTCAATTTGCACATCGTTAACACAACAATGACGATATTATCGTAAACAATATATATCGCCCACCCCTATTCTGGAGTGTTAAAGATTAAAAGAAAAAATAACAAGAACCGTACAGAACCGAAAACCGTGAACCTAAAACCGTGATACGAACCAAACCGTGGGTTTTGTGAACCGTCCCACCCCTAATAGGTAGGTCATTATCGTAAACTAAAACTGAAACTTAATTATTTATGTTTCAGTTTCAGCAGTGAAAAATCTTGTCATAAACTTCAAACTAAAAAAAAACATCCTTTAAGAAAAACTAAACTGAAATTATATTGTCTTGTTAAAAAATGTTATGAAATAAAAATGAAGGTTTTTTAGCTAGAATATTTCACTACCTAAAAAAGAGACAGCATGAGTTTCTGTCAAATAATGTGACATTAGTTTTCTGAAGTGTGGTAGTGAAAAAGTGTTTTGAAGTTGACTCCCAAATCAAAAGATTGAAACATTATGGCCATTCCTACACAGTTCTCCAACTATGTATTTTGTATGTACATGTATCTGAGACTTTACACCTGGCCCTAACTAGTGGGCGGCTGTGGCTGTGGTAGAGCGGTCGTCTACCAATGGGAAAGTCTGTGGTTCGATCCCTGGACAAGCCCTACAGTCCCATGTCACTGACCCCCAAATTGCTCTCGATGCTGTGCCATCAGTGTGTGAATGTTTATCTGGCATTCGCTTTGGATAAAAGCCTTTTAAAAAGTATAACGCTTCCTAAATCAGAAATAATAAACAGCACAGTGACAGGACCTCTAAACTATTGAGCAGGACAGTTGACAGCATCAGGGAAAATAAGAATCTTTATAATTAGTCTAAATGTTTTCTAGTCATGGTAATCACAAGGTAATCACAACCCCACAGAGAAAGAGTAGCTATGGGACTGATAAAGGCTGAGCTCAAGTGGCCAAAGAAACCACTTAGATGGATCCATTTTTTAACATTAAAGTCTGGTGATATTCTATATTTTATTCAAGTTACCAAATTCCATGAAAACATACACAGTTCTGCTGCCACAAATGCTCTCTAGAGCACCAAATGTAGATTAAACCACCGCTGAAAATAGTCCCCAAAAATGCACTTTTTCTTCCTGTTTGTTTGATAAAAACAACAGTGACCAGCTGTTTCAGGAGATTACTGATGAAACTACTGACAGGAAGTCAGGAAAGTACTGAAAGATACACTACACATTAGCTTTAACCTAATGAACTCCAAATTTCTCAAAATATGCAATACAAAATGTATCAACAAAACCAGGTCAACAATTCTGTATTTCATCAAAAGTAAAAGATATTAAAAAAGTCCTGTCGTATTCAAAATGAAGTGTTAAACAACAGATAGTGTCAGTTAAAACATTCTTTCAGTTTTTATGTTGAGGTTTATCATTCTTTGACAATTTAAAAACCCTGTTTCTGAGTAATATTCTAATTCTGAAAGCTGAATACAATGTTCTTTTGACTCTGCTGAAGACAATGAATTGTTGAAATGTTAGTCTGTTTGCACAATCAAAGGCTGCAAATGAATCAGTGTGCTCCAGTTCTTTTTTCCTAGGAGTTATCGGTCCTTGAGCTGAGAGGGACCTGATTTAGCCGCATGTTGCTGAATGATATGAGGTGATAAATTGGTCCACAGAGATTTTGCCATTCTATATATACTTTGTATCTGAGGAGTCAGTATGCAAAATACAAACTTTCTTACCCAAGTACAAAACTATCATTGTGATTCTGAATCAATAGATCGCTCCCTTTGACATTTCAATTTTATTAGATTATAAAGTACAGAAATATCAACATGTATAATATTATAGCAGATATCTAATGTTTTAATATCAACATTAGATATTTGATTTCAATGAGCAAAACCGTTTTTCTGTACATTTTTGCATCAATGTGATGAAGTACGTTGATTTATCAGGTATTTAATTTATCACATATTTACTGTCTGGTTGTTTCATCCATTAACTCCATTCATTTTACAGAAAATGAATATGCTGAGCATAAATCACAGTCTTCCCCAACAGTCTTTTCCCTCTTTTTTCTGTTATTTCTCCACTGTAAACTCTCTAATAAAAGGCATACACTTTAAAAACATTTTTCAAAGAATTCAAAAACTAAAGTACTTGTGGTCGCTCAGTTGACATTGGTGCACCTCGATCCTTGTCTTCTACTTGATCCGGATCTCGAAGCAGAGGCAGTTGCAGGAGTCACACTCTGGAGGCTGACAGGTGCAGGCACAGTCACATTTGGCACACTGTGTGAAAACATATCAGACACAAGAGTTCACTAAAATTATGTATTTAAACTTTCTATGGTGAGCTTTTTGGTAAAGAGCACTTAGACAACACTTTAGATTCTGACAACAGACTATGAGCTCTGTTCCCTGTGTTGTGTGATTGAATATGAGAGTTGGTGATAAGACAATGTTGGCTATTTATCATTAGTGATAAGCAGAAGAACTTCAGCCATGTTTGTGATACAGTGACAAACTTAAACTCAGATATCCAGTTTTCTCCTGCACACACTACAATGTGAGACTGAGTCTGCGGTGGAATAGTGTTTTTTACTTAGAAAGGTTAATAAGGGAAATGACCTGGAAGTATCTAAGACCCCTTTCACACCAATGGCTCCATCAGGGTTATACCCAGGTGGACTGTGTTTAAATGGGGTAACCCTCCTCGATCTGCTCGGCTTCCCGACCCAGGTCGCCAGGTGGGTTTGATCAGGGTAGACTAGGGTCGATTTCAATGTGAATTGCGCACGACCTAACAACCGGGGCGGGACAAATTATGTGATTGGTTGGAAATGACAGTGGGGCAGTCGTCACAGGTCACCGCCTATGTTGTAAGTATGTATGTATGTAATGTATGTAAGCTTCAAGTAGCTACTAAAACATCAGTTCTGCTGGCTAAGACTGAAGTGTGTGTTATAGCTGTCCTGTTCACTGAATATGACGTGTAAAGCCATTTCTAGCACTTAAGGTAAATGTTATGCATTGCTCCTGGGTTGACCCAGGTGATCTCTGAATTGTCATGACCAGGGATATACCCATGTAGACTGGCTTGGTTTGAAGTTCCAAAAGGAGGGTTGAACCCTGATCAGACAACCCCAGCCCAACCCTGGTAGGTGGTGTGAAAGAGGTATAAGTGGCAGCCATGATAAGAGCTGGTGCAACTCTCTAGATGCTAAGGAAAAGTCCTTTAATACCGCTTTTCTCATCTCCTTTAGCATAGGAAAGGAGATAATGCCGTCCCACAATTCCTTGCGGCAGCAACATTTAAAGCAACGCACCATCTGGCCACAAAAACAAATAATATGCTTATTGTGTACATTTAAGAATTATTTTCATACAATCATACTAATTAGGATTCATGGGGATAAGTATGAGTGCACAGGAGGGTGAGTGTGAACAATATTCTCAGCAACCATTTCCTTTTACTTTTGTGACTGGTAGCCTATATTCCTTATTTTATTTCAATTCCAACACACAGGGAAAAGTATCTAACAGACCCAACAGACCCACGTCAATAACATCCGCCATTGCATAATTACGTAGCCGAGTGTAAGTGCAGTTGGCTTCTCTGAGCACCGTGTTGTCTTTCCCTAAGATCTAATGAATTGTCCTTCATATCTTTCCTTCACCTCATGACGCTTTCTATCAAGGTCAAGGAAAAAATGTTTAGGAAAAGACATAGGACATCATTTTTTGACTATTTGACCGCAGCATAAGTGTTTTTGCAGACCCATTTTTAGGTAGAAACCACTGGCTTAGTGGTGGATGAAAAGACCAAAATGGAGAGAAAAGGATAGATTTTCAAATGTATACACATTGGTTTCAAGTCTTCTTTGCAAGTCATTGGGACAAAGAAAAATGTCCTGTCCTGGCAGGCAAGTAAGTTCTTTTCTATTCTAAAAGCATTTTCCTCGCAGACTTTAAATCAAGTTAAACCAATATCTGACTTTGATGCTTTGAAAACTAGTCACGTCCAGACAATTTTATTTATATAGCTCAATATCACAGTGGGTTTACAAACTGACCAGAAGCCTGCTCAGTTAGAAAGTGAACCTGATTTAACTGCATATTGATGGTTGAGAAAAGGGCTCTCGAGTATCCACTTATCTCAGTAATGGTGTGGAGTGTTTGAAGGCTACTTACAGAAGGAGAAGGGCACGAAATGGCCCGACATGAGCGCACGGTTGGCAGGCGACAATCACACATTTCCGCAAATCTGAAGCACTGGTCACATACGGAAATGTTTGGACAGCAGTCACAACACTCTGAAGAACAACGGTCCTTTTGAAGAGAAAACAGACAAATATTTGCATCACTCTCCACGCTGACATTTCTGTACTTTTTACTTGTGTGTGTTGACAAACCGGATATAGTGGAACATAAACCTAACTAATAAACCACACATTAGTATTTTCATTTAATCCAAACAAATAAAATTCATTCATAATAATTAAAACATTTCCAGTTACTGTATTAACTAGTTCAAGGTTCCATCATTAGTCTTGATCTTTTATATGCAAACTGGAGGAACTGAAGATGGTCAAAAAAAAGATGACACCAAATGCTTCACAACAACTCTCTTTGTAATTTATATATGAATAGGTAAGTGAAAAGGTTTTTTTTTATATTTAAAGAAGAAAAATGTTAGACTTGGTGTACCATGTTATATGATTATAGCATTTGTATAATGATTGTGATAGAATAACATTTTGTTTTTGGAAAAATAAGACAATCACACCCTAAGAAAAAACATGAATAACCTCAGACAGCTTTCCTGGAGTAGTGCAAGCCCAGAAAATTGAAGAAAAACAATGTATAGATTTGTCCTAGGAAGGCATGGTTTGTCTGGTTTCTAACACCGGGGGGAGCCAAAATGTTGTCACATTCTCCACATGGTGACATGAGTTTAGTGTTGATAGGCCAAGGTTTACTTTCCTATTCATCTTCCTCTACATCCGTGCTACTATGTTTAGAGCAAGTTCCAGTAAACAGCACATTTGATGTATTTTACATTTTACAAACTGTAGCGAGGAGAAAGGCCTCCTTGCTCTGTAGAGAGCAGTTGCCATGCCTGCAGCACCAACCTTGAGGCAGGATCGGATCCACAGCCCGATCCCCAGGAAGATCATGTAGAGACTCAGAGCAATCATCAGCACTGCTGGGAGAGGGATGGAAAGCTCCCAAATAGGCAACACCTGAGGAGCAGGACATACCAAATATATAACTACATGTAACAGAGTAGAGCTGTGTACATATTAGTAGAAAGATGTTCTTTCTTACCTGCATTGTCTCTTTCTAAGAAGACACCTTAAACTGTCACAAGGCTCACATCTCTGGGAATTCTGACAGGAGAATAACAATTAAAACCATTATTATCAATTATTTAGGCTTTCCAAATGCCTCTGTTTATTTTCCTCGATGTTAAAATGGTATATTTGGTATAGCCAGTAGTAGTAAAATTTATTCAGGTACTGCACTCAAGTACAATTATGAGGTACATGTATCTCCATTTTGACCTACTGCATTGTACTTTTTAAAACATTTAATGGATATTTAGATTCAAATGTACATTAAAAACACGATGATAAAAATGATAAAATATCATCAGTTCCAATCAGCTTACAACAGTAACAACAAGTTAGTTAACAATAATGTGTCAATAATAAAAATAATAAAATAGCATATGTCATGGTATAATCTTACACTCTTAAAATATGCACAATCAGCACTTGTACTTTTGATACTGTAAGTACACTTTGTTGATAAAAGGCGACTTCTGTATTTTCCCTTCATAAAATTTTTAATGCAGAATTTTCAATTGTGAATTAATTTCATAGGGTTGTATTCATACTTTTAATTAAGAAAAAACTCATATACTTTTCTTACTTTACATATAATGTATACTCATATAATACATTTTCTACCACTGAGTATAGTGTGTAAAGTCTATTTACAGGTACTATATGCCACAGAATAGTGAATGTATATTAGTAGAATAGTGGAATGTATATTTAAGCAAGTACTGTACTTAAGTACAAATTCAAGGTACTTGTACTTTACTTAAGTATTTTCATTTTATGCAACTTTATACTTCAACTCCACAACCTGCCAGAGGTAAATATAGTACTTTTTACATATTTTTCAGATGACAGTTTTTCGGCTCCTTCCTGTCTAGTGAATTATACTTTAATACATTAACTTAAGTAGCATAGTCAATGAAGGACTTTTTCTTGTGTTGTATTTCTAGTAATATCTGAATACTTTTTACACCACTGATAAAAGTAAAAAACGGGCAGGGAACATTTTAACGCACAATGAATACTTACGTTTATTTTACATTTTGCTGATACATACTTTTACTTAAGTAAGATTTTGAATGCAGGTCTTTTACTTACTGTGGAATATTTTCACAGTCTTAGTACTTTTACTTAGTAAAGGATCAGCATAACGTTACTTCTTTCACCACTGCTAAGCACTAAAGGAAGTCATTTTCTTCTTTAGCTTACTCCTTGCAACTAGGGTAAGGAAATGAAAGGTTGATATGTGGGCCCGTGATGGAAAAGTAATCAAATAATGTATTTGAGAAAGGTAGAAATACCAAAATGCAAACGTTAACTAGCTAGGTAAAAGTACACAAGTAACTAGCTAGCTAGCTACAGTTAAACTATATCAATGTTAACAGTTAAACTGACTCAAGTAAAGTTACCAAACGTATTTGTAGTGAGGTATTATCCCTCGCAGTGCTAAGTCAGACAAAAATAAAGAAAATGACATAAAGTTAGATTAGCTAGCTAATATGTAACGTTAGCTAACAGCTAACGTTAACAACACGTTAGCAAAGAATAACTGGTTACCGTTACAGGGCAGCTAACAGTGCTAACATCTTATCGTTCTGAAGGGTCCTGTATTTCCATGAATGCGTCTTGTGTAATCAATACAGCGTAAAACGTTGGTTTATTTTAAGTAAAGTCACATTTTCCAGTTTTATCGTTGATTGTATAAAAAGAGCAGATTCTGCCGCCTGCACAAACAAACGAGATTATCTGTGGTGGTAGCTACGTTGCCATGGAGTCAGAAGGGTCCCTTGAAGGGACAAAATACGTGAACGCCAGCGCGAACCATAGACATAACAGTACTACATGCGCTTTTGTGTACTGATTCATATTAATGATGTGTAATATAATCAACAAATAAATGATGTTATATTATAGGTTAAGATAAGATTTTATTGATACCGATATACAGTAATTAATATGAGCTCCACCTTTACCTGCTGTAACATTAAAGTGATAAACACTTAATCCATCAATGATTAAATAATAGGATATGTATTATTCTGCATACGTAATTTTAAACTTGGAACATGTTTAATGATTTACATAAAGGTTTTATTTCTTTTATTAATGTCTTTAAATTGTCAAAATTCCTTTAAGCAAGGTCTTCTCCTTTTGTAGAAAAATAGAACTTTCCCACCACCCATGTTTAGTATATTAAATAATTTTGTCCTTGTAAAAAAATGGGCTAAATGGTACTTTGTATGGATCCCAATAATTACATTTTGTGTGTAAAATATTCATGCATAAACACATGGAGTAGAAATATATCCTAAAATATGAAATAAAAGTAAAATGTTGGTACTTAGTTACACTTTCTCAGTTCCTCTTATTTGAAATGTTATGCGCATACACATAGTAAGCATTAGGTTGTAAGTATTTGTTAATGTATTATTTTTTTAAGTTTGGGACAACTAAAGATTTGTGATACAACCCCAGTAGTGTGATGACTGATAGGTATATCATTACTGTTCACAGAATGATTCAATAATCGACACCTAAAAGCAAACTGAAGACATAAAAATCACCCACATGTACAAAAAAACACAACATGCTGATCAACTGCAGACATTTTATTGAACCAAATGTGGATTTTGCAAAACAGACTTGCTCTCCATCACCCTTTGTCACAAGAGCACAGTGCAAACTGGCCATGGCTTTGATTTTTACTGTATTCAGCATCACTACATCTTAAAGGTTTATAAATTATTGCATTATAGGAACTTTAAGATTCAAGCGTCCATAACCATACGTGCGCTAACAGGTGTTTTTGGACCACACTAGAAAGCTGGTCAAGTCCCAGAGTAGGAAACCACTTAATTGACAAGTAAATCCAAAATTATACGCAATGTTATCTTCTGTCATACTTTCACTTATTAAGCTACAGCCAAATATTACCAGTATTTTGCTTCCCACTCTGGAGGATTCACCTGATCACTTAATAAACCGAGTCAGCCTTCCACATAACAGGCTTCACTCTGACCAAAGCAGGACCACCACTGAAGGCCCATTTAGTTTTAATACTTAGATTGGCAGCAAAAACAAAACCTTAAGAATTGTGCCATTAATGGAGCAAAACAAATTTGAAGTACTTCACACAACTTCTGCTCTGTAACCTGCAAGTAGGTAGCTGGGCAGGTAAACAATGCCAGTGGGATATTGAAGCAGACTGACGAGAGGGAGGCTACTTATGCTAGCAAAATACTGAATTCACAGCAAATGCCTAAACAAGAATCCTTGTCCCCTCCTAGCAGCCTTTGTCTCCTCTTATGTACCCACAGGGTTCAAAATTAGCACCATCCAACAGCCAGCAATGCTGGTAAAATATGCAAATGGACAGGAGATTTGCTTCACGCAGCCTTAAACAGTACTCTATTGAGTGGCTGGTAAAATTTGAACATTCACTAGCCAGTTGGACGGTGGACAAAAAGTTAATTTTGAACCCTGTGTACCCACTTCAGCAGTAAACCGTTTTAAAGTCTGTGACCTTCTTGTACAAACCCAGCCCCCATTCCCACGACACCACTCCAACATATGGAGACTCAACGTTTTATTGAAACACCTTGAAGTACAAAACAAAAATGTTACATGAAACAGGGCCTCTTTTGTTGTGGCACAAGACCTAAAAAGAGGAAATTAAAAAAGGAAATAAACAGGGGAAAAGGAAGGAGGAAGTGTGTGGGAGGGTCATCACCACTCATCCCTGATGTGTGGAGCTGCAGTGGTGTGTCTTTGTGAGAGCGAGCCTGCCCCCTGGTGTTGTAGGGGGGTGGTGGTGTTACAGAATCCCATGTTTGGGAGAGGTAATTCACGTGTTAGCTAATAGGAGCTGGTGGGGTTGCAAGGGGGGAGAGGAAGAGGAACAGCAGCACATAGGAGGAGAGGGAGTTTAATGGCCTTCTAGGAGAGAAGGGGAGAGGGCTGCTAGCCGCTTCTAGAAGCCGTGGACTTTGAGCTGCTCCTCCTTGGCCAGGTCAATCTACAAAGAAGAAAACAAGAGATCAAATAAAGGAAAATGACCTGACCTTCAGTCTGTGCCTCAAGTCAGCACTGTTCCACATATGCAGGAAACCCCTGTAGAGTCACACATGTGCAGCAAATTTTGTTTTAACATCAATACTTACCTCAATGAGGAACTGGCAGATATTCTTGCGTTGGTCTCCCTGAAGCTGGATCACTTCACCATACTCTGGGTGCTCAATCACTGTCCCATTGCAAGCAAACTTCTGTTAGGGTTTAAAAGAAAAAAATAGCAAATACAATTAGTCAGTGTTAACAGGGGCCTGAAAACAACACATCTCGCTGCAGTAGCATTTGGTAAAAGCTGGCAGCATACTGTAAAACAAAACAGTATTAACCACCAACTGAGATGGCTATTGATTATTTCAGTGGTACCTTCTTGAAGGCCTTGACTAGCTTCTTCTTGTCATAGTCAGTGGCAATGCCCTGGACAGTGGTGAGGGTCTTCCTGCCGTTCCGCTGTTGGATTCTTATGTGGATATAGTCCTCTGTCCCAGCTGGGAGGCGGTCATCACCCTTAGTTGCATCAGCAAAGGGGTCTGGAGGAGGGAGTTGTAAAAGACAATAAAGACAACAATACAATTTTCAAACAGATTGAGTGCTAGTCACAGGTCATCTTAACCATCAAGCATCTTAACCTAATAGTTTAGTCATTCACATTGAATGCCGCATTTTACCCTACCGCACTATAAAATAAGCACTTTCTCCCCTGTGTTGACATCTGGCAGATTCTTTGAAAGTTTAATTTTTCGGATGAAGAACTGCGCAGACGTACAAGCTAAATATAAGATTAACAGCTTATTGGAGACTAGCTAGTTTACTGCTGAGCAGCACCCTTTAGATGGCAAACAGGATTGGTCGGGAATTAACATCAGTCATGACACTGCAACTTTCATTTTTAGAGTGTGAATCGACTCCTAAAAAGAGTATAACTAATTGGAATGAATGTTATATGGATATTTCTTTTAATCAGGCATACGATTTTCGTGTCGACGCTTACACGTATGAAGAATAAGCTAACGCGTTAGTAGCACAATTCAGGCCTAATGGCGGCAGTTTTAGCAAAGGCCTGCTAGTCGGATAAAATGAACACAGAAATAATGTCAAATGTATACATTTAAGCTTTCATGACTTACAAAGTTAATGTCGAATCGATTACTTTGAGGATCAAAGCATTAGAATAGTCAAATCCTCTAAAAGGCGGAAAAAAACTCGACGCAGGCACGAAGCTTGACGGTTAGCTTCGCTGGCACTCGCCCTTCCCCCACCTTGTCTAACGGTACCGGGTAGTTTGATATAAATTACTTACCAAAAGTTTGGAGGTTCTGGATATCGGACATACGATAAGATTTGCTTTCCTTTCGGATACTGACTTGGTTATCGAGCAGTTCGTCGGCTAACTTTGACTTTTTTGTCGTTTCTAGGTTTCGCCTTTTCACAGGGACAGTGCTCTGCTTCAACTGCTTTCACAAAATGGAGCTCTTTCAAGCCGTAACACTGAAAAACAAGCCTATATAGCCCCGCCCTGAAATTAACGTCAGCACGTCGAAGACGTTATAAAGAGACGTCATCGTCAGCCACGCCCTGTTATTTCTCAACTCTACTGGAAAGGTGATGTCATCATGTCATAATCTTGGGACAGGAACATTAGCTAAACTCATAGATATAACCTAAAGTCCTAAACTAACCAAACAAAACGTGTTTTGATATATATATATTTTCTGGAACATGCTAATAATAACAATTAAACTCTTACTTAAGTTAAAGTATATGGCACCTTTTCTACAAGAATGAACCAAACTTAATTGTATTTAATGTCTGTGGATTCTGCAATAATACCCTACCGAATCTTGATATGAATGATGAACACTGAAAAGAACATCAGCTGCCTTTACAAGACAAATATGACCAGTTTTTCAGCCTCGTGAGTATATTTTATATACAGTACTACTAAGTCAGCTAATTTCCAGTGCAGACCTATAGCTCTTAAAAATGAAAGTGGCGTTTCCTTTTTGCTAAATTGACAATAAAAACGTAATCAACATTTTCAAGCAATATATTTATAGGCCTGTACAAATTTTGGCGTAAGGATTTGCACTATACATTTTGTATTTGCACTCTTCCTACTTTGTATTGCAAGTGCTGCACAGGAATTTCCCTGGGGATAAAGAAAGTGGTATTGTACCCATATCACAGAGGTAGCATAAATAAAGCTGTTAATAAACTACGCTTTTAGACAACCTCTTCCTCCCACTATCACTAGTCATATTAGTTGTTTGCATATCCAAACTTTCACTGATGTTTTTGAAGGGATGGATTGCAAACATGATTCAAGAGCTGAATGCTGATAAATTCTTACCAATCATTCTTCAGCTCTCTTCTAAAATATGGTTTACTATGGAGAAAATATGGAATGAACAGTACAGAAGTTTGTGTTGACAGAAATTTAATCTAGCCAGTTTCTAAGGTGTGGTGCTTGCTGCTTTCATGCAGAGGGCAGTTACGGCCTCTGTTGTCCTGTTGTTTCCCCGTCATAATGTATAACAATATCAGTGGTTTCACATTTCATTGTTTTAAAGCACAAGGTCTATTTCTGTGCAATGGCTATTTTGATTTTATGGTGTATTTACTTCCAAAATATCACACAGCTAAAAGGGTTTTAAAATGTTATTTCAGTAACAATGTTATGAAGCACCACAACACTCTGCACACATTTATCATGGTGGAGAAAGAAATATTTGGCAGGGACACAAATTGGATGATTGGGTCCTCTTGAAGTGACAATGTCAGTTTTATTGCCAATTTTTCACATGGGAGGCAAGGATTTTCCCTTGGTGTTTTGGTGCATTACAACATAGCTCTCAAGAGTCATAAAGGAGAAATATGTTTGGCCACCAAATAACCAAACACTCTTCTATTCATGTTAACTGTGTTATTACTGATCCACATCACTAGATTACAATTTGCACAAACTGTATATTGACTTCACTTCTCAGCATTCTGTCTATTTATATATACTGCATTATACACAAGACTTGAAATTTAGACACTTAACAGTATGTAAGCATACAAGTAGATGTGATTACCATGGGCAAGAAGAAACAGTAGATCATGTTATGATAAATTGTCAAAAAATATGAGGAAGAAAGACGGGATTCAAAACCTCAGGAAGATAAAATTTTTTAGATATGTATAGATATTCTACAAAAGAACTCAAGAAATAAGAATTAGTGTTGATTACTATTTCAGTAGGTTATTTCACAGCACTGTGGAGATGTGGAGGTCTGACAATGCAAGACCATAATTTCAGTATCTATTCAGTATAAAAATCAATATAATTGAGAAGATTTTTTAAATTAATATAATTATGATTATTATAAACACTAGACATTCTGATTCAGATTCCATACCAGATGGTGGCGGTTATGCACCCAATCTGGGGGCGCCAGTGTTGTATTAAGAGAACGTTAAAGGAACACGCAGACTTATTGGGTTTTTAGCTTATTCACCGTCAGAGTTAGACAAGTCCATACATACCCTTCTCATCTCCGTGCGTGCTGTAACGCTGTCTGACGGCTCCAGCGGCATCAGGCCAGCACAGAACATGCAGGTGAATGGTTCCAGTAATCCCACTGCTCCCAATAAGTGACAAAATAACACCAACATGTTCCTATTTCCATGTTGTGATTTGTGGAGTGACAGCGTGTACAAAAAACAACGTAACATGAGACACAGCCGTCTTCTAACCGTAAACAAACCGGGAACTATATTCTCAGGTGGAAGAATATAGTACTTGGGCAGAGTGATATGCTCGCAGCAAGCCTGTCTGAGAATATAGTTCCCAGTTTGTTTACTGTTAGAAGATGGCTGTGTCTCATGTTACGTGGTTTTTTGTACACGCTGTGACTCTACAAATCACAACATGTAAATAGGAACATGTTGGCGTTATTTTGTCACTTTTGTCACAATTCGGAGCAGTAGGCTAGTTGGAACCAGTTACCTGCAGGATCTGTGCTAGGCTAAGCTAATGCTGGAACCGTCAGACAGCGTTACAGCACGCACAAGATGAGAAGGGTATGTATCGACTTGTCTTACTCTGGGGGTTACGGTGAATAAGCTAAAGTCCCAGTAAGTCGGCGTGTTCCTTTAAGGGATGCCAACTGCCAAAGCTGGTAAAACACCAGGGTTACAGCAGTTGGCATCCCTTAATGTTCTCTTAAGGGAAAGAAGAAGTATTAATGTTCCACTGGGGAAGGGTGAAGCCAAATCCATAATTAAGTCTGAAAGTATGCAAAGATGGCAAACTGAATGGGAGGCAGAGTTTAATGCTAGACACTACCATAAATTACAGAAGACTGTGACCGGGAAAAGGGTTACTTTGAGTTTACACAGAAGGGAAGAAGTGGTCTATACCAGACTTAGATTAGGTCACACAGGATTGAATACTACCTTACAAATAGTAGGTACTGGTACTGGCTTATGCATATAATGCCAAGACAAAGAAGATGTAGATCATGTACTTTTTGTATATGAGAAATATAATGATAGTAGAATAAACTGGCAGGAAATGGAAGGAGAGAACGCAATACATGATATACTTGAAGAACAGGGAATGACAAGGGAGAGACTTGAAGCTTTATTTACTTTTCTTCATAATACTGGTTTAATGAAAAGAATATACGTTTTTTTTGTTATTTTATTTATTTATTTTATTTTTATTTTGAATTAATTCAAGCCTAGACTCTATGAAGTTCATGCTATTACACATTCCTATACAGTTGGTGGCAGTATAATACAAAAGTAGTAATCTGCCAAAAAAAGAAGAAGAAGTAGTAGTAGAAGAAGAAGGGGGCGCCAGTGAGGCATATGATACCGAGGAGCGCCTAATTTCTAAAGCAGAAGAAGTTCACTCGCTGGTTTGGTTTTGGGCAGCTGAACGCGAGGCGGACTGAGTTGTGCGGAAGAAGTCGTTTATTTTGCGGTCTTTGGATCCCCAGATACCTCACAGACGAGGAAAATCCATTTAAATTCCACACTCGTGTGTGTGCGCTCGGACTTTTACAAACAGGTAGGCTCTATCGTAGCCGAGATATAAAGTGTTTTGAGAAAGGCTGCTAGGCCTCGCAGGTTAATCACCATGAGTTACGGTAGGCCTCCGCCAGACGTCGACGGCATGACTTCCCTCAAAGTGGACAACTTAACGTACCGAACTTCGCCCGAAACCCTCAGACGCGTGTTCGAAAAGTATGGCCGTGTAGGGGACGTGTATATTCCCCGAGACCGTTACACGAAAGAAAGTCGGGGTTTCGCTTTTGTGCGGTTCCACGACAAGCGTGACGCCGAGGACGCAATGGACGCCATGGATGGCGCGCTCCTGGATGGACGGGAGTTGCGAGTCCAAATGGCCCGCTACGGCAGACCTCCCGATTCTCACTACGGCGGTAGTGGTGGTGGTGGCGGCGGAGGAGGCGGCGGAGGAGGTGGAGGAGGCCGGCGCGGAGGGCAGACCAGGAGGTACGGCGGCCATGGACGCAGAAGCAGAAGGTAAGAATAAGCGCGTAACAGCTTAGCTAGCTAGTTAGCCCTTTTGTATAGACACAGTCCGTTGCCAGACTCCATTGAAGAATTGCCTTCTCAGAGTTGCCTTGGTCAATTGACCGACACACTATTTTTGCGAATCCACTCTACAATTCGGCACAGATTGCATAAAACGATTATGATATTATTTTACCGGAGACCTTTTGAGGCCGCCTTTTCCAGTAGAACCAACTGATCCATAACTGTACATCTGATCTATTCTTTCAGTTATGTACTTATGTTTGAGCCTCCCTTTCTGTTGGAGACAAGCAGCAACAATCAGGCATCTTCAGTATCAGAAAACAGTTTATTTCCAAGTAGTTATGCAGATAGAAAAATTACAATAGAATATCTGTTATTAAAGTGTACAGTTGCAGGTATTCGATTGGTGCTCTTTTGGGATGTAGTATCTGCTAATGCCAGCTGTTTGTTTGATGTTTTAATGAAAAGGTTAGCAAGCCTAAATGAAGTCTGTATAATATATCACGTTTTACTGAGTTCAGTGCCAGCTGTTTTCACATCGTAGATGATAACTCAACCCACTGAATGTATTCAGCTCTTCCCCCAGCCCGAGACACAGAAGACGCAGCAGGTCCCGCAGCAGGAGCCGCTCTCGTTCCCGAAGCCGATCCCGCTACAGCAGATCCAGGTCCCGCTCCTACTCCCGATCCAAGTCTCATTCTCCCAGGAACAAGAAGGCCAAGTCCCCGTCTCGTTCCAGATCTAGATCCAGGTCCCGGTCTAAGTCTAAGTCCAAGTCTAAGTCCAAGTCCAAGTCCAAGTCCAGGTCCAGAAGCCCTTCCTACAAAAGAAGTTCTAGGTCGAGATCTAAAAGCCAGCCCAAGTCAGCAGCAGAAAATGGAGGCGAAACCCCGTAGAGCTCAGCCTCAGGTGAGTTTTGACAAGATGTCACTGTTGCACGGGCAATTAGAGATTTATTTAGTTCCTGTCTCTTTTTCTTTTCTTTTTTTATTTATATTTATATATTTTTTTTTAAGTTATAAGTTCCAGGATTGGAGACAGACTAGGTAAAATGTGTCTGTAGCTGGTAAGTTTATCCCCTATAGCAGCCAACTTAGCAGGTACTCTGACCATTTTAGAATATCATTTAGATTAGTTGGCTCTTAAAAGCTCTTAAAAATTTAGTTTTTAATAATGGCAATTGCTCAAACAAAGACCCATTTTCTTTGCCCCTGTAAAGATTTGGGGGGTTTTGATCTGCAACTTCAGTTCTTGAACTCAGTTACATTTTCTGTCATACGCAGTGCTCATCATTTTTTATTGAATACTAAGCGAAGTGTTTTTTTTAAGAACAGTTCTGTAAACCAAATCTGGAATTCTTTCCTTCCCAAGCTGCGGCATCCTGTTTGCTAAAGTGGAGTTTGAGCTGAGGCAGTATGAGCAGTTAGAAGGTGTGTGGGGAGCTGCCCACAGGCCGCCTGCTGCTGGTGAGGTTTTCTTGCAGCAGGGTGGAGGCAGTCAGTGTTGGGGTTTGGTGTTGAGGTACGTCTGTCGGTGTCCGGCATTGAACATAAAACTGTCCTCCAGGCCTCGTCCCGGGCCGGGGGACGCTGGTGCTTGAGGGGCACTGAGGTTTGTCCAACTCTACTCCCATGTCAGTTTGTTAGTTCCATTCATCTTTTCTTGTGCCACATTTTCAATACAGAAACAGATTGCAGATTAAAAACCGTAGGCTGTAGTTGGAAAAGAAGGCCGTAATCAGATAGGCTTTTCGTGTCCTGCAACATTCAGCTTTTATACATCTCCAATTAAAAATGACTAAATTAATGCCGATGTATCGCCTGTCCACAGGAATCCCCCGAAAACACGCCAACCTTACAAAGCAATTCACTAATTTTGGTTCGCTCGTTTTTTCAACCGTTATTCATCTTTTTAATCATCTAAACTCCTGTAGGTCACTGATTAATCCAGTTGCAGAGCTTGGTTATTTTATTTTTCTCCAAATCTTGTAGTGAAACTTTAGCCTGTGACCAGGGCTGCAACTAAAGTGATTATACTGTCCATGTTGATTTAATCTGATATATATTTATTTCTATTTAATTGTTTGGTCTCAGAAAATGCTCAACATGTCCATCACAAGTTCCTCGATGTCTTTTAAATGTCTTCTTTCATCTGACCAACAGCCCAAAACTCAAACATTTAGTTTACAATATAAAATGAAAAAGCAGCAAATCCTCACATTTGTGAAGCCGGTACCAGAGAATGCATTCCTGCTAAAAATGACTGAAGTGATTTAAATGGTCAAAATATTCAACAATCAATTTCTCTATCTATCTATCTCTCTCTCTCTCTCTCTCTCTCGATATAGAGAGATAGATAGATAGAGAGATAGATATCTATCTCTCTATCTATCTATCTATAAGTTTCAGCACTGTGTGAGGTAAAGAAAGAAGAAGAAAAAAAAAAAAACTTCATCAACACCACCAGGAGCAGGGTGTCCTGGTGGGAAAAGAGGTTTAGGTGCTGACCATGAAATGTAGTGTTACAGGTTTGACCCCTTGTTGCCATTTCTCTACCTGTTGACTGCCTAATAAAGGCCGGGAGCTGTACATGTAAAACATCTGCAGACAAATTTGCAGGTGTATGCAAAAAGGTCCTCTGTGATTACGGCCAAAATATGAAATTAGGATACAAGTCTAGGCTTTGAAGATGTAGATAATTATAATAATCTCTTTCAGTGGAACTAAATGTTACCATAAAATAAGTCCAGGTTGAATGATTCATGTATACGGTCAGTTAGGTTTTTCACAAATGTGCAGACAAATCATATTAAATGTGCACAACTGACTGATATTAGATTTAAAGAACAATATCAGTCCGATTTTTAAACGATTGGTTCTTGTGTTCTGTACTAACTATTGCTGTTCTGACAGTTTTCAGGTGAAGACCGAAAGCTTCAAGTCCAAGACTGGCTCCAACGCAAGCAACAGTGTCCTGCTTTAAAAGGTTATTATTGTCTTCCATGTTTTGGTTTGTTTGATTCATTTTGGCCACGACAAAAAGGCGTCACTTCATTCATGTGCTGTGAGTTTTATTTTTTATTTTCATAATGATTTTAGGAAATCTGGTTCAGTGTGGAGCGCTGTTCTGACCTGGTTTTGTAACCGTGACACAGGATAATACACAAGTTGCCCCTCTTCTTTAAGTTCTTCTCCCCATGGGCCTGTTTAAATAAGTGACCATGTTGTCCAGCTTTCTTTGACTTTCATCGCTTTGTTGAGCCTCACATTGATCCTGGATTACCTTTTGGCTTAAATTTGGTTCTCAACTGACTCAGTCCAGTAATAAATTCTTTTACATGAAAAGAGAGACTTCATAATCCCAGGCAAGTTTTAAGCAGTTTTTATTTGAGTTAAAAAAAAAAAGAAGAAGAAAAGTGCTAGAATAATCCTTTGCAATTACTATGGAAAGCAAAGACTATACTAATGTGTAAACATTTCTAGGACTGCAACTTTAATTTTTTATTTACTATCAAAATGTGGACCACTTTCTTGATTTTAATTGTTTAGTCAAAGTTTTGCCTACTCAAACAATTGTCCAAATTTTTCTTTTTCTTTAGATCGATTTAAATAATTTCAGCTTTTAACAACTGACTGAGTCCTTGTTTATGTTTCAGTTTATGGTAAATGTAGTGCTTTCATCCACCTCGAGATCCTGTTGAAATATAGATTTTTGCATTAGCCATGGTGCTGTATCGTGGTGAGTGAGCAGCTTCGTTAAAGCCTAAATTTAGCTGGCGAACCCCCTTTTTAATCTCGCTTTGTGATACAGGCCTGTGGTGTCAACACACAGTCAGGATAGTTGGACACATCTGAAGAAGCCATGTCTTGTTTATACATCCAAAATGACTTAATCCACACCAACCTTTAACCTTTGCTTATTTTATTCATATCGGCGCAAAGATTTCATTAAACTAAAGTAATCCCTCAAAACCGTAATGAAGTGGCTTTCTTACGATCTTTAATTTCTGCAGCTCAGGGTGTCTTTGTTGGACAGGACAGCAGATCATTTTAACTCCTGTGATGTGTTAAATGTAATTGCGTATACAGTTTAAAAAAACAAAAAGACTGGTGATGTGAAGTCTATCAGTTTGAAGATTGTTTCACATCAGTCACATTTAGAGGTGTATTAGATCATCTCCTTAAATCTTTAGTTGACTCTTACAGGACATCATTTACTGGACTCTGGACACAGTGTCTTTTTTTTTTTCAATTTCTTTTTTCAATTTTTTTTTTATTTTATTTTTTTTAACCCTAATCCTGCTTGTTTGTTTTGTGCACTAGGCGCAGTTGTGTAGCAGTTGAGTATTGCTGGTTAGCTGTTAAGGTGGCGTGTTTCTCTGCTGAGTGCTTGGATGTATCCAGTATTCTCCAGAATGCTCCTGTGACTGCCAGTGGTACGGTTGCTACAGTCTCACCCTTTGTAAGATGAAATGTTTTTTCCCATATGGCTATGGATGACAAATGTAACTTTCATTAAAGATTTGGTGTTTTGTCTAAAATGGTCTCTTCTTTTATTACTCACTTATTTTGGGTGTACATTTACTGCTTACAAGTGGTACTTGGCAACTGCATGCTTCAGAATTGGATATATAAGCAGAGGTGGAAGAAGTATTCAGATCCTCCACTGCAGTAAAACTACTAATACCACACTATGAAAATACTCTGTAGGATTTTGAAGTCCTGCATTCAAAATCTTAGGTAAAAGTATTTTATCAGCTAAATGCATTTAAACATATAGTATTGATTGTGCAGTAAAATGTTCCCAGTCAGTGTTTTCCTAATAGATCTGATGTTTCTGGATTAATGTTACTGCTGTATTAATGTGTATGTTGCATTTTACTGCTGTAGATGTTTGAAGTTGTGCTAATTTTAACTCCCTTTTTATATACTGTTGGGTGGTTTAATCTACAGCAATGCATCATATCCTATAAAATCATGTTTGTAGCGTCTCTGTCCTGTGAGAACCACGTATCTATAAAGAGTCAACTTTTGATGGAGTCCGATAAAGAGTTAAGTTTAAGAAGTGGGAACATTTTCTCAACACAGACATCCTTCAGTTTATCACAAACCTTTAAAATCAACACATCTGAAGATGCATGGAAAAACATCTGAAAAGTAACTAAATCTGTCAGACAAATATTGTGGAGTAGTAAAAAGTACAATATTTACCTCTTGAGACGTAGTGGAGTAGAAGTATGCAGTAGCATGAAATGGAAGTACTTTAGGGCTGCACGATATGAGGATAATATGCGATATGTAATAAAGTTTATGAATACTGCGAAATAGATTAATTGTGAAAAATAAACAGCTATTAAAGTACTCGGCTCTGCTGCTTTCAGTAGTCTGCAAAAATACCACAAACTGCATAATTGAATTTAAAACAAAATAATTTCCAACATTCTTTCTATGAACAATTTGAAAATTGGCACCACTAAAAAATAAAAAGTAGTTTTCTACTGAAAGCAATCTTTGAGTGTCTTTTGCGATATGTTGCAGCCTTTCGCGATGTTTATTGCGCCAGTTGATATTTCGATGATTAAAATATATATATATATATATATATATATTGTGCAGCCCTAAAATAATCAAAGTACAAGTACCTCAAATCTGTCCTTAAGTACAGTACTTGAATTAGGTTTATTGCCAAGTAGGTTCTTACATACAATAAATTAACTTTGGACTATTGATGTATAACAAACATTAAGAGAAAATGACTAACAATAAAAGCAAGTATTATAAATATACAATAAAAATATGGAAAGATACTATAAACATGTCCAATATATATGAATAAAAATGAAAAAGCTGGGCAGTTTTTAGAAGTGGTAAATGTAAATTGCCAGCAAGAAAAATTAAACTTTTTTTAGGAGGTATTCTTAGACAATCATTCATTACACGGCAACGTGTTTATTTCTATGGTTTATTTAGTGTTCAGGCGTTGGTTTTCAACCGGAAGTAATTATTTTTACTTGCTTGCTATGTATCTATGGCTAGCTGTAGCGTTAAAAATATATTAGCGTTACCTCAAAAAATTTATAGCTTCGGGTTTCAAATTCGAAAGGATTTAAATTAAGTTATTAACAAATGTGGTTTAAATGTAGTTTCATCTAGGCCTGACGCTGTGTCAGAAGTTAAAAAAAACTTTATTTTACTTTTTTTTTTAAATATATAATTTTAGTTTTCATTCTGATCTAATGTGCCTTGTATTTTAAGAGATGTTTATTGACGTCGTGGTTTTTCTATGCCTTCATGTTTGTAAATGAATCAACTTCAATAAAATAAAAAAATAAAAAAATAGAAGAAAAACCGGAAGTAGAATCCATTTTGCATAAACAAACTAAACTAAACTGGATGGGTTCAAGCATATTCGCTGTTGGTGGATTCTCTGCGTTGAGCGCTTGTAAATCGACGATTTTATGTTAAAAAGAAAGAAAAAAAAGCCCGGCTACCTAACTAACAGTCAGCTGATTCATTCACATGACTGCCCTTTCTAGTTTTGGACCTGTTTACCGTTGAAAAGTCTCCGTATAATCTGTTTTACACAACGGGACCATCATGTCAAAGTTAGTTTAGAAAGCGCACGGAGAAGATGACTAGCTAGCTTGCTGAGGATATCGGGGACTTCCACAAAGAGCTGGCTAACTGTTAGTAATGACAACACTCTGAGTCCACACAAAGAGGAGCAGCCAGACAGGTTAGCTAAGCAGCTCCAGCGTTGTTGGTAAGTTGTTTTCTGTGTCAAACCTTGCAGCTGACCAAAACACACCTCTGTCTCTGACCATCATTTTCCTCTTCGGTTTAAGAAATTAACCTCATTTAAACAGCTGTCATTTAAATGTTCCGTTGCTTATAGTCCGACATAATATCTGATTAAAAAATACACATTTAGGTGTACGATCCACTTCATAATTGCATACAGTCCATTAACCAGAAACAACTCTTCTTTTAAAGCCAACCTTTAGATAACGTTAGTCATTTTAATTTTTTTTAGGCTGTTATCCACCAAGTGACATGAGATGGATGGCGGCGGGGCACGTTGGGAAGCGATTCTAAAAGACATTTAATAGAAATAAAGTTGTTGTGTAGATCAGTGTGCGCGGTCAAGTCAAAAATGTCGGGAAGCGTTTATGACTTGTCATTGCCTTAAGTGCGTATTTGTGATGATAAAACAAATTTTTGAAAGATGTTAAGTAAAAGAAAATATCGTCACCTTCCTAAAATAATGGCCTAAGTCATTTTTTCAGGGTTTTCAGAAAACACAAAAAACTAAACGGCCTGAGTCACACGCTTGACATAGGTCATTACTAAAGGTGTAGAATCACGTGACTTGTTCAACTGAGGATGTAGGCAATTTTACCGGAGGTGGCCAGCACCATGGGGAGATGATTTAGGCAAAAAAAAACTTATTATTTTAGGAAAGTGACGATATGCAATTTTGTTATGTTTCAGTGAGTGCATTAATGCTTCTTTCTGATTTTTTTACTTTTCTTCTGTTCTCAGATGTGCCGTTCACGCCAGTAGATTTTTGTGTGTGTTTACGGTCTCAAGGAATTTGCAAATATCCAGCAAAATGAGTCCAGAGGGGAAGAGGCTGTTAAACATCGTTGTCCTAGGCTTCGGCTTTATGTTTATGTTCACTGCTTTTCAAACATGTGGCAATATAGAGGTAGGTTGGATATACCAATGCACATCCCAGATTGATCCCACACAACTTCAGATAAGAGAAGTCTTCAGTCCTAAACTGTCCTCTTTCTGGATCTTCACAGCAAACCGTTATCAAGAGCTTCAATAACACTGAGTTCCATGGCAGCGGCTACACAAGGTAGGTATCCTTAGATTACGTTTTAAATGTTGGTTTTCATCTGATGCTACAGTACACACTGTCTGTGCAGATGTTAGATTGAGCACAACATGTCGGAGACTTTCTCAGCACCGATACAGACCTGGTGGCACCTTCTATAATCAAATCTTTCGCACTCATTGAAATCCTTGAAGGGTAATTTTAGTAATCTTAGGTAAACCATTTTAGGGAACAAATGTTACTCTGAGTTGCAAGAAACATCCTTCATGCAGGCGGACCGTCAAGACTTATAGACAAAGGGGAGACAACATTTTTCAAATTGGGACCCCTTATCCAACCCACTCCAGCACCATAGACCTTTGCATGGGCCCCCACTGGGCCTGACAGCTGGCATAGACTGTATGCATGGACGGCTGGCCTGTCTACATGACCTTTTAATCTTACCACTTAAAAGAATAAGGAAAATATTTGAATGCACAAGGGAAAATCCATCCCCCAAAACTCATAATTCTTTGCATAAATCACAAAGCATCTCAAGTTCTCCATGGGCTGCATAGTGTACACATTGCCCTTTACTGTACACATTAACTGCCCTGCTGTCTGTCACTTGTAGCATGGCCATCATCTATGGAGTTTTCTCTGCATCCAACCTGATCGCCCCGTCAGTGGTGACCGTCATTGGACCGCAGCTATCAATGTTTTTCAGCGGGCTTTTGTACAGGTAAGCTTACAATCACTAACACATCCCCTACAGTGTCCCTTTCGTGCAAATTCAGACTTCTAATGTCTCCTAATGTTGTTTTCTACAGTGGCTACATAGCCATGTTCATTTACCCGTACACGTGGAGCTTCTATACAGCGTCTGTGTTGGTTGGTATAGGAGCAGCAGGTAAAGAGACATTATCTAAAGACCACTTCCAATAAGGGAACAGGCCTTCTCAACGTTTGTATCTTCAGATTTTTCCTTTTTGTGTTTTAAGTCTTGTGGACAGCTCAGGGAAATGTGCTGGCCATCAACTCCACTGATAACACCATTGGAAGAAACAGTGGCATATTCTGGGCGCTGCTGCAGTTCAGGTGAGCATTTTTTTTTTAACCAGCATGTACCTTAATCTGATTTAATGAAGAACTGTGTTGTTTGGTGTACACCTTGAGTTTTGAATGCAGCATTTATTTCATCTCTCTGCAGCTTATTCTTTGGAAATCTATACATATACTGTGCCTGGCATGGACACGTTCACATAACAGGTAGGAAGCAAGCTGTGTTTTTATCTAATCTCTGCCACATGCATTTATTTCTTTGCATAGAGTTCAGCTCCCATGCAGACTTCTCATAAGGAGTTTCATTTTAAGCGTGTGACTCATGCTGTGTGTCTCAGACAAGGACCGCCAGACGGTGTTCATCTCTCTCACGGTTATCAGTCTGGTGGGTTGCTTCCTCTTTTTTCTGATCCGGAAGCCTGACCCTGAACCTGTTGCTCCCTCGGAGCAGTCGCAGTCGCTGCTGCAGGCTGAATCCTCAGAGAGCTTCTCCACAGCCAGGTGAGTGTTCTCAGGAGTCATGGAAAAGTCCTGGAAAATGATAAACTTCATCAAAATGTCTTGGGAAAGTTTTGAATGCGCAACAAAATCACGATCAGTTTACCTGGATAAATAAAGGTTTAAAAAAAAAAAAAATGATCGGGTTTCTGTATAAACTTTCACTTTTTTTGTCTGAGGTCAGGGACAAGGTAAATAAGAACCTGGATGATCTTCTGTTTAGTCTTCAGATGATAAATCAGGCTCAACAGTTTGAAGATCAGAGACTGAAACCCTGAAATTAAATAACCACGAAGTTAGACTTCAAGTGCAAGCTTCAGACATATTAAGTGATAATGCAAAGCGAAAAGGAGCCACTCAATGCTGAATGGGGAGGATATTATCATATTATTGTTATATTATTATAACGACCACAGAAACACTGCTTTGCAATGTGAAGCTTGGCACTCATCCTCCACCAGCATCAAGACGTTTGTGCTGATGTGTGTCTAGAAAATAAAGAAAAAGCAGGAAGTGACGTGATAAATGTCACAACTTAAAACCATATATACACATATACACTAAAGTATTGCGCTTGTGATCTTCAGACATAATACCAATGATAACCATATATTACATTTATTTATTTAGCACTTTTCAAAACCGATGTTACAAAATGCTTCACAAGACAATAAATATATATATATATATATATATATATATATATATATATATATATATATATATATATATATATATATATATATATATATATATATATATATATATATATATATATATATATATATATATATATATAATCGCCACCTTGACTGGTGGCTGCAATAAGTTCAGTTTCCCACAGCTTGAAGTCCATTGAAGAGCGTCCCTGTTGAATTAAATGTGTTGCTCGATTGCAGGGTACGATTTATTCTGTCTGATGTATAATTTGGCTCCCAAAGACACCTGTGGATTCCAAGATATGTTGCGATCAGCACAGCTGTGTTAATTGACTTCACAGGGACTCTGGAACTCACCACTGATCAGAGATATTTATTGCATCATTGCTGTTAAGATGGGGGCCCAGGATGTGTAGCAGGGCTCCTGCTTGAGACTCTTTTTTATAAATAACAGAAATAGAAATGTCCTGGAGAATATTTTTTTTAAAAGACCGATTGTAGCCTCGGTCGTTCCCACTAGGAGCAGGAATGATTTTTTTTCTTCTTTCTTCAGTGGAACAGTACTGGATGAGACAGGTGACCTTTCACTGTAAATGCTATCCTTTGTAGTCTTTTCCACATTTGTCTTTGAAACTGCTGTGATACAGTCGCCACGACAACCCAGTCCGGTTTAGGGATGAGTTGGAAGTTAAAAGTGAAACTGTCCAAGAAAAGACATGAGCCTGTGAAATGTTAAGGGGAAAAAGATCTATCTATCTATCTATCTATCTATCTATCTATCTATCTATCTATCTATCTATCTATCAGCATCATAATGTCTTTCCCTCTTTCAGCTCTCCTGATGTAGGCCTCGGCTCACAAGCTCTAGATGCTTTTGGTAAGTTTCTACTGAAATCCCCTCCACTTCATGAGCCTCTAACCCTTAGTGTAACACGTGTTAACATCCACCTTGTTTTCTGCAGTGAGAGCGTGTAAAATGTTTGGCACCAGAGAGATGCTGCTGCTGAGCCTTTCCATAGCATACACAGGTGGGTGAGATGAGAAGACGTTACAGGTATGGAGGATGAGTTTAAATTTGGAGTTTGGATTCATGCATTGTGCTGTGTCTGCTCTGTCAGGCCTGGAGCTCACGTTCTACAGCGGGGTGTACGGGACGTGTATCGGAGCCATGACCCGCTTCGGCCAAGATGCAAAGAGTTTGATCGGCATCTCTGGCATCTGCATCGGCGTAGGCGAGATCCTAGGTGAGTCCTCGGTGTCCTTTCTTTACCTTATTCCTGACAGTGGTGGAAGAAGTATTCAGATCCTTTACTGCAGTAAAAGTACTAATGCCAGACTGAGAAAATACTCTACTACCTGCATTCAAAACCTTACTTAAAAATATGTAAGTAGGATCAGCTAAATGTACTTAAAGTATGTATTGTGCAGTAACATGTTCCCTGTCATTGTTTTCCTATTTTATCTGATGTTTCTGGATTAATATTACTGCTGCATTAATGTGTATGTTGCATTTTACTGCTGTAGATGTTTAAGGTTGTTGTGCTCATTTGAACTCCTTTTTATTTACTGTTGAATCCATGTATCAATCGTTTTTTTTCAAATTACTATACAAATAAGATACATATCATTTAGAAAAACAAATGAACAAATAATACACAGATATGGTTGGCTAGTTTAATCTACAGCAGCGCGTCACATTCTATAAGATCATCATATGTTTGTAGCGTTGCTGTCGTGCGAGAACCACGTATCTTTAAAAAGTCAACACTTTTCATGGTATCAGGAAGACAGTCCTGTTTTCAGCTTTGTGACGACGATGCGTTTTTTGCCACCGGATCCAAGAGGCTTTCACAAAGCCGATCACAAACAGTCAACATCAACACATCTGGAGATACATGGTTTTCGCTGGACAGGAAGGGGATGAAAAACTGTCATCTGAAAAGTAACTAAAGCTGTCAGGCAAATATAGTGGAGTAAAAATATCCAGTATAAAGCTGCAGAAAATGGATACTGGAAATATGGAGGCTAAGGAGGATAATGGAAAATGAATACCCAAGTAAAGTACATTAATTGAAATTTGTACTTTGCTTGAATCAGAATCAGGTTTATTGCCAAGCAGGTTTTTTACTACGCTGTCACATGAAAGCACTACAGAGAGAACGAGGGAATGACGTTGATGAATGTCACGAGGCAGCAAATGATTCATTTCCTTCCTCCTTGTGCTCTGTCTGGCCAGGAGGGGGCGTGTTCGGGATGCTGAACAAGTGCAACAGGTTTGGGAGGAACCCAGTGGTGCTGCTGGGGCTCGTCACTCACTATGTCGCCTTCTATCTGATTTTCCTCAACATTGCCAGCGACGCTCCTATCGCACCGGAGCCAGGGACAGATCTGCAGGCCTACTTCACCCCCAGGTACAAAGACCACAGCTGGGGAGGCACTGTTCATACCTGAGGGGTAGTTCCACTGGTTCCCCTAGGTTAGTGGAAGACTTTTAGGTGCACGTATTTGCACGTGAGGGGGGTTTAGGGGTCTTCCCTCAAGAAAATTTTGTGTTTTTTTAATATAAAAAAAAAAGAAGGAATTTTACATCATTTTGGACCATTGTTATTACCATATCTGTTTCTAAAACATTGGAACAGCTAGAGGAGATAATAAATAAATAAATAACCTGTAAAAAGCTTAAAGACAAAACGTGCTAAAGAAGTCCAAAAGGCCCGTAGTCACATTCATTTGGCTTAGGTGCTGCCCAAAACGGCTTGGGTTCTGCGTCTCAGCCTTATAATGGCAGGGGGAAAAAATTGAATATGTTGGCACAGATTTGGATGTTTATAAATAAATCTGACTTGTGGAAATCCACAAAGACAAATCTGCAGACTAGCCTGATCAGGCTAGTTTTCAGGCTGAACCAGTCAATCTGTCACACTGAAACCCTATTTCCTCCAAAGTTCCTCTTTCTTGCTAGCCTGGATGCCAGCCAAACTTAGCTCCGCCCACACAATTTGAGGTCGGGAAGTTAACATTCTGACTAGAATCTGAGTATGACCGAGTCAGGCTACTTTCCTGCTGCACTGTGAACATGAGTAAGTTGACAGTTCATGTCAGATTGATCATATTTGGCCTGCACATTATTCCAGTCCGTTAATTAGAGTTTTAAGTTTACTGCAGTGAAAATAAAGTTTGGCTGTAAGATAAGATAAGACTTTATTGATGTCACAATGGGGAAATTCACTTGTCACAGCAGCTCAAAGTTAGCCTGGATGCCAGCCAAACTTAGCCCCGCCCACAAAATTCGAGGTCACATTCTGACTAGAATCTGAGTATGACCACGTCAGGCTAGCTAAATACAGCACATTACATGAATACAAAAATACACGTTAAATATAAATAGAATAGAAAGATACACAAAGAAAGGAAAAAAAAATAGAACAAAAAATAAGAAGAGAGTAATAACGGTAATAAGAGTTATTATACTTACAGGTGGGGAGAATATACTGTATATACAGATGAATATGAGATGGCACATTGCACAGGTCACAGTAAGATATACAGACTAATAAATAAATAACTATAAATAGTGCAGAATATTTTGAAGTGTTGGTCTGATAGAATCAAATTTAAAGAAACCAATGTCCAGGAAGGTGTTTATCAGAGATACCAAAAAGGAGCATTTCTGTCATGTGGAGGATGCTAAAATCAAAGATAAAAGTCTGAGCTCAGTGCTGTCAACATGTCTCTTTTGCTTTGTTGATTTGTAGGGATTTTGTTTGTTTTGTTTCACTCTCTATACCAGATGTTTAACGTGATCTGTGCTTGATTCCTCAGGTCTGGGTTTCACAGTTCTTAAGCCTGATCTTATTAGCTCGGAGTGGCTTTGTGAAACTGTTTAATCCAGATTTAGTTTGATACAACATAAGACCAGCTTACTCTGACCCCCCTCCCACCACACACCCCTCTCTGATGTTCCTGAATCAGTGTATTCATGACTTGATTACATGATGTCTTTTTTTATTTATTTTTCTATGGTTACCGTCTGTGTGTTGCGGCTCAGTGTCGGCGTGGCTTTGCTCTGCAGCTTCCTGCTCGGTTTTGGCGACAGCTGCTTCAACACGCAGCTCCTCAGCATCATCGGCTTCACCTTCCGCGACAACAGCGCCCCCGCCTTCGCCGTCTTCAAGTTTATACAGGTGGGTTTCAGACGCAGCTCACTGGGGCCATATTAGGGCTGCACCATATGAGGAAAATAGGCCATAACGTTGTTGAATATCACAGTCATGATATTCCTTGAGATAAATAAACCAATATTAAAGTGTACTCAATTCTGCCTTTCTGCTGCTTTCAAAGTGTTCTGCTAAAATACAACAAATTGCCTGTTGAATTTAAAACAAACAAAACAAAATAATTTCCAACATTCTTTTATTGAACAAATGGAACATTGAACCAAATATAAAATGCACCACTTAAAAAAGAATGACACACACTACATACATTTTAGTATAGTTTTCTATTATATTTTCTTTTTACTAACACAAAAAATCACTAAAAGAAATAGTGTCTTTTGCGATGTTTTTATTGCGGCAGTTGATTAAAAACACAAAATATTGTGCAGCCCTAGACGATCTCATAAAATAAGTTAAAACATGGAATAGAAAATGTGTAAAAAGATATTTGGTTCAGTTTCCCCCATGGGTGTTTATGAGTTTAAATATCCTTCATTCAACTTCACAATTTAATTGTAACATGTGTTATATATATATTTTTTTGCTGCAGTCCATCATGGCCGCTCTGGCCTTCTTCTACAGTAACTACCTGCTGCTGCACTGGCAGCTGCTCATCCTGGTCCTGATGGGCTTTCTGGGCTGCGTGACCTTCTTTTTGGCCGAGTGGAAGGCCGAGTCCAGGAGGCGAGAATCAGACTACGACAGCATCTGATGCTCGTCTGGGGAGGAGGAAGAGGGCACAGCTGGAGGTGTTTCGCTCTCTCCACAGCTGGAAGAATCAACAAGCGATGATGATGATGATGATGATGATGATGACGAGGATGATGATGAACTCATGCCAGCCTCTGCAAACTAAGACAGACACTGTGGTATGTAGAATCCTGGCAGTGGCTGCAAAAAAAAACCCATTAATATCCATCTTTATCTGTAACTAAACTCCAAAGGCATGAGGAGGAACTGTGAGCACACCAGAATAATATACAGTACCTCATTTTGGCTTTCTATCTTATTATTTACTGCACATCAATTTGAAAAAGAATCCAAACAAATTATGGACATACTTTAAACAGATGTTACTGAGGCATGATAGATAAAGATGTGTTAATAAGAACAACAAAAAGTACTTTTGATTTGAGGGCCTGCCAGCAATGATATAAAGGGGGGGGTGGGTAATGCATCCCACTACTAGTGCCTGTGTGAAGAAATCCTGAGGAATAACACTGACTTTATT
This sequence comes from Perca schrenkii, assembly GCA_025617405.1. Lineage (NCBI taxonomy): Eukaryota > Metazoa > Chordata > Actinopteri > Perciformes > Percidae > Perca > Perca schrenkii. The sequence continues at coordinate 23,381,049 of CM046801.1, forward strand.
GTGAATAAGCTGTAGATTTAAAGACAAAACCTGACAGCCTGTTTTTTTTAAGAATACGTTGCTTAGCTCCCGTGTTGGTACTCCTGCCCGCGTTCTCCAAACTGGGGGCGTGCCGACCCCCAACTACTGTAGGAAAGGCACTGACTATGGAGAAGTACCCTCGTAAAACCCCACTTCAAAAAAAAATCCAAAGTAACCTTTAAAGACAGCAAATTAGAATTATAAGAAATTGAACTTTTCATTTTTTATTTGTGAGTGTGACATTTTCACCCTCAATTCTTCTGCTGTGCTGGTTTTTTTTTTTCTTTTCTTTTTTTTTACTTCTTGTTCCTTTTATGATGCACCTTCAGTGCTATATAATTGGTTTAGTTATAATAAGATCCAGATGACTGCATTCCAGGAAACCTCACATAATCAGAAGTGGGTGACTGCCTTCAGTTCAAATGAAATTAACAGAGGCTGTTTGGTTTGTGCCAGAAAAAAGAAAAGAAAACACTTCTTTGTTTACCTCCTAATATGAAGAATGTTAAAAGGGGAAAATGGAGATGACAAGATGGTAAAAGTTTGTTTCACATTGTTGACAACATGCAACAATAGTTTTAGTTTTTAGCTCCGCTAGCAGCTCGGCTCTAGAGATCCAGTCAAGTCGTTCCACCACTTTGGTTCAGAGGGAAATATCTCCAAATGAAACTTGGTTCAGACATTCAACTTCTTTACGAGATTAATTTTAATCACTTTAGTGATGATATAAAATCTTGCAAGTGTCTTTAAAGGGATACTCCAGTGATTAAGTTTTGCTAAAGTTAGAGGACAGAATGGTCAATATTGAAGCAGCAGGCAGGTCGGTCAAGATCCAATATGCTGATTCCTACACTCCCCATAATGCAATGTAATGTCGTATGTGTCTACGTCTATGTTACGGGCTTACTGTTAAAGCTACCATGAGGAGTTTTTGACCACTAGAAGTTCTATTCTAGTACAAGCATTTTGTGAGGGGGGGGAAAAAAGAGGTAAATCTCTCACAAATTGCAACAGAAAATCTGACAGAAAAATGTTTATTACTCATAAAAGTCTCATCTATATCATATAAAAAGTCCTAAGAAATCCAAGTGGTGGAAAGTATTGAAAAATACTGAAATTGGTGATGCCAATTTCCCATTGCAGCCCATGTTAAGGGGAAACACTGCAGGTGAATAGGGAAATATTTTAACTAACAGATATCAGCATGAAACTTCCCAAGTTGATTACTTACATTTCTTAGGACTTTTTAAAATGTGATAGATGAGACTTTTATTAGACTAGATCAGATGAAAGAGTTTATTTTGCAATTTGTGTGTGGTCATGTTGCATAATGCCTGTACTATTCTGTTTATATCATGTACTGTATATGTGCGAGCACGGAGACGCCAACAAACGTAGCAATATGCCAACAAAAGCAATACGGAAGAGGACTGTTAACTAGTAAACATAGATGGAAACAATGCTGAATGCCAAATACTTGAAAAAGTCTGCTTTGCAAATGTTTTAGGAGGAAGGAAATGTGTTTGTTAAACCTCGAGGACGCACAATGAGCAGGACTAATCATGTTGAGTAAATTAATTTTGATTTGTAAAATCAGTGGAGTGCCCCTTCTCAACAAAAAGCGGTGAACTTTAACTTTTATCTTTCTTACAATTTTCTTCCTTTTGCGATGACCTTTAGAGCCTCACAAAGCTGCTGGCGTGGCTGTAGACTCTCTGTCTTGTTCTTTTCTTATTAATTAGCGCTGTTGTAAACTGATCGGACAAACACAGTGCTAAATACAGGCCTTATGACGTGTCATACAGCTTTATGTATTGTTGAGGTGGGAAAGGGCAACAAGGAACTATATCTTAGATGCTGTAGGTTTTTTCTTTTTTTCTCCTTTTTGTTTAAAGTGTCAATTTATGAATTACAGCACATTATTCTAGTTAATTTATTGCTAAATGAAACATAAAGAGTTGTGTTTTGCTCAAGTTTTGTTTCATGTTGCAAATGCAATGGAGGCAATCAATCTCAAGGATATTAAGGGAAATGCATGTGTACTATGAAGGTGATTTTATACATGAATGTTGTAATTAAGATTGGTACTCGATCTTTCGCTTGCGTGTTTTTGTCAATAAAATATTATTTTTAATATTAGTTGTGTGCGTTACCTGGATAAACCAAAAACTGTATCTCATATATATATATATATATATATATATATATATATATATATATATATATATATATATATATATATATATATACACACACACTTTCCTCACCACTTCTTGCAGGCAATCAACATGGCTCTTACTGTACATATTGGATAATGTGATAAGAGATGTGGTTGACTGGTGTGTCTAAATATAGGGCACTAGGATTACACATCTTTTTTTGTTGAAAGTCAGGGCCTTAGTATGACATCTCTGGATAGGAGCAGCTACAGTTTACAGCAATGTCACAAATTGTAATTTGACATGTGAAAGCATCCATTGTGTTAACATTATTTTGCTTCCAGTGAAAATACACATACAAACAACAATGTAAAATAGAAAAAGAATAAAAATACAACTTGAAGACATTGTGGGGTAGATTTGAAGTTTTTTGGGTTTTATTTTTTTAGTTCAGGCTAGTAATAACAGTATTAAGATGTTTTTTTTTTTCAATCATTCTTGAAATCAATCTTTATTAATTAAAAATAATCCCAATAAAATAAGAAGATTGATAATGAAATATATTTATGGTCTGTATTTAGGAAATCCGACACTTATTTCCCATTCTTTGAACCCAGCATAATTGCCGCTTGTTGCCTAGTGACCGGTAAAGCTGCGAGAGATCCCAACGTGGGAATCCGGAGAGGGAAGTGGCGTCAAGCGGGAATCCATGCTAAATACAACATCCTGTCACAACCTGAAAATAAAAGCCTTACTGTTGTGAGAATTCCACAACAGGCCAGTGGTGGAGACATAAAATGTATGGAACAGTGGCGATTTCTTTAAGACTGCAAGGGAAGCTCAGCTTCCCCTAAAATGTCTAAAATTTAAATGGTCAAATATGTACTATTTTGTTAACATTTTATTGACTAAAATGCGTTAGAATACGTTCATCTCAAAGACGAGTTGGTTCAGAATTGGCTGACTCGATTTCCTTCTTATACATTCCTTCAAGCAGAGCTCAGCTCAGTCCCATCGCGGATTTTACAAGTCTAGTTGAAAGACGAACTGCTGCAACCTGTTTCTTGGTATTTGCCTGGCGAAATTGCTAGCCAATTTTCATCATACATTTCATACAATTATACACCACATTCCTTGTTTCAGTTTAACCAAATTCCTACATTTATACATCAAGTTTAATATCGTTTTAGATCGTTTGTTCATTCATTCATACAGTAGGCTAGGCTAGTGTTGTAGGGGTGAACTAGCCAGCTAGCAAACTGCACACAATGGCAGACAATGCTAATATTGTCGACCTGATTTTGGCGAAGCCATTTTAAAGTCTTCCTTACGAGGAGAAACTTAGAATTAAACAGCAGGGTTAAATCAACACTTAAGATTGATTTAGTGCAAAAGACAGGGCAAAGTAACAGGTATGTTCAGCTCTCCTGGTATGACAAAGTTAGCTGGCTGTGCTGTGACAGAAATGTACTGCTGGCCATTCCTCTTGATGAAACCTTCCCATGGATATTATAAATTCTTATAATAATTACATTATTAGTTATTATTATATAATTAAATTATTGCATTACTATTATATATATATATATATATATATATATATATATATATATATATATATATATATATATATATATATATATTATAATATTAACATAAATAAATGGACAATTTATATGATTCAGGCCAAAAATGAGCTTCCCCTCTTTGAATGACCAGCAGCCGCCACTGGTATGGAATTATATCTCTAAATGCCGTTTTCTCAAAAAGAGACATGCATCTCCTCTTCAGTAGAACTTATAACACCAAATTTTACAGTTTTATTCATATCAATATTTATATTCAGTGGGGTTTGTTCATATATCATGCATAGCCTGATTTATATATAAAACAATGTAGAAATTGATCCAGTTTTGTGTACTGCAGCATTTGCATATTTTTTTACATTAAATGTTTTCCCTTATCCCCTTTAGTGTCTTGCCTTAAAGCAAAGCCGGTCTACCTATATTAGAAATTCTTTGCTTTTTTATAAATTGTCTATGTTTTTTACTTAGAAGGGTAATTCACTGTACTTCCGGTAAATGCGTCAGTTTTGACGCAGCTGCGGTTGCTGTTTTCTCTTGAACATTATTACATTCTACAAACAGCCACAGGGATTGTCGCTGCCAGTGGGATGCCGGACACAATTAATAACGTTAGAGAAAGACCAAAGCTACATTCATTTTTTGCTTTGTCATATATATTTTCGCTATTAATCAAGACAGGGGTCGTCACAAGCGGAATAAGTTAGCTAACGTTAAAATATAGCTTAACTTTAATTTATTAACAGTTGTGTTCTCACCCGCAAAGAAAAATGTCGGAGGAGAACATTAGCTTGTTTCAGTTGTTGGATTTAGCCATCGGGACACCCCAGAGAGGAGCTGTCAACTTCAGCGCCCTACACGCCCTGCTCCACGCTGTGCTCAGGCAGCTGGATATCCCGGAGATGAAGACCCCGTTTAGGGACACTCCTACCGGCGACATACACCCTGATGCTCTGGTGGGTGACCACCAGAGCATCACCACTCCCCAACTGGACCACGAGACAGAGGAGGACCAGCACCAGGTGCACAGGGACATTTCCACGGTGGAGCAGGAGGTTCAGCCAGACATCGATTTACAAGAGCGGGCAGCCTCCTCTTCATCTCCGACCCCCTCCTTCGGTCCCGCGGCAACCGACCAATGGAGGCTGCTGTCCCGCATCCAGACCTGCGAGGACGGCGTCGCCAAGGTGAGAGCAACGACTCAAATATTAACTGAGGCCTAATACACAATTATACTCCCCAAATTGAGTTTGAGTTTATTTATGAAAGGGTACAGCGCAAATTAATAAAACACATGATTTCCCATGGGTTAAAAAAGCCAGAAATTGACATTCAAAGTAGACTTTTATTCATATTTTCCAAAATCAAAGTGCAAACAAAGTGACAGATTCTAACTTTCTAAATCAGATTATCAATATTACACACACACACACACACACACACACACACACACACACACACACACACACACACACACACACACACACTTACTGTTACTGTTTTTGTGTTCTGTCTTAATATTTGGACAATTTGCATTGTGATGCTTTGGCAACATTGTCATTGAAACTTTCATGCCAATAAAGCCCCCCTGAATTTAATTAAATTGAGAAAAAATAATTACATAAATATACAGCAGTGGACAACAATAAAATATTGTACTAGAGTTTTTATCCCACTGTATAACTGCTACACTCACAAAATGGACTGCACATCATTCTAAAAACTTGAAGCTCGACAACAAGACTCCAGACCCAGATGCTCCAGACTGATAAACTCTCAGCACAATTCTATTTTTACTCAAATAGAAATTCTAAACAAACCATAATAAATAATGATTTACTTTATACACTTTAAATTGTCAATCCTTAAGATTTCAGATTGTAAGTGAAAACAATAGAATTCTGCTGAGAGTTTAGCAATGTGGAGCCTAGAAATAGAATGAATACCAAAATGTGTGTATGGTCTGGAGTCTTGTTGTTGATACATAAGCTTCAAGTTTTCCGAACTGTGTGCATATATAGTTAGTTCTGTGTGTGTAAAATGGAGAAAAACTGTATTACAGCATTTTTTCCAGGAATTTCACCACAGACCCCTGGTTCGTAATAATGCAAATTAGTCATGGGCTGGTATAACATTCTGACGGTATGATAACCTTCAGGAAAAATATCACGGTTTCATATCACAGCTTTAAAATGTATTAATTTTTGAAATGTCTGTGTAATAAAACATTTTTTTTCTACATTGAACACAATGTATTTTCAAACACACTGCACACTGGCAGGAAGAGGGATTTCTAAACTGCACTTTCTGTCCTTGAAGACTCATAATAAAAAAAAAAACTACTCATACCTTAGGAACGGTATGACAGAAAATGTTAGTGGTTTTGAAACAGTGACTTTTTCAAACCACGGAATACCTTGAAACCGGTAACCGGCCCATGCCTAATGGAAATATATAAATATTGCAATACATTCATCATTGGGCCATAGTCTCAATCACCATTGTGTCACCTCTTTCAGCGACAGTGACCTAACAGACATTTATTTCAATAAAAATCTTCAAGATTATCTGAATACTTCCTCCCCAGCCCTGTCAATTGAACTTGCGTTGGCCTTTTTGTCCCAATGGAAGTTCCAAATGTATACCACAATTTATTATATAAAAGTGGATATTGTTAATTGTTTCATACAAATGTGCTTTTAATATTAAGTTTGGTTTGGTCAGCAATCATACTACTACTACTGTACTTGGAGTGAAGCTGAATGTTTCAACCACTGTTATCCAATACTTTTAGCTAATTAGTTAAACTTTTAGCTATTTTAACAATTTAAAATACTTATACTGTTTAAACTACTTTTAGCTAATCATTCAAGCTGTCCAGTCATTACTTTCAGCTAGTTATTTCTCCCATTTATTCATTAGTTTTAGCTAAACGTCTGTGCTCGCTTGTTAACTGGTTTTCGCACACTCTTGCAACATGTAGTGATCATGTACTGTATATATGTGGATATAGTCATCCAATCAAATCATGATTTCTATTTTTTCAAATTTCCTGGCAACTGCAGAAGTACCCCGGCTTAGGAATCACCGATATACACTACAAATAGCCATAAGAAATAAGAAAAACTATTTTTCATCCCAGATCTTACTGAAATGTGAACTCAGTAAGAAGCTGCAGCACTGGAATGAGCTGTTAATGAGCTTGTCCTCTGCACAGTTCATTCAGTATTTTAATAAGGAGTTAAGGAGTTAAAATTCGGTTATATCCTTTAGTTTTCTTTGCACCTAAATGCACATTAAAAGGCGAATTCCTATCACACAAAACATAGGTGCGCACCACCCCAACTTTTAATTCTCACGACACTTAAAACTGAAACTATTATTTCCATTTTTGACTAATCTGAACTATATATTTTTTCAGTTAATCAATTTATTGTTTGCTCTGTATCTGAAAACAGGAGAAAATGCCATCACAATTTTCTAGAGCTCAAGGTGACATCAGCAGTCAATAACACAAAGAACTTCACTTAGGAATTCTGTAATGCAAATTTTACCAATTAAAAAGCTGGAAACTTCTATTTGGTCAGAATTTTTGTTTGAAAAATAATTTAAATGATTAATCAGTTTTGAAAATAGTAGCTGGCTAATTCTCTGTTGATCAACTAACCGATTTGCAGCTCTGCACTATAGATTATCGCCTATGTTAGGACACAATAATTCAGCATGTTAAGACATATTGATAGTCCTGGATAACACACTAGTCACACACTGTTTTCTAGTGTTGAAATGTGCAGCTGTGATAGTGGCAACACCCCAAGCAGTGATGTCACAACAGGCATTTTGCTGGGCTGTGACATCACTGATCAGGGGTGAAACATGCATCAACATGTTAACCCAGGTGAAGCGGCACAGCGGCATTTTAAATGTGATTTAGTGTTGTAATTCATCCTTATCCTGCTCACCCTTTTTGTTTGGTTAAATAACATTTTCTTTAAAGACTGAAAGACGTCTGAGGCAGCAGCTCTTATTCTTCTCATCCATGTCTGGCGTGCTGTGGGGAACTTTTAGGCGTGGTATTAAGCTGTTGATGACAGGACAATAGGAGATGGGCACCACCCCGACATCTCAAATGACCCCTGCATTACTCTGTTCAGGTTTCTGTCAGGCCGCTTCCAAGAAAGAATGGTGGGTCTTCAGTGTTCAGCAAATTGTCAGCTTTTATCTTAGAAAGACAAAGACTTTAAGTGAAGGAATGACATGAGTTGGATTGATGTTAAATAGGGCTGCACAATTAATCCCAATTTTATCGAAATCGCAACATGGACCAGTGCAATATCCAAATCGTGGGGAATGCCGGGTGATATTTTGTTAAACTACAAATCTCTGTCCTACAGACTAAAGAAAAAAATCTTTTTGGTACAGTTCTCAGTCTTCTCACACTATGATCATCAAAATGTTTTAAATTATAAAAAATGTCAATTAAAATGAGAATAATGATACAAAAATGATCATTCCCTCCAATATCAGGAATCATATCGCGATCGCAATATCAGTCAAAAAATAATCAATCAATTAGATATTTTCCTTATATTGTTTAGCCCAAGGTGGAGGTGTTCTTTGGGACACTGTCCAGACCTGTAGTCACCTTTTCCTACCCCCCTCCTCCTCCTCTCCGTCCGTGTGATAGGGGGTAATTAGTCCCCTGCAGAGAGGACTCTGGTTGTCAGGGGATGAATAGCTGTCAGGTGAAAAGCGGGACATCGGGCAGGAGCAGGTGCAGCCCGTCTGAATCATTCATGTCCTCTCTCTGTGGGCATCGTCCGGGTCAGCTGCCGTATCCGCTGACTTAACTATGGTGAGGTGACCCGGCCAGACTCGTCCACCAGTGTCTTCCTCTGAAGGCAGAACAGAACGGGGGGGGAGTGTGGGGGGTCAGGCCGTATGTCACGGTTCACCCATTAACCTGTCAGAGGATTTGTTTTCATAAAACATTAAAATGTTGACTGTGGAATGGGGCTGGGCGATATATATAGAAAATCAAATATCACAATATTTTTGACCAAATACCTCGATGTCGATATAGCGACGATATTGTAGGGTTGACTTTTGGTGCTTTTACAAAATATTTACACAAAGCCATTTGTGATGAATAATCATCAGTGATGTGGATATAATGACTAAGTGGGTAAAGGCAAATAATAGAACAGTTAGAACAGTCTGGAACTTCAGAAAATGACATCACTTGTAATGTGTAGGCTACTACTGTAATGTAGCCTTCAAAACCAGGAAAAGACTTATGTCATGTTACAATATTATGATATGCAAAATCTTAGATGATATCTAGTCTTATATCACGATATTGATATAATATTGATATGTTGCCCAGGCCTACTGTGGAACCCCCCTTCCCGTGGTGCCTGATGGGACTGTGAGAACAGCAGAGTGACGTTTGTGGATCAAAGTGCACCAACAGCCAGCCCCAGTTAATAGCTGACTGTTGGAACTGAGGCAACAGCTTGAAGAGTAACAGACAAAGCTTAAGGCTACTTCCTTGAGTTATGACTGCTGCCCAGGAGGTCATTTTTCTGGGCCTTATCTATGGGGCCTTATCTTTAAAGTACTTTTAAACCTTTTCAGAATTTTCCAATTGTAATTTATTCCAATGTCTCAATGTCAATTCCAGAGTCTCTTTCTAATATATCCCCCATCTCAATAGCCATCCCACCATATAATATATCCTTTTGCTTAGAGCTGAAATGAGAAGTTGATTAATTCTTCAGTCAGGGAAGAATCAGCTATTTTAAAAAGCAGTAATCATCAAAATAGCAAATATTTACTGGACCCAGATTCTCAAATGTAAATAGCTGCTGGTTGTTTTTGTCTTTAATAATAATGAATGAAATACTTTTGAGTTTGGACTGTTGGACGGACAAAGAAAAACTATTTTTCAGACTTTATGTTGAACTTTAGAAAGCTGTGATAGGTATTTAAAAAAAAATTTTTTTCTTCAAAGTATTGCTTTGAAAGATGAATCTATTAATTGAGAAAATAACTGGCAGATGAATCAATAATGAAAATAATTGTTAGCTGCAGCCCTACTACTGTGTGGTGCCCAGTGCCGACGTCAATCAACACGCTGTAAAACAAACCTCCGTTCTGTCAGTGCTGCAGTTATTAAAACTATCCATAAAGAGACACTGGGAGAAGAGAAGTATTGAGAATATTATCATATATAGATATGGAGGAAAGCAAAGCATCATTTTGAAGACAGCCAGCAGATGATGGCATCAGGATTCATGTTCTCGGCCATTGTCCTCTGTAAATCCTCTGCACAGCCCTGCAGTGAGCACATTTCTTATTGTATAGTTTTCTTTACAACTGTGATATATGGACATTTGACATTATTATATACTTAAAAAGTGCATAGCCCACCTCCACAAACACCAGACCAATATACACATTTTTTTTTTTACACATATACACATTTTAATACTTAAATTACATAGATTTTTTTACTTTTAAAATTTGTATCAGGTATATTTATTTTTAAAATGTTTTCTTGTATTTCTAATTATTATTATTTAGTACACACTAGCGTTTTAAGCGCAGCCTTAAGAGTACGTCACACTGCATTTCACTAAGCTTATTGTTCAGATAAAACCCTTACAAAAACAGTACTAACTGGGTCTGTTGCCACCTTGGAAATCGTCTCTTAAAATGATTCCTGGTTTTAGGTTTCACTCACAGAAATCACAGAAACCTGTAAACTGAATCTGATGATGTTTTTAAACCTAAGACTGAGTACCAACACTTGCTTCTGGGATTATGTCGCTGATTATAATGATGATGACAGAGATGCAGACAATTTTTAGAGAATTAATTAAAAAAATATATATAACTGTATCAGAGCAAAAATATTGCTGATTAAGTTTTCATTTTGCATGAAGCAGTAGTCAACATAAAGTTGTAGTTTGCCGAGTAGAAAAGGGAAATAAAATAAAATAGTCCCGGTCAGTAAAAGGTCACACATGAGTCATGTAGTGTGACGGCATTTATTAACAAAGCTGTTAGTGATTCATGCTGTCGATGAAGACTGTGACGCTCTGGGGGTGGGGGGTCGCTATGCATCACTTCACGTCCGGGCACATTCGACACAAGTTAAACACCGACTCACATGTAGCTCAGGAATGTGCTTTGTTTCAGTTGGGACACACACACACACACACACACACACACACACACACACACACACACACACACACACGTTTACTCTGCTAACGAACCCCGACAGCCTCACAGGGAGTTTAAATAACCTGGTTAAAGACGGGATCACCAGCCGGAGATACACATGTGGAACAAGTGCAGTAGAGGCCGACCGATATATCAGCGGGCCGATATTAGGCATTTTCCAAACTATCAGTATTGGCATTTATAATGGTCAATAAAAGAATATTAAAAAAACTAAATAAAAACTGATGAAACACCTTTCAACCATGTTCTGAGTGTTGCACAGTTTGTCCACCAGAGGGCACTCTACAACGTCCCTGTTGGCAATACACGTGTTTCATATCTTAAGTTTGTATTTTTATACATTTTATTTATCAGAACTTTAACATATTTGGATGTTCCTCTGTTCTGTTGTGACAATAAAACAAACTAGTTTTTTTTAAACTGCATTATCATATTATTTTAGTGAGTACTCATAAATAACTACAAATAACTAATGTTAGGGAAATCTGTTTATGTTTTGTTACGCGTTTCTGGATTTCAAAAATATATATTGGCCGATATATATTTAAATTTAAATCACCAAATATTTGTATTGATATCGGCCTTAAAAATCCTTTATCGGTCGGGCTCTAAAGTGCAGCAGCTGGATTGTGCTTCACCCTCTTTGTCAGCATCCATTCAAGTCCTGTCTGTTGGCATTGGGGCCAAAGGTCAGAGGGATGTTTGCTGTAAGTCAGATTCCTGAGACATTTTTATTTTATTTTTTTTAAACGAATGCTCTCAAAGGAACCTCAGATTCCTCGGGGAGATCGAACTGAGGCATTTGAGCCACAAATCTAATTTAAACTTTATTGCCAATGATTGCTTTTTTAAGTGTATGTCTGTTGTTATTTTGCAGGCCATGAAGCTCATTCAGGAGGTCCAAAGCCAAAATCTGAAAAATCTGAAGAAAGCGACACAGAAAAAAATTAAAAAAGAGACCGAGGAAGGGATGAAGGAAGAGACAGAGGAAGAGACGGAGGACGAGACGGAGGAAGAGATGACGGAAGAGATGAAGAAAGAGACAAAGGAGCTCCGCCACCAACAGAAGGTGTGACTGTTCAGTAATGGAGGTACCGGTACAGGATCATTGAGATTTGGCTACTGATCAAATATTCCTCTCACCACCGTGATGAAAGTCCAAAGTAGTTTTGATATAATGAAACTGGAAAAATTAGTTTGTGGGTGAAGAGAGATACACTAATCTTCGGTTATATAGTTAGATTTAAGAGTTATTCCACTTAAACTAAGATAAATAAGTTAAGTTAATTGATTGAAAATAAATGTTTGGATTGTTGATTAATCATCTAAGTCAAGCACAAAAGCAAAACATCCCCCAGCTTCCAGCTTTCTTAATGGTGAGGGTTGGCTGCTTTTTTGCTTGCTTTGGATTTTGGACTGTTGGACAAAACAAGAGTCACCTTGGGCGTCAGGACATTTTTCACCATTTTCTGACATTTTACAGACTAAATGATGAATCAATTAATCCAGGAAATAATCTGCAGATGATTAGATAATGACGCCAATAATAGTTAGCTGCAGCATTAACCCTCCTGTTGTCCTTGGGTCAAATTTGACCCATTTTCAAAACGTTTCTATATCAGAAATTTGGGTTTCTTTCAACCGTATTTTCAAAAGAAATGTATATAGGCCTATATGTAAATGTTAATTATACTCAACCTATTTTCATTTATATATTTGATTACAGTGTCACACAGCTCTGTTACACTTATGCTAGTAGATCGTTGATCAGCTTTCTCTCCGTGAAGAGAGAGAGTGAGAGAAAATGGTGCACAACAGATCAGCTGTTTTTCCGAAGGGATAATCAACAAGTCGGCTCCTTTAGATCAAATTGTGGTCACCACTACGTATTTTCTTGTCTTTGTTTTTGGTAGTTGTTGTGTTTGGTGTAGTTCCATCGTCCATACGACTCTGCGATTTACTTTAGTTGGGTCCGCTTCGTGGAATGGATGATTAAGTTAGACTCAACGTTTTCTGTTGAAATGCTGAAGCACTGACGTCGTGCTATTATTGTGGTAAGCTAGTTTGATTTTGCAGTAGACACACTGTACAGAGTTTTCGTTTTAATTATGTTTGAACTGATTCCAAACTTTGGACACTGTCATTTTCTCCAGCCTGTCTTTTCCCGGTGCTTGGCACCGCCCAATACAATTGCGATTGGTTTAAAGAAATGCCAATAAACCAGAGCACGTTTTCCTCCCATCCCGGAATGCTGTCTCGAGTAGCCAGACCTTCCTCCCCAGCGCTGTGGAGGAAGGTCTGGCAAAGGGAGACCAACCCCGACCTGACACTGCATTAGAAATATTTCTCACATGGTAAAAGGTGCCTCATTTTGTAAGACTGTGAATCTTCAGAGACCAGCCTCAACAGTTCCAGTGCCAGTTCATGTCCTGGGCACTGCCATGGTGCTCTTGAGCAAGGCACCAAACCCATAACTGCTCGGGGGCGCCTTTCCATGGGCAGCACTCTCACTCATCTCTCCATTAGTGCATGTATAGGTACTGAGCATGTGTGTGTAATTCAGGCCTGTGTGTAATGTGTATAATAACAACAGAGTGAAAACATTGTAATTTCCCTTGCAGGATTAATAAAGTATAAATTACTATTATTATTATTGTTGTTGGTTCAGTAGTTGAAGCTGGTGTCAGCCCTGGGCCTTCCTGGGACTAGTCTTAAAGTTCCCCCTGTGTTTGCTCCATATTCCTCCCTCAGTCCAAAGACATGCACTTCAGCTGAACCAACATTAAAGACATTAAAACAGGGGTTCTTAAACTTTTTTCAACAATGTACCCCCTTTGAAATATTTTTTCAGCCAAGTACCCACTGACCAGCGCAAAATATTTTTTTAGAAAAAAAGAGGTACAATTCCACGCTGCACCATCAGTTTCTGATTTACTAAACAATAACCTTGTAACTGAAAAAAACACTTAAATGCTATTTAAAATTTTAAGAATCCATCATTAAACTTGCACGATTATTTTAGGGATTATGCATGACTGATCTTTTCAAAATAAACATTTATAGGCCCTGAACAACCACACAGGTGTTTTCATTTAACCTGGCTGATCAGACCTCTTCCCAGGACTGTGTGGGCGTGTACAGACTGATTGATTGACAGCTTCCTAAACCTCTTGTTGGCTTTGTTGCCCCTGTTAGGGCAGGACAAGTGACACCTTTATCATTCTTACACCCAGATGGCCACGGAGCGTCCTTCAGTCCCGTCAGGGCCACCACAGCATCCTGCAGCAGGCCCGACAGCTGCTGGCGCGCCCCTGGCTCAGGAGGCCGATGGCTCGGAGACGGCTGAGGCCCTGAAGAACATCGGCAAACTGACGGAGGGGTTCGGCAAGCTGGAAGCTCGTGTCGCTGCGCTGGAAGAAGATAAGGTGGACCAGTCACAGCTGATGCACCTTAAAAAGCTCATCACTAACCACGGTAACTTCATACCACCTGGTTATGCCCCTTTAGTTATCTAAAAGTGTATTAGTGTTGACTGACTTAAAGGATCTAAACATGTTTTTCTCAGTCAGATTCTCACCCTAAACGATAAGGTTGTACATGAGCATGAACACTTTATCTTATTTTAAATTAAGAGAGTTCTGTCTTTTTTGGTCTGTGTGTGTATAAAAAAAGGAAAAGACAACCATACATGGAAGAATAACTTGCATACTTACATACATACCATGCTACAAGCTAACTAAGCTAAATCTCATGTATACAGTACGTAACTATGAAAACGTTTTTTTCTTGTAGCAGCTCTTAGCCTGGTGGATCTGTTACTTCACTGACTTGTACTCATGATGTCATATTGTACATTTAGATTCCAAGGATGCACTGAATAACCTGATGGATCAGCTGAACCAGCAGCAAGCTCTAATAGACAGCCTGATAAGGGACCGGGATAAGGTGGGTAAGAGGCAGCAAAATACCATCCAGAGGGGATACCTGCTTTCTTAAAACTCAACATCAGCACCAAACGCCTCAGTATCACATACACACATGTATTCTCTGGTCCTGGTTGTGATACAATGCGTCTATCCAAAGCTGGACACGTTTACGAAAGTGACTGGCTACAACAGAGAAACCACCTCAGAGGCAGCTTCAGGGAGCGAGGAGTCAGACAGCAAAGACTCTGTTGAGCTCAGAGATCAAATATTCTGCCTCAGGTAAAGACAGGTGGAGACACACAGGGAGAGGGATCGATCTCTGGAATATATATCTACAGTAACACAGGAGTTTTCACAATAACATCCCAGCCACAGTTAATAAAAACTCTTAACAAAAACCTTAAAAACTTAAGCTGGCAGGAAATATGCAACAGAATTTTGAAGAACACTGAAGTGGATGTTCACAGTTGCTGGTAACAAGAAGTGACTTATATGTTGGTTGTCTGACAGAACTCTTTTTTTAAACATCATATATAGTTAAAAAAAATATTTGATAAGAGATACTAATTAAAATGCAATTTTTCTATTTGTATTTCTTCAAACTAATGAAATCATTTGTGTTCCAATTGAACGGTGGAGAAAAACGCAAAGTTGCCCGTCATCAGTGCAGCTAATTTGACAAATTAGCTGCACTGATGACTTTAAAGTTCAGTTTTTATAATGTGACACATTATATAAACTGAACTTTTAAGTCACACTTTTTAACTGAGAGTTTTGAGAATTCTGTTCCTCATTTATGTAAGTGTGAGCATTACTTGAATATTGGGTCTCTCTTCTACACTTGTTTTCGTTGGTCCATGTTCATGTTCGTACCCTCATGTCCAGGAAGTCTGTGCTGAAACTGGAGGACGACATAAAGCAGCTGAAGGCTAGACAGGCTTCATCTATGGAGAGAGCAAAAGACCGACACCTACAAGATCAGGTCAGACAGGAGGACAAGCTGCTGAGAGACAGTTAGGGGGAGTCAGTCAACAAACAAGGACACACAGGGTTATTAACTTGAAGACCCAGCTATCTACCAACTACCCAATTATTCTGCTGCAGCACTGTCAGGCCTGTAACTCGGAAGCTGCACTTTCAGTCAAACCTGCTCCGCTTACAGCAGCAGCAACTTAGATCTGCAGTTCCTTTTTAAAATACTGCCATTATTTGTTTCTTCATGTTTGAAGTTTAATATTTTCCTTTAAATCTGAATAATTCAATTGAAGAATATAAAAATGGACTTGAATAGAGCTTATTTTCAGCTGAATACTAGTGTCCCACTAGTGACTACAGAGATAAAAGAAGGGGAATATATGATAGTTTGAACTTGTCTACTGTATTGGACTTACAGTCAGCAGGTCAACAATATGTCAGTCCTGTGTTTACAACTTGTTTTCACTGCCTCAAATTCATGTTTATTCATGTTTAATATTGAACCCGGTTCTTAGATATTTAGAATAGGAAATTAATGAAAAAACAACAACATTTCCTTCAAATTAATTTACGAAATGTTGCAACTGATCTTTTAAAGCTACAAGCTGAGTTGAGTAGTCCTGCATTCATCATTTGGAAATAAATGTTCAATTTTAGTTAACAAGTTGTAAAAGTGCAAAATGTATTGCAGCACTTAACATGTATTGCTTGCAAATGGAAACTTCCATATGTCTTCATCTGCAGGTCTAAACTGCTGCTGCTGTAACTTTTACTTTCATACATGTGGTGCAGCATGGCATTTGTAGACCTGGTCTGACAACGACTAAAAAAGCCTTGTCCTGTGCACAATCTGCAGCCTCACAAGCATAGACTAGTTTGAGTTACATGTAGAGCTGGGCGATTTGTTTCCCTAAAAAAATCTGCGATTTTTTTTTTAAAAAAAACTTGATTTTCGATTCGATTCTCTCCCCCCTTCCTTTTAAAACAAAATAACTGCGAACTGTAAATATATTTAAAAAATATATATTTATTGTATTTAATTAAAGTGCATCAACATAAACAAAATTGCAAAGGCAAACCCTTTCTCTAAGTGAAAAGTCACTGTGCAGTGTGCAACAAAGATTGTTAAACATCCAAATTTCGATTTTTTGAAAATATGAATCGATTTGACCTACCAACTCGATTTTTGAATCAAATAGATTTTTTTTCCCAGCCCTAGTTACATGCCATCATATCAACATGCATAAAGTTTTTAATAAAAGCCAAGTATGAGGCGGCCATATATCAGTCTAATCTGAGTTCTCTGCCCTCTGACCTCAGCTGGACGACCTGCGAAGCATGTTGGAGGACATGATGCAGTCCTTGACCTGTCAGCTGTCCGATGCTGGGCTGGATGAGAGCAGTGATAGCCAGGGCATCAGTCAGAGTAAAGATCAGAGATCAGAGTTTACCACCAGCACAATGAACACTGGCAGGAAGCTCAGCCTTCTGTTCCAGCACTATGAGCAGCTGCAGGACACAGTGAGCTGCCTTCTCCAACAGCAGACTGGAGGCAGAGCAGGGCCACTGAAGGATATAGAGGCAAGCTAAATCTGTAGCATAAGACCGTTGGGTTCACCAGAGGCAGGTGTGTGTGTATTCCGAGCCGATTCCCGCCATTAACTGTCAGGAACAAACTACTGTAATGAGCTCTGGACTGTAGACAAATACTATACGCTCTGTTAGTGATACATTTAACCACTTTTGGGCAAAATACTGCTAGCTACTGTACATCTATTTCCCATCCCTGTTTATCCTGTTCAGGCTGGGAGGGTAGAGCCTAACCCAGCATGTACATCTGAGAAGTGGGGTGTACCTATCTACCTAACTTTAGACACTCCTATAACAAACTTTAGATCAACAGTTAAAAAAAGGCTCAGAATTGATGCAGCAGGATCGGAAATATCCTCTTTTTTTATTCCACACTATCTTCTTCCTTGTCAAAACCTGGTGCCTAAATTACCCACAATGTGACTCCTCCCCTGGCAGTTGGGTGGGTGATTGGGGTGTGTTATGCTAGCAGCAGCTAATGTAGCCTGCAGCAGAGATGAGCTGGGGGCTACAGAGGTCTGGTAAGATCACTTCTTTCAAACTCCACACAGTACTTTTTTAAAACTTTTAAAACTTGTAATCTTCAACCAACGCTGACTTGTGTGACATCACTTGAGGACATTTATCACACAGCTCCCTCTGGAGACACAAAATGCTTTATACTATTTTTAAAAGATGTGCAGCACCTGGAAACACACTGAGTGTGTTCATAGCATTTTTTTGCTAAATCATTTTTGTCACATAGATGGGGTCAAGTGGAAAGATGCCTTCAACAAAAACACAAACATAGGTGTGGGGAATCAGTTTTGTCAAACCGTGGGTGACACAGAAAGACACGTTTTGGATGATGAAATAGATTTTTGAACTCCTGACATCCTTACACTTGGTATAACACTAATGTCCAAGGCTGAACAATAAGCATACATGTAGACTCTGGTGAGGACTGTCCCAGGTGAGAATCGTTGAGGTCCTTAGTCCACATGTGAGACATCTTCAACAAGTCCAGTTGCCTTTGATTCAGCAATTGTAGATATCCCATGACCCAAACGCACACAAACATACTACATGTGAACTCAGTTTAAAAGGAACCAATACAATACAATACAATACACATTACAGACATTTGATATTTTGTAATGCAACAATGTGAAATGTGTTTGAAAGCCCTGTTTGTTTTTTTTTAAATATGAGATTTGGTTAAGTGGCTAATGACATGAATTTGCCTCTCAATCAATAGGACAGAAATTAGTGTGTAATGTATAACTCTGTGTGTGTGTGTGTGTGTGTGTGTGTGCGCGTGCGTGCGTGGCTCAGGATGTGGAGCTGGTGAACGATGTGCAGAAGGCGATCCTGCACCTTCAGGCAGAGTGTCAAAATCTGCATGAAACCACCAGATGTCTGCACGAGGACAACAGACAGAAACAAAGCCACATAGAGGTAAACAACAACTTTCTGCATGTTTTTTTTCTTCATTCCGTATTTAATTAACTCTGTTGTTTCAATTGACTTGGGATTACAGATGTCAGATACTGTAGTAACTTTTCAAAATGGGAAAATGTCCAACTAATTGGTTTGACAGTGTAATAATACCTTTTTGAAATAATCAATTCACATACTTGTATTACTTTAAACGTTTTTGTTATAATAATGATATTGATACTGAAAATATTAGCAAACTCTTATTATATTGTTTATCCATCCACTCAACACTGAATATGATTGGTTCCAATCTGACTTTTGACCCGTGAAATCGAAGCAGCGTCCAGGCTACTTGTTTAAGTCCTGTAGAAGTAAAATTAGCCAATAATTATTGTTAAATATTACTGTTCTTGTTTCCACAGGAGCTGTACAAGACGACAGAGGAGCTGGGGGAGAAGAAGGCCGATAAGGAGATGGTTGAGAGTGAAATCGTAAGTAACTCACTGAAGGGTCGGCCTGTGTCTTTATATCCTGCCTTTCCTGAACCTCTTGTTGTCTCCTCACACCTGAAGAAAGCAGATAAATTTGCTCTGGAGAGCAAAGTGAGCCGTCTGCAGTTTGACTCTGTGACAGAGCAGCTCAACGCCATGTTCCACGAGCTGCTGAACAAGGTGACCGGTCACGAGCAGGACTGGCACAAAGTCATCGACAAACTCTCTACCGAGATGGAATGTAAGGTAAGTCTCTGAGCGCTTTAAAAGTTCTTCTAACTGTGACATCCCCGGTGATACATGTGAGGGGTTTGTATTTGTGACTATATGCGATGTTTGACTTCCCATCTCTCTGCAGTTGAACAGGATGGAGTTGGACTCTGTTAAGAAGCAGCTGGAAAATCGCTGGAAGAACATCCATGAGAAGCTGCAGGCTCAGGGGGCTCCAGAGCACGAGGATGCTGCTGGTATCAGAAAGTAAGTGGTAACATCACTCATCATTAATTTGTGTGTGTGTGTGTGTGTGTGTGTGTGTGTGTGTGTGTGTGTGTGTGTGTGTGTGTGTGTGTGTGTGTGTGTGTGTGTGTGTGTGTGTGTGTGTGTGTGTGTGTGTGTGTGTGTGTGTGTGTGTGTGTGTGTGTGAGAAATCCAACTTTCTTAGAAACTACCAGCTAGTGATTGACTAAATCAGGTTGCACTATTGAAACCATAGAAGTACAAGACTTAAGTGACACATAAATGTGTTGCTAGGAAAAATTACAGAGTAATTACAAGCTGTAACATAACAATAGCAATGCAATACTATGAAATACACATGGTAATAGCCAACAATTTGTAAAAGTAGGCTTTGTTTTATTTCTGTCCGTAATTTTAGGTATATTGTGTTATTTTTGTGTGTGAAGTCAGTTACTGGGTGTGTTAGTAACCAATAGTCTCTAGATGAGGACTACTTTAATTTAATGTTACGTAAATCTCTGCTGGCTTCTAAAGTGTTTCTTCATGGATTTAAGTAGAACTTGTATATAATGATTCTACTTTAATATCATTTACCACCTAAATCTCCATCTTAAATGTTCCCTTCGTGGGACTTCTACTGAACACTGAGCTCTTATTTGACTCAGTCTTTGTATTACACTTAAATAAAAGCATTTTGGCAGACATGTGTGCTATGTTCTTTCATATCCCTGTCTTTGTGTTTATTTCCAGACAACTCGTGGACAGATTTCACTGCCTCTCCTGTGACCGACCTGTTGTCATGCACACCCCCGGACAGTGAGTCAATACTGATAACAGGGACTATTATTTATATTATTAGATCTACACACTGGATATATATTCCGAGTTATAGATATTTGCTATTTATTTTCAGTGTCTCTTTTCTAAATTATTCCTCAGATTATTAAATAAATTGACTTCATACAGTACAATATCACTTGCTCTCTAAACTCATCTGCTCTTGTGTATGTTTGTGGCAATAAAAGGCATCTGGCGAAGCAGCTGTCCACTCCTGGATTCCCCTCACACAAGTCCAATAGGCCGTTTACTGTTTACGCTCTGGAGCAGTTTCGACAGCACTACCGGAGGTGAGATCAGCAGAGTTATTGCAGTTAACCTCCACTCACTTTATCTACTGTGTCCTCTGTTCACCAGCAGGGAGCGCAAGAGTCCAAAAATCCTTATTTAAACAAACAGGACCATAAAGACACGTTTTATGTCATATACTGTAGATGTATATGTAATGTAGAAACACTGTACACAGTCTCATCTTTCAGACATTCAGAGCATATGTTAGTTTCTCAGTACCTGATCCATTGTAAGCTGGTGTTGCCGTCTCAGTCTGAAACCAGGGTCCAACCGCTACAACTTTGTGGTAGCTGGCTGGAGAAGGGAGCAGCTCCAGAACAGCCATGCTGTGATGTGCCAGCAGATAGAGAGCATGCAGAGGAAACACGGTGACAGTACCGCCAGCCTAGGCACCGCGGGTGACAGCCTGATCCAAAACCAGCCGGGAGTCCTGAAGTGAGTCAGGGACAGGGGAAAGGGCAGGGCAGGGCAGAGGACAGGGGAGAGGACATGGGGAAAGGGTAGGGGGAGAGGACAAGGGGAGAGGACAGGGGAAAGGGCACGGGAGAATACAGGGGAGAGGGCAGGGGAGAAGACAAGGGGGAAAGGGCAGGGGGCGAGGCAGAGTCACTATGTTAGATGTTTGAGTCTAAAGCCCCATTTGGATGAGATTTGTCTGATTTCAATATCACCTGCACTGGTTGAAATCTCTCCGGAGCACATACTGTATGTCTGCAATTTAACACTCCTGCAGATACCAGTCTGTTTTTTTACTATAAAAGCAGCCTAATGACACTGAGAGAGAGACATGTAAGCTTAAGGCTTAGGATAGGATGCCACTTCAATTTAAGCAGGAAAACATGAAAATGAATTAGGATATAAAATAAAATAATACATTTAGTGTATAACAAGAGCATGAGAAACAGCATCTACAACAATAGAAACGGTGACTAGAAATAACTATTTGCATATTACATTACATTACATGTTATTTAGCTGACGCTTTTATCCAAAGCGACCTACAATTCTTACACATCAGAGGTCACACACCTCTGGAGCAACTAGGGGTTAAGTGTCTTGCTCAGGGACACATTGATGTATTGCAGTGGGAATCGAACGCCGGTCTACCGCACCAAAGGCATGTGACATATCCACTGCGCCATCACCACCCATATATTAATATATATACCACCCATATATTAATATATGGGTGGTAATTGCAGGAATGTAAAACAGCAGTTCATGATCTTCTCATTCCTATCGATCCAAATCTGAAAGTCTACATCGCTGGAAACAGATGCTGCAGACCCACAGTTTCTCTGTTCTCTCATGTCACGATGTTTCTGTCTGACCGAGCAGCGAGCGGATCTCTGAAATGACGGACTACAGTCACCTGGCCGCGCCGCGGAGCTGCGGGGGGAGTCACACAGTTACCTTGGCAGGCCAGCGGCGCCCCGTCCTGCAGTACATGAAGCACAACCCCCAGACAGAGGTGGACGCTGTGATTCCGGTACTGATAAGAGTTTATCCACTTTTTATTCTCCAGTGGATATACACCACAGTGAGAATCAGAGTGACGGTATTTATCTAAAGATATGGTCTTCAAGGATAGAAAAATTAAATAATTCTAATTTGTGGGGTCATTATAGCACATATACAGTAAATTCTAAAAATCCCAGTCATACAGGGTACCCACACATCCTGGAGAACCTGGAATTCTTTTAGCTTTCTGGTCCTGGAATAGTGTGAAATTTGTCCAAAGAGTTCTGGAAAAATATTGAGTTTTCCTGAAAAGGTTACTTGTGTGTCTTGTGTGTAAACAAAAATGTCACATGGTATAGCTAAAGTAAGAGAGAATTGAGAGTAGAATTGGTATTATTGGGGCCTCTTGAACGTTTGTTCTTTAGAGTTTAAATGTGTATATCTATAAATAACTTTGCAATCTGTGTACTTACATTTGATACTTCAACTACATGAAGCTGATGGTACTTCTGTACTTTGACTTCAGTAAAATTGTTAATGCAGGACTTTTAATTGGATATTTGTCACTTTGGTAATACTTCTTTTACTCAACTAAAGGAGCAGAGTACTTCCGTTTTTTTTTTTTTACCCAACGTGAATTCTTCCCTATGAAAAGAAAAGACTATTTATCAGATGTTACCGGCTGTCACCTATCCATTAACTGCTCTCTCTTTGTGTGTGTGTGTGTGTGTGTGTGTGTGTGTTTGTGTGTTTGTGTTTGTGTGTGGACTGGTTAGTCGGAGGAGGTTGATATCATCGGACTGGATGGGCATATTTACAAAGGTCGCCTGAACGCATCTACCATCAGAAATACAGAAACTAAACTACCTACAATCTCTACCAAAGACGGTAAATTAATTCTATTGAAGAAGAAGACTTACTTTATTAATCCTGCTAGGGGAAATAATATGTAACCCTAACTATTACAAATATTTATAAGAAGTTTCTATATTCTATTTTACCATCTTATTACATGATAACCAAATGTGTTGTTGGCTCTTTCGGCCTTGCACCCTAAAAACAAAAACAATGAAAGCCTGGGTGGTTTATGTGAAACATGAGGAAAGGATTTCACACCTGCTAAAGCTCTCAGAGTCTCTGCCTGCCCTTTGCTGTTGAACATGATTCACGAGAACATATATTATTGGGTGTATTTTGGCTGTTAGCTGAAAATGTCAAGGTGAGATACAGCTGGCGGGGTTTGTGGTTGTTGTTGTTAACCCTCCCGACACGTTGCTCTGTTCCTTTGATGGCTGCAGGCATGTGCAAAACCAAAGACAAGGCCAAGTCCTCCCCGTCCCACAAACCGGCTTCTTCTCCGGAGCTGGGACACGGCCCTCTGGTTTATCCGCCCCACAGTGCCAAGAGTGCCCAGTGCAGCCGCTCAAGTGAGAGACACACGCAAACACACACACACACACACACACACACACACACTCTAAGTTCAGTGTGTACTGATACTTGTCCGGACAAGTCACCCTGCTGAACCGATCCCTGCATTTTCAAAACAAAAGACAAAGACGTCACACCGGGCGAGTACCCCTTAGTGTGAATCCTGGATAACTGGTGTCTTCCGAATCAGGTTTATTGCCAAGTAGGTTTTTTTTCACATACAAGGAATTGGACTTTAGTGTTTTGATGCATTACAATTAAAATAGTAAGTCAAGAAACAAAATTATAAAATCAAAACATTTACAACTATCAGAGAGCACATACCTCCGCCAAGGCCTTAATGCCTTATGGCACAATGTTAACGAAAGTGAAAAATAATGACAATCAAACGAACTGAAAACATAACCTTAAGTAATAGGTAATAAAAACATGAAAAATATGTAGAAGAATATGTAAGATATACTGTATATTTGTTTTTAAAATGAAAAGAGCCGTGCAATATGCCATGTGACATATACAATGTAGTCACATGGCTAGAGTAGAAAATGAAGCCGTGAAACAGAAGGAATAACATCAAAATATTAAAATAAGGCTGACTGATGCACATAAAAACGTTGATAATTTACTGAGTTAACAGCATGTAAAATAATATGCAGCTATAATCCTCGTTCTTTTAGCTCATAGTGTGGTAAACTGTCTTGATTTGTTTTGTTAAAAGTCTTGTTTAGTATCCATAGGGGACACATGGTTGTGCAAACAATGTTTCTTAGGGGACTATATATTTTATTGTTGTAGGGATATTTCAATCTGGATCGAAGTGGTGAAAAAATGCCTCTAGCATGTAAAAATACAAATACAAATATTAAGAATATAAACCTGCTCCCTGCGTTGGGATTGATGTGCTAGTTGTGGAGCATTAACTCCACCTGTGTGGGGAGTATTGGTTGTAGAATTAAACCCACCTTGTTGCTGAGTGGGGAGTATTGGTTGTAGTTGCCTGTGTACACGCCGAGGAAGGGCGCTGCCCGAAACGTCCACTGTGTGGCAATAAACTATCAAATTGGAGTGCTGTCCTAGTAGCTTTATTTTCTAGAAAATAGAAAAATACAAATAGAAAACATCATATCAAGCCAAAGATAGAGGCACTTAATGTATATTTTTAAGACAGCATTTTATGTCCATGTCCATTTGAAACAAGATCAATGTCCAAACTCAAAGCGGGACATGTGTGTCAGTGTGAAGGTGCTCGCGTCTCACACACTCCCACATTAACACACACACCCTGGTACGTCTCACCTGAACCCCTTCCTCCCCTCCTCTGTGTCCAGCTTCCAGCAGCTCCGGGCGGGACTGGCCCGTGTCGGCTCTGGGCTGCACGTCTCAGCTCGGCTCCGTCTCTCCGGTTTCAGCTGCAGCAGAGAGCCTGAACGCAGAACCTACTGCTGAGCTGCTCAACCTGTAAGGGCCATCACTCAGCACTCTACTGGCTTTCATATGTAATTAACTTGTAACCTGCTTTGATCTATTTTTTTGTGTACTTTTATTGATTTGTTGCTTATTGTTGTAATGTTTTTTTTTGTTTTTTTTGCACTACATGTCCCATAAATCACCTGTCAAACACTAAGTCCAGCACTGTGACGTCTCTTTGGATTCTTTTTATTTTTTAACTTGAGTGTCTGTGATCGGCCGCTTTAAATATTATTAAGATAATTATAATAACAATTAAAAACCGTGAGACAGCAAACATAAAACTAACGCCTCTATTAAAAAAAACTTTAAATTTTAAACTTTATCCCGATTTTCAAGAAGCACACACTACATAACTAAATCAATATACAAACATACACAAGACAATATCTTGATAAAAATACATAACAAATTTAAGTAGATATAATAAATTATAAATAATAATACATAAAAAATATAGTTTGTAGTCCCGACTTAACCCCACCATACATACATAAATACTAATGGCTTTATTAAAGGATAATTCTTGTCTTTTTGGATATTTTCCTTCTTGTCAACAAATCCCATGTGCAGATCTAAACCAATTTATTAGTCTGTCTCTATAATACTGTCTGACTTCCTGTCTGCAGCTCTCAGCTCCAAGCCCATTGGTTCCTCCTGAAGACGTAAATCTTTAAAAACACAAATACAGTATGTAGTTTGAATCATGCATTTGTTGGGGACTATTTTCAGCAGCATTAATCCACATTCGG
The DNA here is from genome assembly GCA_025617405.1 of Perca schrenkii. Lineage (NCBI taxonomy): Eukaryota > Metazoa > Chordata > Actinopteri > Perciformes > Percidae > Perca > Perca schrenkii. The sequence continues at coordinate 23,407,159 of CM046801.1, forward strand.
GATTCCAAACCAGGGGTACTTGTACCCCAGGGGGTACTTCTGCTGTTGCCAGGTGGTACCTGGAAATATTGTGGAGCAGCTCAACTAATAACAAAAAATATAGAAATTATAATTTGATTAAAAGAAAATAACCGCTGTAACACCTGAACACTAGATGTTGCAGTTATGTAAGAGTGCTTGAAATCTAGTTAGCAAGCGAGTGCATCCATCTAAACAGGTAGTTAGCCAGAAATAAATAGCTAAAAGTAATGGCTAAACAGCTGAAATAATTAGCTTAAGATACTGCATAAGCGGCTGAGATGGTTAGCTTAAAGTAGGCCTACTAAACAGTTCAATTAATTAGTTTAAAGTAATGGATAAGTGGCTGAAACATTCAGCAATCTAAATAATGAAGTAGTATGAAACAATTATCAAAATCCACTATTATGTAATAATTAGTGTTATACATTTGGAACATATGCACATTAGGAATGAATGAGTGGGTACGAGCAGTGTTGGTACCTTAGCCCAAAAAGGTTTGGAACCCGTGCTCTAGTGAGTATTTGTGGCTGCAGACTGTAAAGCCAGATTTAGTTGTAATTAAACTTTTTAGTGGTCACTACTTATTCTTTCATGTTTTGTTAAAAAAAACACATTCATTACTAAATCACATTAGTTGTTTGTAATAATCAGCTTAAGTCTACAGTGCACAGATCATATTACATCTTTTTTTGATTGCTTAAGCACTATTTTAAAAACAGGGAACTGTTTTTTCAAAACACTACCCACAATCAGCAGAACACCTCAGACCCTTTGCAAAATGAAACACTCTTGCAAAAACTATACACTAATTTATATTTTTTCATTTATACCATTTGAGACACACACGTTTCATATGAACATGTTTGAATTAGTTACCCACTGCTGTTGCTAACCTAAAACACTTAGAGTACTGTAAATGAAGTGCACAGAGAAAGTGCAAATATACAATAAGTTTACCAAACACTACACAAGACCAATGCTGCAGACTGAGGAAAATAGAATGTATTTCTCTCCATATATCCAAATCAGTCAACACGTCACCATGGAGAATCACAACAAAGCCTGTCCCAGTTTTCATGCTACTACAGTAGTGTGTATAACACTGTTAGCTCAGCAAACAGACAAACATAAAATACTGTATGCAGTACAGGTTACTATTACAGTAAACAAAACAACAAACAAAATAAAAGATCTGAAAAAAAATACTAGACTTACCTTCTGCATTTTTATAGTGCTTAAACCTGATTGGTGTGTCTATAATTAAGCATCCATGTGTTTGCGTACCTGATGCTGTGTTTCACAGATCGGCTCATAGTTGTGGTCATTTGACAGTCTTTGGAATTGCAAGGAAGTGACATCATGATATACTTCTGTGTCTTATGTCTACAAGTGTGTTTGGTATTTTGCAAATCACTGTGTATTGTTTTGCAAAAAGTGTGAGGCTGACATGGTGCTTATAGTGGTGCACATCTGGGCCAGTGATTTGCTCCTTAAGGAAGGTTTTGATAATTGTGTAATACTTTTGTTTTCAGTATGTGAACCATCGGCAAAAAAGGATGTTAAGTTTCTCAATGGGAGAGGCGGGGTCATTTAAACTGTTCTGCACTGAAGCGATGCAAAGGCTCATGGGGAACGGTTTCTGTCCTAAGTTAATGTTCTGTTAAGCTTTTTGGTGTACATTTATGTCATATGGGTTTTAGTTTTGTGTGGTTGATCAGGTGTTCATGTTTATCTACATTTATTGTTGCACCATGATAGAGACCTGGGTTAGGACTGATGGCATCTGGGGCAGTGTCAGTGTGCATTGGCATATACATAGATTGGACATCAGTAACTATCTCTTGATTGAAGTTTTCCACAAATGCTGCGTTTTAGGCAACCCGTAACTCGTGTTTTCACAACCTTCTACCCGTGAAAGTGCCCTGGAACGGCAGTCAAACCCGTTAAACCCAAACGTAGCTACTACTCGTGAACTCGTACCAGATCGTTGTACTCCCAGTTACAGTTTTGACGTCACACACACATACAACAACAATGGCCACCCCTGTTGATGCTGTACAGATTAACAGTGAGAAATAGAAATAAATACATAAATGGGCAACATAAAGTAATTCCGCACATTGTAATCAAAACACTACACATACGATTTTGTACTACTACAGGTTATGTTTATTAAATGATGCCCAAAATATGTTGCCGACTAGAAATCGCTAGTATCAGCTAGCGCTAGCTAACGTCAATGGTGGGTAGCCGCTATCTAACACTAACGCTAGCTAGAAAGGTTGTCACAACTTTGCCTGGAATGCTATCAAGTCGTGTGTCGTGACTTGAAGTCGTAATTTACGGGCTGAAAATTGTGTCTGGAATGCAGCATTAGTACAAAACATTGGAAAGTTACAATGTTTAATGTGTATTGTCTTTGTCTATTATTTGGAACAATGTATTGAATACATTGTTCTTAGAGTCATTCTGTCATAAAGGAAAAACAATATTTATATAAACAACTTATTTCTTTAGTACGATAAATAGCCTAATGTTATGTGACTTTGCATGTTTAAAGCTATGGTGCGTGCATCCACATGATACAAGCCTTCCGTGATCGCCTCCTCCATGCACTTGCTAGCAACCAAGGAGGACACGGAGGATTAATAAAACATGACGGACTCTTCAGAAGAGGTAATTATCTTCACTTGATTTTCTGCATGCGAAAGTCGCCGGACACCACAATCTTCTGAACATAGCCATACTGAGAAATCCAGAGAGAGTTGTGTGGAGCTGGTAGTCTTAATTAGCTTTGTAACAACTCATTTGGCGATGGCTTGAATGTAACGGACGTTCATTAATATCAAAAAGTTACGCACTAAAGCTTTAACTTAACATGCTTATTTTAGACATGACTCCAGAAAAAATTATTTCTGTTTACTAATGATTTTTAGTAACGACTACTAATGTAAACTTTATTTGTCTACTGCATCAATTTACCGCTCTGTGTTAATACAACTTGACCTTTCACACAAATTTCTAGTAAAGTCAACTCATTCGGGATAACGGGACGGTGTGTGTGGGATTGAGTCAAAATAAACTACAGTGTGTGTGTTCACAGTAATGAAGGAACATGTAACCCAGGGCAACAGTGTGGCTCACTGGTGTGTTTTTAACAACAATGGAGCTCTATGGCACAGAGGAAGAAGATAGATCAGGCTCTGAATCACACAATACTTGCTAGTAGATACAGCCATTGTTGGCTTGAGTCCTTTTGTAGGATTTGTTGACAATAATTAAAATATAGATAGAATATCACCACTTGTACTTTAGTGTAATTGCTTATTACGGATCCAGGGTTTCCCCCACAAAAGTTGTTAAGCCTGGTGGCAAGTGTCTTTGTTTTTGACGAGGGACTAAGACTAAGATTAAGACTGATGGCAGCATTAACGTAGAGCCCAGTAGTTTCTGTGATAACAGAATCATGGACGAAATCGGGAAATTGAGATTATAAAAAGCTATAAAACAGATTCCATAGGGCCCTACATTAAGTCGGTGCTAAAAGCTAAGATTTTAAAATATGACTACGTCTAAATTTCCAATTGAGCTGTCCCACTGTAAATGTAAAAAAACGTCTTAAAAATACATTAAACAATAATTCCCAGTGGCTTAGGCCTGGTGGGGGGGGCAACTTAGGCCCGGTGGGGACACCAGGCTTGCAATATACTGAGGGAAACACTATAGCATCTATATATCAGTAACATGTTGCTGTAACACTGAGTAGAGTAGAGCCCTGATGTAAAGTCACATGCTTCAGAGGAGACACACTTGGCTGCTCTCCTCAACACCAAACAACATATTTTAGGAAGCCAGAGTAATAAAGGGTGTTGTTTGCATCAACTGCCAGCATTGTGTTACAGGAGGTCATCAACCTGAGTGTTGCATCATATCAGGGGAAACCCATCACTACTACACAACATCCTGTTCACAGAAACATCAGGCTGAGAGCAGGAAGGACACGTTGCCCAGTAAAGATGAAAAGGGAGCGGTGAACTTAACTTAGAGGTGCAATCACACAACTCGCTCCTGATCATTTCCTGACATTGAAGAATTTGGTTTCATGTCGAGGCTTTTCAAGTCTGTGGTTTATGTGTCGGCAGATTCCCTCATTCTCAAGTATTTTATTTTGAAGACGGAAAGTACATTTGTTCATTAATCGATTAATCGAGTATTTCCTTTTTTATGCTACATTATATTTCATCTCCACTACATGGTATATATGTATTACATACATCTGACAGCTGTAGTTACTTTTAGGATTTAAAAAGAAAACAATGAGTAGTTTCAGATGTCTACGATAGTGGTGAAAGAATTTATCACATCCTTTACTAAAGTAAAAGTACCAATACATCAGTGTAAACATACTCTGTTAGAATAAAAAGAAATCCTGCATTCAGATTCCAACTTAAAGTGGCTATATGTAACTTTTCAGTTTGTGTTGATTCTAACGGCCGCTTTGGACAAAAGTGCTAGTTTTTTTACCACACCTGCTGTCGTAAAGCTCTTTTCTTTACGGTGCTGTATTGCCCACTGTATTACCGAGTTAAGGCGCTGACACACCAACCCGATAATCGTCCGTCGGACAGTCTGGCGAGGTCAGTGACTCCAGTCTGTTCTGTGTGTTACGTGCCGTCGTCCGTCGGAGGGGCCGTTGGCCTTCATTTTGGCCGACCTGACTTGCTGGGCCGGAGGGTGGGCAGTCAGACTCAATGACCTATCTGATTGGTGGAGTGCTAGCCCTTGACTAGCGAATCAGTGCACTTATGTTAGCATGACAAACAGCCTCTCAAAATCTGACGAAAATCTTTCAAACTGACCTTTGTCGATCTGAAATGAAGACAGATTCAGCAACTGCATGGCCTATTTGTCGCTTCAAATGTTTTCAGAAACACGTTTCGGTGAACTATCTTCTTAAAATACGAGATCGCATTCTGAATGAGCCGCCATTATGCTCGGTTGTAAAATCTGGGTGACGCATTCGTCCAATCAGCTCCCGGTTTACGATACAGATTAGTGGCACCTGCTGTTATGGAGACGTACCGTATTACGTCTCACGCACGTGCAGAACGTACGCACAAGTCGGCGTTGCTTTGATGTGTTCCAACTTCCGAGGCACGTTTTTTGACCAACTCGGGGAGACCGATCAGTCCGACTGCCTTTCCTCCTGATGGTCGGCTGTCAGGTTTGTGTGATAGGGCCTTTAGTGTTACCGGAAGCTTATATAGTTGCGATGAATGTTTTGCTCGGACAGAAAATCATTCCGTTGCATTTCAAGTGTAGCATACGGTAACTTCGCCTACTTTGGATGTATGGTGAGCTAAACCGGGTAACAACGATATCACTGTCACTGTGTCACGAGCCAAAGCATTAAGGCAAGGCAAGGCAGCTTTATTTGTATAGCACATCTCAGCAACAGGGCAATTCAAAGTGCTTTACATAAAACATTAAAGAGCAGTTAAAAACAATACAAAAATTAAAAACAAATAAAATACGAGAATAAAAGTTACAGGACATAATTTAATTAAGAGTTTGTTGTAGCAACCAACGTAATATTAACTTAGATTCATATAGCACATTTCATGAAACCCACGGACGCTTTACACAAGTAACGTTACAGGGGGACAAGGGAAAAGAAAATAGTAAGCCAACACAAACGCAGAGTAAAAGGAATAAAATGTCTGCACTACATGGAAGGGGGACATCATTTAATGTTGGCTACTGATGTACATGCAACCACATAGCGCAATCTAAAGTTATTTTATGAATGAAATAGACATATTACATACCTGAGGGCCAATTCAGGGTTTGGGGGTTAGGGTTAGGTTAGGTAAGGTTTAATCAATTACAATCCTGTAATTGTCTCCATCTGTTGAAAGCCCGATCGACTGTGACTCACGTTATCACCCGTTGTCTTTTATGTTATCTTTCAGCTTTTAGGAATATTACTATTACTATTAATATTAGGAAAAGCTTTTTGGATATGCTAACACAGACTTTCCTGGGTTACAAAGAAATCTGAGAATGTTTGACTGTAGCGCCATCTATCTATCATTCTGTTACTTTATGGGAAAAATCTAACCCGGGCAGAGGCCTTTCTAAAAACTAGCCTATATAAAAATAGCGTTCTTTTCACTGTTAGTCTCGTAGTCTCAAGAGAAGAAGAAACTAAGATCTATATATCTATATGATAAACAAATCTGTTTTCATTTTTAGTGAAATATTGATCATTTGTTATCAAAATTAAACCATGTGAGACGTATAGAGGAGAAATCTCACTTTGGACTATAATGTCTCTGTAAGATTGAGGATTTTAAGATTAACTTTGCATAACTGTATGAAGTAACTGATGCCAACTAAAATGCGTTAATATTATATAACAAGCATATTTCACAACATGTACTTTTCACTGGAGTAAGACTGAATGTGTTGGTACTTTTACAGTGATGGGTCTGAATATTGTCTTCCCGTGGCTCTTTAAAGCTCCATGATTCACTGCATCCTGAAACAGAATGTGGTTTGTTTTTAGGACCTTTTTGGCAGCAGCTTATGATTGGCCTTTTGGAATCCTGTCATTGAACACAGCTCTACACTTCTTCTTTCATGTTGGGAAACTTGGGTCTATCACACATTAACTGAAAGAGCAGCTCAGCTGCGACCACATCCTTCCTCCATCTTCATGCAAAGACAAGTAACTTTCAGTTTGAGAACTCAGTTTTTTTTTTCTGCTTTCTCCGCCGTCCTTTAGCTCTTTTACAGTAAGAACCAAAACAACTGTGAGAAAAAAAGGCTGTCAGCAGTGAAAGATGAAGCCACAGAAAGTAGCAGATCATACCTTGTTTTATTAAACATATAAATACAAATTTCAACAGAGGAAATGAATATAAAGTACTTGAGAGAAATCTCTATTAAAAGAGTCATGGATTAGAACAGGGAGAGAAAATACCGTCATCCACTTGGTAAGAGCAAAAATAAAAGTTTAACAGGAGATAAAAAAACAAAAAACACCCAGTTTGTAAAATCTTCGGGGTGGTTGGGACACATCAGCTGCATTTTACAGATTCCACATTTCCATAATCATCGTGCAACACTGCTGCATGGAGCCCTATCACAGAGCTGAGCCAGTAATCCACCCTGCAGGAAGCTCGTACAAAGACCCCCCCGAAATCCGCAGCTCGTCCATTAAACGCAACAGCAGACGACCCGCAGCGTCACCAAAACTCATCAGTCAGGAGTTCAGCACATTTCAGACATTCAAACATTCGCCTCAACTCGTCCACAAACTGTTTGATTTAAAGGAAAAATCTGCCCTCAGGTCACCCGACATCGCAAAGAAAACATGTCAACCTGCCTGATTTAAAGCACCGAGGCCTGTTAGACAGATATCCTGTTCACTTTTCATCACAGCCAAATCTTTTTCTCGACATGTTGCTGTTTAAACATTTGAATGCATCATTTCTACCTTTGGAGCCGTTCCATTGACTTCCATCCATTTCAGTGAGGCATACAAATCTACTTGCAGACACTTAACCTCGGGAGTGGTGTAATCCATCACAGTGAACATAAAACTATTCTTTTATATTAAAGTCACAAAATATTCTCAAAGTTCTCAAAGTGAACATACTCATGCAGAAACATATTTATGTAATGTGGTTATATTTGATTGGAGTTTTGGCCGATTTTAACTTTAAAGCTATAGTGCGTAGTTTTTGACGCCCCCCATGAGGAATTCTAAGTAATGGCGACAAAACTGTCGGCGCATCCACATGATACAAGCCTTCCACCCCTACACCTCCTCCACGCAGTTGCTAGTGGCCAAGGAGGACACGGAGGATTAAAAAAACATGATGGACTCTTCAGAAGAGGTAGTTATCTTCACTCAAGTTTTTTCGTCGGACAATCTTCTGAACATAGCCGTACTGAGAAGTACAGAGAGCGTTGTGTGGAGCTGATAGTCTTAAGTAGCTTTGTAGCAACTCATTTGGCAATAGCTTGAATGTAACGGACGAAAAAAGTTACACACTAAGCTTTAAATATGGTTGGTTTAATTCAGTTATAATAAAGCATATTTTCTAAGCTGATTGCATGATACTATCTATCCAACTTTATCTGTCAGATCAATGTACAGCAGTAAAAAGTACAACATTTTCCTCTGAGATGTAGAGGAATAGAAGTATAAAGTAGCTTACAGTGGAAATACTCAAGTAAAGTACCTAAAGCTTGTACTTAAGTGCAGTGCTAAAGTATATTTACTTAATGGTTCCATCTTTAAAATGTGAGAATTTGCTTCTTTTACACAATAGTATCAGGTTTTCTGATGTTTTACAAAACACACAATTCATTGCTGAATGGAGAAACCAGCAGATACACGGATAATGAAAATAATCTAGACTTTTCTGGTCAATCAGCACTTAAACTGCGTAACCCCTCAATGATCCTGTAACTCCAATGTTCACCGTGATGGATTATAGCACTAAAGAAAGCTTCTGCAAACGTTTTCATAAGGCTGCCTGCAAGTGACGAAGAATAATCAGAAAATGTAAAGCTGTCCTGGTTGCATTCAGAATGGTCAACAACAATGTAATATTATTAAACCGGTAAAATACACAGACAAAGGAGAGTAAACATGTCTGTACGATGACTGTAGAGCCATTTAGTCCAAATATTATACCAGAAGAACAAAACGAGTCCAGAGGTGTAAAACATCTGTTTTTCTGAGTGTTTCAGGAGGGATTTTGCCTTTGACTTATCACAGATCATTTCATTCATTTCTGTAGCAGATGTTAAAATATAATCTTATATCAGGATGTTGATTTTAAACAGCTCTGAAAGCGAGACAGACTCAAAGTGAGCCGGTGTAATGTAAATAAAAGAGGAAAATCATACAGAAACAGTGGAAATATTGATTGTCTGTGTGAAGCTGCGAACAACTAAAATCTTTTTTCTCTGGGTCTCTCTCTCTCTCTCTCTCTCTGCATCCCGTCGCTCCCTGATGTCAACAATAAGTGCTTCCTCTTCCTCGTGAAATGAAAGTGACTTTCTGTTTTTCATTATTTAATCTACTGGTGATTTATTTTGTGTGTGTGTGTGTGTGCAGAGGACAGTGCACACAAAGTCCCATGGAGTTTTGTTGTGTGTGGATCTTCACAATTACCCCCCCCGCCCCCCACCTCGTCCGTCCGTCGAGCTCTGCTGTAAATTCTTTAGCAGCAGTTTGTACTTGTTTAAACCCTCTGATCCTGTCTGTCTGCAGCAGAGAATACATTCAGAGCATATGTGGGGCCTCTCCCATTCACACAGACAGAGGTAGGAGTGGTTGAGTGTCTGAAAGGTTGTGTGGAAAATCACTGAGTTGGCCTCTAAACCCCCCCCCCTCCGCAGGCAGACAGACGGACGGACAGACAGAGACATGGCATCGGTACCTCCAACATATTCTTCAATCCGATTCAAATGTGTGTTTTTGTGAGTTCATCATCACGACTGCAACCTTGGGGCTTTATTTACAAGACTGACTGGTTATCAATAAAACAGGAAATCAATTGGCCCTAACTCAACGAGGAACTTCATGAGGTTTTCCAGCAATCTGAAGAATTACAAAACTCCTGCTGGAGCAACGTGGCGCCGTTAATAGTCTCTGACAGTCAGGCTGAAAGGACTCATAAAAAAAAAACAAAAAAAAACAGCTCTTCTAATTATCAAATTATTGCCGTTCCACTAAACTCATCAATCATATTTTTACTTTACAATTCATCATTCACTGTGTCTTTGTCCAACATGACAGTTTGTGCCTCTCGTGTATTATCATCATATTTATTATATAGCCTACGAAGGGATTTACACAATCCTCAAACACTCTTTTATCCATCTGGATGAAATAATATTCTGTCTGCTGCAACATAAAAGAAGATTTTTTTTGCCACTGTATTTTCCATCCAGGTAGACAGAAATATGTCCGTGTTCTTTTTGTACGACACGAGAAACATCGAAGTTTTGTATAAAAATATAAAATAATTTATTGAACTGGAGAGCCGACGTGCAATCAGAACTTGACATTGACATTTGTAATAAATCCAGCCAACAGTACTAGCGGGATTCATTTAGGGCTGGGTATCGGTACTCGACGCTAAGGTTGTTCTGATACCAGTATCGGAAATGCCTCTGATACTGCCTAAAAAACGCTGGCACTGGCGAGTACGTACAGCCCCAAAAAACATCCACTTTAAAAGTAGTTTTATCCTGATAAAACTCAACAGATGCATTCTTTTTCGCCACAGCAGTTGTCCAAACAGGAAGTTGCGCTGTGCTGCCACTGGTAGTCTCGCTTTGCCAGAGCCCCCTCCAGAGCACGCTGAAGGAGGGTCTGGCTACTCCACATAGCATTCGGGGATGGGAGGAAAACGTGCTCTGGTTTAATGGCATTTCTTTAAACCAATCAGAATCGTCATGGGCGGCGCTAAACTCCGCACAGAGCCGCTGCGAAATAGTCGTGCGAGAGAAAACTCTGATTGGACAGATAGTCTAGCTAGCTGTCTGGATTTACCCTGCAGGGATCACGGAAGGAAACTGAAAATACGTCGCGAGCGTTCTTGGATCTAATGCGACATGGGATTGGCGCCGAGCGCGGCGTATTTGATAGAGTTGGTAGTTCAGCGTGGCGAGATGCCACCAAAACAAAAGTTTGGACATACTAACACTTTCGAAATGCATTTGTGTAGAAATCGTTTGGTCGAGGAGGGGTGGGGCTGGCATTTGACGCAACTGAATGCTTCCATTCACATGATGGGTATCAAATGAAGAAGAAATAAAAAGTCTATTGGTATGGTATCACTTCAGTAGTACTGGCGTTGGTATTTACATTTTTTTTTAAACGATACCCAGCCCTTGATTCACTTCATGTAATAATAATAATAATAATCATAATAATAATAATGACAATAATAATAATAATGTAAAGATAATGAAGAAAAGAGTTGTGTTGACCTAATATCGTCATTTATTCAATATTTCTGTTTTTAGCTGCCTTTAAAAAGGACACCATTGCCCATAAGCCCACAGAATGTACTGGTAGATTCTCATGGGGGTGTAGTTTTTTCTGTTTATGTATGTTCACAAAGTAAGCTGAATATGAAAAAGTAAACTTGCCTCATTTTGTTTTGTTTTTTTAGATGAAAGAAATACGGAATTAGAAATGACAGGAGTTACAGGAGCTGGTGGATCAGAGGCTAGACAGGAAGTGACATCATGACCCTGGCTCTCTATCAAACTGATGATAAAACTTTATTTTGTTTTCAAGTCCGACAAAATTCAAAGCAGAGACAGAAACCATCTTTTGTCAGGATCGGGAAACAGTGAGAAATCCTTGTTAATGTGCAGCAGGATGAATATTTTGTCATCCAGGTCAGTCTTTGAGGTGCTAAATGTTTTTTTTTTAAAAACAACCTTCTGGGTGTTTCAAAGGTCACCACGTGTTTGTGTGTGTGTGTGTGTGTGTGTGTGTGTGTGTGTGTGGTGGAATCGGTCCCGTGACGCAGACGTAAAGGTAATACATGAGATGCACTGACTGTTGATATATACGGGCGTGTCATCCAGCCACAGTTAGGTCTCACTGTGTGGAGCCCTTCTATGGCTGGAAATCAAACACACCTCTAGAATCCTGTGCACACTGTACACATGCTCCGTGCGTCTGAGGGCCATTTCATTCATGAGCCGTTTTTTTTTGTTTGTGTATCTGCTGGTTATTGCCGACTTCTGAACCCTCGGAAAGAAGAAGAGTTTCTAAAAAAAACACACACAAAAAAAAAACACACAACAACAAAAAAACATGGCTCCAATCCTCAGAGTGCTCTGCTGGGTCCTGGGCTTGTTTGCATTGATGATGAAAAGAAAGAAGTTTCTCAGTGTCGCCGTCGGAGACCGCGCGCAGGTTCTTCCTCGGCTCGGGTGACTTGTGATGAAGACGGAGAGGAAGAGCGTCTCCAGCTGAGTCTTCAGTTTAGACGAGAGGAAAACAGTGTCTTTGTCTTTTTTTTCTCCCCATTTCCTCTCATTCCACACGTGAACCCCCCGATCCCTCCCTCCCACCCCACCCACCCGCTCCCAAACCCGATTTGGCTACACATGAAACAGCCCCCCTCTCCCTGTCCCCCCCCCCTCGCAGGCAGCCCGCCGCTCAGTCTCATCTCTGACCGTGGAGCACCGATACGATGGGGGGCTGCTGGGAGTTGCTGGGCTGAGAGACGGGGGGCCACATGGGAGTCTGTTGCATGTGGTGGTGGTGGTGGTGGTGGTAGTGGTGGTGGTGCATGTGGTGGCCCGTGGGTGACGACGGGGGCAGCCAGGCCGGCTGGTGGCTGGGCGGCGACGAGGCCCAGAAAGAGCTGAAGCCCGACGTGGAGGAGGAGGGGGCCGGTGGGGAGCAGGCCATGGACGCCTGGGAGGGGCCGCTGGCCGCGCCGGGGCCACAATCAGACGCCCGCAGCTTGGAGAACATGGTGATGGCGTCCGGGAAGTTGGGCGGCGTGGCAGGAGTGTTTCTGGGAGTACACATCTGTGGGACGAACACGACAGGAAGCACATTAACAGAAAGAAGTTTAAAGTTGAACAACTCAACATAGAGATTCTCCTGAATAATGTCAACATCACATATTTCACCTTCTGAGAGAGGTTCCCTCCGTCACTTTGGCTCGAAATACTTTAATCCCTCAGCTGTAGTCAGGATTTTACAAGTACTACAAGTTTACAAGTATTTTTCATGTTTTTATTTATTTAGTTAACTGCAAATTATTTTTCCACGCAACATGGCATCATGACTTTGCGTAAACATACACGCCAAATTCCTAAAGCCAAGTGCCGTGTTATCTGTCTGCATTTGAGCTATCCACGTGTATGTATACAGCGGATGTAAACATACTCGCGAGAACGTGCCGTGCTATCGCAAGAACGTCACACGCGTGTAAAAATTTTTATGAAAAATAAAAAATTGGGTTTAGGAAAAGAACATTGGGAAAGGCTTTAGTAACACAAAAACACAACGGTGACCAACGTCACACACATAGGAAAACAATAAACGGTTGGGTTTAGGAAAGAAACATTGGGGAAGGCTTAAAAAAAAAAGAAGAAGAAAAAAGAATAGGTTGAAAACGCCACACGCGGGACGCGTTCCCGCTCTCCTGGGTGAAAGTCCTGTGTTTTACCTATCCACCACACCATCCAACCTCCCTCCACGGACTTACGTCCTTCCATACTACTCGTTACGGCGAAAATTCACACGTAATGTAGGTCAATGGCGGCCCAATGCCGTTGATAAACACGCTAAAAAGCGATTATGCGTCTTGATAACATTGTATAAAATTGCTGTGTCATACATACGCCACTTCATGAGATCAGTCTGCTCCACAAATGTTTTTCAGGATCTCTGTGGAGATGTGATATGCTGCTAAATGCCAAACGTCCTCAGTGAGAGCACCAATTAGAGTGTTATTCTCTCACACACACACACACACACACACACACACACACACACACACACACACACACACACACACACACCTCAAATGATAACTCAACTCACACAGAGATCAGGTAGCAGACAGAAATAGAGGAGGGGGGTCCTCTCAGCTGGAGGGGAACTAAAAACCCATGCTCCTCAGCTGTCTGAATTTCAAGCTGCCAACATGAGACCCACATTTTTTTTGCTGTTTTATTGCAACATCCTCGTCTCCTAACCTCAACAGTGACCATTTCTTTGGCTCGATGGGGTTTTAAGCCCCCAACGTCTCCTTCCAGGCAGCGCTGCGACCGTTGACTTCAAGGCCCGTAACCCTAACCATTGCCTAATCCTAGTGCCTTCCAGGCAGCGATGCCTGGAAGGAGACGTTGGGGGCTTAAAACACCAATACACATTTGTTTGTATTCCTTCATAGTCATAAAAATTGAATACTTTTATACATTTAAACGAAACCTGAAAAAAAGGTTTCGTTTAAATGTATAAAAGTATTCAATTTTTAAAAGTTACCTATCTGTACTTTACATCTGTGCTTCTGCTGCGGAGCTTCTATTTCCTGCGTAAGATCGATTAAGTTTATCTCATGTTGCTGCTAGTTTGCCCAAATAACTAAACCGTTTCAGACCTTCATGTTTTAACATGCCACAGAACCAGTTCCCTCACTACCGATGAGAGTCTGAACTCACTGCAAAACGTACTCCGTTGCACCATTTAACACGTTTTTTGTTTGTTTGTTACTAATATTTAATTCTTCATAATATTTGGAAGTAATATTTCTGCAAACGTCAGTTTTGTCTTTACACGTCTGGTTTATTATTATTTTCTTTTTTTTAATGAATTGATATGTTTGATGTCTCTGTAACAAAGTCATGAAGTCCTGTTTGAAGTGTCCTCTCTGTCTTTACACTACTTTTCTTCTGTGGTTAAGAAAGAGTTCATCTTTCAGTAAAGTTTCATTATTGCGGCACCACTGACTTCTTTCTCCTCCGTGCTCAGAGCCATGTTGGGACAGCTTGAGCTTAGGAGGAGGGTGTGTGTGTGTGTGTGTGTGTGTGTGTCTTGCAGCTGATGCTCCCCCTGGGTTGCTCCAATCTTTCTCTCAGACATGTGCAGCTGTACAGCCCTCTACTCTCACTCACACGAGCCTCGGGCGAGATGATGTCACCGCACCGCACCCAAAACAATAACAAACCGGCTGCACACACACACACACACACACACACACACACACACACACACACACACACACACACACACACACACACACACACACACACACATCACACACACACACACACACACACACACACACACACACACACACACACACACACACACACACACACACACACACACACACACACACACACACACACACACACACACACACACACACACACACACACATACACACATACATACACACACACACACACATACACACACACATACACACACACACACACACACACACACACACACACACACACACACACACACACACTTCCTCCTTCCTCGAGCTACTACACACTCCGCCCAGAACAAGCGACAGGCACGTACACCCACACGAGAGCAGATGTCGGCATGCTCTTCCTGCATGATCAGGATCCGACGAACCCCGAGAGAGAAGACGCAGATATGCACGCAGTTAAGGAACAGGGTTGCGTAACACACTGCACAAGGCCCAGGACACGATGATGCGAGTCTGCAAAGCCACGGAATAATTATTCGATGCATTCAGACTGAGTTTTGTCCAGTCACTCCTCTTCCTAAGCTGGTAATTACCGTTCTGCAGGCCTGAAATTAAAGATTAAACGGTGCCCACGCCCATCCTTAAAGCAGAAGGACTCTTAATGTAACCGAGATCAGAGCGCAACACACCCTCTGTGATGTGTTTCTGTCCTAAATGACCATACACTTTTAGTTCTATAAGAGAGATGTGAAACTTCACACACAAGACACAACAAATGTTAAGAAGAAGCAAAAAATGTAATAATTTAACACCGACTTTCCATCAGAGTCCAAAGCGACCTTCACCTTTTTAAATATTAGAATGTGTTCACTTGGGTTGCATTGTGGGTAGTTCAGAGGACCTGGGAATTCAGAGCATTCAACAAAAACAGAGCAGGCTCGACTCTGCGTGTTTAGAAAGCTTAAAACGTTGGACGATGATCACACACACACACCGCAGTTTACATTTACATTTTCCTCTCCACCACAGTAATATATCATATACATTATTCCTGCATCTGCACTATTTTGTGTTTTATGTCCTGGATTTTCATTTTGACTGCGAGTTTTGCTTGTATATATATTTTTAAGCAGCATTGTTGGAGGGAGCCTGACAACAGCGACTGCTTAAGACCTGAATCTTATTTGACACGCAGGTGAGATGAATGTTAGTACTGCAACCGTTTTAAACCACTACATTATTTGAGTTTTATAACCTGCTTCAAATATTATCCGTTGCAATAGAAAATTGTGTAGCCAAAAAGTTTTTAGGACCAGAGGTGTGAAACTTGCTGCTGGTGTGTAAAGCCCAGCTGTGTGTCTGAAACCAGCAGGTCAGCGGGTTCATCCATCCCACTGTCCAGTACTGAGGGATTCAGCTTGCGTTCAGCCACACATGCCTTTTTTTTTTAATTTATTTATTTTTTAGGGGGGGGAGAATGGACCTACCATCTGGTGGTGGTGACTGGGGATGTTGGCCTCCTGGAAGAAGGAGCTTAAGGCCGTCTGCAGAGAGAGAGAGAGAGATTGTGTTAGGAGCACTTTGAGTTATAATTTATAACAACATAAATAGAAGTCAAACATTTGCCTTCTTTCATCCCTGGGGAAAGAACTGACCCCCCCACCCCTCTTCGCCATCAGCCTGCGTGTCAGTTAACACCCAGGATAAAACTATTATCTCCACGCTGGGACCTAACATCGGGTTAACAGACCACAGTGAGGCTTTTTCAGATTAGCCACAAGCTAACTGACACAGAGTGAAACTGAAGCACACAGACAGTGAATGGTTCATCTAGGGCTGCAACTGATCGGTTAGTTCATAAAATTTCATAAATCTCAATTTCTAAAAAGGCCAGGTTGACAAATTCAAAAATTGTTGTTTTACCCATCAAACATTCCAAAAGCCAAAGATATTTCGTTTAATATCATAAAGACGATCATTACTTTCACTTATTTTTTCACTATTCTCTAACCTTTTATCACCAAACGATTAATAAAGTGACTGAATGGCGTTTTGAAGAAAACGATTAATTGCAGAGTGTAAAGTGTCAACAGCAGCTCTCATGGCCGCCTCCCTGCACAAACAGGGATATGAGTTGGCTTCTTGCATTGTTACTCTTTGTTGTGACCACAGAACAAGGCTGGCGTGAACAAACACACACACACTTCATGACCTCGGAGAAACAGAAAAAGAAAAAAACGGCTGATAATAATTCCTCTGAATGAGACAACAGGCTGATTCATACGGATGATGGGAAACGCTGGGGGGTGATGTCATGCCATTCATTTAGGGAGAAGCTAATCGGGGTGGGGAAGTGAAATCACCACTCTACAAATATGTGGACTTTATTCTGCATTATAAGAGTCCTGTTTCTCCAAAAGGAGTTTTTAAATAGTTTAGAATGCTGTTGCTGGTTCACTTTTAAAAGGTTTTGAGGACAAATCAACCTCTAATGTGGGATGTGGAAGTGAAACAGCTGTTGGGAACGCTTGTTTTTGTGGTGCAGCGGAGCAGCCAGTAAGTGGGACTAGGGCCGGGTACAGAATTCAATACTTTTTAAGCACAGACCGAATTGCCTCCTTAGTATCGAACAAATGCCTCGTCATTCAATGCCAAATTTCAATACCTACGGAGTAAATCTCATTAGCGTCAGTGAGCCAATCAGCATGCAGCATGCTTCTACCAAGATCTAATAATGTTTGTGATTGGCTGTTTTAATGTTACACGTCGTAGAGACAGGCAGGAAAAACGAACAGAGATGGGGTAGGACCTGAAAAATTAATGAAGGATTTTTATTTTTTTAAAGATATTTTTTGGGGCATTTTTAGGCATTTATTTATAGAGGACAGCTCAAGACATGAAAGGGGAGAGAGAGGGGGGAATGACATGCAGCAAAAGGGATGCAGGTCGGAGTCAAACCCACGGCCGCTGCGTCGAGGTAGTAAACACATACATACATACATACATATCAGGTGAGCTACACAGGCGCCCGCAATGAAGGATTTGTGCCGTAATGTTGTAATTTATTTTTGTTAAAATGGATTTTTATAAAATTGGTGTCAAAAAAAAAGTATTGTTCAGGAACCGGTATCGAAGTCCCGGTATTGGTACCGGTATCGAACTTTTTGGAACGATACCCAGCACTAAGTGTGACAAATGTGATGATGACCCATGAGGGGCTGCACCGTGTTTTTAACAGGACAGGAAGTATCAGACAGAGTGTGAGCTTGTTTTACTGCTCAGCGTAGCCTCCATTTCCCTTCACCGGAGGCCTCTTTCTCACCAACACTTGAATGAATGCAGTGCCCCCCACCAGCCCCCCTCCCCCCCCCCATCCTCCCTCCCACGCTCTGGTTGTTTGACAACAGCAGCGGTAGTGCAGGAATGTCTGCCGTACAACGTGACACACATCTCAAAAGCGTCAAAATGCTCTGCTGCTTTTGTGTGTAGAGCCTCTGAGTCGGCGCTGCTCTTTGTCTCCTCTCGCTCGTTTTCTCAGGACCTGGTTTGGTCACTTAAATGTCACACACTGTCCATTCACATTTCCTGCTGCTGTAAACACAAACACTGTGTTACACAACAGTGGAACTGAGTTTACCGGGTTTCTTTAAAAGCTCCTTTAGGGGAGATTTTTCTTTTTTCCTTTCGTCAGTATACCAAAAACATCACAGTGAAGAAAAGGTTGTTAACGTAATGTAGCAGGGAAGTTTTAAAGTGATTAGTATTAGTATGGCGTTGCGTAAGTGTTTGATTGTCGTCACATTCTAAACAATAAAAGGACTCAAAAGTCTCTTCTTGTAAAAACACGTTCTGCTTTCAGCAATGAAGAAAAAACATGATGTTAAATAACTGTCAATTGAAATGCATTTAGGTCTCCATGATAGTGTTAAACTTAGTTAACATTAGCTTAGCAGTTAGCCAGGGCCGGGTTAAAAATAAATCGATTCCCCAATTAAAATGGATCTTCGTTTTGATATGCCACCGGTGGTCCTCAAGGTGACGGCTGAGGACAGAAGACGCCTTCGGCCTCGGCTCACAGCCAGAACCAGAACGCAGAGAATAACCAGGCCACTGCTGTCACACCGACACAAACAATAGTCAGTTTACTCCAGTACGCTCTCACCCTGACAGAGAGGAGCCAGACACAATAGCACCTTGTGTTCTCTAGTCTCACATACATCATGCATATCAGCGCTGAAACCATCAGTCCACTGACCCAATTTGACAGGAAATCAATTCATCGTTTGTCAAGAAAATACACCCAATATGTGAGGTTGCTATTTTTTCTGTTTTATATCTCTGCAGATTGAATATCTTGGGTACATTTATGTCACTTTGGGTCCTGGAAGGCTAGGATACAATTCACTACATTCCAAACTAGGGCTGTGTGTTGGCAAGAATCTGGCGATACAATATGTATCACGATTCAATATATTGCAATATATTTCGATATTGTGCGTAAGGCAATATATTGGGATTTTTTTAAAGTATAATTTTAGAAAAACTAATATTTTAAAAAAGACAATGTGCTTAAAAGTCAAAGAAGTTTACTTTAGGTAGACAATTCAGTACAGAGAAAGTCAAACTGTCAGTTTGGGATTGTGGTTCCCAGGTTCTTAGTGAGCTAATGTTTATGCTAAGTAGGCCAAAGTTCAGCCCTAGCTACATTGTTATCTTCTAGCAAAAAGTCAGGCACTGCTAGGCACTGCTAGGCAAGGACACTAGTGGTCAGCGGTAGGGGATTAAAACACAACATAAACGTGAACCACTGTCTTACATGAATATTTTTGCATTTAAACTAAAAAAAACAAAAAACTATACAGTATTGCAAAATAAAATATTGCGATACTCAAGTGTATAGATTTTTTCTTACACCCCTATTCCGAACGATTAGCTGATTAATTGAGAATATCTTAGCCGGATTAATCATCGTTTAAAATACTAGGTAGTTGCAGTCCTTCTACATTTAGCCAACCACATGGGGTAAATTAAAAATAAACTAGAAAATGCATTTCCTGCAGAAAATGCGTGGGAATGCTGAATAGCTGGATTGCTAAAGCTAAACTGGGTGAATAGCTTAAAAAAAGTTGAAGAAGTGAGAATAGTTGAAAAAGTGGAAATCGTTTTAATAAGTATGAATTTCATTAAAAAGTTTAAAGCTGACGCTAAACTGAACTGTTGGCTTTAAAAGTTGAATATGACAAAAGATGTAGATCATTGTGAGGTCTGAGTATATTTTCTAATAATGACTCACAAATGTAGAAATATGAAACAAATTGAAAGAAAAATGCATTGCACTGCACTGCTGAAACATCTGGAAAATGTTTAAAGCTGGAAGCTAAACTGCATTACCTACATAAGTGAGAGCTTATTAGAAAAGCTGGAAACTGAACTGTAATACTGTCAAAGATGAAAGTTGAAATGAACTGCCTGAAAAGGCTGAAAGAAGAAATACTTTGTATTATTATCAGACATATGGCACTTTTCCATTACATGGTACCAGCTCGACTCGCCTTTTTTGGTTTTCCATTATGAAAAAAAAGTCCCTGGTACCTACTAACAGGTACATTTTTTAGTATCACCTCAGTCGAGGTTCCAAGCAAGCTGAGGCGATACTAAAAGGTGACGTGATGATTAGTTGATTTTACAGTTACTTTGTCTACAAGCCATCAGAGAATATGGGACATTTCCTTTAGAATCTCCTAGATCCCAACTTATTCTCAGCACACACTTCTGTTTCAGTTTGACAGTCAAATGTTTGGCATTTTTGCTTGAAAGATTTTTGTGTACTGTTGCTTAGCGAATATGTTGTCTGCTATTTGCGCAAATATGAAAAGTAGACATTTACATACTGTGAATCGTTTTTTGAAAAATCAATATCGAATCGTGAACCCCTAGTATTGGTATCGGTAGTGGTATCAAAACATGTTTTAACGATACGCAGCCCTAATCCGATTTTCAAGGAATATATCCCCTCTAAAATCGCTACTGGTCTCAAAAATCTCATATCTGCCAGGGCTCTATTACTGTCATTACAGTATTGACTTGTTCAGCTCTACTTTACAACTAAAAAGGTCCTCTCACTTCAGCCCTGAGTCAATCTGACACCACCGAGCTCCTGAGCAAGTTAAGTCAATCACAACAAATACCTGAGAGGAGCTGAGCCGCCTCCTCCTCCTCCTCCCACCACCCCTCTGGTGAACCAGCTGGCCCAACAATGAGCCCTCAGCCCCAACAGATGGAGGTGTGGTCTGAACAGAACCATCTGCAGGATGTCAGAGATCCTTCAGGTGTCTGTCAGCTGTTCAACAGGCCTGATATATATCACACACACAGCCAGAGGGCTTCATGTTTGCATTCGAACCCCAGATATGAACATGGTGCTCAAAATAGTAACTGTAGGGCTGAAACTAGAGCTGAAAAAAAAGAAATCAAATATCCCGATATTTTCGACCAAATACATCCATCTACATTGATATTGTGACAATATTGTAGGGTGGACTTTTGCTTTCACAAAATATTTACACTAGGAGATTTTTACTGTGGATATAATGTCTTAAGTGGTTAAAGGCAAATAACAGAACAGCTAGAACGGATCAGAAAATAAAATACATTTACTGTAATGCAGCCTTTCAAAACCAGGAAAAGACAACACAAATATTGCGATATTACAATATCCAAAATTATGGTACCCAAAATTTAAGACGATATGTAGTCTCATATATTGATATCGAAATAATATCGCTATATTGCCCAGCCCTAGCTGCAACTAATGTTTCTTCACATTTTTTTTTGTTTATCTGACAATTATTTTCTTGATTTTTTTTCCATTTATCACTTGGTCTATAAAATGTCTGGTCTGAAATAGTGAAATATGTCACATCACAGTTTCCCAGATTGAGTCCAAATATATTCACTTTACACTCATATTAAACAGACTAAAGCAGCAGATCCTCACACTGGAGAAATCGAGAATAGATTACTCGACTAATTATTTCAGCTTTTAATAAGTGTTAATAGCACAGGCAGGCTTGTGTACTATGAGAACAGCTGGAAGGCTAACACATCTTAATCAGTCTATATATAACTGAACAAGACTAGGATCAATGTCAGACCACTTAGCAGACTGTACTTAGAGTACAGTGAGTCTGATCTCTATATTTGCTGCAGTGGTGGAAGAAGTAGATCCTTTACTGCAGTAAAATCACTAATACAAGTGAAAATGCACTGTGCAAATACAAATAAATCCACTACAAGTAAAAGCCCTGCATTCAAAACCTTACTTAACTAACACAATGTACTTAAAGTAAAAGTATGAACTGTGCAGTAAAATGTTCCTGGTCAGTGGTGTACCTATTATATATGAGGTTTCTGGATTATTAGTACTGCTGCATTAATGTGTATGTTGCATTTTACTGCTGTAGATGTTTAAGGTTGTGCTAATTTTACCTCCTTTATATACCGTTGGGTGGTGCATCCCAAGATCATTGTATGTTTATAGCGTCGCTGTCCTGTGAGAACCCTGTATCTCTAAAGAGATCACTTTTCATGGTGTCAGAAAAACAGCCCTGTTTTCAGCTTTGTGACAATACATTTTTCAGCTGACCCAAAAAGGATTTTTAAAAAGTTTATTTAGCTTAAGAAGTGGAATTTTTTTCAACACATGAAGGAACACTTCATCCTTCAGTTTATCACAAACATTCAAAATCAACACATCTGGAGATACGTGGTTTTCATTGGACAGGAAGGGGATGAAAGACATCATGTCATCTGATATGTAACTAAAGCTGTCAGATAAATGTAGTGGAGTACAAAGTAGGGGTGGGAATCACCAGAGCCCTCACGATACAATATCATCACGATACGATATTATTGCAATTTTAAACATTCTGCGATATATTGCAATGTATTACCTTTTTTCCAACTTCAGATTTTTCCCAATTTCAAATGATGTCCCCAAAGGACAATTTTGTCAACATCTGTTTTATCTAAAAATATACATTCCTCTGTTTGTTCATCTCACTTCCATTTTATTGCTGCAAAATGGGGATTGTCAAGCAGACAAACTGACCAACACATATATCGTAAAAGATTGATACTTGGCGTCTGTGTATCGATACAGTATTGCCACGAAAAATATCGCGATACTATGCTGTATCGATTTTTTTCCCACCCCTACAAAGCAGCATGTATGAAGTAGCATGAAATGGAAATACTCAAAAGTACAAATTTGTAATACTTGAGCTACATTCCACAACTGATCTCCACTTGTACAATTACCAAAAAGTTAAATAATCAGTGGTTTTAGCAGTTCAGCAAACATATTATTAAATTCTAGAAATATTTTTCTTCTAACTAGTTAAATAACATGAAATGTGATTTGAGGGATTGCTTCGGACCCGTTCAGCAGGAAGGGTTCAGTTTATCATCCTGTGAAATCTGATCTGAACAAACAAGCCAAACCTGTAGTTTATAAATCAGTGAGTAATGGATGAGAACATGTTATCAGACACGATGGCAACAGTGATTTGACATCAAGCTATTTGTTTTTCGATAACAGCCATTGAATCATAAAACAATAACCTAGCTAGCTTGAGCGACCATATTGTTTTATAGAGGCGGCTAGCAGCTAGGCTAACAACAATTAGCCTGGCAATGACACGGTGAATTCCTGTATAGAATGTAAACAAAAAAAAAAAAACGACCAAGTACCACGTCCTCAGTGCTGCTAACTTAGCTATTGTTAGCTACAGGAGCGCATGGTCGTCAAACAGGACACAAAACACTCGAAATAACCGACACGAGGAGTTCATTTAAATGTGCCGACAGCTCGAGTACAGCTGGGATATTCAATAAGCGGTCAGACATTATAAGAGCAGGCTAGAGGAAACGTTCAGTCTCACCTCAAACTGCCAGTGGGCCGCTTGTAGAAGCTGCTTCGCCTGATCGGCGGCGCATCCAGCCGTCAAAACAAACTGGTTGATCATGACTTGATGTCTGAGTTCGTCCATATTCACCGACATGACCGCTTTCCCCGCAACACGCAGTTGCTGTAAAGTCGAAAATACAACTAAATAAATGAAATCTTCACTTGGATCGAGTTTTCTGAACGCCTCAAATCCTCCAAACCCGTTCCTGCCTGCTTGCTTATCTCCCACCGCTGAGTCTCCGCAGCCTCCACCAGCAGCAACAACAATATTTTCATGTCATCACCAACAACAAAGAGAAGGGCGCTCATGATTGGACGGCTCCGCAGCCAAGATAGTACTAGAGAAGCGCCAATTGGCTGACGCGTTTAAACTAACTAGTGCGCTTGTTTTAATACTCGGAGACACCGCCGATAAGTGGAGTCAAGCAGAGTACAGTTAACAACCTCCCCGCCCTCGTTTCGGTTGTCCACGCGATTTAATTCATGTCCGTTACGCTGACGTCATTTGTTTGATTGGGTATCGGGCTTGAATTCAAAGAACTGATTGGCTGCTTCGCTAAACACATTAACAGTAAATATTTGTATATTTATTTTATGTTCTACTAGGCTATATATTTTTTAATATATCATATTAGTAGAAATTATTGTAAACTATGTTATACCGTACTATACTTTACTACTTTACTGTACCATATTAATTTGATATTCTATATTATACTGCTGTACTAGCATATATTGTTATACTAGGCCTATAATAATAATAATAATAATAATAATAATAATAATAATAATATATTGCACCATATGTCTTATATCCCATACTGTATTATTATTATTATTATTATATACATTATATATAGTCTGGTGTATGCTGTTTACATATTGCTGACATTACCTCTTAACTTTGTCTTTAAAAGCTCTTTTATAGTTTTCTATTTTTATTTGTCTAGTTGTATTGTTCTTCTTATAGTTATTATTTATTTTATTTAACTGTACTTCTGTCTTTGTACTGCTGCCACACCTGACTTTCCCCGCATCAACAAAGTCTTATCTTATCAGAAGGATAACATAAATACTTAATCATTGACTATTTTCAGTATATTAACATATATGGACACATGTATTTCGTATCTGTTAATTAATGTTATTTCGTGTTGCTACCTTATAAATATTATAAAATAATGGCTTTCATAATTACCTAATAGGTTTATGAATTACAGCAGCCCACAGGTTACATGAAGTGTCACATGCAGTTATATAGTATAGTTTGTTTTGCAAAATTTTTTGAATTACCTTTAAGTTATCTTTTTATCTAAAATTATTTTCTATTACACATCAAAAGGAAAACTAAATTCTGAGGAAGCTGCAGGCTTTATATAAAAACTAAGGTACATGCAAATAAAATAAAATAAAATTGTGTGTCTTTAATGATCTATTTCATCATCAGCATTTTAATTTGGATATCCTAACGCAGTTGGCCTCCTGAAGTGACATGTGTGGAACATCCTGACGTACCGAGGACTGACTGGACCAGAACGGTTCTACTGATAGCAAAACACTTACCTGCTTATAAGTGAATGCAGCTCTTATTGGTCTGCAGGTTGACCGGCTCTCTTTCTCAATAATTCAGCGGTGGTGCAGGTGGAAGCACATCTTACAGAGGAAGTCAATGAATTATGTATTGTTGGAAGGTGTTATTACCTGAAGGGTGTTTGGTGCTGGAGTAACAGGAACCTCCTGAACAAAGACTGACAGTTTTGAAGGGATGGTTGGGATATATTGAAGTGGGGTGGTATGAGTTGTATGTACTTATCCATAGTCAGTGTATTACCTGCAGGCAGGAGTACCAACATGGAAGCTATAAGCAATGTACTGCTGTGGACGGGGGCAGCAGCTAAATGTATTTTAGACACCTAAAACAAATTCATTTTTTGCCACAGCTTTTCCACTTTAAAAACAGATATTGTTATGTATTTCTTAAATTTGTTTCACATTTTCTATTGTACATTTTTATTTTATATTATGTCTCTTGACCTTTGCACTTTTTTATTGTTATGCACCAAACCACCAAGACAAATTCTGTATTGATTCTGACTTCTGCTCCTGCGTTTGGCTTTCCTGCAGTAAAAGTACTAATACCACACTGTAAAACTCTGTTAAAGGAAAAGTCCTGCATTGAAAATGTTTCTTCAGTAAAAGTATGCAGGCTTACGTATTATCATGAAAAGGTAGTTATAGTATTAAAAGTATAAAAATGTCCCCTGTGACAGTTATACTATTATATATTATATCAGTAGACTGTTATTACTCATGCATTCATGTAAATGCAGGACGTAACTGTTGTAGTTGGTTGAGCTGGAGCTCATTTTGACCTATTAACTAATGCTTGTTTTCATTTTGGATTAATCTGCTGATGCTTTTCTCCATTAATCGTTTTATTGTTTGGTTTGTGAACATTATCAAATAGGATAGTAACATAGATATTTGCACTTACAGTGGTGCTCATAAATTTATGAACCCGTGCTAAAGTTGACTAAATGGCATGGGGTACTTTCCATAAAATCATCTTTCAATGCAAATCAAACCAGCTATGAGGCTAACCGACATAAAACCATGCCAGTCTCTAGGTATGGTGAAGGGTATGTGATGATGTGGGGCTATTTTAATTCCAAAGGCCAAGGGAACTTTATCAGGATGCATAGTATCCTGGATTCATGAAATAACTGGTCTTTAATAATAAAAATCTGCCTGCCTGTATGGGAATTTAACATAGGGGTGTGTATACTTATGCCCCCTGTATTTTAAGGAAGAACATTTATTTATGTACGATACCTTATTCATGCACAAAGAAAATTGGTGTCCTTAAAGGTTGGATTTTTCCTTTTATTTTTAATTAAGGCATTAAGATCAATTTTCCAAAAGATGATTTTTTAGTCAACTTTAACATGGGTTCATAAACTTATGAGCACCACTGTATAATATGGTCCTTATCTGGCACTTATGATGCCAAATAAGGTATTTTGTAGTTACATCATGATTAAGCTTAACATTTCCTTTATACATTTGATTTTCTTTAAATCACTTTCCAATGAAGGTACATGAAAAACCATGGATCCACTGATACACAGCTTCTGAGTCAGGCAGTACACTTCATTCTGTCATTAAATGGTATCTGACGCCCTCGTCTGTCCAACAGCTGACATTACCTCTGAACACAAAACCGGTCGAAAAACAAGTCACATTAACTAGATTTACAGTTTAAAGACTTGTAATCATTTACATGAAGGATCTTTCTATATATAACTCTACTGGGCAGGTATACAGGACCTCATTAGATTTTGATCATTCTCAAAAAACTCAAACAACAGCTTCATTAAACTGATTTCAAGCTGCCATATGATATTATTTTTCATTATTGATTAACCTGCCAATTCAGTTCATGATTGATCACTTGTCTATTAAATTGAAGAAGAAAGTGGAACATGACTATCATCATTTTAACCTGACCAAAGTGAGGCCTGACCAACAGTGCAAAACGATAAAAGCAGAGGTGGAAAGTAACATGTTCAAGTTCAAGGTACTATGTAATATACTACTTTATACCTCTACTCCGCTATCTCAGAGGTAAATATTGTACTTTTTACTCCACTATATTTGTCTGACAGCGTTAATTATTCACTTTTGATGCTTTTTTCTATGGTTTGTCGCTTTTTTACGTTTTTGATGCTTTTGTTACCCAGCCAACATATATACACACCACTAACTCCAAGTTATTACCACTAAGTTTACACTTATTTTTGGAATTCATTTTGTAGGGAATGATACCTCATTTTTGAGTTACAAAAGCAGAAATTATGAAATATTTAGAGGAAATATTAGAGGAACGTATGTTGATGGTTAATCAGGGACTTCAAAGAGTCAAAGTTTAGTCAGAATACAGTTTTGAAACCCTTTCAATTTTTTTTGAAATGCCAAAACTTGAATAAAACATCCAAAATTCAATAAAAGTAGTGATCATGAATTGTACGTGCTCACGTACAATTCACGATCACAACTTTTATATGGAATCGATCTAATTTTTGGGTAATATTTCTGATTCAGAAATTTTGAAAACGGGTCAAATTGGACCAGAGGATAACATGAGGGTTAAGTGAAATAAACTCTTTAAAAGGCCTTTTGGATCAGCTGATAAATGTATCGTCACAAGGCTGAAAACCGTGAAAAGTTGACTCTTTAGAGGTACATGGTTGTTTTTATCATTCAAGGAGGTTTTGTCTGCATGTGTTAAAGAGCGCATGTGAACTCATTTAGGGCTGTGGACCTGTATTTGTAGTGGTATAGTGTATAAGTATTTGCATTTCAACTGGTTTTATAGCTTATAATTACTAGGAAACTCTGTATGCAACAACTGTTTAAGTCATCTTGTTTAAGTAATTTTCAAGACACCCTGCTTTATATTTTTATGCATTGATCTACATCTGTCTATCTGTAACCCCCTTGCCTCCCTGAGCCTCCTCTCTCCTCTCTGTGAGCTTGCTGTGGTTGGCTGCTCCCGCTCTGACCCCGGCTGGAGGTGATGTGTGGGGGGGCTGGAGGCCGTCTGAAGGCTTTGTCTCGTTGAACAATGAGACGTGACTACAGACACATGTTGTGATCAGAAACAAGGATGTCAGGAGTGAAATAAAGACCTGTTTCCTGTTCCCTTGAGCTGACTGGTTTTACTGGTTTGATTGTGTTTCTATCAGCCAGTGAACCTCCAGTCTGCAGTCTTCTAATCTTGACCTTGTTGTTTGATTTACTTTGTTATTTCACTCTTTTAGCAGTGTTAAGTAACTAAATTGCATTTACTCAAGCACTGTACAATTTGGAAGTACTACATTTTCTGCAACTTTATAGTTCTACTCCACTACATCGCCGAGGTGAATAATGTGCTTTTTACTGCACAACAACTACATTTATTTGACGGCTTTACTTAACAAATCAAAATGTTCTATACAAAATATATGAAGAATTTATAAAACATGATGCACTGTCACAAATTAAAAACTCTCCATAGTATATAAAGTAGTTAGAGCTAGCTCCACCTTGAACAGCTACCACAGTAAAATGCTGCTCTAACATTGATCCTTTAGTAATAATAATCCAATAAATAACATAATGACTACTCTTGAATGCAGGACTTTTACTTGTAGTATTTTTTTTATATTTTTATATTGCTGTATTACTTTTATCGAAATAACAAATCAGAATTATTTTTCCACAACTGCAAATATGTAAACTAAATGTAACAGAGAGCATTAAGAAAAAAGGAGGAATACTTTATTAATCCAGCATAAGGAAATAATATTGATATCTATATTCACACACAGGCCCAAATAGAACCCATACTGCATACCAAGGTGGGAGGTAGGTGTAAGGTGGCAATCACCAGAGGCCCCATGATACGATATTATATCACGATACTTATGTCACAATACGATATCATTGCGATTTAAAACATATTGCAATATTCAGATACATTGCAATTTATTACTGTTTTCCAACTTCAAATTATGTCCCCAAAGGAAAACTTAGTCAACATTTGTTTTATCTAAAAAGACACGTTTCTCTGTTTGTCCATCTCACTTTAAATTTCCACGCATTTTCTTGAACGGGTTCGAATAATATCATACGAAAACTTAAGCACACCCATTCATAAGATATCCTACGAAATTACGGCGACTGCCGGCTGGTCACAATGACAGTAAAGTTTAGCAATCTTTACAGTTAAATTTAGCCGAGAAAAGGTTACTGGGAGCCGGCTTTAGAGCACCGCGAGCTGCCGGTCGTTTCAGAGGCCGTTGCTAGTTGAGATTAGCTGGATGACACTCTTTTCGGCCGGATGTCCATTACCTCACGCTTTCTTTGTGTTGGAATTCTAAACTCCGGTGGATTTATGAAGACTATGGTTAACTGCTCCTTAGATCTCTGCAGGGTAAATCCAGACAGCTAGCTAGACTGTCTGTCCAATCTGAGTTTTCTGTTGCACCAAAACAAGCTCCTTCCCGAGGCTATTTTGCAGTCGCATGGTGGCTCTGCCTGGTGTTTAGCACCGCCCAAGATGATTCTGATTGGTTTAAAGAAATGCCAATAAATCAGAGCACGTATTTCTCCCACGCCGGAATGCTGTGTGGACTAGCCAGACCCTCCTTTGCTGCGCTGTGGAGGACGGCCTTGCTTACTGGCACCTCGGCAGTGAGGTGAACCTCAAGAGCAGTCAAGTTAAATCTGATTAGTTTAATCTCTCTCGGATCAGTGTCTGTGATCAGCACAGAAGATAAGACACTCTGGAGTTTTTGATCCATTGCAGTCGTCAGAAGTGCTCGGTGCTCCATGTCCAACTTTTAAGAGACGTCAGGACTCGAGAGATGAGGATGGCTTTTTATTGCTTTACAGTTGTCTCTGTGAGGGGCCTCAGGAAACTACTCAGCCACACTAATACAACGTTCAGGGGGCCAAACCTTTTTGTTTCGCCTTTCTCTCCCTTTCAAAAGTACATTCCTGCACACACACACACACACACACACACACACACACACACACACACACACACACACACACACACACACACACACATCCCGTAAGTCCAAACTCTGGGTCCAACTTTTTGTTTGTCACTTATAAATATATTCAGAGATGAAGCCAGAACGTTTTTTTTCTTCTCCTATTGTCATTATATGTACATAATGTGGACATACAAGCTGACAAGCAGACAAAATTACATTTACCACAATGTAAAAGTAGCCTACTCTATTACAATTAAAAGTCCTGCATTTACAGTAAAACCATGTTTAAGTAAAAGTACAGAAGTATTTCTTAACTTCAACAATATGTTTGTTATAAAGTAGGCTAATATACAAAATGTTAATCTGAAAATAAACCAGTAAAGTTGCTACATAAATGAAGTCTAGTGGAATAAAAGGTACAGTTTGCCTCTGAGACATAGTGGAGTAGAAGTATAAAGTAGCTTACAACGTCAAAAATTGAACCTAAGTAGGCTAGTAGGCCTGTTTGAGTAGACTAAATGTAGGCTACCTACATTCCAGCACTGCATATTTAAAAAATGCTGCTTTCATATTCAGCAGTTCACTACTTCATGTCAAAATAAAAGATACATGTAGGCCACAATCTTTTATGTTCTTAAATTAATTCAATATCTCTAGCTGAATGACTGTACAATTACAGTAATCCTCCGTTTGCTCCAGTAAAAAGGTCCCCTGTTGCGTCCCCGGGCCTCAGCTTGAGAACCTGCACGGCAGCAGCCCTCAGTTGACTTGAGAGTGATTAAAAATGAAGCGCTATAGAAACCAGCGGGCCAATGGAGGACCGGGAAGCTGTTTACAAGGGGGGTGTACCGTTTCTATGGTTGCTGGACAAACCTCCTGCACCAGGTATTAAACTGGCTCCCCGACGGATCCTGCAGCCCGCTGACACCCGTTAGAGCAGAAGAAGCGCCCAACACCGCGCCAAACACCGTCCACAGGAATTCCTCTTTTTCTCTCTATCCCTCACAAGTTTAAACAGGTGCACCTCAAGCAGGCTGAGGCTGAACGTTCAATACGTGCTGCTCCTTTGGGATTTAAAAGGTCTCTATACTCAACATAACAGCAGACAGAAGGTGAGTTTTTAACGTTATTATAAAAAGATTCAGTCATTTATCCCCTGAATATATATTACAATTGTAAACTGTTCACAAGGCCTGAAATATCAGGTCAGCTTTAATTATAACGGTTTAATTTGAATACGTTTATTAAATAATAAACAATATATTTCACTATACTTACAAGTAGCCTATATTATAATAGGTAATTTCATTAAAATATCGAATGTAAAAATAATTAGCACTTTGGTTTTAATTGTAGTTAAAGCCTAAAGATGCGTATTTTACGCGTCCTAAATGTGCAAATGTCCTCAAAGGTCACACACACAATCCATTTAAATTATAACACAAGTGATAGTGGTTTTTTTTAAGTTTACGTTTAAATTCTTTAACCAGTTAATACATTTGTTTGGGTTTAAATCCTTCAGACGCCGTTAGTAATGACGTGCGCTCTTTTCTGCGCTGAGCGTCATGTCGCACCAGAGTTTTTCAGGAAAGTTCTGAGACATGGAGACTGAAAAGAGACAAGGGGTTTAAGATTCTCAGGATATTCTTAAGTTTTAGCTTCCACATGTTCTCATTACACATGCATCCATCCAGGTGACAGACTTGCCACTGGATTTAAATGGGAATTGGAAATCTGAAAGTCTCACTTTACGCACAACACACAGGGGCTCTGTTTTCAAATAGGGCCATCATTGTCCTGCCCTTTCGCACTTTGTTGAAGTTGGGTGTATATATTTTCGGTCCTGTCAGGCGGTGGCAGGGGGAGGAGGAGAAAGGAGCTGGGTGACAGAGAGAGAGCCATGCTGTCTCTGAGCTGTGCCGAAGGCTCTGTGGGGCTGGAGGAAGAGGTGGTGACCGCCGCTGCCCAGGCTGAGGAGCGGGACAGCGTCCACAACAGCAGCAGCATCAGCAGCTGCAGCTCCGTCAGCCTGGACGACAGTCTGACCAGCCTCCAGTGGCTGCAGGAGTTCTCCATCCTCGGTGCCAACGTGCCGCAGCAGGCCCACCACCAGCCGCACCTGTTCGGCCACCAGCCGCTCGGCTCCGATGGCCCGGCCTCCCCTCTGGCCGGGGACCCCGCCTCCATCGGCATGCCCCTGACCCCGGGGAAGCCCACGGCGGCGGCCTACAGCAGACTGCAGTCACTCCCCGGCATCGTGGCTCACGGCCACTGCCCCGACGAGGTGGACTACAAGACCAACGCCCACATCAAGCCGCCGTACTCGTACGCGACGCTCATCTGCATGGCCATGCAGGCCAGCAAGAAGGCCAAGATCACTCTGTCCTGCATCTACAAGTGGATCACCGACAACTTCTGCTACTACCGACACGCTGACCCCACCTGGCAGGTATGGACCCCACATACACACACACACACACACACACACCACACACACCACACACACACACACACACACACACACACACACACACACACACACACGCACACGCACACATACACCCACCCACCCACACACACGCACACACACACACACACACACACACACACACACACACACACCATAGACTGTAAAAATAACACACACATACAAATCTACCCCCACACACAGTTAAAGGAGTTGTATTTCAAACACAATTTCCATTGTATGAAAATGAGTTTCTTTGCGGTCAAATCACAGCTGGGAACTTGAATTATTTCTATTTAAAGTACAGTAGAAGTAAATCCAACATAGTGAGAATCATGCTGCCACACTCTGAAGTATTAGTGACTTAGCTGGTGGTAATTAATAACTCCAGAGGCCAGCAAAACTTCCCTCACTTCCCTCAGCTGCACAAAACCTTAATAGAAAACAACAATGCTGTTGATTCTTATTTTGATCACATTGCTTATTTTGCGCACTACTTTTCCTGCTTGAGCAGAAACAAGTGATGGAGGTGAAAGAGGAGAGGCAGCAGCAGATTCTCCCTCCAAAGGGCAGGAATTTTCAGGAAAAAGGTTTAATTTAGCTGGATAAATGATTGATGAAGCAGTTAGCTGTACTCCCGTGTTTCAGTGTCTGGCTCAGGCGTTTCAGAGCATTCTATTATTGTAAAGCAGTACACGGGGCAGATAATATTTAACAAAGTTCATCGGGTCACTGCTTTCTGATGTAGACTTGAGTGAAGAAGGGGGAGGCGGAGGGGGGGGCAGTGGGATGAATGCAAGGGTACACAGTGCAATAATGTGATGTATGGTGCTCTGTCATCTCTACTTCCTATGCCCCTAATACAGGCTGATGCACAGTCATCTTAAAGTAGCTTCTCTTTAAAGGAATAATTCAACATTTTGACTAATTTGCTTCCTTGCAGTGAGTTAGATGTTCAGATTGAAGCCACTCTCATGTCTAACAGCTGGTTAGCTTAGCATAAAGACTGGAAGCAGGGGGAAACTGCTAGCCTAGCTCTGTCCACACATAACAGAATCCACTTACCAGCACCTCAAAATCTCACTGATTAACATGTAATGTCTTGTCTGTTTAAACCGTAAAAAAAACCCAAGCGTAAAAAAAGTTGTGGTTATATTGGAGGTTATGTGTCGAACTATTTCTTGACCCAGTGACTTCCTGGAGTACTCATAGTATGTCATAGGGGGCACTAAATGTGGGGCTAAAGCAGCAAGAATTACAAAAACCACATAATAGCCATAATAAATGACCAGACTATGACAAATAAAATCCTGACTAAATTCCTGTTGTGTCCCTGCTCCAGTGATCCGATGCAATAGCACCTCCAATTGCCATAGCAACCGTCTATATAGGCTACTGGTTTCACCCAGACAGGTTCCCAATGCTCATGTCCCGTGAGATTCATTTAAGTAAAGTTTTCTTTGCTTTGGTAAACCACAACTTACACTTCAGGTTTAAACAGACAGAAGATGTAACATGTTAGTCAGTGAGCTGTAGAGGTGCTGTTAGGTGGATTTTATTACCTTTGGACAGTGCCAGGCTAGCTGTTTCCCCCTGTTTCCAGTCTTAATGCTAAGCTTAGCTAACCATCTTCTGGCTGTAGCTTCTTATTTACCATATAGACATGAGAGTGGTATTAATCGGAACATCTAAGAATAGTATACAACATGCATATTTCCCAAAATATTAAAACCATTCCTTTAAGGTAGTGTCCAAATTAAGGCTTTGTTTGATGAAACCAGCATCATGTGAAGACACGATTCTCTATTTTCAGAACTCCATTCGACACAACCTGTCGCTCAACAAGTGCTTCATCAAGGTGCCGCGGCAGAAGGATGAGCCAGGGAAGGGCGGTTTTTGGAAGATTGACCCGCAGTATGCTGAGCGTCTCCTGAGCGGCGCCTATAAGAAGAAGCGGATGCCACCGGTCCAGATCAACCCGGCCCTGCAGAACAGGCTCAGGGTCAACCTGGAGCCCCAGTCCAGAGGCCCCTGCAGCCCAACAGGAATTAAGGATGGCCTGTGCATCAACCCTGAATCCCAGCGGCTTCTCTGGGAGTTCGAAGAGGCTACTGGCGCCGACCAGAACTGGGATCCTCATCTGGCTGAAGGAACCATGCTGGGCTCCTGGCCGGTGCTGCGGGGAAGAGGTGGGCACAAGAGGAAACTGGGTTCGAGGAATGGTGGGGCCAAAGCCCCCCGGCGCTCCAGCTCCCCACTGCTCTGCGCGGACGAACAGAAGGAGATCGGACCTCTGAAGGGGGACTTTGACTGGGATGCCCTGCTGGACTCGGCCCTCAGCGGGGAACTCAGTTTGGTGGGAGGTGAAGCTCTGAGCCCCATCATGAAAGACGAGGACCTGACAGTGCGGGGGACCCACATCTCTCCTGTCGAAGCCCCCGCAGGGACAGCGGACATCCACGTGTTGGTGGAGACCCGAAGGAATAATGACGTGTCAGACTTTGATGAGGAGACCTTCCTCGCCACTGCATTCCTGGAGAGTCCCTGGCCAGAAGAGGAGGAACAGGGTCGCAATGATTTCCTCTGTAGCTCCACCGTCAACCTGGACCAGCTGTTTGACCTCGGAGACTCATTAGGGGGAGACCCGAGCACCCGCATTGACAACCTCCTTTGAGGAATAGTTGGTTCTCTTTCACACTGAAAACTCACGTAGGAATAACAGACTTTGTTTTTTTACACTCGAGCATCCCTTTTTGTGTTTTTCGACATGTTTAAAGTATTTTTAGAGTTACATTTTGATGCTGATTCATGCAGGAAGTTCATTCCCAATGCCTACTGAGAACAAAATGCCACAATGTACAGCAGCAGTTCACATCATCACGGGGAAAACAGAACTATCAAACTATGAAATGACTGGAGACAAACAAAAACTCATTTTCAGAATTAGGGCTTGGTCACACCTGAGAGGGCACAGAAAAGTTTAACAGTCTTCACAAAAGATTTGGTTATAGAAGCTTGGTGACATAGTGACTGTCAGTTAGCAACATAGATGTATCAAGACAGCATGAGCATGTGCACTGGGCCACACCTTTTGGGCTGTTCTCTGCAATCAATTGTTATTGGATTAAATGGACACCATCTTGGACTATGGTATCCAGTTTGTATAATACATCCACAGTTAGCAAGCCTATAGCAAACCAGTTTATACTCTGACAGAGGAGCTTCAGTAAAACTGGATGGTAACACACAGCTAATAAGCTACGATAGCTTCCTCCATTTTAGCTCTCCGTTCCCTCAAAGTCAACTCCGTCAGGATGTCCTGCTGTTGGTCAATGATGCAAATTGAAATATGTTATTACATATATA
This sequence comes from Perca schrenkii, assembly GCA_025617405.1. Taxonomy (NCBI): domain Eukaryota; kingdom Metazoa; phylum Chordata; class Actinopteri; order Perciformes; family Percidae; genus Perca; species Perca schrenkii. Next base: position 23,443,261 of record CM046801.1, read on the forward strand.
TTTGCATTGATCCATGTCACCAAAGCGAGAGATTCCATTCGAATTTTCTCTTAAATGCGGGTGTTAACGGGCCTTCAGAATGACACATCATGGTCTTTGTTTACATCATAAAAAGTGTGTCCATTTTGTTTATTGTACATCAGGCCTAAATACATTCAGAAGACAACTGATCCACAGTTTTTAAATGGGAAGTAATAACCCAGTGGTGTCAGCAGGTGTAAGGCCAAGGCTGTGATTAGTCTTGTTTCCATTCAATCGTCCAGCAAATTTTAAGGGGATTTCAAATGTTGCAAAATAGAAATGTGAAGGCGTGTTTCCATCAACTAGTTTAGTGCGAAAAAGAACTAGGCAACACTGTAGTTAAGCTGTAATCTGCCAGCAAACAGAGTAGAACAAGTGGAGGTGGCTAACCAGAAACAGAAAGAGTCGCCTTGGCTATCTAGAATCTACGAGAGGTTTTCAGAAATTGTTTTTCATTTTTCTGTTTCATGCTGTCCGGAGACAAAGACACATTACGGGAATATTCAGGAAGAAGCTGACAGTGGAAACAGCTGTTCAGTCCTGTGAGATAAATGTTCGCTACGTCAGAACTTATTCGGCAAAGGCATTTCAATGTCCCATGTAGAGCATCAACTGTTTTTCCACAAAGGCAAAACCATCTCAAGAGTGAGGAAGAACATTTTTTTTTTTCCATACAGCTTTTCTAATGCAATGCTTAAAATACATGTATGGAAACACAACTATCGACAGAGAAGTTGCTGAGAATTGTTTTTAATATGTAAATACTGTGACAGCAGCACTATGATGATGAATATTGACATATTTGCCAAATGATGTTTGATGTAGGAGTGATTTACTCTATTAGGTTGTTTTTTTTTTGCATGGGGTTTTGGTACTAACTATTCTCTGTATGCATTTTTCAAAAATAATTAGTGACAGTTTAACTAGATTAATAATTATTAGGCAGGATAAGTTGCTTTTTTTCAAGGGAGAGTGAACAGAGATGTTTTATTTCATATCAGACTGAAATATTCCTTGTAGAAGTAGTATTTAGTAACCACTTTCGTTGATACTTAGCAGTGTAAAATTTTAAACAGCTTGAGGCAAAATTCTCCAACCAAGAACTATTAAGACCTTAAAAAGCTCACTATGAAAATAGCCATGGTGCCTGTAAATGAATACCTGACCTTCTATGTGCCAAGAAAAACACTTGGGACTCGACAGGGTGGCAGTGTTTTTTATTACAAAGAGGAAATGTCTTTTTTTTTTAAAACAAAAGATCTGATGCAGCTTGGATATGTGTTGTTAAATCAAAATCTGCGAATACTTATTGCTCCTGTTTTCCTTTAAAATGTGTGAAAGTGCAATCAATGTACAGCGATACTTGTTATATTTTACTTGCAGTTGTAGGCGTCTCTTTATGCAGTTTACTTTAGAGACACCAGTTTCACTAGTTTGTGTATTATGAGGTGTGAATACACTGACGGGAGAAAGGACTCTTTCCCATGAAACGTTTGTGTGTCAGATCATCAAATACACTTTTAAAGCATAACAATGGCGTTTTACCTCATGATTGTTCTGTCAAGTCAGAGACACTGTATGCATTCTTTTGCTTTCCTGTTTTTCTTTTCCACTTTTCTTTGACAATAAAAGAAAACTGCATCTGCATCTTGCTTGTCCAAATTATATATTCTACTTATTTTTAGCCATGTTAGCAGGTCTGCCCTTGGTCCAGACTGAAAAAGTTCAACAACTATCAGATGGATAATCATGGAATATTGTACAGAAATTCATGATCCCAAGAGGATGAATCCTACTGACTTTGGTGATCCTCTGAAGTTTCCTTCAGCGACCACCATGAGGTTGACATTTGTGGTTTAGAGTAAAATATTTTGACAACAATGGGATGGATTGCTGTGACGTTTGGTTCAGATGTTCATGTTCTCCAGAGGATGAATTCTAATGACTTTGGGGATCCTCTGACTTTCCCTGTAATGTCAACATTTTCTTTAGTCAAATATCTCTATATCTATGTGGTAGATTGGTATAAAACTTTGTGGAGGGATGTGAAGACATTTGAGTTCTCCAGAGGATGAATCCTGCTGACTTTAGTGATCATCATAAGATTTAAATGATTTGTTTTTTTAGCGGCGATCAGCAGCTTTATGTCTCTGTCGGTTGGTCGGTCCACAAAAATATCTCCACCCAATAGCCACAGCAACGTTGCGTGTTCTGTGTTTGCAGCTATTGCAAATAAACGCTTGTTATTGTATCTCAACAACTATTGGATGGATTATAATGAAATGTGGTTCATCATTCATGTTCCCATCAGGATGATTTGTAATAACTTTGGTGATCCTCTGACTTTTCATCTAGCGCCGTCATCAGGTCACCATTTGAATGTGTACAATGCTTTGGTTTATGACCAAATACTTGCAGAACTAATGGCATTCCTATCAGCCTCAGCTGGACTCTGTGTTTACTGATAATTAGCAAACGTTAGCATGCTAACATGATCAACATTATAACTAAACATCAGCAGGTCAACATTGTTATTGTGAGCATGTCAGCATGCTGATTTTAGCATCACAGAGCAGCTATCATGGTTAGAGCCTCTTGTTTTCTTCTGCTTGCTGTCTTGCCCTCCCCCCTTTGCTTTAGTGCGCCTGTACGGGAGATTTACGTTGGTCTTTTCCTGCTCATCTCTTTCGGGCCCTTGCTGTGATCAGGCAATGGATGGGTAATAGTAGCTGGGGGTGGCTGGGTTTCTCTTTCAGGTCTTTGTCTGTGCTCAGTCAGACTCTTGTTCCTCATGGCGCTTGGATCTGTGGTCCTTCATTGGGTTGGTGTGGGGTCTAACAGGGACAAGTGTCCCACGGCCCCATATATCACCGCCTGTCTGCCCCGCTGTAGACCACACCGTCTTTCTCTGACCCTGCTGCAGATTAGCAAGGTGGCTCGCGTTTAGAGAGTCGGATGAATAGCGGCATGTAATCAAATGCAAATACGTAGAATTTAAGAAGCCTGCGTCCCCCCAGGGTGGTGAACAGACGGGCTCTCTGTCAGTGAGCGTGTCTGTCTGTGGTCACTGATGAGGTAATGATGGCTGAGAGATGAAGGGCAAAGATAAAGTGCTGTAACACTACACCTCTGTACGATGGACACCTGACACTCTGCTGGAAGAGCAGGATCCTGCATCTTCATGCCCAAGCCCGAGTCCTTTTTCCGGGAAAGGAGAGCTGACGTTTCCCCTTCCTCCCCCCAAACCTGAGCTCCCTGCAAGCCCCCCTGGACAGCTATTGCCTGCTGGACTTAGCTCTCCAGCTGGATTGCAGGGCTACATAATTATAATGTGGCAGGCTGGTTAGATGAGAGGCCCGTGGTAACCTGATGCAGGTATTATTCCCTGGCCCTGCTGACGGCTGCAGGTAAGAAGAGCCTCCTGGTGAAACGCTAACCCTTACTGCTTGTTCCAACACAGTAACACTGCAAACTGAAAGCACTAAACGCCAACACCCGATGGTGCAGCCATTTACAGTCGGATTCAGCTGAAGTGAGGAAGGTTACTAATTGCCGGACATATTGTGCACAAATTTGATATTTTTACATTTGAACATTTTCATGCCACAAACACAATTCTTCTCACTCTAAAACTGTTTTTTTCTGCCACATAAAGCAAAGATGTAAGATTGCGATTTTTGATATGAATAATATTGACTTGACTTTTACACCATCATAAGACAACTGACAAAACCACAAGATCTACTCGCTGCTCTGGAGCTTAAAATCACATCACATTATCTTTGACTGTATGCTCAAAGATGTTCAAACTTCAATTTTTCTGACCTCTTTAAGGAGTTCTCGTCCATGTTGGCTTAAAGTAACTTTTGCACAGCAGCCACTGTGACCATAAAAAACATACCACAGGTAAAAAAGAGTGATGACGGGTTATTTCTTCTTTCAAAAGTATCACTTTACATTAAAAGTTGAGATTGACTGCTGATCATGATCGTCCTTAGCAGAGGGAAGTCAGAAAAATTTAAGTTTTAACATCTAAAATTCAACGACAACTGGCCATCTCCATCTGCTAAGGAAGATCATCTAATACGACCGAAAGCTCCACAACAGCTACTGAGTGGACTTTACGGCGAGAATAAACTTTGAATCTCATTGTGTGATAAGTTGCGTTGGAAACTCCTGTTTAAAGTGGAAAAAGAAAAACATATTTGCCAAACAAATCTGGTATGTCCGAAAAGGCTTGAATAATATAACCCTAACTTACACTGTTCCCCAGCTGAGATGCCTCTTATAATGAATTTAATAGGTAAACATGTGTGTGTAACAGAGTGAAGAGAGAGAACAGCATATTGTGTTAAAGTTCAGACGGATAATTCAAAGATATAGGCATTAGGAGGTCTGAAAGTGATGAAAATATCAGTTCTCTGCAGTCGGGACGTGTCTCTTTTCGTTGCCCCACGACTCCACTGGTATTCCTCTGGAAGAAGTCTTGGAAAACAATGTTGGTGAGGGATCTGCTGGGAGCTGCTGGGAGCCCTGGAGAGCTGAAGCTTATCTACAGGATCCCCAAAAAAAACAAGATGTGAAAAAGTGGACGGAGAAGAGACGGGGAATACATCTTTTTTATCACACAGTTAATGAAAGGCCTGTTTCCTGGGTAACGGCTGGTACTATTGTCATGTAGGACTGGGGGGTAATGGGTCTTCGGAGGCTGTGGGGTTGATTAGGGCTGTGGAGGGATGGTGAAGCAGACAGAAAGAGAGGCTGGATGGAGCCCCAGATTTATTACAGTCCGGGTTTTGTGAAAGTTCACTCACCTTACCAAAGTGCTCCTTCTTTTAGATTTTTACTTTAAAAAGGCTATTTCCCTCTCCCTTTATTTATGTATCACTTTACACCCAAGACAATCCATCTCGAGTGTTTTACAGAGCAAAATAAAGGAGAAATCATAAGAGAAAGCAAAAATAAACGCCTACAGAGGCTTCATTAGAAATTAGGTTAGACAGTTACAGTCCAATACAGTATACGTGTGTTTTTAGTTGAACAAGTTAAAGAATTCTGAGTGATGTCAAAATATGAAGAGTTGTAGCAATCAGGGTTGAAGGATAAAGGTGCGGATGACTTTCTCCAGGTTCGGAGAGAATTGATCTGAGTTTGGAAACATGGATCATGTTTCATCGTCTCACCTGTACCTGAAACAACACCCACCCACCAACGCATTGTTTTAACACAGGAATGTTTTCAGTCCAAACACATTCAAAATGTGTACAGACATCCAGGATCTGATGTCCTGAAGTTTTTAAAGGGCTCTCGCTGCTCGAATGTACCAAGAAAAACTACTGTACTTAAGTACAAATCTGAGGTACTTGTATTAGAGTATTTTGTTTTCATGCCACTTTATACTTCTACTCCACTACATGTATCTGACAGCTTGAGTTTTTTTACAAATTAAGATTTTTATACACAAAACAAATGAAGAGTTTATATCTGATGTTTTGTTATGAATGAAACTCCCCAACAGTTTAAACAGGTACAGCTAAAACCATTAGTCCATTAATTAATAAGTTGAATGACAGAACATGAATGTGAAACTATTTAGGTGGTTAGTAAGTAAGTTAGCAAGTCATTTTTCATGTAAAAACATTTCCTGGATTTCCTTTTGATAATGTTAATTAATGGTATTAGTAATAATGTTGAGGTTTGGACTGTTGTTGGAAAAAGCAAATATTGTGAAGGTGTTACTTTGGGCTCTGGGTAATTGTTTCATATTTGGGTCTTTTTGTGTAAGATGTCTTTGTATCAATAGCTATCAAAACACAACAGTTTGCTCTAAAAAGCATGAATGTCCTGTCAATGCCATATGGCTACTGATGTGTTCAGGGTGTCAGGGTCAGGACAAAGATTTGTTGATCATTGTATGCAGGGTCTTCAGGATTACGGTGGCATGTTTGGGGAGTGTGTGTTTGCATGTTTGCCTCTGTGTGAGTTTGTGTGTGTCCACTGTTGCAGTGCAGGCTGATGCTTCTTTGTCAGGAAGACACAGGCAGAGGGGTAATCCGACATCCATCAAAGGCTTAGTGAGCAATACACACTCTGTGTAACAACATGGAGACAATACCCAGGGAAACAGTGGGAGGGCCTCTTTATTCATTACACAGGGCTGGGGGACGTTCTTTTGTAGGTATTTTTAGAGACTGAATGAGGCGGCAGAAGACCAGCATGACAAAGCCATTTCTGGAGTGACCAGTAAACCTTCACAGAGAGCTGGGAAACTTCTAGAAGAACTGGGAAACTTCTAGAAGAACTATGGGTGTTCACCAGAGAGACTTTGCAGCCATAGGTATACAGAGATACTCCACCTCCATCTAAACTCTTGCAGGCTTTTGTGCACTCTATTATCAAACGTCTTGAAAAATAGTGCAAATAGCTGCCGTAAATGGTGGAAAAAATCCCCCTGGGCCCCCTAGGTTTGGGCTGAACCCCGAAAGTTTACAACATCTGGCTCTGCCCCTACCTGTTTAGATCTGATGAAAACACTGACGTTAGTCCTCTAAGAAAAGTTTGTTGCCCCATTTTTATTTGCTCCAGTATACTTTGGAGTGTGTTTTGCTGTCCAGGTAACACAAAGGTTAGTGACTCACTGCAGTGACAGAACAATGGTCTCTAAATACTAGAGTCAGTTACCAAACATATTCTCAGCTTACATTCTCGTCTGCGCCATTTCACACCAGCTTGTGCATTGTTTCCTTCAGGTGCTGCCGCTCGTTCTTTTCTCATGCAATGCAGTGGCAAAAAAAAAGAAATGTTCCTGCATAAAGGTGTTTCAATTCTGTGGCAACATATACTTTGCTAACATACACTGATGCCCTATATAGAGTGTGATAATGATGCTGAGGGAAGGTGTGCAACAGCAGCATCTCATCCACATCGTCCTGGAGGAACATGATACCTGCGTGTGCTGCTGAACCCTCCAGAGAGGCCGAGCGGCTGAGGCGATCCCTGTGGAGGCAGGAAGAGGGAAACGGACTGAACAAACAAACATAAACAGAGTCTGGCAGCTGGGGGGCAGGCTGAGCCCTGTGCGCGTTCTTGGCGGCCACAGTTTGACCTTGGCGTCCGGGCATGCCCAGGCCTGCCTCTCAATGCTGGGTGGGAGACTCACCAAGCCGCTTGCAGGACTTGGACCGGCTCAATGAAAAAAGAAAATACCACTCCGGGCAAACAAGGGCATAGTAATCTCGCTCCACTTTACTCCGTCTTTTTAATGATTTCTTTCTTTTTCCATTTCTCAACACGCATCGGATTCCAACACATGGCTTGGCCCGGTGCATAAGCATTTACCACAGAGGATACTTTTTCTCTTTCTCCCGCTCTTCACTCATTCCTTTCCAAACTTTAATTTGATTTCTTTATTTCTTTGTTTGTTCCACAGCGGAGGGAAAGCACTGAAACACTGCTGCTTTACATATCTTAGACTCTATCCTCAATAGGTGAGCTGCCGTGGCGACAGTAGCGACAAAGGCCCCCTCCACACACACACCCAGCCAGGCCTGGTCCAGGCCTCGGACCCCCTCGCTGCTCAACACAGCCAGGGATCTCTCCCAGCAGCCCTACACCAGTCTGAAACTGGTGTAGGGCCCCATTCACTGGTGCAGCCTCACACCCCCAGCAAAGAGCAGCTCTGTTGTGTTTAGTGCATCCACAGAATGACTTGATTGGAGTGGACGTGGGATCGAGCGAGAGAGCGAGCTTCCAGGACGTTTTCCCAAAGAACTCACAGTCGGGATGCTTCTGGCACTGCTCAGTCTTTCTCCCTCTGCTATCAGTCTGCTGCAGTGGGACCTTTCAATGGCAGCTGGCTTGATTTGTGATTTCACATGGCAGCGTGGTTTATTACCAGTGAAACAAATGCCAGGATCAGTTTCTGTTTTGTAGAGCTTTTCTCTCATTCTCATCATCTTAAATCCAGCTTTGGGGGAAAACATCTTATCAAGTCAGATTTCTCATCAAATTACATCGAACTTGACTCAAACGTATAATGCGTTCATTGGGAGCATGACTTATGAAACTGTTAGATTGATTGATTTTGCAGTAGGCCAGGCTTAGCCAGTTGCTGGATTTGGAAAGTTGAAGTAAACACAGTTGTTGTGACCATCTCTACCTGATCCTTACTGAAAAACTGATTTGTTCACGTCTTATCAGTGATGCAGTGATTAGTGACGATTCTCTCTGACCAATCAGTAGTCTGCAGGTTTGTCATGTCACCTTTTGGTATTGTCTCAGCTCGCTTGGAACCTCGAGGGCGGTGATACTACAAACTGTACCTGTTAGCAGGTACCAGGGACTTTTTTTCGTAATGAAAACCAAAAAAGGCGAGTAGACTCGAGGCGAGTCGAGCAGTTGCCATGTAATGGAAAAACGCCATGAGCTGACGTTAGCAGTTCAGCCTCACAGAGCTGGCTGCAGACTCGTTTTCTTTTTCTTTCGCTGATCTTTTTCCCAAAACAGGAAAGTAAGAATGCTGGAGTTCCAGGTTTGGGTTTAATATGTGATCTAATAACCTGTTCAGTCGAGGAATGATTGACTTCACAGGAGGGAATTCAAGTGACGCTGTGGCCAACTGACAGTTTTTGAAACGGGTCACTTTTCAAAACATTCAGACACTTAACATCACACAAAGAGACAGTGGTTGTTATTATTGTTTATTCACACTTCCAGTTATGGCTTCATCCTTAAATTAAAATTCAGATATCAGCTGTGTGTGTGTGTGTGTGTGTGTGTGTGTGTGTGTGTGTGTGTGTGCATGCATGTGTGTGTGTGTGTTTATTCTGTGTTGCAGCAGGCTGCTTATTATAAAAGTTAATGGCTGAGCAGCGTGTCCATGAAATTTATGACACCTCCCATCTTCCTCCTGTGTTCCTCGCAGCAAAACTCCTGTCCTCTTTACAGCTGGGTGATTAAAGTGAGGGGGGGGAGGTGGCTGCAGTGTTTGTGTGGGGTGATCTTTACACCCCCCGCAAGGGATCAGACAAACACTTATTAACTGAGAGGAATGCAAACAGGCCGGAGCTGCTGAGACGCAGGACAGCATAGGGTGGAGGGTGTAGGGCTGAGGGGTGGAGGGCTGAGGGTGGGAGGTAAGGGGGGGAATATGGAGAAGAGCCTCCTCCTCCTCCCACCTCCTCCTTTTACTTCTTGTAAAGTCCCCACCCAAGAGATTGATCCAGAGTTTTCCAGAACAATGCCGCTCCTGTGGCAGAGACGTGGCGCTTCATGTCAATCTGATTTATTTTATCGTTTTATTTTGTTGATTGGACATTGATTACCTTACCTTGTTGTACCAATATAAGATAACATAAGCCTTTATTGATCTTCAAAGTTGAAATCTAGGTGTTGCAGCAGCACAAATACAGAAATAATTAGAATTATATAAAATAGAAATAAGAATAAAACACAAATTTCATGGCAAGCAGTGCACATACATACAGTACCCATGGCCAGTGTGGTACTTAAACTAATAGTGGAGGGAAGTTCTGTTTATTTTTACATTTTTTGTTTTTATTGGATCCCTGTTAAATATGTCAAAAAAAAATCTAAAATACATAAGCAAATGAACAAAAACACTATTGATCATATCACACATGATTCAAATCCCCACTAATAAATTAAATAAAGACAAAGAGTGTGCCAAACAAGCACAAACAAATTACAGATAATAATTATAACAACATAGCTACATTAAAGCTCACAACCATCCTTCAAATTATTGAAATATAGTCTCTAGCTTTATGTGCATCTGTTTCTTGCTATGGCAGTTTGTTCCGTTCTGCAGAAGCCCTGTACAAAATTGTATGTTTTAGAAAGTCCGTCTTTTCTGACGTTAGTCTATGTATTGCATGCAACACACAACTAAAACTGACAAGGACAAATAGTCACGCAAAAGTAATTTATTGGCAACTGTTTGGATAATCAGTGAATCATTGAAGTTGTGTTTTTGCTGCTTTTCTTTGTCTCTTGTGATCGTGACCTGAATATATTTAGGTATATTTGGACAAAACAAGACATTTCAATGACGTGACTTTGGGATTTAATGTACTAAATTGTGACCTTCTCTGTTTGGATTCAGCTTCCTGTTCATCTCTCCTCATCCAGTTTAGTCCACATGTATACGAGTGGAAGACCTGGATTAGTCCAGAGGAGCAGGAGGAGGCTGCAGAGGAGGGGGGGGAGAGGGTCTGTTGTTACTGAGGACAAATGACACCAGATTTAGCAGATTAGTGAGTGTGAAAGTGTGAAGCTGCAGTGAGTGGAGGAATGAGAGGGCACATCGTGTGGAGGTGTTGAAGCTTTGTTTGCTAATGGATTTGACTTTTTACCAACCCTCCACATCTGTTTGCAAACTAGCCAAAGCCCTCAGATGTCACAGGATATGGGGGGGGAGTGCTGAGCAGTAGGTTGAACTTCTCTCCGCTCAAGGTGAAGATAATGACTTTAACCTCGGATCAGAAAGTGGAGCTGGGAGAGAGAAAAGCCTCCCACCACCACCAGTGTTGGGGAGTAACGGAATACATGTAACGGCGTTACGTATTTAGAATACAAATTATGAGTAACTGTATTCCGTTACAGTTACAACTTAAATAGTTGGTATTTAGAATACAGTTACATTGTTAAAATCAGTGGATTACATGACGATACTTCTCTGTTTCACGAGTTTATTCACTCTGAATAAAAGGCAACTCTATCGCATTTTCCAGAAGCCCCGCTATAAAATCGAAAAATGTAGCTCCGTGATCAGTCACAATGGAGTCGGAACGGGCACGACAGAGCCAGGGCAGGAATAAGTTTATATCTTTGAAATTCAAACAGCATTTCACATTAAAGAACGAACAGGGAGAACGAAATATTAATGTGCAGTGCAGCCTCTGCTTGCCAGCAAACCAACCTCCTTTCAGCGTCCAAATTACTCCACCTCCAACCTGAAGAAGCATCTTAAAGTAAGTTATTTTTTTAATTAGCCAAGGGTACTAGGGTAGTCGTCTGCTGTAGTTTTACTGTTCACCTTGCTATTTTAACATTGACGTGTGACTTTCCATTCTCCTATACGTATACGTGATTTACTAGCTCCAGAGCCGTTTAAAGACTGACAGCCCCGTTTGACATGCTAGCTAACGTTAGCTAAAATTAGCTTGTGGTAGCTTGACCGCGGTTAGATTTTTGTAGTATACAGTTCGGGACTACCAATACAATAATCTATCTGCTTGTTCAGGTACACATTCAGCTAGTTGGACTGAAAAGAACACACCATTATAGGCCTGTTTAGTAAGCTGGATGTGATGGTCGCATTCCTACACTTATAAAACGCAATTCAATGTAGAAGTAATCCTGAAGTTATCCAAGTATTCAGAATGCGTTACTCAGATTGAGTAACGTAACGGAATACGTTACAAATTTGTGGGCATGTATTCTGTATTCTGTAACGAAATACGTTTTGAAAGTATCCTTCCCAACACTGCCCACCACTTGTGTACAATGTAAATGCACCTTATGTGTCAAAAAGAAATTCTGCTTTTGGATGCATGTATTGGTGGGTAAATGTATTTGATGTAATATGTAATGTCATAGATACAAGCAGAAGATGCATAGAAACAAAGCCTGAAGATTCATTGTAAGAGTGTGTTGCTGTCTGTTATAAAGCAACTCGTAAAAACGTCAAACATTCACTCCATCGAAAGGCCTTTGTATAATTCCAACAAACTGCTTATCGCATCTTTTAACAATATTTGGGGCTGCGTCAGATTTTTTTTATCATAACTTTCCAAAACCGACAACACAGTGATAGCAGGAGCAGAGGTGTACTTTCTCTACTGTACTTTCCAAGTGCAAAACTAGAGCCATTTTTTCATGAACTCCGAACAATGTCTGACGAATCAGGTTCAGAGTTTCGGAGACATGTAGCACACAACAGGAGATTGTCCGTGTTAGACAAGGCGGACGGTAGCTAAGAGCCCACCCAAAAGTGTGTCCTGCCCACCCATTCAAAAGTTAAGGAACTCTCACTTACCGTATATACTCTGTTTGGTTTTAGGCCAGTGGCGCCTGGGTAGAACGTAGGTTTGTATTTTGGTATAAAAAAACAAAACAAGTCTCTTGCTGTTCCTTGAATTTGTCTGGCGATTTCGGCCCTTTCCGACAAAAGTTCCTGAATCTCGTCATTTCTCCAGTTAGACATTTTTGTTGGTGTCCTTGTGTAAATCACCCTTCTTCTACACCCTCAGATGTTTGTTTTCTTCTGATTTAGCATCAGCCGCATGATAAAAACCTCATCTATACGCTGCTAATCGCTGTGAATTCTCCAGACAATGACCTGCTCTATTCATACATGGGCTCAATCGGACATTACACAGACTTTGCGCTAGGCAGCTGGCAGGGTAAAATCTGTTTAAGTTCCGGTCCAACTTACCCAGACATTTGCTTTCGCACATACAGCTACTCCTGGTAATGTCTAGATAAGTTCAGGGTTGCAGTGCATGTGTGAAAGGGGCTAAAGGTCTGAAAATCACAGCTCTTATCACCTTCAAGTGAGGCCTCAAGCTGTTCATGTCATGTTTTAAGACAACATAAGGAGAGTACTATTCATTTGGCATTTCACTGGGTGGAAATACAGAGTGTGGACTTTGACAGCAGAGAGCGGGGTTCTGTCAACACTTTAGTGAGGGTTAGAGAGAGAGAGAGATGGTGGTTTCAGCTTAATGTTAATTAAAAGACCAGTGTGTGGGATTTAGGGGGATCTATTGGCAGGAACACCACTAAATCCTGCACACTGGTCCTTTAAGTAAACAGGTCCGGTCTCGTGCTTTTAGTCGATGTGGACTTTTTCAAGAAGTACTTTGAGATTCCTGATCAGAAACATAAAAACAGATTTTGTCAAGAAACAAATGAAATACATAGTCAGTGAACATTTTAGTGATACGTTCAGCATAAACATTTTAGGACTTTAGGAAAAATAAATGATTTTAATAGTAATATAAAGTCAGATATGTTCCATGTTCCATGTCTGAAAAGGGCTCATATGATGGTGACAGTGTATCTTCACTGCTGTACTAATCGGGTGACATGAAAGCCAATACCAATACATCTGTGATAAGATGATATCAGCTGATGATATGGGCTGGCGCTAGTTGGAACTAAACTTTCTTCTTTTGTCTATAAAACGTCAGATAATGAGTTGAAAGTGACATACCGGTATTCAAAGTCTTGTTTTGTCCAGGCAACAGTGCAAAACTCAGTTTAATATCACATCAGACAAATTCTCACATCTGAGAAAGCTGGCAGTGGAAATGTTTGGCATTCTTTGATTCTCTTGCCTCAGCATCCACGTTGAGCAGTAGGACCTTTCACCATGACCCTGCTGGCAGTCACCCCCCCAGTGTATCATTCACACGGTGTCCTCAAGGCGTGTTTTGCAAGTCAACAATTCCCATAAAGCAGAAGCACCCCGCCGCCCCTGAGCTGAGCATACAAACGGCTGCTTATTCAGTGCCTTAAAAAAACCAGCGGATTAAGAAATCGGGGAACCTGAAAGGCCACCACACAGCCACGGACTCTGGAGTTAAGCGGCCGTGAATGAGATGTGGCGACTCCAAAACAAAGCTACTGTGTCACTCACACTGCACTGAGGGGAATGCTGACGTCACGTCTCACAAAAGAGAGGACAGTGAGGCTGTAAAATATAGTACGAGCACTCTGAGTCCTGGTTCTCCTCTCAAATACGCACCAGAGCTGCTGCCAAGTCTGCTCTTTGTGTCCAGGCAGAGGGAACGCAGAGGAGCATTTACACTGTGACTCAGGGGAGCTCTACTCTCTGATCCATATTGGGGGAAATAAATATAGTCTGTCTCTCTCTCTCTCTCTCTCTCTCTCTCTCTCTCTCTCTCTCTCTCTCTCTCTCTCTCTCTCTCTCTCTCTCTCTCTCTCTCTCTCTCCTCATGGGTGGCCTGGTTTGGCCAGCGTACACAGGACTGCAGACTCGCGTAGTGGTCTCCATGGGGATGAGCAGGACTTGGGGAGGTATCCGGCTTACTGGAAACGTGGTTTATTGTTGACTTTCAGGAATGGGGAGGGGGCCGCCGCTCTCAACTGAAGCAGAGGGGGGTTTGGACACAGAGGTTGGGGCAGCACTTCCTGATCGGCTGGGCTGGGTTTTTACTTCATGGACCTTCTCACCTCACAGGCCCCGCACCCGCACCTGTACCCGCACCCGCCCCCGCAATGGAACCTGGTGGTGGTAGTGCTCACTCAGACCTATATATGCAACAGTGGTGGAAGGATTCAGATACTTTACTGAAGTAAAGTACAAATACATTAATGTGAAAATACTTCAAGTAAGATTCAATATTTATATTTATTCTCACTCCGGTTATACAAGTAGGCCACAATCATTTGATATACTTTCAATGGGAGGCTCCATTGAAGGAAAACAGTAAATAGTAATTATAAAAGATATAACAAAATAAATAAAATAGAAAAAAACAGAAAAAAAGCCATTAAATGAATGAATGCCTGAATGTGAAAGATAAAAACAAGCTTTTCAAAATTGTTAATATTGCAGGGATGGTGATTGGCAAGTTACAAAGGCAGCTTGGGGATATATTTGATAATGCGGTACTCAGGAAGGCCAGACAGATATCAGCAGATACCCTACACCCACTAAACTTGGAGTTTGAGTTGCTTCCATCTGGCCGTAGATTCAGGGCAGGGTATCCGCGGGGGTCTTGAAAAGTATTAAAGGTGATAAATAAATTTTTGGGAAAATTAAGACCCTTAAAAAGTATTAAAAAGTCTTATCACGGCTTTATAAAGTCTTAAATTTTGAAAGTATTTTTTCTGAATTAGCTGTCCAACAGTTTGAGTCCCAAAAACATCGTAAAAGTGTGTGAATTTAGTCATTTTTATTAAAAAAACGAACAGGTACATAAAAAATGTGGGTGCGTTCGTAAATTACCTCTGAGAGCACCAGAGCGGGCTGGCGGGCGGGCGGAAGTTCAAAAGCACAATGTACGCTCTGGCGTTCCCAGTGCGTATTACAACGCACCGAAATGTTTTAAGAGAAGGTTGGTGAACGCATGAACAGAATGGGGAAGTGCAAATTTGCAGCGTCCTGGCTGGAAATGCCGGTGTTGTGCCGAAAAAAGACTGCTGCCGAAATACGACTGGTCTGCTCCAGAGCTCCGTGAGTTTGAACCTGAACCATGTAGACCGTTAACGTCACAGCAACACGGGAACTAAAATTTTGTGTTGCTTAAAACAACTAGGCTAATGACATTCGGGGCTACAAATTGGTGTACATAACTATTTAGACTGACCAACATTGCCCTAAATAGCGGCGTGCAGTCTTTTTTCGGCACAACACCGGACTTCAAAGCGTGGCTGCAGCCAGTTGAGGGGAATGTCAGGGAGGCATATTGTACATTATGCAAGAAAAAAAATAAGTATTGTGTCAATGGGCATTAACTCGTTAAAGTGTGTTGTGCTAGCCACAAAGCCACTGCTAGCCGCCGAGAGCGGCAGCTCTCCATCGCTAGCTTCTGTGGTAATCGCGTTGCACCACCACAACCTTGTGCCAACGTCGTTACACCACTGGCAGTCGCACCTGAAGCTACAGCTACGACCCGGGCTGTCTCTGCTTCCTCATCTTCTGCAGCCGACATCAGAGTGGCTCTGGGCGGCACAGCAAGTGCTTTGATTTTTTTGTATCAGAGTGGTCTATAGTCTTTATCACAAACTAAAACTGTTAAGTTAAAAGTATCACTGATGTAAATGGTTACAGCTTGAAGTGGCAGTGAGGTATTAAAAAATATTGAGAAGGTCTTGAAAAAGTCTTGAAAAGGTATTAAAATTAACTTCAAGATTCCTGCATATACCCTGCAGGGTTCCAAGGGCGAGTCGGAACATTTATAAGAGATCTTTTATTCCCCATGCCATACATGAACTTAACTTAAAATGTTAAATGTGTTAATTGTAGATCGAAACCTACCTTATCTTAACTGCACTGTTTTCCATTCCTCTCTCTCTCTCTCTCTCTCTCTCTCATGGGTGGCCTGGTTAGCGCCAGCGTACACAGAGACTGCAGACTCGCGTAGTGGTCTCCATGGGGATGAGCAGGACTTGGGGAGGTATCCGGCTTACTGGAAACGTGGTTTATTGTTGACTTTCAGGAATGGGGAGGGGGCCGCGCTCTCAACTGAAGCAGAGGGGGGTTTGGACACAGAGGTTGGGGCAGCACTTCCTGATCGGCTGGGCTGGGTTTTTACTTCATGGACCTTCTCACCTCACAGGCCCGCACCCGCACCTGTACCCGCACCCGCCCCCGCAATGGAACCTGGTGGTGGTAGTGCTCACTCAGACCTATATATGCAACAGTGGTGGAAGGATTCAGATACTTTACTGAAGTAAAGTACAAATACATTAATGTGAAAATACTTCAAGTAAGATTCAATATTTATATTTATTCTCACTCCGGTTATACAAGTAGGCCACAATCATTTGATATACTTTCAATGGGAGGCTCCATTGAAGGAAAACAGTAAATAGTAATTATAAAAGATATAACAAAATAAATAAAATAGAAAAAAACAGAAAAAAAGCCATTAAATGAATGAATGCCTGAATGTGAAAGATAAAAACAAGCTTTTCAAAATTGTTAATATTGCAGGGATGGTGATTGGCAAGTCACAAAGGCAGCTTGGGGATGTATTTGATAATGCGGTACTCAGGAAGGCCAGACAGATATCAGCAGATACCCTACACCCACTAAACTTGGAGTTTGAGTTGCTTCCATCTGGCCGTAGATTCAGGGCAGGGTATCCGCGGGGTCTTGAAAAGTATTAAAAGGTGATAAATAAATTTTGGGAAAATTAAGACCCTTAAAAAGTATTAAAAAGTCTTATCACGGCTTTATAAAGTCTTAAATTTTGAAAGTATTTTTTCTGAATTAGCTGTCCAACAGTTTGAGTCCCAAAAACATCGTAAAAGTGTGTGAATTTAGTCATTTTTTATAAAAAAACGAACAGGTACATAAAAAAATGTGGGTGCGTTCAGAAATTACCTCTGAGAGCACCAGAGCGGGCTGGCGGGCGGGCGGAAGTTCAAAAGCACAATGTACGCTCTGGCGTCTCCCAGTGCGTATTACAACGCACCGAAATGTTTTAAGAGAAGGTTGGTGAACGCATGAACAGAATGGGGAAGTGCAAATTTGCAGCGTCCTGGCTGGAAATGCCGGTGTTGTGCCGAAAAAAGACTGCTGCCGAAATACGACTGGTCTGCTCCAGAGCTCCGTGAGTTTGAACCTGAACCATGTAGACCGTTAACGTCACAGCAACACGGGAACTAAAATTTTGTGTTGCTTAAAACAACTAGGCTAATGACATTCGGGGCTACAAATTGGTGTACATAACTATTTAGACTGACCAACATTGCCCTAAATAGCGGCGTGCAGTCTTTTTTCGGCACAACACCGGACTTCAAAGCGTGGCTGCAGCCAGTTGAGGGGAATGTCAGGGAGGCATATTGTACATTATGCAAGAAAAAAAATAAGTATTGTGTCAATGGGCATTAACTCGTTAAAGTGTGTTGTGCTAGCCACAAAGCCACTGCTAGCCGCCGAGGCGGCAGCTCTCCATCGCTAGCTTCTGTGGTAATCGCGTTGCACCACCACATACTTGTGCCAACGTCGTTTCACACCACCGGCAGTCGCACCTGAAGCTACAGCTACGACCCGGAGCTGTCTCTGCTTCCTCATCTTCTGCAGCCGACATCAGAGTGAGCTCTGGGCGGCACAGCAAGTGCTTTAGATTTTTTGTATCAGAGTGGTCTATAGTCTTTATCACAAACTAAAACTGTTAAGTTAAAAAGTATCACTGATGTAAATGGTTACAGCTTGAAGTGGCAGTGAGGTATTAAAAAATATTGAGAAGGTCTTGAAAAAGTCTTGAAAAGGTATTAAAAATTAACTTCAAGATTCCTGCATATACCCTGCAGGGTTCCAAGGGCGAGTCGGAACATTTATAAGAGATCTTTTATTCCCCATGCCATACATGAACTTAACTTAAAATGTTAAATGTGTTAATTGTAGATCGAAACCTACCTTATCTTAACTTTTGCTACTGTTTTCCATTCCTGTTGTTGCATGTTGATGGTATTATAGTTGTACTGTTAACTGTGTGTATTTTAATGTAATTTTATATTGGTGTCATTGATGTCGGAGAAGTCGAAGACAAATTTCCACTAAGGTGGACAATAAAGTCTAATCAATCGATCAATCATCAAAAGAAAAAAAGTAAATAATAAATAGAAAAATACTTAAATATAACAAAATAAAATAACAAAATATAAGAAGCAATAAAACTATATATATCTGGGAGGAGGCCTCTGGGAAGACCCAGGACTAGGTGGAGGGATTATATCTCCAACCTGGCCTGGGAACGCCTCGGAATCCCCCAATTGGAGCTGGTTAATGTGGCTCGGGAAAGGGAAGTTTGGGGTCCCCTGCTGGAGCTGCTCCCCCCGCGACCCAATACCGGATAAGCGGACGAAGATGGATGGATGGATGGATGGATGAATATATATATATATATATATATATATATATATATATATATACACAGTGTTGGGGAGTAACGGAATACATGTAACGGCGTTACGTATTTAGAATACAAATTATGAGTAACTGTATTCCGTTACAGTTACAACTTAAATAGTTGGTATTTAGAATACAGTTACATTGTTAAAATCAGTGGATTACATGACGATACTTCTCTGTTTCACGAGTTTATTCACTCTGAATAAAAGGCAACTCTATCGCATTTTCCAGAAGCCCCGCTATAAAAATCGAAAAATGTAGCTCCGTGATCAGTCACAATGGAGTCGGAGCGGGCACGACAGAGCCAGGGCAGGAATAAGTTTCTATCTTGGAAATTCAAACAGCATTTCACATTAAAGAACGAACAGGGAGAACGAAATATTAATGTGCAGTGCAGCCTCTGCTTGCCAGCAAACCAACCTCCTTTCAGCGTCCAAATTACTCCACCTCCAACCTGAAGAAGCATCTTTAAAGTAAGTTATTTTTTAATTAGCCAAGGGTACTAGGGTAATCGTCTGCTGTAGTTTTACTGTTCACCTTGCTATTTTAACATTGACGTGTGACTTTCCATTCTCCTATACGTATACGTGATTTACTAGCTCCAGAGCCGTTTAAAGACTGACAGCCCCGTTTGACATGCTAGCTAACGTTAGCTAAAATTAGCTTGTGGTAGCTTGACCGCGGTTAGATTTTTGTAGTATGCAGTTCGGGACTACCAATACAATAATCTATCTGCTTGTTCAGGTACACATTCAGCTAGTTGGACTGAAAAGAACACACCATTATAGGCCTGTTTAGTAAGCTGGATGTGATAGCCGCATTCCTACACTTATAAAACGCAATTCAATGTAGAAGTAATCCTGAAGTAATCCAAGTATTCAGAATACGTTACTCAGATTGAGTAACGTAACGGAATACGTTACAAATTACATTTGTGGGCATGTATTCTGTATTCTGTAACGAAATACGTTTTGAAAGTATCCTTCCCAACACTGCCCACCACTTGTGTACAATGTAAATGCACCTTATGTGTCAAAAAGAAATTCTGCTTTTGGATGCATGTATTGGTGGGAAATGTATTTGATGTAATATGTAATGTCATAGATACAAGCAGAAGATGCATAGAAACAAAGCCTGAAGATTCATTGTAAGAGTGTGTTGCTGTCTGTTATAAAGCAACTCGTAAAAAGTCAAACATTCACTCCATATATATATATATATATATATATATATATATATATATATATATATATATATATATATATATATATATATATATATATATATATATAAAATATTGCACAGGGTTTGGATTGCATTCAAGGTAGTGAATATGAAAAAGTAGGTTAAAGTTAAGTTACATAAAGTATCAAATGTAAAAGTATTTGCCCCTGTGAGTTATATTTTCTACTCTCACATCGCATAAATGCATACAGTGAAGAAAAGTCATCAGATAGAAAGCCTTTCAGACTTTTACATATGAATTACGGTGAAAACGCCAACTTATTGGGAATTTAGCGTATTCACCGTAACCCCCAGGGTTAGACAAGTCGATACATACCCTTCTCATCTCCTTGACAAAATAACGCCAACATGTCCCTATTTACATTTTGTGATTTGTAGAGTCACAGCGTGTACAAAAAACAACATAACATGAGACACAGCCATCTTCTAACCGGGAACTATATTCTCAGACAGGCTTGCTGCAAAGCAAATAATTCCGCCCAAGTACTATATTCTTCCGCCTGAGAATATAGTTCCCGGTTTGTTTAGGGTTAGAAGATGGCTGAGAAGATGTCTCATGTTACGTTGTTTTTTTACACGCTGTGGATCTACAAATCACAACCTGTAAATAGGAACATGTTGGCATTATTTTGTCACTTATTCGGAGCAGTAGGATTGCTGGAACCATTCACCTGCATGTTCTGTGCTGGCCTGATGCCGCTGGAGACCATCAGACAGCCCAACACGCACGGAGATGAGAAGGGTATGTATCGACGTGTCTAACTCTGGGGGATACGGTGAATAAGCTAAATTCCCAATAAGTTGGCGTGTTCCTTTAAGATAATTACATGATTTTGCTTAATAAGCATTGTGTACTTATGCAAGTACAGTACCTAATGGAAGAACAGAAATGTCCAGAAGAAAAGTCAGAGTGAGGTTTCTGTTTTTGAGGGAATAACAAATGTTGTGTTTTAGCTCCCTCTACTGGCTCTGTAGACACACACACACACACACAAACACACACACACACACACACACACACACACACACACACACACACACACACACATACACACACACACAGGGGCCTATGTACAGTATAGTTGCCAGTTTTTTTTCATTTTACAAAACAACACACAATAAATTATTTAATATTTCACTAAATAAGAAAATTTCCCATCAACGACCCCTTAGATTTATACAGTGACCTTTTGGAGGGGCCCGAGCCCTAGGTTGGGAACCACTGGACTAAACAATGCAGAAAAGTGTAAAGTGGTTGAAGTATCAGCTACAACAGTAACATGCTGCTCTCACATTGATGCATCACAGTATTAATATCTAATAATGTCACATAGAATCAGATATCAGTCACAGACAGAGACACTTCTCTGCACTACATGTACTTTTACTGCATGGCGCTGAGAATACTTCTGTACTTTTACTGCTTGAAGCTGAGAATACTTCTGTACTTTTACTGCATGAAGCTAAGAGTACTTTTCTACTTTTACCTCATGCAACTAAGAATAGCCTACTTCTGTACTTTTACTCAGAGTAGGATTTTACAGTTTTTTCGATTGCTAACTCAACTCAAACCACAATCTGCACTACCAACAGTCACCTGAGCTCAACAGTTCACATCACCTGCAAAATTCATTCCAAGCAACACAACTCTTACAGTTTTTTTCGGCACAAGTTTAGTTTATTAGTTTATTTGTCAGGGACCATGTTCAGGCCCTGTACCAGAGTTAGCCATACAGCTAATTTACATCTGTGTAACACAACTCTTACAGTTTTTTTCGATTGCGACAGTGGGCACAACTGGAGTCACGTGCAAAACTCTAACTACAGTCTGCACAGCAGCAGTTCATGTGGACCAAATTCTAATTGAGCCTGTTTTGAGACGTGTGTTAAGAGTTGTGTTCCTTGGAATGAGTTTTGCAGGTGATGTGAACTGTTGAGCTCAGGTGACTGTTGGTAGTGCAGACTTTAGTTAGAGTTTTGCACTCTGTGACTCCAGTTGTGCCCACTGTCGTTTAGCAATCGAAAAAAACTGTAACACACATCTCAAAAGAGGCTCAGTGCAGCCAAACACTGCACAAGCCTCACTGAGACAACACACACTGTGACTCAGAACACACTGAGAGTAAAAACACTAGCATCAAACACCAATACAGAAAATACAAACTTTCTCATCTTTACAGTTTTAACAATTGAAGTGACTTCACAATAATCAATAGTTTATTTAAGGAAAAGATATAGATTGTATAATATACCAATTTTTACATAAGGTAAACAAGAAGGACTGAAAATCAGCAGTTTTCTTCAATAAAGTATTTTGTCTCTGGTAATTTATGGAATTACTGGGGGAAAAAAAACTAAAGGTACATATATACCTAACAGTAACAAAGAATAGTGTGACTAATCCTGCCTCTCTCCAGCATCATGTGGCAAGTTTTCTTCATCACATTGGGTGTCTTTATCATATCTAAATAAAAATGAATGTGGTGTTTCCATTGCTTTCACCTCCATTACTTTCTGAAAAACAGTAAGAACGCAGTTTTACTATAGTAAAGATATAGTGTTTTTCACTTTTTTTTTTTATAGCTGTGTATATAGCCTAACCTCAGACATCTTACCTGGACATATTGGTATCTTTGCTCTTTTACCTGTTTCTCTCAAACGGTACAGTGTATAATTGTTAATTCTTATTTGATGCACTAACTAGTCTAAAACGAGACACCTGCTTAGGCTTTCAGCTAAAATTCCAATCACCAGACTGAAATCTATTCTGTTTTGAATGTGTGGTTAACAGTTTTGACAGCAGTGTGTTAGCGTTTGAACAAAGTGCTGTAAATCGACAGTGTTGTGCACGTTGTGGTTAAAGTCATGGGATAAGTGTTTTGAGTTTTGAAAACTGTGTTCAAGCGATGAAAAACGAACTAGAGTTTGGTCCACATGAACTGCTGCTGTGCAGACTGTAGTTAGAGTTTTGCACATGTGACTCCAAAAAAAAAAAAAACTGTAAATGCAGAGCTTTTACTTGGCTATTATTTTTTTTTAGAATTACTATTTCAAATTAATGTATTTTAACTTTTACTTAAGTAAAGGGTCGAAATACTACAGCATTCATCATCTGTAAATGCATGCACAGTATTTGTTGTTTTGATCAGCTGACCTGTCACATGACATCCGTTTCCCTATGTAATCGACAGACTCAGCTGAAAAGGATTCAGGATCAGAGCAACAAGAGACAAGTACTTTAAAAACATAAAACATTGGCATAGTTATTTATTTTGCCTGTTAATGTCAAAATAGATGAAGGGAAACACGGAATGTACGGTCGCCGAACTCCGTTAAAAAATACGTTAGTTTACTGCAGCTTGCGCCTGTATTTTTGTGGGAAAAGAGCGACGGAGTAACGCCTGAACACTTTTAAATTGTACAGGAATACGTGTTTTGTTGCGGATTTAATGTACGCCGCATTGACTACTGGATTCTACCAATTCTGAGACTTTTGACTTCTTTCTCTCCCAAGGTATGTAAAGTAGGTCAGAGCTATGGACGACTTCAATTGACTGTTTTCTGGGTAACGTTTGGCGTTGTGTATGCTCACGAAAATAACGGATCATAGCCACAAGTAGCCTAATAGTTTCCCAAAGACAGCCAGATAAAGTTTACGTGTTCATATTTGAAAGACGACGATTAAAGTAGATTCATATACATTTTGCTTATTGCAACATCATTCAGAAAACGCCTTGAAAGCATCAAGAAGAGCAGGGGTCAAAGTCAGCTGCTGCACCTCCTACACTGATAAGATATCAGATATCATTTAATACTGGTGCATCATAGACAGTGATGGTAGTCAATAAAAAAGAAAGTACACCAGGCATGACTTACAACTGCTCCACACACCAGGTTTACAAAATGAAGCAAACATTTCATTGTTACATCTTCTTAATTGTGATTATATGCTGCTTCTATTTATCTTATACTGTCTACATACACGGAATATCGTATTTGGACAAAATCATTTTGGGCTTTAGGAAATTGTGATGGACATTTGTAATCACTACCTTTCACACTCATGTCACAGACACTCAAGTATTGTACAATTTTGAAGGTACTTGTACTTTAGTATTTCTATTTCATGCTACTTTATACTTCTACTCCACTAACTAAGGGAAATATTGTACCTTTTACTGCACTAAATTGGTCTGACACCTTTAGTTACTCTACACATTCTGATTGTTAATTCAAAATATGGGCCTAATCAACAAAAAAGTTATGATGCATTATTATAGATTAATGAATCTACCCAGCAGTATATATCAATTAATTAAAATGAGCCACACCTTTACCAGCTGCAACCTTAAAGGGATGAACACATTAATGCATTGATAATTATAATACCAGTAATATAGTATGTTATTCTGCATAACAAGTTCTTTTACTTTTGGTACTTTAAAGTAACAATATGTAACTTTTCCCGCTTCGGTCCCCCTACAGGTTGGAAGCAGAATTGTCCATTACATTACACTGCAAGTTTGCCAGATCGGGTAGCGGATCTGTAGTTCGACCATAGACTATAAATATTAATGGACAGAGCATCCGGTTCAGCGAAGTGCTGTAAATGCGGAAGTGCCTTAAACCTGCATCCTATCTGAATTCCAGAAGGGGGCGACACATGCGGTTGCAAAAGGAGGTCGGTGTCTGTAGAAGTCTATGAGAAAGTGACCAACTTCTCACTTGATTTATTACCTCAGTACATTTTCATAATTGGTTTATGGTCTCAATCGCTGGTTTTAAGTCTTCTGCAACACAGAATGATGTTCATTTTTTGAATTATGGTTTTGTTGATTTTAAAATCGGCGATAAAGCAGGGGGTGGTTTAGGATGTGATTGCCAGTGAAAGACTGTAAGCAGGATAGCAGATCTCCACAAAACAATGGGTGACGTCACACATGCGCTGTCCATTAATATTAACAGTCTATGAGTTTGAATGAACTGGACAATGAAATGTGATCAACAAATCCGTTTCCAACCTGTAGGGGGACTGAAGCTGGAAAAGTTCTTTAGTGTTGCTTTAAGTATACAGTATTTATGCTAATACTTTTGTATTTTTGGTTACATACGATTTTGAATGCAGGACCTTTACTTGTAACAGAGTATTTTTATACTGTAATATTACTATGTTTACTGAGGCAAAAGATCGGAGTACTCCTTCAACCACTGCTATTTCCTGACATGTTTTGAAAAATGCTTGTAAAAAAATTCCCAATGTGTTTTTGCTCTAAATATTTAGTGTATTATCATCAGACAAAGAAATAGCAGAAAATGGTGGCAACTGTAAAGCTTAAATTAAGGGGCACTTTTTATTTTGCTTTTAAAAAAAAAACGTAACGATTAATTGATTATCAAGATTAATTCATGTAATTTCTAGTTGCAGCCCGGGTGTCATGGCAACAAAGCAATAATAGGTTTTGTTTAATGTAACAGAAAACGGACAGTGTTGACAGTTTAGGTGACATTTCTGCTTGTGTAACAGAGAGGGACTTTTGATTTATTCTGCTGCGTCTTTCAGTCTTCTGAAGCAGAGAGGACGGAGTTTGTCTCCACTCGTCTGCTGAGAGAAAAAACATGCCGTCCAACAAGTCAGTGTCTGATGCTGCCATCACTCAGTTCATCAACTGCAGAATACTTAGAGACCACCGGCTGCAGAGGTACACACACACACACACACACACACACACACACACACACACACACACACACACACACACACACGTTTCCTGGATTAATATTACCCTGTATTAATGTGTATGTTGCATTTTTACTGCTGTAGATGTTTAAGTTTGTGCTCATTTTAACTCTTATATATACTGTTTGGTAGTTACAAGTCTACAGCAGTGCATCATGTTCTTTAAGATCATCATATGTATGTATAGTGTCGCTGTCCTGTGAGAACCCTCTATCTCTAAAAAGTCAACTTTTCATGGTGTCAGAAAAACTAGCTTTGTGATGATGCTTTTATCTAGCCTAGAAATCTAGACGCACCTTAGCTGCAGCAAATTTCATTTGATGTGGGTCTGGCTTGTCAGGCTGGCATTTATCAGCTGATCCAAAAAGGCTTTTTAAAGAGTTTATCTAGCTTATTAAGAAGTAGGAGAATTTTCACAACACATAAAGGAACACTTCATTCTACAGTTTATTAATGTTACATTTAAAATCAACACATCAGAGAAACATGTTTGTCACTAGACAGGAAGTGGGTCATCTGAAAAGTAGCCTACCTGAAGCTGTCAAGACAAATGGAGTGGAGTAAAAAGTACCTCTGAGATGTAGTAAAGTAGAAATACAAAGTGTGTGTGTGTTTGTGTGTGTGTGTGTGTTTGTGTGTGTGTGTGCGTGTGTGTGTGTATAGAGATGACCTATGGGTACGTGAAGGAAAGGTTTTAGATCCAGAGAAGCTGTTCTTTGATGAGAAGGGTTATGCCGACAAGCGTGTGGACTGTGAAGGCAGCATCATCGCCCCGGGCTTTATAGACGTTCAGATCAATGGTAACACACACACTCAGAAAAAAACACATGTTTTCCGATATTTTACAGACCAAATGATTAATAATATAATCATCGAGAAAATATTGGCAAATAAAAGAAATCTGCCCAAAGATTCAAAATAAACAAAACTGCAACTATTGTCCTGCTATAAACGTAAATGATTTCCACAGCTGAACAGTGGATGTTTATAAAATTCAAACACATGTTGTGAGTTAACCAGGTTTCTCAGTCTAGTTTATGGGGTGGACATAAATATGTTCTGTGTTGTTGGAAATCGATCTTCTGGAACATGTCCTCAGCAGTCTGTCCTCTCCCCGCAGGAGGATACGGCATTGACTTCTCTCAGGCCTCCGACGACGTCAGCAGTGGAGTTTCTTTTGTGGCCAAAAAGATCCTGCAGCACGGCGTGACGTCCTTCTGTCCCACTCTGGTCACCTCGCCTCCCGCTGTCTACCACAAGGTTACACCAACACCAGTACAATCAGTACTTTAGGTTTCTTCTCCTTAGTCCACATCATGCTCCAGACAGACAGAAGACAGAATAATTTACATGTGCATTTAGGGCTTGACAATATGGAGAAAATCAAATATCACCAAATACCTCAATATCAATATTGCCACGATATTGTAGGGTTGATAATTGCATCACAAAATATTAACACAATGAGATTTTTGATAAATAATCAACCGTAACGTGGATGTAATGATAAGTGACTAAAGGCAAATAATAGAACAGCTAGAACTGTCTGAAAAGTTTAGAAAAGTACATTTCTTAAAACCAGGAAAAGACAACACTTGTGTGATATTACGATATCCAAAATGTAAGAT
This sequence comes from Perca schrenkii, assembly GCA_025617405.1. Lineage (NCBI taxonomy): Eukaryota > Metazoa > Chordata > Actinopteri > Perciformes > Percidae > Perca > Perca schrenkii. Next base: position 23,470,526 of record CM046801.1, read on the forward strand.
GATATCTAGCCTCGTCTGTCGATTATTATTATCTGTCAGAAAACAAATATTAAATGTCAGACAATGGTTAAAAATGTGGATCAGTGTTTCCCAAAGATGATGTCCTCAAATGTCCTGTTTTGTCCACAACTCAAAGATATTCATATTATATTATATTCATATCATATTATATTTACTGTCACAGAGGAGCAAAGAAACCAGAAGATATTCACATTTAAGAATAAGCTGGAATCAAAAAAATGACACAAACCGATGAATGGATTATCAAAATAGTTGGCCATTAATTTAATACTTGTCAATTAATCGAATAATCTTTGCAGCTCTAATTTAAACACCTTTTAAAGGTAAATAATGACAGGATTAAGTCCGTAAAGCACACAGACATCAGGTTGTCTAATTAGCTGCTGTCTGACACTAATTACTTCCACAAATAGATCAGACTCCACTCATTTTTAAACACTGAACTCTACAGTACATCAAACTGTTCTCACACTGTATTTAATGAATAAGTGTCACTGATGGCTTTTCAGAGTAATGTTGCTTTTTAAAAAGGATTTTATTGTTTTTTATTATTTGTGAGATGAAGCTGCTGCACATACAATCTTACAGTCATTGATCCCCCCCCCCCATAACTAAAATGTGTGTTTCAGGTTCTTCCTCAGATCAAAGTTAGCGATGGAGGAGAGCATGGAGCTGGAGTTCTTGGTAAGATTAGTTAAGGTGCATTCAAGTGCTCCTGGGATAGTCCCATTTCCACAGTTGGGAAGTCATTCTTCCGACTTCAATGTGTTCATGAGCTTTAAGTCGTAATGCCGAAACAGCATTGACGCTACACAGAAGATGTGTTGTATTTTATTAAACTCTAGACTGTATAATAATATATAATAATAATAATAATAATAATATATAATAATAATAATAATAATAATAATAATAATAATAATAATAATGAAGCTGTAACAAAGCTTCTGGGTCTGATAATTGAAGCCAATGCAGAAGTGCCTTAAACCTGCATTCTATCTCATTTCCAGCAGGGGGCAAAACCACTCCATGCAAAAAGAAGTATTTCTATAGAAGTCTATGAGAAAATAATCCTACTTCTTACTTGATGTATTACCTCAGCAAACATCTTCATAATGACTTTATGGTCTCAATCGCTAGTTTCAAGTGTACTTTATTACAGAATGATGTACATTTTGTAAATTATGGTCCCATTCTCCAATTTATTATAAAATAGATGATAAAGCAGAGGCAATGCTAACCATGGCACTGTGTACATTTAAATAGCCCTGAACTTGTTTTTTTGTGGCAGGACGGTGTATGTGGGGTTGATTAAAAAAATAAACTACAGTGTGTGTGTGTGTTCATGGTAAAGAAGGAACATGTCAGCCAGTGCAACAGTGTGGCTCGTTGATGTGTTTTTATGGCACACGTGAAGAAGACATATCAGGCTGTGATACATGCACACAATTGAGTTATCCTTTAAAATATTTCATATATCTATATTTATATTGTATATATCTGCAGGTTTTCATCTTGAGGGCCCGTTCATCAGCGTGGAGAAGAAAGGAGCTCACCCGGAGCAGTTTCTCCGGACCTTCCAGTCCGGAGGGATCGAGGACCTGATGGAGGCCTACGGTGGCCTGGACAACATTGCCATGGTGACACTGGCTCCCGAGCTGGGCGGCAGCCAATCGGTGGTGAAGGAGCTCTGCCAGAGGGGCATCACTGTGTCGTTAGGTGAGCACCATCTACTCACTCGTATCCCAGACTGATTTTTAAAGCTTGTTTTACACCTTAAATTGAAGAAAAAACACTGTTAAGTATATTTATCCTCTGACTCATGTACTATTTCCCTCATGTAGGTCACTCTGTGGCCAACCTGTCCCAGGCTGAGGAGGCTGTTCATCACGGAGCCTCCTTCATCACTCACCTCTTTAACGCCATGCTGCCTGTGAGTCTCGGATTCTCAGAGCCTGTATCTAATAATATTGGAATGCAGCGTATAACATTTCACCGCATGATCTTAAGAATTACTTTTAGAAGAAAAGGTAAAAACAATCTTGAGCCGAAGAGGTTTTCAACGGGATGGCTGACAGTATTTGGAGGAAAATGCCACATTTAAGCTCCAAGTCTGGACTCACAGTTGCTCTTTAGTTCTGTAGTTTTTATTCACAGACTGAACAGTTTGGTCTTTCAGTGAAAAAAGAGAGAACCTTTTTAAATGGGCATTTTGTATTCATAGTTACGATATCGTGACGTATCATTATAGGATTGTCTAGCAATACATTGATTATCGCAGAATTCGCTGTATTGCGATATTCTCTGTATCGGGAGCCATGTATCGTATTGTATTGTGAGGTACCCTGTGATTCCCACCCCTAATCACGAGACAATTTGTAGAGTGGAGGTGCAATTCAGTGCAATGCTTAGGCCAGCTACACACTGGCTGTGTGGCGTGAGCGTGTCAGCGGCGTGGCGTGTCTGTTTTTATTTCGGCTCCCATGTTAACAGGTTAGAGCTTGCACACTGCCTGCGTGACACGCACGTCCCGAAAACGCGCGCCTGCTAGAAATAGAACCAACGCCTGTTTTTCACGCAACAGTCAAGCGTGTTGGAAGCGTTTCCAGGCAAAATAGAATACGAAAAGATGTTTATATTTAATTTTGACACAAATACATATTAATAAATGACATTTTGATGTTTGAAAGTCTCAAAGGTTTTGGCATAAATGCAGATATTAATGTAATAAATAATTATAGATTTTCAAATGTTGCCCCTGTCAATACAGATCGAAATATTCTGTAGCCTATTTTGCCGTCAATACTGCCGACGTTGTCTTTGCTGTAATCAGATCATGTTTAACATGAAGTATACTGCTTGAGTGCTGTTTATCAATGGGAAACATACATGTGTACAGACAAGGCTAGCAGCAGCAGCACCGCGTCAGACACGTTTCTGGTGTGCAAAGACATAGAAAATGCGACGCAACTGATACGCAACAGAAACACCACGCTCACGCCACGCAGCCAATGTGTAGCCGGCGTTAGACTGTATGAAGGGGGATCGTCTGGGAGTCAAACTGCCAGTCCTCCCTCCCTCCCTAAATCATCTGCTTTTCTCTTTGCTGTTGTGATCCAGTTCCACCATCGGGACCCCGGTATAGTGGGTCTCCTGACCAGCGACCAGATTCCTGCAGGCAGGACAGTCTACTACGGCATGATAGCTGACGGGATCCACACTAACCCTGCGGCCCTACGCATCGCCCACAGAGCTCACCCTTCAGGTCCGTGGAGGTTGTAGTTGTCGATGGAAAGAGTACTGAACTATAGACAGCCAAAGTCCTGATGTCACTTCCTGCCGTCATATAGCCGAAAAAGAAAAACGTGTATACATATATATGTGTGTTTTGCGTGAATGTATGAATGTGTATCTGTGCGTGCAGGTATGCATGCATACTATGTGTATGTATACATGTATAAATAAGTAGAGAGCTACATTGTTTTGTATTTAACTAAAGCACAAAAATAGAAAAAGGCAGTAGGACCAGAAAACATTTTTTTTTAACTTCTTCCTACTCCTTTTGAACATGGGAATCCCTATTTGAATCATTTACAATCATTTTGAAAGATATGTTTGCTGAGGATTTTTTTGCTTTCTTTTTTGCCTGTACTGAAATATACATGTTCTTTTTTTCAAGACGTTTAAAAAAAACTAAACTGATGCCTTTGATATGTGTTTGCACCTCCAGGTTTGGTGTTGGTGACGGATGCGATCACAGCGATGGGGCTTCCTCCTGGACGTCACACTCTGGGCCAGCAGGTCATTGAGATCCAGGGTCTCCACGCTTACGTCGCAGGTTTCAAGTTTTTCTTCGGTTTTGAAATATATCGATACGTTTTATTTTTTAATTATGATGCTTGTATGGAGGTAACACAAATATAGCTTTATGCCTAGTTCACACTACACAACATTGGTCCTGATTTTCCACTTGCCGACAGTGTTTTGGAGCTCCACGACAAAATTCCCACATCAGAGGCAAATCAGCATTGGCCAACTGTTTTTCTTTCTTTGTGTCAACTGTTCAAAGACGCACGTGCCAGTGCCTCGTGGACCCAGCCCAGATACTGTATCTAGCATTCTAAATATGAATTTGATATCCGATGCTTCACCTCCTCAATATCATTATATATTGCTACACATGGTTTTCATCAACAAATACAAGCAGTCAGATATATATGAACTCCCCTTTTAACTGTATCTGCACTTAAAAAAGACACTTCCTGAATGTAGCGGAGTCTGAACACAGCAGATAACAGGCAAAAGGCAAACAAAAGAAGAAGCAGCGACCGGGAAATAACCGGCAATAATCGATTATGGTCTGTCACTCCATCGATGCAGAATCGTCCAGGTCCACATCGTGATGCAATGATTAATTTCAACACTCCTACACTACACACATGCACTGCAACCCTGAACTTATCTAGACATTACCCGGAGGAGCTCTATGTCCCAATCATTTGGACCGGACACTAAAAGGAATTTAAATTCAAAAAACGGCAAGAGACTTGATTGTATGTGACCAAATTACGACCCGGCTCGGTGACAGCGCTGCAATCTCCACCATGTCCTGCCTACTGCACGCTCTACCCAGGCGCCACCCTTTACCTTATCTAAACGTAGTATTTCCATTGAGAATGTGTCTGACACGTATTACATCTCCTGTTGTATGCTACATGTGTCAAATGGAAAATTCCGGACAATGTCAGCACCTTGCTCCTCGGACATTGTCAGGAGTTCATATGTGAAAATGACTTATGCGTTGCATATGCAACAAGTTGTTGTTGTTGTTGCACCTCGAGGAAACAGGTACGGCGCTAGGGCCAGAACCGGCTCGCCAAAGGGTCCAATCCGGCCCACTGGATGACTTTACAAAGTGTAAAAACTGCAGGTCATTAATTCCAATTTAGCAATAAAATGCAGTGCTATTTCTATCTGTCAACTGAAGGTGGCACTGTCCTAATGAGATTAGCAGTCCCTATGCTGGATATGCTATCCCTCGTGCTAACATACAGGCTACACACTGTCAAGTGTAGGCTGCTGTTCATGCAGGAGCCGGCTGTTGAACACGTCTTTGTCCAAAAGAAGAAAAGTAGACACAGAGGTGTCAGGTTTTCATAGAAAATGGAGCAGTCCCTATTCTTTCACAGAGGTAAATGGGAAGCCAGTGTGCTTGGTGTGTTCACAGCACCGTTCAGTGCTGAAGGAATCTAATATTCCGAACCAGACTCATCATGACCCATACTGGTCCGAAACCACTTGAGATCAAGTCGGTCTGGATGTGGCCCATGAACTAAAATTAGTTTGACACCCCTAAATAAAGAAGGAAAGTAAAGAAGGGTGATGCCCCCACCCTTCTTTACTTTTTCTTCTTTGTCTTATTGCTGCATATCAGCCACTAACAACTTGCAGCGCTCGTTTTTGGCAGACATCCATTTTTGGAACCAAATCCCATCTTGCTCATCATGGTATTACGTCATGTCCCGTGTCACTTCTCCCTTGTCGCCGCTCAATCATGTATTGTGAAAACCACAACAGAGATTACAAGAAAGACTCCAGATTACAAAACAGCAAGTTGTTAAGTGTGGACAGTGCAGTGATCCGACCACTGTGAGAGTCATGTAATGTGAGCTTAAGTTGATACCTCTCTGTTTTGAACTCTTTCTCTCTTTTAGGCACTAAGACGCTCTGCGGCAGCATTGCCACGATGGACATGTGTGTACGCCACTTTAAACATGCTTCAGGTGAGTTTTTAAATGCAATCAATTAATACTCCAGTTTAAAAATGTTGGAAAGAGATATGCTTTTACTACTCTCTTGTCCTTTATGTAGGGTCGAGAGTTTTCCCGGGAATTTATAATGATCACTTCCTGGAAATATATCTCTCTTTTCCCGGGACTTCCTGAGAGTTGTTGCCTTTTTAAATGATTTCAAAACCAGAACTGCATATCATTTATCATAAATTAACATTGCTTTAGAGAGGGCATCTGTCTTCCACGATATACAATATTCTTCAGTATTTTAAAACACAGAAAATCCCAGAATCCTGCAGAAGTTAGAAGAGACTTTAAGCTGCATAACAGGATCTAAATCCCAGTTATTTAACCCCTAACTTCCACAACAACTCCACCACGCTTTCTATGAACAGGCTGCAGTGTAGAGGAAGCTCTGGAAGCTGCCTCGCTCCATCCTGCCAAACTTCTGGGTGTCAGCCACAGGAAGGGAACCCTGGACTATGGATCAGACGCAGGTCAGGATTGACTGCATAAAAGAATCCCCATCTCTGCCGTGCATGGGCCGAAACGCTAATTGTGTTTACCGTGACTGTGTTCGCAGACCTTGTTTTGCTCGATGACGCCCTCAACGTCGAAGCCACCTTTATATCCGGAGAGGAGGTTTGGAGGAAAGGACCATAGAAGAAGAAAAAGCCTGCAGACGGAAACTGGCCTGACAGCTGGGACCCGCAGTGCCTTTACGGGACGCTGTTATACACAGAACCACAAATCTGTTGAATGTTTTAGTTCATCAGAACACACAGATGCTTTGCATTTAGAACATGTCAGGTAAGTTGAAACGAGGCTACAGATGTCCTAAAAAGGCCACCATACAGAGGATAAACCTTTTTAGATATAGATACAAACTTTCCCCAAGACCTCTAGATCTAAGAATAGCAAAGTTGTTCACCCAGAAATATTGTTTGTACGGAGTGTAATGTGTGTTACAGCCTCACAAGACTGCTACAGATTTGTTGGCTGATTTTGCTTTTCTTTTACAAATAAGATTTTTTTCATTTAAGCATCTTTAAATCAACTATCAGCAATTGAACTCTGAATCTAACTCATAGTACTTTTATCTGAATGTAAGTAGATTTGAGTTGTATTCTGACATATTCAGTGTTTTATGAAAAATGATGAACTCACTGCAATAGGTTTTTATGCTTCCAGATGCTGTACTGTCTATTTTATTTTCACTCTTTACTCAGATGTGATTTAAAGGGAAACATTTTGGTATTAAACTACATAAATCAACTTTCACTGAATGTTACTGTAATCTTTCATCTTCTAAGCAATAACATTTACTTTTGTTCTTTCATCTGTTATTTGGGTGGATTTCTGTTCTGCTAACAACTGATAGTCGTCTAAAACATGACAAGAAGCCCCCACTAGACATGGCTTTTGGCAAGGGAACCACTGGTTAAAAGCATTGCTTTTATTTATTACTACGCTACAGCTTAATAGAAGTAATGAGTACAATATTTCGCTCTAAAATTGCATAATAAAAAGTAAAGTACAAGTACCTCAAGGTTGCACTTTACACAGTCAATCAGTAACTAATGAATTAACTTCATTCCTCATTCATTCCTCATTCGTTAATCATTAACTACCTAGTTTTTTGTGTATACCTTATTGTAAAGTGTTACCAAATTTTCCACAATATGTTTATAAAAGTAACATGTTATACAGGAATTTCTGTCTCAAATGTGAGAAAATTAGCTAAATGTGAGGAAAGTGAGCTAAATAATCAAAACTATCAGCTATCTGATTTTTTTTTTTTAGCACCCCATAGCCCTTAGGGTGCCCACAGTATACCCAACACTGGAAACACCAGCACGTATCGTTTAAGATCACAAATATTCAAGAAAAGTAAGTTGTGATTGGACCTTAGCTCATAATCCCCTTGTTGGACACTTCTGTGGGCCGTGCGTAAAAGTAACTCCAGCTGGTTCATACACAGGCATTTTTACATGGATCAGCAGGTGAGTGCAGCTGTCCTGGTATTATCAGTTCTTCAGTGGTATCTCACGTTGTATTGTATATTCATTAGTGTATGTAAAGTTGATCATCTACACAAAGCTTCCCTTTTCCGTGCGTAAAACCAGCCGGAACACTTTGGCTTATTTTGTATTACTTGTGATGTGTGGAGTTTGTTTTAAATATGAAAGTTGTGTATCTTAGTTAAATTATATAGTCTGATCTACATACATGCGGGCCGTGCATTTCCTTGTAGTGGTGTTGTCTGCAGCAGTTGAATTGCGCTCTTGTTCCTGCCCTTCAGCACTGAGATCGCATCGTCGTGTCACTGCGCACAGTTTCACGTTGAGGAAGCAAAAGGCTACATCTCTCCTGATGATTATGTGCATGTCTTGAGATCAGTATGGCCCAATGAAAATCTTCTTTTAACCAGATAGTTACAGTTTAAAGAACAAACATCATTGATGGGTTATGTTGTATTTGTCATTGGGCCGAAGTTTCGTGTCACAAACGTGACGAGATTTCTCGTCGAGGTGAAAAGTTGTCTCGAGGCGATGTGATGTCAGCGTTCTGGAGCGTGAAATTACTATTGCCACTCGCAGGACACGGGAAATGAAACACCACAACGGGGAAATGAAACGCCACAATAACGAGACGGTTGGGGTTAGGAAAAAAAAGAACTGGGAAAGGAACCGTCACACGCGGGACACGCCGACAAAGGAACTGCCACACGCGGGACAAAGGTACTGCCACACGCGGGGCGCGATCCCCTGTCTCCGGGGTGAAAGTCCTGTGTTTTCGCCTTATCAACTACTCGCTACCGTCAGCGTTCAGGGATCACGAAATATGCTTCCCATTAAAATGCATTGCTTTCAATATCGTAATCGCCACACGAAAAAAACGGCATTTACGTAACCTGTCCACGACTTAATAAATTACAATAACGTCACTATATAACGACCTGGCATGAGACTGGGCTGGCAAAAACACATACAGCACCACCACAGCTCTCTACTAACTACTGCACCCGCGACGAAAACATTAAAAGGGCAAACAACTCTAAAAGCCTTTGCATCTCTGCCACCGGTAAGTGCAAGAGCCACGGCAATAACGAGGGACATAGGCGTTTTCATTGCAGCTGATATGAGGCCATTTTCTCGTCTCTTTCTCGTGAACCCAATCTCGTGATGTGTCTCGCCTCGTGGAGTAAGCGTCTCGTCACACCCCTACTTGTTACCATTTACCGGGACGGAGAGATACTCGCTGTGAACCGCTGAGGTTTTTCTACTTCCGTGAGGGAGCAGTGTGGCCATAGACTGAGAGACAGGAATCGAGAAATAATATCCAAAACTTTACTGTGCATGTGGAGAAAAAGGGGAGGAGTCCAGCAAATGTATATTAATGGCAGCCACTGCACAATAAAGCCAGGAGGCTTGGGTGATTCTTGCACTTCTAATCGACACCAGCAGTTTGAACTCGGATAATTGTTGCAACTGCTGTTAATTCCTCGCACCATCATTTCCTTTGGAACGTGTTGCCAAACTGTCTTTCGCACTTCGGACCGCAGCAAACTATGGACAGAAACACAGGACGCATGACTGCTGCACTACAGCAGTGCCTAATATCCATCCTTCGTTTCGTCTTTCGGTTTCAAGTCCAGCTGGGCTACGAGCAGCCTCAGAATCTGGTTGTCATCATTACATTCGACAGGCAGAGGCTTGCTGTGATATCCACGCGGGTGGTGATAACCAACGTCTTCGGAGCAGAGTAGCAGAGTCAACACAGCGACGTGTGCGGCGCGGCTGGATCGTGCGGACTGAAACGAGACTCGCTTCCTCAACGTGAAACTGTGCGGAGTGACATGATGACGCGATCTCAGCGCTGAAGGGGAGGAGTGAAATGCTCTTTTCTTGCTGCAGCTACCACCACCACTACAACAACAGCTATAAAATGCAGAGACCGTGCAGTGCGCGAAGAGTAAACCGCAGATGACGCTGATATCATTACACAGACATACACAGTCCCTCTGTCAATGAATGTAATAAACACATTTCATTAATATTGTTCTTCTTCTTCTCATACCTGGTTCAAATGAAGATTTTTTACGGGCAATACTGACCTCAAGACATGCACATAATCATCAACACACGCATTGATGCAGCCACACACATTATTTAATTTAATTATTTATTTTATAGATCAGGGGTTCACTATATTTCAATTTCACAAGCATGAAAAAAGATCAATTTAAATACACTAGTTTAAGTTGACAACAAAACCAACTGTAACTTAAAAACCACATGAATGACAGACCTGGGCAGTTAGACTCTACTGCTGATTTATGCCTGTGTAACCAGCAGCGGTTACTTTTACGCACAGTCCACAGAAGCTCTCCATGGTGAATATGAGCGAAGATGAATCCAGAACTTATTTTATTTCAATTTTTTCAAACAAGAATAGTTTATCTTGTCATATTAAGGATTTATTATTGCTATCCCCGAGGATTTTATTTCTTTGGGATGGTGTCATCATGTCACTCCGCACAGTTTCACGTTGAGAAAGAAAGTCTCCTTCAGTCGCACGAACCAGCCGGTGTCCACTCTGCTCCTCCGCTCCTCTGGCGTTGAACATCAGCATGAGCAGTCTAGTGACGGATATCACAGCGAGCCACTCTCGGGCCCTGAAATAAATGATCTGTGTTAAATAGTGTGTGCAGCTGCATCTCTCCTGATGATTATGTGCATGTCTTGAGGTCAGTATGGCCCAATGGAAATCTGCTTTTAACCAGATAGTTACAGTTTAAATAACAATATTAATTCATTGGTTATTTCTCATTTGTCATTGGGCTGAAGATTTCGATAGAAAAAAAAGCATGACAACAGAGAAATATTACTAAAATATATTTATTGTATTCATTGTCAGAGTTTTTCATGATTTGTTGAGTATACATGTATGGTCATCCTAGGCATTCTCCTGAGCACAGCGCGGCCAGTGCTTTTCCTTGTTGTGGTGGAGGTGGTGTCTGCAGCAGCTGAAAGCACTGCGCTCTTGTTCCTCCCCTTCAGCGCTGAGATCGCGTCATCATGTCACTCCGCACAGTTTCACGTTGAGGAAGCAAGTCTCGTTCAGTCCCACGAACCAGCCGCGGCAAACACGGCGCTGTGTTCACTCTGCTACTCTTTTCCTCTGGCGTTGAACGCATGAGCAGTCTAGTGACGGATATCACAGCGAGCCTCTCTCTGGCCCCTGAAATGATAAGAACCAGCCCGTGAGGCTCCTCCTGGCGCAGCTGTACATCCAACCAGAGGTTAAATTGGGCCGGAGCGCTGCTCCGCCTCCTCAGGTCCACAACACACCCTGCCGGGCTCAGCTCCGTCTCCTTAAGCATCAAACATTTTGCCGGGGCTTCAGCCCCGAATGTTTTTGAAAAGTTGACTGACAAATATGAAACCGGACATCGCTTTGTGTCCATTCTCGCTGTAAAAAGCTATGTAGCTTCAGGTTTATGCACGCGCTCTGCTCTCGACATGCTGCGGCGGATATTTCGCGTTTGTGCTCCGTGCATTTCTGCCATAAATTTCGGGATTCCACCTCCGATGTAGAGCAGCGTACCGCAACTTCCCTAAACGTCTCAAACGGGGCTCTGTGTCTGTCAGACGGTCTGAGATCTACCATATCAGCAGAGCAGTGTTGCACAGCAGACTACGGTGCAGATTATTTTCTGAAATATAGTGACTTTATTCTTGTAGGCTAAAAGCCTATTATAACTTTATTTTTCACAAAATATCACGACTCCTTCAAATCTCAGAGAGCACAGATGGGATGAGTTATATTTTGAATGTGCACAAAATTTTGGATTCAGATTTGAGTCAATGTGTCATCATGTCACTCCGCACAGTTTCACGTTGAGAAACCAAGTCTCGTTCAGTCCCACGAACCAGCCGCGGCGCACACGTCGCTGTGTTCACTCTTCTCCTCTGGCGTTGAACACCAGCAGGAGCAGTCTAGTGACGGATATCACAGCGAGCCTCTCTCTGGCCCCTGAAATGATAAGAACCAGCCCGTGAGGCTCCTCGTGGCGCAGCTGTACATCCAACCGAGAGATGAAGTCCCTGAGAGACATCAGCGTCTGCAGCAGTGTGCCGGTGATTATTCTGCGGACTCATTCCATCGTGAGTTAGATCTGACTTTAACATGAATGATCTGTCTCCTTTAATAAGATGAAATCTCGGTGTTGTAGCCGCACCTTCAATCCGAAAACTAATCCGAATATTTTTGCGCTTCTTATGGGTGAAATTATAGTAAACACTTGAATGAAAAAATGTTTCCCCTTTTTGCTGGGGACCCCCTGGAACACCTTTAAGGACTTTTGGGGTCCCTGAACCCCACTTTCTGAAAGAGTCCTGAGATAACATCTGATATGAGTTGACACTAGAATTAAAATTTTGGAGTAGTAAGAACATTTCGGTCACAGTTCCGAGTCAACCCATCTGAATCCTAACACTGAAATCGAAGATTGGTATGTTTCTAAGGAGAGGAAGGCGGAGGTTTCTTCGTCCCTCCAGCAGACTGCTGCCTCTCAGCTCTGCATGAGAGCGGCCTGTGCTGCGAGGGCTGCTTGTTACCATTTACCGGGACGGAGAGATACTCGCTGTGAACCGCTGAGGATTTTCTACTTCCGTGAGGGAGCAGTGTGGCCATAGACTGAGAGACAGGGAGGCGAGGATAAGACCGAGGAATAATATCCAGAACTTTACTGCGCAGGTGGAGAAATGAAATCCTCGGGGATAGCAATAATAAATCCTAATATGACAAGGTAAATTATTCTTGTTTGAAAAAAATTGAAATAAAGTAAGTTCTGGGTGTATCTTGGCTCATAATCACCTTGGGGAGCTTCTGTGGACCGTGCGTAAAAGTAACCGCTGCTGGTTACACAGGCATGAATCAGCAGGAGAGTCTAGCTGCCCAGGTCTTTCATTCATGTGGTTTTTAAGTTATAGTTGGTTTTGTTGTCAGTTTGAAGTATTGTATCTAATTTGATCTTATTTACCATGCTTGTGAAATAGAAATATTGTGAACCCCTGATCTACACAAATAAATGATCTGTTTTAAATAATGTGTGTGGCTGCTTCTCTCATGATGGTTATGTTCATGTGTTGAGATCAGTATGGCCCAATGAAAATCTTCTTTTAACCAGATAGTTACAGTTTAAATAACAACATTCATTGATGTGTTATTTTTTATTTGTCATTGGGCCGAATTTTTCGATAGAAAATAAAAGCATACCAACAGAGAAATATTACTGAAATATATTTATTGTATTCATTGTCAGAGTTTTTCATGATTTGTTGAGTATACATGTATGGTCATCCTAGGCATTCTCCTGAGCACAGCGCGGCCAGTGCTTTTCCTTGTTGTGGTGATGGTGGTGTCTGCAGCAGCTGAAAGCACTGCGCTCTTGTTCCTCCCCTTCAGCGCTGAGATCGCGTCATCATGTCACTCCGCACAGTTTCACGTTGAGGAAGCAAGTCTCGTTCAGTCCCACGAACCAGCCGCTGCGCACACGTCGCTGTGTTCACTCTTCTCCTCTGGCGTTGAACACCAGCAGGAGCAGTCTAGTGACGGGTATCACAGCGAGCCTCTCTCTGGCCCCTGAAATGATAAGAACCAGCCCGTGAGGCTCCTCGTGGCGCAGCTTTACATCCAACCGAGAAATGAAGTCCCTGAGAGACATCAGCGTCTGCAGCAGTGTGCCGGTGATTATTCTGCGGACTCCTTCCATCGTGAGTTAGATTTGACTTTAACATGAATGATCTGTCTCCTTTAATAAAATGAAATCTCGGTGTTGTAGCCACACCTTCAATCCGAAAACTAATCCGAATATTTTTGCGCTTCTTATGGGTGAAATTATAGTAAACACTTGAATGAAAAAAAAGTTTCCCCTTTTTGCTGGGGACCCCCTGGAACGCCTTTAAGGACTTTTGGGGTCCCTGAACCCCACTTTCTGAAAGTGTCCTGAGATAACATCTGATATGAGTTGACACTAGAATTAAAATTTTGGAGTAGTAAGAAAATATCGGTCACAGTTCCGAGTCAACCCATCTGAATCCTAACACTGAAATCGAAGATTGGTATGTTTCTAAGGAGAGGAAGGCGGAGGTTTCTTCGTCCCTCCAGCAGACTGCTGCCTCTCAGCTCTGCATGAGAGCGGCCTGTGCTGCGAGGGCTGCTTGTTACCATTTACCGGGACGGAGAGATACTCGCTGTGAACCGCTGAGGATTTTCTACTTCCGTGAGGGAGCAGTGTGGCCATAGACTGAGAGACAGGAGGCGAGGATAAGACCGAGGAATAATATCCAGAACTTTACTGCGCAGGTGGAGAAATGAAATCCTCGGGGATAGCAATAATAAATCCTAATATGACAAGGTAAATTATTCTTGTTTGAAAAAAATTGAAATAAAGTAAGTTCTGGGATGTATCTTGGCTCATAATCACCTTGGGGAGCTTCTGTGGACCGTGCGTAAAAGTAACCGCTGCTGGTTACACAGGCATGAATCAGCAGGAGAGTCTAGCTGCCCAGGTCTTTCATTCATGTGGTTTTTAAGTTATAGTTGGTTTTGTTGTCAGTTTGAAGTATTGTATCTAATTTGATCTTATTTACCATGCTTGTGAAATAGAAATATTGTGAACCCCTGATCTATACAAATAAATGATCTGTGTTAAATAATGTGTGTGGCTGCTTCTCTCATGATGGTTATGTTCATGTGTTGAGATCAGTATGGCCCAATGAAAATCTTCTTTTAACCAGATAGTTACAGTTTAAATAACAACATTAATTGATGTGTTATTTTTTATTTGTCATTGGGCCGAATTTTTCGATAGAAAATAAAAAGCATACCAACAGAGAAATATTACTGAAATATATTTATTGTATTCATTGTCAGAGTTTTTCATGATTTGTTGAGTATACATGTATGGTCATCCTAGGCATTCTCCTGAGCACAGCGCGGCCAGTGCTTTTTCCTTGTTGTGGTGATGGTGGTGTCTGCAGCAGCTGAAAGCACTGCGCTCTTGTTCCTCCCCTTCAGCGCTGAGATCGCGTCATCATGTCACTCCGCACAGTTTCACGTTGAGGAAGCAAGTCTCGTTCAGTCCCACGAACGAGCCGCTGCGCACACGTCGCTGTGTTCACTCTTCTCCTCTGGCGTTGAACACCAGCAGGAGCAGTCTAGTGACGGGTATCACAGCGAGCCTCTCTCTGGCCCCTGAAATGATAAGAACCAGCCCGTGAGGCTCCTCGTGGCGCAGCTGTACATCCAACCGCGAGATGAAGTCCCTGAGAGACATCAGCGTCTGCAGCAGTGTGCCGGTGATTATTCTGCGGCCTCCTTCCATCGTGAGTTAGATTTGACTTTAACATGAATGATCTGTCTCCTTTAATAAGATGAAATCTCGGTGTTGTAGCCACACCTTCAATCCGAAAACTAATCCGAATATTTTTGCGCTTCTTATGGGTGAAATTATAGTAAACACTTGAATGAAAAAAGTTTCCCCTTTTTGCTGGGGACCCCCTGGAACGCCTTTAAGGACTTTTGGGGTCCCTGAACCCCACTTTCTGAAAGTGTCCTGAGATAACATCTGATATGAGTTGACACTAGAATTAAAATTTTGGAGTAGTAAGAAAATATCGGTCACAGTTCCGAGTCAACCCATCTGAATCCTAACACTGAAATCGAAGATTGGTATGTTTCTAAGGAGAGGAAGGCGGAGGTTTCTTCGTCCCTCCAGCAGACTGCTGCCTCTCAGCTCTGCATGAGAGCGGCCTGTGCTGCGAGGGCTGCTTGTTACCATTTACCGGGACGGAGAGATACTCGCTGTGAACCGCTGAGGATTTTCTACTTCCGTGAGGGAGCAGTGTGGCCATAGACTGAGAGACAGGAGGCGAGGATAAGACCGAGGAATAATATCCAGAACTTTACTGCGCAGGTGGAGAAATGAAATCCTCGGGGATAGCAATAATAAATCCTAATATGACAAGGTAAATTATTCTTGTTTGAAAAAATTGAAATAAAGTAAGTTCTGGATGTATCTTGGCTCATAATCACCTTGGGGAGCTTCTGTGGACCTTGCGTAAAAGTAACCTTTGCTGGTTACACAGGCATGAATCAGCAGGAGAGTCTAGCTGCCCAGGTCTTTCGTTCATGTGGTTTTTAAGTTATAGTTGGTTTTGTTGTCAGTTTGAAGTATTGTATCTAATTTGATCTTATTTACCATGCTTGTGAAATAGAAATATTGTGAACCCCTGATCTATACAAATAAATGATCTGTGTTAAATAATGTGTGTGGCTGCTTCTCTCATGATGGTTATGTTCATGTGTTGAGATCAGTATGGCCCAATGAAAATCTTCTTTTAACCAGATAGTTACAGTTTAAATAACAACATTAATTGATGTGTTATTTTTTATTTGTCATTGGGCCGAATTTTTCGATAGAAAATAAAAGCATACCAACAGAGAAATATTACTGAAATATATTTATTGTATTCATTGTCAGAGTTTTTCATGATTTGTTGAGTATACATGTATGGTCATCCTAGGCATTCTCCTGAGCACAGCGCGGCCAGTGCTTTTCCTTGTTGTGGTGGAGGTGGTGTCTGCAGCAGCTGAAAGCACTGCGCTCTTGTTCCTCCCCTTCAGCGCTGAGATCGCGTCATCATGTCACTCCGCACACTTTCACGTTGAGGAAGCAAGTCTCGTTCAGTCCCACGAACCAGCCGCTGTGCACACGTCGCTGTGTTCACTCTTCTCCTCTGGCGTTGAACACCAGCATGAGCAGTCTAGTGACGGGTATCACAGCGAGCCTCTCTCTGGCCCCTGAAATGATAAGAACCAGCCCGTGAGGCTCCTCGTGGCGCAGCTGTACATCCAACCGAGAGATGAAGTCCCTGAGAGACATCAGCGTCTGCAGCAGTGTGCCGGTGATTATTCTGCGGACTCCTTCCATCGTGAGTTAGATCTGACTTTAAGATGAATGATCTGTCTCCTTTAATAAGATGAAATCTCGGTGTTGTAGCCACACTTTCAATCCGAAAACTAATCCGAATATTTTTGCGCTTCTTATGGGTGAAATTATAGTAAATACTTGAATGGAAAAATGTTTTCCCTTTTTGCTGGGGACCCCCTGGAACGCCTTTAAGGACTTTTGGGGTCCCTGAACCCCACTTTCTGAAAAGTGTCCTGAGACAACATCTGATATGATTTGACACTAGAATTTATTATGGGTGAAATTATAGTAAACTCTTTGAATGAAAAAATGTTGCCCTTTCTTGCTGGGGACCCCCTGGAACCCCTTTAAGGACTTCTGGGGTCCCCGAACCCCATTTTGTGAAAAGTGTTCTGAGATCACATCTGATATGATTTCACACTAGAATTTCATTTTTGGAGTAGTAAGAACATTTCGGTCAACCCATCTGTGTTGTAGCCACACCTTCAATCCGAAAACTAATCCGAATATTTTTGCGCTTCTTATGGGTGAAATTATAGTAAACTCTTTGAATGAAAAAATGTTGCCCTTTCTTGCTGGGGACCCCCTGGAACCCCTTTAAGGACTTTTGGGGTCCCTGAACCCCACTTTCTGAAAGTGTCCTGAGATAACATCTGATATGAGTTGACACTAGAATTAAAATTTTGGAGTAGTAAGAACATTTCGGTCACAGTTCCGAGTCAACCCATCTGAATCCTAACACTGAAATCGAAGATTGGTATGTTTCTAAGGAGAGGAAGGCGGAGGTTTCTTCGTCCCTCCAGCAGACTGCTGCCTCTCAGCTCTGCATGAGAGCGGCCTGTGCTGCGAGGGCTGCTTGTTACCATTTACCGGGACGGAGAGATACTCGCTGTGAACCGCTGAGGATTTTCTACTTCCGTGAGGGAGCAGTGTGGCCATAGACTGAGAGACAGGAGGCGAGGATAAGACCGAGGAATAATATCCAGAACTTTACTGCGCAGGTGGAGAAATGAAATCCTCGGGGATAGCAATAATAAATCCTAATATGACAAGGTAAATTATTCTTGTTTGAAAAAATTGAAATAAAGTAAGTTCTGGGTGTATCTTGGCTCATAATCACCTTGGGGAGCTTCTGTGGACCGTGCGTAAAAGTAACCGCTGCTGGTTACACAGGCATGAATCAGCAGGAGAGTCTAGCTGCCCAGGTCTTTCATTCATGTGGTTTTTAAGTTATAGTTGGTTTTGTTGTCAGTTTGAAGTATTGTATCTAATTTGATCTTATTTACCATGCTTGTGAAATAGAAATATTGTGAACCCCTGATCTACACAAATAAATGATCTGTTTTAAATAATGTGTGTGGCTGCTTCTCTCATGATGTTCATGTGTTGAGATCAGTATGGCCCAATGAAAATCTTCTTTTAACCAGATAGTTACAGTTTAAATAACAACATTCATTGATGTGTTATTTTTTATTTGTCATTGGGCCGAATTTTTCGATAGAAAATAAAAGCATACCAACAGAGAAATATTACTGAAATATATTTATTGTATTCATTGTCAGAGTTTTTCATGATTTGTTGAGTATACATGTATGGTCATCCTAGGCATTCTCCTGAGCACAGCGCGGCCAGTGCTTTTCCTTGTTGTGGTGGAGGTGGTGTCTGCAGCAGCTGAAAGCACTGCGCTCTTGTTCCTCCCCTTCAGCGCTGAGATCGCGTCATCATGTCACTCCGCACAGTTTCACGTTGAGGAAGCAAGTCTCGTTCAGTCCCACGAACCAGCCGCGGCTGATCGTCCGTCCATGGCTGATCGTCCGCAGTTTTACTGCCGCTGCTTTGGAAGTCACACTTGGACATGTGACTGCAGGTTGTCCCCTGCGTGGACAGTAGGCCTATAGTCTTGTATCTCTTCAGATTTCTGAGGACAAATCTCCTTCCTCACTCAAAGTAGCTCAACTATTTTTTTGTCAGCAATAAGTGTCTGGCACTGGGATTTCATTATTTTTTTGAGTGTTTAAACCTGACTGAGGTGGTGTCCTTCTGATCCTCACTCTCTATCAGGCTCAGGTCTCCAGTCTTGTCATCAGTTTCTGGTTCTGGATGTTTATGTGGATCTGATTTCCTGGCTGGTTCTGGTCCTCCACAGTCCTCTCCATCAGCTTCTGTTTCCATCTGTTCAGTTTGTCTCTGATGAAGCTGTGAGGGCTGACAACAGACACGCTGATGGTTTCTGAGCTGATGAATCCAAGTGAATCTTTGGTCACAAACACTGCAGCTGAAAGGTCTCTCTCCTGTGTGGGTTCTCATGTGTGACCGCAAATAATCATTCCGTGCAAAATGTTTATTACAAACTGAGCAGCTGAAAGGTTTATGTCCTGTATGAGCGTGCATGTGACCCTTCAGATGTGTCTTGCGACCAAATCTTTTACCACAAACTGAGCAGCTGAAAGGTTTCTCTCCTGTGTGGATCATCATGTGACCCTTCAGATGGGACTTGCAGCCAAATCTTCTCCCACACTCAGAACAGCTAAATGGTTTCTGACAAGCAGGCCTACTGCATCTCGAATCACAGGCATGAACAGCTTTCTTTTCTAAAGAGTTTAAACCTGACTGAGCTTCTCTGGTCTCTTTCCACTCATTACTGTCATCAGTCTCAGGTTCAGAAGAGTCTCCAATCTTGTCATCAGTTTTTGGTTCTGGGTGTCTATCTGGATCGGAGTTCTTGGCTGGTTCTGGTCCTCCACAGTCCTCTCCATCAGCTTCTGTTTCCATCTGTTCAGTTTGTCTTTGATGAAGCTGTGAGGGCTGAGGTTTCTCTTCATCATCTTCACTCTTCACAGGGACAGGAGTGAATGAGAACGTGGTGATATCAGCCTCTTCCAGCCCTTGAAGCTGCTCTCTCTTCTGACTGATCCAGAGTTCCTCCTGTTCCTCTTTAATGTGTGGGGGCTCTGGGTGCTGCTGGTCCAGACTGGAGCTCCACTCCCGCTGCTCAGGGGGAACCTCTTCTTCCCTCACCGACATCTGCTGGACATCTGCAGGAAACAGACAAGAGAAATGTTGTTGTTCATTCACATCACTGCTCAAAAACTCTATATTGAACTATTCTAGAGATTCTCTGAACTCTCCAGAGATACTTGAATTATCGAACCCAAAGCACAGAGAAACACAGAGATGGTTAAAGGTGAATATTGCAAATGTTTTATGTAATTAATCACAGGGGAGTTAAAACTGAACTGATAAGACCTTGTGACTTTATTTACTTTAACTCCCTGTGATTACTCTGTACCATCATTGTTGGGAGTCATACATGCGCAGTAGCTAGGTAAGCACTGCTAGCCAGTCAGAAGCAGAGTATGAGGGAGCGACACACTAACAACTGAGCAAGCATTATAACATGTGTTACAAAGTGACACAAGTAAAGGCTGGACTACAATAGAGCTGTTTGGAGCAGTTTGTGAACAGTGTTTTCTGATGTAGATGGTAAGTCCCTTTGGGGTTGACTTTGGGCTTTTTCAATTTCTAACCCTATAATGTGCACAAAAAGATAGATAACACAATAAAACTAAAGGCTGGAGGAACTGCAAGGGGGAGCAATCATTCAGATTCCCCTACAACCTTGATGAATAGAAGATTGAAAAATCTTTTTTTATTGTTAACGGGTCTTAAAATGTCAGATGGTCAGTTTACCCCCTGATGGATTGATGTATACACTCTATACTTACAAACTTTACGCCACTTCAACATGCATTCTTACGATTTTCATTTATTGGGGACATCCTGAAATAGATAAGAGACAGTAGATGTACTTCTTCAACCACTGATTATTATAATTTATGTGTTTATCACTTTAACGTTGAAGCTGCTAAAGGTGGAGCTAATTTTAAGTACCTGTATATGGCTGGGTATTTATTTTATAAGATTATTTTTATGGGCATTTCCGCCTTTAATGATAGTACAGATCAGACATGAAAGGGGGGAGAGAGAGAGAAAAAGACATGCAGGAAACCGTCAAAGGTCGGACTCCAACCCTGGACCTTCTGCGTCGAGGAATTAACCTCAATATGTGTGTGCCTGCTGAAAGTGTATAGTAGCCCAACTAAAGCTGGAAGGCAAATGTAACGTTCGGTACAGTAGAATTACCTCAAAGTTGAATCTGAGTAACGTTACAGTGACTATGCCTACTTTAGTTTTAGTAAATGCGCTCAGTTTGTTTCCATCTAAGGCAGGAGAGTTTATAAATGAACACACCAGCGTCCAGAAGTTTCCGTTGTCGCTCGTTCTCCTCTTTTGACCGACACCGTTCCTCCTCGTACTCTGCTATCGTTCTTTCAAACAGCCCAAATATCTCTTCAGCAGCCGCGGTTAGTCGCTGCTTCACCAACGCTCTCAGAATTTGGACCTTAGACATCTTCACACAACCACACAAACTGTTTTTGTCTACACAAACTCGGTCAAAACACCTCTCCACCAAACAGTCACTTAGCATGCTAAGCTAACTTTAATAGCTTTGTAGCTATAGGTAGATGATTCCGAGGTAAAACAGCGCAAAGTCACCCGGGTTTCCAGACATACAGAGGCTCTGATGGATCAGTAACGTTCCTGTTGGGATTATAGAAACAGAAAACACAACAAACCGAACTGTTTCTACTAGCTCACGTTAGGCTACTACTGCTCAAAGAGTAACATCCGGTTCCGCTGATGGTGAGTTAACCTTCTCCTTCTGTAGCCGCCACCTACTGTACCGGAGTGTGTACTGTCGTGACTTTAAACAATGATTATAGTGGCTTTTCAATCTAAATGTACTGGACGGGTGTAAAGTTCTGTTTGTGTGGAGCCAATTATCTTGCTGGCCTGATTTATTATTGGTGCAAGTTTTGTTTTGAGTTTGATGGTGAGGCCGTTGTACCAGGCTGAGGTATTAGTACTGAAGGCCCAGGTGTAAAATACACGGCCCATCACTGCGTATTATTACATTATGTGACATCATTTTTCTTGGCTACTTGGCACTGGCAGTTGTTTAAAGACTCTGCTGCGTCTATCACCATCATCTTTAAGGTAGCATCAAAACTTATTCTCATTTGTTTGCTAACGTGGCCTACGTTTGAGCCACCTTGTTTGGGGCTCTCACCGTGTCTCAGCCATTGATTTATTAAGGTCTCAGCATCTTTCAGGCTTCCTCGCTCTGTCTGGAGTTTGGATCGTTTGGATTGACGCTCTGGTCATGAGAAGCACATTCAGTTTACAGCTATCTGGCGCCACCTGTTGTTGCGGATGTATACTGCTGTCTAAAAGTCTAGAGCCCCGAATGTAGTACGACCTCGATTTTTCAGATATCTTCATAGGGGAAAAAAACAACCCCGTCTTATATTTGGGTCAATACAGTAATAATTCAAACATACAAACTTGCAATAAACATTCATGAATATATATGAATGGGAAAATAAAAAGGGGCAGTGTAGGGGATGATATTCCCTTTTAATGTGTAAATATACCCCAAACGTGTCCAGAACTCTTAAAGGTAAACTGACTGCCCAAAGAATAGCTTTTTTTCAGGGGTGGGACCTGTTGCTGCCAGATATCTGTGGTCTGGATGTGTCCAGTGATATACCTCAGACACAATGCTGTGTCACCACGTCAGGATTTCCCTCCTCTAATCAACAGGGCTGTGAGAGATGAGACAATACCAACCATTGTTTTTATTGGAAATCTTTTAGATAACACAAAACCATGGATGTATTATAGCCTATTGACCGCACTAAACAATGAGCAGCTGCAGCCTCTCTCTCTCACTCTCTTTCTTTCTCGCTCTCTCTCGTAATTTCATCACCGCTGCTTTGGAAGTCACACTTGGACATGTGACTGCACGTTGTCCCCTGCGTGGACAGTAGGCCTATAGTCTTGTATCTCTTCAGATTTCTGAGGACAAATCTCCTTCCTCACTCAAAGTAGCTCAACTATTTTTTTGTCAGCAATAAGTGTCTGGCACTGGGATTTCATTATTTTTTTGAGTGTTTAAACCTGACTGAGGTGGTGTCCTTCTGATCCTCACTGTCTATCAGGCTCAGGTCTCCAGTCTTGTCATCAGTTTCTGGTTCTGGATGTCTATGTGTATCTGATTTCCTGGCTGGTTCTGGTCCTCCACAGTCCTCTCCATCAGCTTCTGTTTCCATCTGTTCAGTTTGTCTCTGATGAAGCTGTGAGGGCTGACAACAGACACGCTGATGGTTTCTGAGCTGAAGGAGCCAAGTGAATCTTTGGTCACAAACACTGCAGCTGAAAGGTCTCTCTCCTGTGTGGGTTCTCATGTGCAACCGCAAAGTATTATTCCGTGCAAAAGATTTATTACAAACTGAGCAGCTGAAAGGTTTCTGTCCTGTATGGATCATCATGTGACCCTTCAGATGTGTCTTGCGACCAAATCTTTTACCACAAACTGAGCAGCTGAAAGGTTTCTCTCCTGTGTGGGTCATCATGTGACCCTTCAGATGGGACTTGCAGCCAAATCTTCTCCCACACTCAGAGCAGCTAAATGGTTTCTGACAAGCAGGCCTACTGCATCTCGAATCACAGGCAGGAACAGCTTTCTTTTCCAAAGAGTTTAAACCTGACTGAGCTTCTCTGGTCTCTTTCCACTCATTACTGTCATCAGTTTCAGGTTCAGAAGAGTCTCCAGTCTGGTCTTCAGTATTTATATGTAAATCTATCTCTGGATCTGAGTTCTTGGCTGGTTCTGGTCCTTCACAGTCCTGTCTTTGATGAAGCTGTGAGGGCTGAGGTTTCTCTTCATCATCTTCACTCTTCACAGGGACAGGAGTGAATGAGAACGTGGTGATATCAGCCTCCTCCAGCCCTTGAAGCTGCTCTCTCTTCTGACTGATCCAGAGTTCCTCCTGTTCCTCTTTAATGTGTGGGGGCTCTGGGTGCTGCTGGTCCAGACTGGGGCTCCATTCCTGCTGATCAGGGGGAACCTCTTCTTCCCTCACCGACAGCTGCTGGACATCTGCAGGAAACAGACAGAGAAATGTTGTTGTTCATTCACATCACTGCTCAAAAACTCTGTATTGAACTATTCTAGAGATTCTCTGAATTCTCCAGAGATACTTGAGTAATCAAACCCAAAGCAGAGAAACACAGAGATGGTTAAAGGTGAATATTGCAGCCAAATGAATATTTTTCTAAACCAATGAAAACAACTTTTTTACAAACCACGGCCAATAACCAATGACAAGCTTTTGCATGTCTCCACACAATTTAATCTATTTAGCTTTTCCTTTAATGATCATTCAGACTTACGGTCTTCTTCACCAATGACTGTCATATACTGTATGTTTTCACAGTGGACACGGTCCCAAGCCTAGAGCCCAGGAATGTGCCTGCACCCGTCACAGCAAGCCAAATCTCTACATGGGCCTCTGACTGCATCTCAATGTCACAGCTCAAAGAACAGCGAGAGACCATTTTGAACACAGTGCATACCGAAAAATGTACAAATGATAATTAATAAAACTCGAGGAATCATAATTCCTTAACAGAAGTTCTACAGATCACTGAACATCACCTTGTTCACCCAGCCATGTCAGATCTCCTCATAACATCCAGTGAAGCTGATTTTCAAATTAGTAAGTCCCCAGGACCCATAGGTGGTCATGTGAATGAATCCAGGGAAAAAAACACATTCTAAGCTGTCCTAAAAATCAATGTGGACCATCCCAAAATTTAAAATCTGTTTTTCTACTACATTATCATTAGTTAAAATCACTCAGAGACCTTTTACATGATTAAAGTGTTCATATTATGCTCATTTTCAGGTTCATAATTGTATTTAGAGGAGGTACCAGAATAGTGGTTTGATTATCAGAAAACACCATATTTTATTCGTACTTCACATTGCTACAGCTCCTCTTTTCACCCTGTGTGTTGAGCTCTCTGTTTTAGCTACAGAGTGAGGCATCTCACTTCTGTTCCATCTTTGTTGGGAGTTGCACATGCTAGCAGCTAGGCGAGCATTATAACGTGTTACTGACACGTTTGTCATGGAAGTAAAGGCTGGACTACAATAGAGCTGTTTGGAGCAGTTTGTGAACAGTGTTTCCTGTTGGAGATGGTAAGTCCCTTTGGACATCATAATGATGTAGCTTTAACTTTCTTTGCTAAAGTGACACTACTAACAAAGATTAATACTCAGTTCATGATGCATGTTTCCCACTGAGTGATGAGTTGTAGAAACTACCTCACCCTCTAAAGGCTGGAGGAACTGCAAGGGGGAGCGATAATTCAGATGTTATTGTTAACGGGTCTTAAAATGTCAGATGGTCAGTTTAACTCCTGATGGATAGATTTATACACTCTATACTTACACACTTTACGCCACTTCGACGTGCATTCTTACAATTTAATTTATTGGGGACATCCTGAAATAAATATGTAAGACAGTAGATGTACTTCTTCAACCACTGATTATTATAATTTATGTGTTTATCACTTTAATGTTGAAGCTGCTAAAGGTGGAGCTAATAGACCTTTTTCACGGCAGACATGTTGACATGTCATAGTAGGAAAAGCACAAGTGTATTCAAAACCATTACTGATGGCTGCATTCCACTTATGAGAGGTCCTGGTATTGTGCATGCTGACTCACTGGAATAGCTTACTGGGACACTTGATGGAACTGAGCCATCGTTAAGGTTATCAGTTTCAGCTGTGATTTTCCTACTATGACAAGTCAAGATGTCTGCTGTGAAAAAGGTCCATCTTAAGTACTTGGCTGGGTATTTTAATTTATATTAATACATTATCATGTATTAGTTAGTTTACAGTTTGTTGTATAAATCTGAATGTGTAAATTAGCCTAACTAAAGCTGGCAAGCAAATGTAGCTAACGTTCAGTACAGAAGAATTACCTCAAAGTTGAATCTGAGTAACGTTTCAGTGACTAGGCCTACTTTAGTTTTAGTAAATGCGCTCAGTTTGTTTCCATCTAAGGCAGGAGAGTTTATAAATGAACACACCAGCGTCCAGAAGTTTCCGTTGTCGCTCGTTCTCCTCTTTTGACCGACACCGTTCCTCCTCGTACTCTGCTATCGTTCTTTCAAACAGCCCAAATATCTCTTCAACAGCCGCGGTTAGTCGCTGCTTCACCAACGCTCTCAGAATTTGGACCTTAGACATCTTCACACAATCACACAAACTGTTTTTGTCTACACAAACTCGGTCAAAACACCTCTCCACCAAACAGTCACTTAGCATGCTAAGCTAACTTTAATAGCTAGCTAGATGATTCAGAGGTAAAACATTCAGGGGAAAAAAGGTGAACAGCGCAAAGTCATCCGGGTTTCCAGACAGACAGAGGCTCTGACGGATCAGTAACGTTCCTGTTGGGATTATAGAAACAGAAAACACAACAAACCGAGCTGTTTCTACTAGCTCACGTTAGGCTACTACTGCTCAAAAAGTAACATCCGGTTCCGCTGATGGTGAGTTAACCTTCTCCTTCTGTAGCCGCCACCTACTGTACCGGAGTGTGTACTGTCGTGACCTTTTTTATGTCAATGGTCGTGACTTTAAACAATGATTATAGTGGCTTTTAAATCTAAATGTACTTGATTAGGCACATGCATACAGCACCTGAGTAGAAGAGCTTCAAAAGGAGAGATTTATATGTCAGTGACACGATTGTCTCCAGTAATTGCAATAACTAGCTTCTACTCCATCAAATTGGGTTTGCCAAATTTACAAATATGTAGGGTTTATACTGACTGGGCTTAGGGCTCTCTAGTGGGTAAGCTGGATGTTTCTGTGAAGGGGGTCTGCTGTGTCTGTCTGATAAACTAGAAATCTGTATCACCGAATAAAACTAAACTAAACACAATTGACTGTGGATAATTACAGCTGTTAGCTTTTGTGATGATGGACCCAAATACATGTTTAAAAGGACAAAACATACATTGGACTTTGTTATTTATTGTTATATCTGCAGGAAATTACAATTCATATCGTATGGTGTGACAATCAAATCATATGGCGTGACAGGCAGACATGTCACACCATATGATTAAGTGTCACACCATATGATGTTTTCAGCACTTAGCACAACCTTGAGTCTTGTAGCTACACATTAGCATACTAAAAACATGCTAGCTATAACAAAGCAGAATAGATTGACATGTAATTATGACAAAATAATAAAATGTCTTTTGCATTTTTATGAAAAATGTGTCACACCAAAAGACATCTGGAAGTGGGACGTTTGTCAGAGTGCCAACAAGATCTGATTTATTGTAAATATAAAATGATAACTCACCTCAGGTTGTACAGTAGAAATACACTGATAGTACTGTACAACCTTGCTGAAGAAGGTCCTCTCCTTCCCAAGGGTGTCAAAACAAATGATTTTGATTTCTGTGACAAAATCTTTTTGATTAGAACTGACTCAAAACATTATGCTTGTAATTTGAAACGAGTAGGCTCAAAAGTAGACATCTGTATTAATTTTCTGTATTTTTTTGAGAATTTTTGCATTTTTTTCTTAGTTTCAAGTTCTCACTTTGAGAAACAAGTGCCAGTTACACCATATGAGTTTTGTTATGTTTGGTTGGAAATTCTGAAAAAATGAGTGATGATCTGTTTTAATGTTGAGTATGTTCACATAAAGTATAATGTTCTGGTAAAGGTTTTTGGCAAATATATTTTTTATTCATACATGTTGACACTGAAGACAGCAAAACTGCCATGTCACGTCATCCACCCATATGTCAATGGTCGTGACTTTAAACAATGATTTGGCTTTTCAATCTAAATGTACTGGACGGGTGTAAAGTTCTGTTTGTGTGGAGGATGTGCAATAAAGGGGTATTGCAGTTTTTCTTTTCATATTCAATTCAATTTTATTTATAGTATCAAATCATAACAAGAGTTATCTCAGGACCCTTTACAGATAGAGTAGGTCTAGACCACACTCTATAATTTACAAAGACCCAACATTTCCAGTAATCCTGTAAGACCAAGCATTTTGTGCGACCGTGGCGATGAAAAACTTCCTTTTAGGAGAATCCTCGGACAGACCCAGGCTCTTGGTAGGCGGTGTCTGACGGTGCCGGTTGGGGGTGTGATGAACAGTGGTGATTATAAGTCACAATAAAGATAATGGAACTATGACTAGAAATAGCAGTTGTAGTAGTTCATGGCGTAGCAGGGCACTGCAGGGCATACCAGGACGTAGCAGGGCACTGCAGGGAGTAGCAGGACGTAGCAGGGCACTGTAGAGCGTAGCAGGGTGTAGCAGGGCACTGCAGGGAGTAGCAGGACGTAGCAAGGCACTGTAGAGCGTAGCAGGGTGTAGCAGGGCACTGCAGGGAGTAGCAGGACGTAGCAAGGCACTGTAGAGCGTAGCAGGGTGTAGCAAGGCACTGTAGAGCATAGCAGGGTGTAGCAGGGCACTGTAGAGTGTAGCAGGGTGTAGCAAGTAACTGTAGAGCGTAGCAGACCGTCCCAAGGTAGGCTATGATCAACTGGCTGACCATTGATGCTGCCCTGTCCAAAACAACTATTCTGAATAGCAGTGGTGGAAGAAGTATTCAAGTCCTTTACTTAAGTAAAAGTACTAATACCACACTTTAAAAATACTCTGTTACAAGTCAAAGTCCTGCATTGAAAATGTTACTGTAAGTATGTAAAGTATGTAAGTAGCATCAGGAAATGTACTTAAAGTATTAAAAGTAAAAGCAGGAAAAAAACTCACGTAAAAAAACTGAACACGATCAAAACAGTTGTGTTTAATGGTCTAACCAGCAAACCAACAATAAAACATGGTATTTTATAAACTGTGTAAAATGTGTTTTGTGTGCAAAAACCTTAATCTGTAAAGTAACTAGGAACTAAAGCTGTCAAATTAACAGTGGAGTACAAAGTACAATATTTCTCTCTGAAATGTAGTGGAGTAGAAGTAGAAAGTGGCATGAAAAGAAAAGACTCAAGTAAAGTACAAGATCCCCTTAAATTTGTACAGAACAGCATCTTGTGGAGTTAACATAAAAAATGAGTCCCTAAGATAAAAAAAAAAAAGAGATGTCATTAAGGAAGGTTATTTAAATTCTACAACTGAACTTGACATGTATTGAAAACCTGTATTAGAGACACTGAAAGCGTCATGGTGGTTAAGAATGACACGTTTTTAGATGTTCCTGTAAAAACAGCCCCAAATAAAATAATAATAATAAATAATCAAATCTTCCTGAAAAGAAATCAGAACAACTTGATTGCCTCACAGACATCAATGAATAATTTATTTTTGATGATTAGAAGAAATACTGGATATAAAATGTATAAACAAAAAAACAAATGTCAACATAACGCTCGACCCGTTCAATAAGGGATAGGTAAAAGCCCTAGGCTTATCATGTCTTTAATATCTATTGTTGCATCTGCTGAATGACTCAGCAAATTACTTTTTCTTCAGGACTCATTCATGTTTTGGGGTGCAAAAGGCCAGGTTGCTGTAACCTGTGAAAGGACAGACATTTCCACACAGACTTTTACTGTTTACATCAGCTACATCCAGTAAGACATTTCATTTTCTAAACAATGATACAAAGTGATGCACAAGAAGAAATACAATAATAGTCAATAGTCAGGAAAGGCGCCCTGAGGAGTTGGGGGTTCAGTACCTTGCTCAAGAGCACCTTGGCAGTGCCCAGGAGGTGAATTGGCACTTCTCCAGCTACCAGTCCACCACCATACTTTGGTCCGTATGGGGACCATATAGTTTTGGGACACTTTTATAACTTGTAGGCTTGTTGGCGAGGGAGAGATGCAAAACTTGGAGAGGCTTGTCCACCTTAAAGCCACCCCACCTTAAGTTAGTGAGCCTGAGCTGAAGTTGTTGCTATCTCTGGGGCTAACCCCCTTCCCTTTTTTTTTTTTTTTAACCAGCAGGTAGCAAGCGAGACACAGGAACCTGGCTTGGGTGGCCGGGTTAGCTCAGATGGGGGAGCAGGCGCACACTCTCTATATGGGGGTTTACTCCTTGACGCGGAGGCAGCAGGTTCGGCTCTGACCTGCAGCCCTTTGCTGCATGTCGTTCCCCCTCTCTCTCCACTTTCATGTTTTCATCTGTCCTGTGGAATTAAAGGGCCTAAAATGCCCTGGGAAAAAAAAAAATATCTTTAAAAAAGGAACTCTGGCTTGGGTCTTGAGGAGAGAGGACTGCTTTCTGTAATGTGTTTCTCATGTCTCTTAATCCAGAGTTTGATCACCGCTGAAACTTTCATCTGAACCAGTAGTTGTACTGCTGTCAAAAACATAGTTCTGATATCTGACATGTGACTGCCTGGTGAATCTTTTGTTTAAGTCTTTTCCACGCTCAGCCAGTAATACGTGTTATTCCAAGTGTCCTTTCAATCCTCACTGTCTATCAGTCTCAGGTTCAGAAGAGTCTCCAGTCTTGTCATCAGTTTCTGGTTCTGGATGTCTATGTGGATCAGATTTCTCCATCAGCTTCTGTTTCCATCTGCTCAGTTTGTTGCTGATGGAGCCAAGTGGATCTTTGGTCTTAAACGTTTCACCTGAGTCTTTTCTTTCCTTTGTGGGTTCTCAGGTGCCTCTTTAAACTACAACTCCATGCAAAACATTTCTTACAAACTGAGCAGCTGAATCTTTTCTCTCCTGTGTGGGTTGTCATGTGATTCTGTAAAGTAGCTTTATATCCAAAAGCTTTATTACAAACTGAGCAGCTGAATCTTTTCTCTCCTGTGTGGGTTGTCATGTGATTCTGTAAAGTAGCTTTATATCCAAAAGCTTTATTACAAACTGAGCAGCTGAAAGCTTTCTCTCCTGTGTGGGTTATCATGTGTCTCTGCAAAAGGCTTTCCCGCAGAAAACCTTTCTTACAAACTGAGCAACGGACATATTTCGATCCTGAGTGTGTTCTCATGTGTCTCTTCAGAGATATCTTGCTGCCATATCTTTTGGTACACTTAGAGCAGCTACATTGTTCATCACCAGTACTACATCTGGTATCACTGACAGGAACGTCGTCGTTTTCCAAAGACTTTAAAGCTGATTGAGCTTCTCTGGTCTCCTCCTGATCCTCACTGTCGTCAGTCTCAGGTTCAGAAGAGTCTCCAGTCTTGACATCAGTTTCTGGTTCTGGATGTCTATCTGGATCTGAGTTCTTGGCTGGTTCTGGTCCTCCACAGTCCTCTCCGTCAGCTTCTGTTTCCATCTGTTCAGTTTGT
Source organism: Perca schrenkii (assembly GCA_025617405.1). Lineage (NCBI taxonomy): Eukaryota > Metazoa > Chordata > Actinopteri > Perciformes > Percidae > Perca > Perca schrenkii. The sequence goes on from CM046801.1 coordinate 23,501,575, forward strand.
CTTTGATGAAGCTGTGAGGGCTGACAACCGACAAGCTGATGGTTTCTGAGCTGCTGGAGCCTAGTGGATCTTTGCTCACTAACACTGCAGCTGAAAGGTCTGTCTCCTGTGTGGGTTCTCATGTGTCTCTTCAGAGATATCTTACTGACATATCTTTTGGTACACTTAGTGCAGCTAAATTGTTCATCACCAGTACTACATCTGGTATCACTGACAGGAACGTCGTCCTTTTTCAGAGACTTTAAAGCCGACTGAGCTTCTCTGGTCTCCTCCTGATCCTCACTGTCATCAGTCTCAGGTTCAGAAGAGTCTCCAGCCTGGTCAGTATGTGGTTCTGGATGTCTATCTGGATCCAACATCCTGGCTGGTTCTTGTCCTTCACAGTCCTTCAAAGGTTTCCTTACTCTGTGTGTTCTCATGTGTCTCTTCAGATTAGACTTGAAGCCAAATCTTTTTGCTACACTTGGAGCAGCTGAATTGTTTCTCACCAGTACTACATCTTGAATCACTGACAGGAACGTCATCCTTTTTCAAGGAGTTTAGACCTGACTGAGCTTCTCCGGTCTCCCTATACTCACAGCTGGCATCCATCTCAGGTTCAGAAGAGTCTCCAGCCTGGTCAGTATGTGGTTCTGGATGTCTATCTGGATCCAACTTCCTGGCTGGTTCTTGTCCTTCACAGTCCTTCAAAGGTTTCCTTACTCTGTGGCTTCTCATGTGTCTCTTCAGATTCGACTTGAAGTCAAATCTTTTGCTACACTTGGAGCAGCTGAATTGTTTCTTACCAGTACTACATCTTGAATCACTGACAGGAACGTCATCCTTTTTCAAGGAGTTTAGACCTGACTGAGCTTCTCCGGTCTCCTTACACTCACCGCTGGCATCCATCTCAGGTTCAGAAGAGTCTCCAGCCTGCTCTTCGGTATCTTGTTGTAAATGTAATGGGAACTTGGTGATGTCAGCCTCCTCCAGCCCTTGAAGCCCCCTTGTCCCCTGTTTCTCTTTAATTTCTTCACTCGCCGACAGCTGATGGACATCTGCAAGAAACAGACAGAGATTGTTGTTGTTCATTCACATCACAGCTCAAAACTATTCTTATTGAATGTCAATAGATCACGGAGCATCAAACAGCTGCAAACTGTTCACTCAGCCGTGTCAGTAGTTGGTTACTGAAATCCGAAGTGATGTCAATATGGCATCGGTTGTTAGACTAGCAGTATCCATATGAATGGCAATGCAGATTTCCAAGCCTCGTTTTGGTGCCACTTAAATGCACTAAATATTTAATGGACCAGCACATTGGGTAAGTTGTCAGAATATGTGACCCCACTGTGACTGCTTAATAAAGGAGTTAAACTTCAAAATATTGTTTGGGGTAGTTATGTCATCCCTTCAAACTAATCTGGACACGTTTTCTTATTTGGAGTCATCACAGAGCCAGTACCTCAGAGGTCACCATGTTTTATTGTAGGCTATTTTTTAATAGGCAGCCACAAAACAAAAATCCAAGCAAATAAATGAGAAACTTCTATAAAAGCCAATTAACAGCCAAACACTTAATCATAATATCACGATAAGAATAAATCAGATTTGCGCTCCTTACCCTTACCTCAGCTTTATAAATAAGTTAAACATGTAATATTGTTGCCAGGATTACAAATGGGTGGTACATTCAAACAGACAGGTCTCTGTTCCATCTGTCAATTAATTAGTGCTGCTCCCTTTTAGTCGATTAGTCGACTAATCGGTCATTTTGGTCTTAGTCAACTTAGATTTCTTTAGTCGATTAGTCATATTTTATGCTTTTTTTCATGCTGAATGACTTCTTTCCAAGAAACGTACGAGCACATCTCTGGTAAACACAAGAATTAAAGTGGTGCTTTTGCATGACTCTTTGCAGGGAAACTCAGAAATTTACAGATCTGTCAGCTGTTGCCTCATGAAAAAAAAACAGGAGTGAAATAAAAGACACTGCATAAACTCCGCTACCGTGTGTTTATTTAATTATAGGCTAGGTACACCTACATGTAGGCCTAATAGATTGCAATAGAAGCCTGTATATTACTATTAGGATTATAGAAAAATATGTCAAGGATGTATAAATTAAATAGGCTAAACTTCAGCTGGAGTCCGATTTACTACGGCAACACTGTTGATCAGTGATCTCTTTTCATCCCGCATTCTTTCTACAGCCTTTAATATCAGTTTTCAGGCTGACAAATAGTACACACGTTCGTGCAAATGAACCGGAGATATCATGGTTTCAATCTCCACCTCTGAAAAATTCCGCTTCTCAGCCGGATTACGTCTCGACATGTCGTAAATTGTAGGGGCGAGGTCAGGTCTCAAAACCCAGAATATATTGGGGCGTGATATTTAAATGACGATCGTTTCCGGCGGCCGCATTTATCAATGTAGCCTACGACCGTTCTTACACTCGGATTGGTGTGATACGAACTTTTCATGAATCACAAGTGAAGCCTGTCGTAAGATGATTTCTGCGCTCATATCTGCGCTGGTTTCTACGTTAGGTTGATAAATGAGGGCCAAGGTGATGACTAAAAAACACGAACGATGGACAAATTGACCCCAAGATTTCAACAGCCTATATAGGCCAATATTCTTATCTTACATTAAGCATAGACTAATTTTATTGTAATAGTTGAGTAAATGCTCGCAGGGAGGAGAGAAGAGTGTTTATAAATGAACAAACCTGTCCTTTGTAACCGAAGCTGAGGGCTGAAAACAGCTTCCAGAAGTTTCCGTTGTCGCTCGTTCTCCTCTTTTGACCGACACCGTTCCTCCTCGTACTCTGCTATCGTTCTTTCAAACAGCCCAAATATCTCTTCAGCAGCCGCGGTTAGTCGCTGCTTCACCGACTCTCTCAGCATTTGGACCTTAGACATCTTCACACAATCACAGAAACTCCGTCAGACGGACACTTTTTTCGACACAAACTCTGGGAGAAACACTCTTCGCCATACGCTCTCTACCGAACAGTAATTCGGACTAGCTCTTTGTTAAGACCCCTCCAAGGCGCGTGGTGGGCGGCGCTGCCTCAATGTAGCCTGCAGCGAAGGAGCACGGTCAACAATATTCCTCATTCATCTTGTGATGTGTGTGGGTGGTACCATATATATGTCAATGGGCGGTACTTCTGGGCTTTCAGAAGATGACCGGGGGGGTGTATCATACTAACTTTGCTTATCTTCTGTGCTACTGTCAGCTTTGTTTGGCACAGCTCCGTGCTGCCTTCACGGAAACGGGACGTCAGAGCATCATCTTAAATGAGCTCAGTACTTCGGCGTGAAGCTGCGTTCAGATAAAAAGAGGGACAAAAATATGTCTATTATTATATTATATTTCACAGTAACAGTTTTTCGTCAGATCATTTATAGAACACAACGTTTCCACAACTGCAGCTTCATTTCACGGAGAAAGAAAAGAGAGGAGCGAGAGATATCGACTGTGCTTTGTTGTTTGGCAAACATTTAGCTGTTTCACAAACTCCCGGGCAGTTCAGGGCTTGTGTTTGGTGTTTTAAAACATTTTTGTTGAAGCGATAGAGGCAGTGATGTAACTGTTTACTGTACGGGGTTCTCACGCCTCCTCAAAACGCGCCTTTTTCTACTATTTACTCGCAAGACAGGCGATAGCAAACCTAGACTCTTCTAAGCATCAAAAAAAGACTCTCACTAACTTTCAGAGGTTGTAGCCTAAACGTATTTCCAATCGGAAGTTAATCCTTCTGCTTTTACCCCTTGATAAGTGCCAGCTTGTTTTCAGTTGGAACAATTCGATTATAGATTGAGATTTGAATGGTTAAATAGATTTGAATGTTAAATTGCTTGCTGTTTCTGATTGGCTACTGTTAGTGTCTGTAATACCTAGGCCTACTTAAAGTTTGAATGTTACATAGTCGTTCTGATTGGCTGCTGTTAGCTTATTTAAATTGAATGTCAAATATATATATATATTTTTTTTAAACACCTGTATAATTTCTATATTGTGACGACCCTTCCCAATCTGCCTGCCTGTCATGTTCTGCTCCTTTGTCTGCAGGTACTGGGAGTGGGAAGGTAGGTGGAGCTGGGAGGGTCGTCTGTACCTGGCCATCTGGTACAGAAGGCTAAAGACACTGCTCTCCTGGGAGTCTCAAAGCTGTTATATACTAGACTGACTCTCAGCTGGTCTCAGTACTGCATCCATCTGCCATTTTGTTCTTTGTTTGGTTTGTACACCTTACAACACACATCACACCATTCATTCACTCATCCACACATGGCAAACACGACTGATGTCTTCTACATTTATACACCCCACTATTGCATTTAGGTTTAGTTAATTTGTGTTATTAGTATGTTTAGTTAAATAAACTACTTTTTGGTTATTCTATGTGTGTGTGACCTCCCTTTGGTTGCCGGCCTTGAGCCAGACGGTAACAATATTCACATGGATCTTTTGATACCTGGGAAACAAATACATATGTTGTTTGTCATTCAATGATATGATTTTTGATAACAATAGTAACAACAATAATAGGCCTAATATTAGGGTGTAATCATTAATATTCGGGGCAATTAGCCTACATCTTATTTGATGTGGGGCGGTTAGGGACCTGGATAATGGATAAGGGAGGCGCCGGCACAAAAAAGGTTGAGAACCGGGCTGCCCAGATAGCTCAGTTGCAGGCGCCCATATATGGAGGTTTACTCCTCGACGCAGCGGGCCCGGGTTTGTTTCCGACCTGCGGCCCTTTGCTGCATATCCCCGTTCAAGTCTTCAGCTGTCCTGTCAATAAAGGCCTAAAAATGCCCAAAAAATAATCTTTAAAAAAATAAATAAATAAAGGTTGAGAACCACTGGCTTAGACAGTGTAATTGTAATTTACATTTTTTGTGGTTTAATTAATTGAATTAGTGGTAAATTATAGGTTTGTTGTTTCTATTGCTAACATTTCACAGTTTCTGTCTTGAGTTTATGGAAAGGGTCTATTCCCCTCTCCCCTCCCCCCTTCGCTTTCAGCCTTGTAAAAATCTAGATAAGGATGCTGCTCTCCCAAAACTCTGTTCATTCTCTTAGACTTAAGTGAACATTCTATGCACAGAGAATAAATACTTAAAATACTTTGTTGAGTGAAGCCTTATTTCAGATCTAACCCTAGGTATTATAACTCCACCAAGCCAAGTAATAAGTAGACATACAAAGTTTGGTTTAAAGCTAGGCTTTCAGATCTGGGAAGTTTGTGTGTGACTCTACATGAGGTTTGTCCTTGGCCCCTTTTAAGTGTGTGTGTGTGAGAGAGTGTGTGAGATGAAAATATAATTCAGTGTAATTGTAATTTACACTGTTGTGATTTAATAAATGGTAAATTATAGGCTTGTTGTTCTATTGCTAATGTTGAGTTTAAAAAAGTTAAAACAATGCTGATCTAAAGATATCAATGTACTTTTTATGTTTTGATGTATTCACAATGTACGCTGCAGCTGAGTTAGGCAGGAAAATTGCATCCCAATCGTCATCCTGCCATATGTCGCTTATTGTGCTCTAATTATAGCCTGACAAGCCAGACCCACATCAAGACGTAGGGCGTTTCTCAATACCAAGAATGCAAAGTACGGACTTGTGTTCTTGGGGAGAACGTTCTTGCTGGTTGTTCTTGGAAGAATAAACTCGCAAGTTCACAAGCACAGAAAACGCTGTTAACAGTTTGAGACGATGCGTTCTTCCTGTTATTGCTCAACACTCCCAGCACAGAGGCTACCTGCAAGGCTCCAAAATAACAGCTAGATATAAAAACCACAACAATACAACCACTTTGTATTAAAACAATCTCCGGACAAGAAAACCTCATAATGCTACAACTATTGCAATAATATTGAAAAATAAAACTAATTGAGCTTTAATTTTATTGTTTATGGTTTAGCTCAAACACCCCTTACTTATTCAAAAGAGTGGAACGCGATCCCTTTTATTAGTGTATAAGTTTAAGTCAGTTTAAATTAAAAAAATAAATAGGCTTATGCACTGGTGTGTCCTATGTGTTTCTATTAGTATTATGTGGAATTATCATTTCTATATTATTGTAGTGCACTGTATATGCCCAGGGAGATGGAAATTAGAAAATCAAATTATAAAGGTTGGTGTCTCCCCTTTAGTCTACATAACATGTCATAGCATGTTACCACTTTATGTACAACTGTTCATTTATCATACAGACTGAAACTCAACTTCTAATAAATCAGAAAACAAATACACCAAAAATATGAACTAAATACAAAATATAATGTAGGCTATAGCCTATGGCATAATTCAAACAAGTCTCCCGAAAAGAAACGGGTATATCTCATAGACTAATAATATAGTCTATGGTATATCTCTCCTCTGCCTGCTGCGCTTGTGTGTGTGTGTGTGTGTGTGTGTGTGTGTGTGTGTGTTGAGTTTAACTCCAAAAAGACAGTTAACACAGGTTCCCGTTAATCTTATGATGGACATGTGTTGAGATATTTAAACAAACGATCCGTCAACGGCGAAATAAAACCCTCTTATTTACGGAACCGGTCTAAAAGACCTCCGGGGTCCGACTCTATACACGATGTGATTGGCCTGACCAGAGTTTGGTTTTTCCAGCTCACAAGTCAACGTCAGTGCCTAGACCCTCCTGGCTGCAAAATAAAGTTGCTGCAGCTAGGGTGCGTCTAGATTTCTAGGCTACTCTAATTACATAATGTCTGTCACTTAGCAGGAGGAGGCTCTTTGTTCACATTATGGGAAGAACTTCTGTTGTCTCTCTGTCTGAGGGCCGTCTGTTGATTAGATTAAGACCAAAAGACTAACTTGAAAAACCGGAAGTAACCTCAAAACACATGGATTTGGAAATAACGCCTTCTTATGGGTGACGACGGACCAATGGAAAAAGCGTTGTCTTGTTGTTCATTTTGTGTAGATCCCTTTGAATTGCCTCTGTGTATGAAAGAGAGAGGTACAAGATTAAGATTCGGTTTTCCTAGAAGTGCTCTTCTAACTGACAGAGACGACCAAGCTACACTCCTGCAATAGCTATGTTTCCATCTAATTGTCAAGTGAATTTTAAGCAATTTTTTTTAAATTAAAAAAGCCTTTACATCAACTGGTTTAGAGTGAATAAACTACGCAAAAAATGCATTGTCATCGCATTGTACAAGTTGGCCACCTGTGCAGAATACAGGGTTGTGGTGCAGAATACAGGGTTGTGGCAGAGACCTTTGGTGTCATCCAGACAACCGTTGACCGCTGTGTAGGTGTGCAGGGTCATACAATTCAAGCTGTTGAACCAATTCGTCAATTTACCCGACGTGGCTGAGGCACAGGCTAGACTCCTTGTGCAACTCCTTGTGCCACAAGTGTACGGCACACTGGATGGGACCCATATCCCGATCCTTCCCCTGGAACTATAATCAGTATATTATAAGCCTCTTTCTAACCAAGTAGTTACAGGAACGTAGTTATAGGAACAGTCAACTTCTAAACAGTTCTACTACTACTCTCCCCCCAAAACCGGTTTTCCCATTTGCATTCACACTGGCCAAGTGGCCATAGGAACTGACCTTTTGTTATTATAACACAGCCATCTAACCACCACTATGCAGAAAGGGAAAGACCCTGCCCTGAAGTATGAGCTCAAAGACTTACAGGAACTGTGGTCAGAGGAATTTAATAATCCCCAAATTGGTCCAGTCGGAACAGGAGAAAAAAAAAGGGTTCTAGGAAGGTTATGTTCTAGGAACTGCAAAAATCCCTCCGGTTGGAAAGCGGCTATTGTTACATGTTCGCTACGTCACAACTTATTCGGCAAAGCTGTTTCCATCTCCCATTTTGTGCATTAACTCTTTTTCGAAAAAGGGCAAAAGACCAACTCAAGCGAGCGTAAAAACCTTTTGCGAATTTGAGGACGTCTTTTCTAATTTTGCCGTTTCCATCAACATTTTCTAATGCGATACTTCAAAATGCGATACTTCAAAATAAGTTGATGGAAACATGAGTGATAAGTTCTAAAACTAAAACTCATTTCTCCAACTTCTCCTGATGTGAATGTCCCAGCACTGTGTTTAACGACTGTAAAAGTGTCTCGTTATGTAAATTAATTAGCTGAGTGGTAATGGTAAAAAAAGTTCAAGTGTAGTTCAGTTACTTAAGTCACGTTGTCTTCCATACCACAGTACTGCATACCTGACAGAAGTAACCGGTGAGGATGAAGGTGTTTTTGAAATATATAGCCTAAATATACAGAGATTGAGAAAGCAATATCCTACATTTAAAAAATGTTTATAGGAATGGATGAACCAACTCAAGGCCCTTTACCATCATTGTGTTTTATACAAATAGGACAACAGCGCCCCCAAGTGATTTTACTGTCAAATGACTGTTAATGTCAAGGTTTGGAGTAATTTCACCCTAGGGTCCTTTGATAGAGATACAACAAAAATATTTATTAATTTAATGATTAAATAAGGTAATGTCTCCAAACTTACCTCAATTATAACTTGTCGCCTGCTAGTTATATTACAGCACTTACTTTAAAAAAAAAAAAAGTTTAATTCATAAATATTTTTGTTGTAATTCTTTTCAGTGTTGTAATTTGTAGACGTCCCTAAGCACTCTTACTGCCGGTAACAGTAGCAATAGCAACAGCAGAGAGCAGAAGCCAACAAGTGATATTTACATAAACTTCTGGTGTACTTACAAACTTTCCAATCCATCGTTTTATGAGTACATAACCTATTTGTACTAGTGTAGAAATTTGGTATCATTTCGGGCATTATTAGTGGGGTCATTTACGAGATACAAACCTGGATCCATTAGCCCCTGCGCTAAGCTATTCAGCTGATAACGCTAACTCTCCCAATGTTAGACCCAGGTGAAAAAAGCTTCTGGGGGGTTGTTTGGCTCGAGGTGATGGTGCAAAGTACCCTAGGTTGAAATTAACCCGAACCATCACTTTAACAGAGATGTGACTCTACAGTACATACTGACCTCTTCCTTGGTTTTGAATGAGCTGCTTAGTTGCACAAAGCAATTACTGATTAATTGCTAGTTGATTACAAATTAACTATGCACATTTGGAAAAGCCCATACATTTACCTTATTGGTTTCCTCTCAACAAGTTACAGGGCCACCATGAAAAACACTAGCCTCTAGCAGTGTTAGTTTTGGTCCACTGTTTTCAGCTTGTAGCCTTGTTTGTGGTGAAAGATCATTAAAGCAAAACTTGAAGGAGCAGCTTGTCACTACAATGAGAATACCTGGTCCGTTTTAAAACCGGCCCACCAGCTGAAGTTGTTGCTATCTCCGGGGCTAACCCCCTTCCCTTTCTTTAAGCAGCAGGTAGCAAGCAAGACTCAGGAACTTGGCTTGGCTCTTGAGGAGAGAGGACTGCTTTTTCTGTAATGTGTTCTCATATCAATCATGTCCAGAACTGTTTCTACCTTCTTTTATTCCAGAGTTTTATCACAGCTGAAACTTTCATCTGAACCAGCGGTTTTACTGCCGCTGCTGTCAAAAACATAGTTCTGATATCTGACATGTGACTGCCTAGTTCATCTTTTGTTTAAGTCTTTAACCGCACTTAGCCAGTAACGATTGTCATTCACAGACAATAATCACTGTCGATTAGTCTCAGGTTCAGAAGCGTCTCCAGTCTTGTCATCAGTTTTTTGGTTCTGGATGTCTACTGATTTCCTGGCTGGTTCTGGTCCTCCACAGTCCTCAAACGGTTTCTCTCCTGTGTGGGTTCTCATGTGTACATGTAAATTTATTTTGTGTGCAAAAAGTTCCTTACAAACTGAGCAGCTGAAAGGTTTTTCTCCCGTGTGGATTCTCATGTGTACTTGTAAAGTATAACTCTGTGCAAACGATTTTTTACAAACTGAGCAGGGGAAGGGCTTCTCTCCTGTGTGGGTTCTCATGTGTTTCTGTAAACTATCTTTCCGTGTGAAAGATATCTTACAAACTGAGCAGCGGAAAGGTTTCTCTCCTGTATGAGCTCTCATGTGGTTCTTTAGATGTGTGTTGTGGCTAAACTTCTTCTGACACACGGAGCAGCTTAATCGTTTCTCTCCTGTGTGGGTTCTCATGTGTGCCTGTAAATTTCCACTCTTTGCAAAAGATTTCTTACAAACTGAGCAGCTGAAAGGTTTTTCTCCGGTATGAGTTCTCATGTGTTGCTTCAGCCATGCCTTGCATTCAAATCTTTTCCCACAATCAGAGCAGCTTAATGTTTTCTCATCAGTACTACAGCTCGAATCACTGACAAAATCATCATCATCATCATCATCATCATTTTCCAAAGAGTTTGAACATGACTGAGCTTCTCCGGTCTCTTTCCACTCATTACTGTCATCAGTCTCAGGTTCTGAAGAGTCTCCAGTCTGGTGTTCAGTATTTATATGTAAATCTATCTCTGGATCTGAGTTCTTGGCTGGTTCTGGTCCTCCACAATCCTCTCCATCAGCTTCTGTTTCCATCTGTTCAGTTTGTCTTTGATGAAGCTGTGAGGGCTGAGGTTTCTCTTCATCTTCACTCTTCACAGGGACAGGAGTGAATGGGAACTTGGGGATATCAGCCTCTTCCAGCCCTTGAAGCTGCTCTCTCTTCTGACTGATCCAGAGTTCCTCCTGTTCCTCTTTAATGTGTGGGGGCACTGGGTGCTGCTGGTCCAGACTGGGGCTCCACTCCTGCTGCTCAGGGGGAACCTCTTCTTCCCTCACCGACCGCTGCTGGACATCGTCAGGAAACAGACAGAGACGTTACAGAGAAATAATGTTGTTCATTCACATCACAGGTCAAAAACTTTAATTTAATAGCTGTTCATTTTGTTGATCTGCTGCATTCTGCATCCAAGGACTGAGATTAAAAATGATGTCTAATGGATGTTTTACTAGGTTTAGGGGATTCTTTTGACTTTTAATGCAAACCACCTTCCCCTGCTGTCTCACAGAACTGTCTAATAATGTGAGAGTGAAAGGCTTTCCTTCAGAAAGGTGGTGGTTTTATGTCGGTTAGCCTAATAGCTGGTTTGATTTGAACTGAGAGATGATTTTATGGAAAGTACCCCATGCCAGTCTCTAGGTATGGTGAAGGGTATGTGATGATGTGGGGCTATTTTAATTCCAAAGGCCAAAGGAACTTTATCAGGATGCATAGTATCCTGGATCCATGAAATAACTGGCCTTTAAAAATAAAAATCTGCCTGCCTCTATGGGAATTTAACATAGGGGTGTACTCACTTTTGTTGCCAGCGGTTTAGACATTAATGGCTGTGTGTTGAGTTATTTTGAGGGGACAGCACGTTTACACTGTTATACAAGTTGTACACTTAATACTTTACATTGTAGCAAAGTGTAATTTCTTCAGCGTTGTCCCATTAAAAGATATGACATTTTTACTAAAATGTGAGGGGTGTACTCACTTTTGTGAGATACTGTAAATGCACTGCTAATAAATATGCTTTTTGGCAGAAGGTGGTGATTAGGTTTACGTTACTGTATGCATTTTAATCTAGGCTCATTTCATTTCACATTTAAAAACTACTTTTCGACAAATTTTCTGTTTTTTAAAAGTTGCCCTCGAAATATGTTTTAATGTCCTACACTGTGTAACGTTATTTAAGTAAATGCTCAGTTCCTTTTCATCTCAGGGAGGAGAAGAGTGTTTATATATGAACAAACCTGTCCTTTGTAACCGAAGCTGAGGGTTGAAAACAGCGTCCAGAAGTTTCCGTTGTCGCTCGTTCTCCTCTTTTGACCGACACCGTTCCTCCTCGTACTCTGCTATCGTTCTTTCAAACAGCCCAAATATCTCTTCAGCAGCCGCGGTAAGTCGCTGCTTCACCGACTCTCTCAGCATTTGGACCTTAGACATCTTCACACAATCACAGAAACTTTTTTTTCTCTACACAAACTCCGTCAAAAACACTGTTTGCTCTCCACCAAACAGTCACGCTAGCTCTGTGCTGCTAACCAGCTAGCATGCAACGCTAACTTCGATAGCTTTGTAGCTAACGTTACCGGAAAGATGAGATCCGAGGTAACACGTTCAGAAAAAAGTTTAACAACACGAAGTCCATTCAGACAGGTTTATCCAGACATACAGAGGCTCTGACAGATCCACACTTTTGTCAACACAACAAAGGGACTCTGCTGCTGTTGTTGGGACTCCCTAAACACGTATTCCACCGGGATGGGAACGGTTCATGGGTGTTCATACAAAAACCGAACAGAGTAGTTTTGCAGGACAACACAACTTGATTCTTTTAGATAATTTAATGTATTTCAAAAAAATAATAAAAAAAGTTTCTTCCCATATTTTGTTACCATTTGAAACACACACATTTCATATGACCTAATTCAGTTTGAACCCGTTATCCACTGCTGTTGCTAACCTAAAACATTTCATTCACTACTGTGAATGAAGTCACTCAGAGAAAGTGCAAATATACAAGTTCACCAAACACTACACAAGACCAATGCTGCAGACTGAGGAACATAGAATGTATTTCTCTCCATATACCCAAATTAGTCAACATGTCAACATGGAGAATCACAACAAAACATGTCCCAGTTTTCATGCTACTACAGTAGTCTGTATAACACTGTTAGCTCAGCAAACAGACAAGTGTGTTTGGTGTTTTGGAAATCACTGTGTGTATTGTTTTGCAAAAAGTGCGAGGCTGACATTGTGCTTACAGTGGTGCACATCTGGGCCAGTGATTTGCTCCTTGAGTGTAAGGTTTTGATAATTGTGTAATACTTTTGATTTCAGCGTGTAAGCAATCGGCAAAAACTGTAAAGGAAAGTAAGATACAGTTTAAGATAAATGAGAACGGTAGAAGAATAACAAATATACAATACAAAATAATGAAATAAAAATAAGAGAACATGAGAGTGAAATAGAATAAGACAATGTATCAATAAAAAACTGAATAAAATGTAAATACTTAGATAAAAAAGTAAATAAATAAACAGAAAAACAGATCAATAAAATAAATCCCATTTAACCAAAGCCAGGCTAGAAAGGTAGGTCTGCAGTTTGCTTTTAAAAACATCAACGTTCTCTGCTGCCCTGTTCCACCGATGTGGTCCATGTTATGTAGGCCCAGCAAACATGGTCAGTCTTGAAGTTGGACAATACATTGGAGGGGGAAAATATGTCAATAAGACGTCGGTGTACAGCATACTCAATTTCACCAGACTTGATTATGTCCGGGTGACCATTTACCCTGGTAGCTGCTCGCACCGGATCCTTTTATTTTTCAACTTTATTTGCATATTTTCACAAATATCATGTGATACAAACAATTTTGAACAATTCGGCATCCTACTTAAAATATGAAAATAAGGCAGTAATTTCAAACATTAGCCTACTACCTTACATAATGATGACATAACATAAATAAAGTTAAAGGTATTTAAATACACAGTAAGAAAAGAGGAAAGTAGAAAAAAAAAATAAATAAAAAATACAATAAATAAAAAGATATAGGCTATATAATCACATTTCCTTGAAAAAAATCAGCTGTATAAATACTTTTGTTGTTGCTCGCACCTGATCCTGTGATCCCCGCTGTTTAATGTGTGCGTGGCAGTGATGTAACAGTGATGTAACAGAGGAGGAGTCAGATGCCCCTCTACTGCGCTCGCTCAAACTGTCGGGTCCTGTACAAATGAACGCATGCCTCTACCTCGGAGCACTTTGCTTGAATTTAACCAACAGGCAAGTCGACGCCAACTTCCATGTCACTGCTGTAGTTTGGCAGCTGGTTGGTTTCAGTGTGCTGCTGAAGTGGTGAATGCATCTTGACTGAACTACTGCTGAGTACTGCTGAGCACCTGACAGGTGTTGGGGGACCGCCACCCGGCCAGAGAGAGAGAGAGAGAGAACATGTCCAATGGGAAAGACGCAAATGCTGCAGAGAAGTGAGTACAGGCAACTTCAAGTTTAGTGACACGCAAAAAGTTGTCTTTTTCCCTAAATATTTGATGTCTCCTTCTGGATCAGCAGGTAGTATTCTGTTTATCTTTGGGAAATGGTAAGAAAAAGAAAAAGGGAAACCTGTACAGGAAATAATAATATAGATTCACTCTCTGCTGCACCACAATGCTCGTTTCCTTGTCGTCTGCCAACCTAGTTCATTTTGTCACAAATATTTCCAAGTTAAGTGACACTAACAACGTGTCACTTGCCTTGGTGCTTGGTGCATACATAAACAAACAGGAATTGAACATTAATGAAATAAACAAAATATACATAGCTGTTTAACATAAGACAAAACAGGCTGAATGGATTGAGTGCAGAATGTGCAAAATATATAGAATGGGCAGGTGTATAGCCCTGGATGGATGTTGATGCAGAGTGTGGGGAATAGGACATTTAATATATAATATAATCATTTTATATTAAGGACAACACACATGCTGCTTTTGTGTGATGCTGCTCTTATTGCATCATGCGTTTAGTGACTAAGACTAAACTTCAGGCAAACTTAAATGCATGTTGTTGCTCTTTGCTGTGAACCTCTTACCTGCACCACACATGGATCCTGTATGTTTATCAGTGTGCTGCTGATTTCCCCTCTACTCGGGGCTTTTGCTGTGTGCACGTTTTGATCCGTGTTTGTGTTTGTGCGGCAGCTCCTCACAGATGACTCTGAAAGAGTGCCTGGATGAGTGCATGGAGGCCTTGGATCTCTTCCTCAACAACCACTTCAATGAGAGCCTGGAGAGGCTGCGGCCAAGGTAACGGAATAATCCCCGAGTCATGTTTGGCTCCACACAGGTTTGAACCAGCTGTTGACAGTCTGTGTACTGTATACATGTTTTAGCACATTCACTGTGGTATCTTTTAGTATGATGTCAGCAGAATTTAGTATCGGTTGATGTTAAGAATAAGAAGAAACTGTGGTGTGACCTGTGAAGTAGCCTGCTTCCTGTCAGCCATGGCACGAGGGTGGGCCTTGCGTAGGCTTCAGTTCTCCAGGATATGAGGTGTTTGCTGAAGCTGACGCCCAACGTGTGACTGTTCCAACAGCCAACGAAAGGCAACCCTACAAAATAAACACTATGCACAAGACGGCCTGGGACGGCAGAGGAGATAGGAAGAATAAAGAGAACCAGACATTTGCTCTTATCTTTTCTCAG
Source organism: Perca schrenkii (assembly GCA_025617405.1). Classification (NCBI taxonomy): domain Eukaryota; kingdom Metazoa; phylum Chordata; class Actinopteri; order Perciformes; family Percidae; genus Perca; species Perca schrenkii. The sequence goes on from CM046801.1 coordinate 23,516,748, forward strand.
CAGGAAAATGTGCCGGTCATACAGTAGCTCTGCTCTTAAAATTGCCTCTGTTTGCCTCCAGTGTATAATGTTGATCCTGCCACTCCGTGTTTCCTATATAGAGTGAATGAGAGTATGTACCATGCTCTTATCTACGCCACAGTGCTGGAAATGCAGGCCATGATGACTTTCCAGCCTGATGACATCAGCAATGCAGGAAATACCATGAAGAGTGCCTCGGAGGTGTGCCAGAGGTCAGGATGTCACATGAATGTATAGTATTTTTCACCAGGTTTAAGCATATCGTTTCACTCATTTCATAGACTGGAATAATATATATATATATATATATATATATATATATATATATATATATATATATATATATATATATATATATATATATATATATATATATATATATATATATTTATATATATATATATATATTTATATATATATTTTTTTTTAAACACATGCTGTCAACTCTTCTTCCACAGTCCATCAGCCATAAGAGGCAAATTTACAGGATTGCATTTACATGGACTGTTTCTGACCATACTACCAATTTGACTGCGTTTGCATGAGAGAAGCCATTAAAGCAGCTGCCAAGATAATGTGCCAAAATGGGCACATGCAATTCATGGATGATTGCTGTCACTGTCAGCAAATATGTGTTTAGCACGAATACTAACACCATTTCTTTTGTTGATACTAAAGTATTGGTTGGTGTTTCAGGTTTCGACGGAAGTCCCCAGGTTTAACTAACAAGTCGGTAGGGGAATCGCTCACTGAAGGTAAAAGGCTTACATGTTTCTCTTCTTTTATTTAAATCCACCCAGAAAACCGTAAATGCAAAGGGAAAATGTGTAATTTACGTTTAATTTTCCTTCTTTCAATGGGGATAACATGTACAATTGTCTGAGTGTTCACTATGTCATATCCCGCACATTTTCAATGGAGTTTGATGGCAAAAGAAAAAACTATAGTGGCCTATCTAAAACGGCCAGTGCCAATCTTCTTGATGTTGTCAACTTCTCCATCCAACAGTAATTACTTTTTTTTTGCAGACTTACAATTTTCCACTGACATTTTACATACGTAGAGAAAACAGCTCTGAAGCTGTAGCCGCTTAAGCACTGCGGTGCTCTAAGCTAAATGCTAACATTTGCATGCTAACATGCTTACCATGTTCACCATCTAAATTAAGATTAGATTAGATTAAACTGTATTAGAGGTTATTGTCCACCTTGGTGGAAGTTTGTCTTCGGCTTCTCCAAAACATTAAAACACAACTATGACATTGGATATTATCAAACATTAAACAGCACCCTAATACTACACACCATTAAACATAAAACAATAATTGTGCAATGAGCAGAAACAGCAGCTGGTGGAAATAAGGTAGGATACAGCCTACAAGAGAACATATTTAAAATACCTGCTCTTTTGTAGTGCAGTCATTTTGCATCCAGTGCCTCTACGGCATGGGGAACAAAAGAGCTCTTCTAAATATTCCGGCTCGCCCTCGGGACCCTGAATCGACGGCCAGACGAGAGCAACTCAAACTCTGAGTTTAGTGGGTGTGAGGCATCCACAGATATCTGTCTGGCCTTCCTGAGTACCACACTGTCAAATAGATCATTGAGCTGCTTCTGTGGCCTGCCAATCACCTTCCCTGCTATTTTAACAATTTTGGAAAGCTTGGTTTTATCTTTTGCGTTCAGGTTGCCATACCAAGCTGTTACATTAACGTGCTCATATTATGCTTTTTGGCTTTTCCCCTTTTCTTTATTGTGTTATATATATATATATATATATATATATATATATATATATATATATATATATATATATATATATATATTTTGTGTATAGGTTTACAAAGTGAAAAAGCCTAAAGTCCACCCCCAAAGGGACTTATTATCTTGCAGGGAAAACACTGTTCACAAACTGCTCCAAACAGCTCTATTGTAGTCCAGCCTTTACTTCCGTGATGAACGTGCGTCACTTTGTAACACGCGTTATAATGCTCGCCTAGCTGCTAGCATGGCATGCCCTCATACTCTGCTTCTGACTGGCTAGTAGTCCTTACCTAGAAACTCTGCATGTGCGACTCCCAACAAAGATGTGAGTGAGATGCCTCACTCTGTAGCTAAAACGGAGAGCTCAACACGCAGGGTGAAAAGAGGAGCTGTAGCAATGTGCAGTACGACAAAAATGTAGTGTTGTTTTTTTTTTTTTGTTTTTTTTTATTAAACCATGTTAACCTATTCTGGTACAACCTCTAAATACAATTATGAACCTGAAAATAAGCATAATATGAGCACTTTAAACTGTAAAATACTTTCTACCAGGCCCCTGTATGCCATCTCAAGTATGTGTTGACTCACACTGAAGCTCCTCAGTTTCCTGGTTAGAAACAGGCGCTGGTCGGTTCTTTTTAAAAACACTCTCTGTGTTTGCATTAAAACTTAAGTTGTCCTGCAGTAAATTGACCTGGCTGAAGTAAGCTTTCTCATGTGCTGCATTATTTTCTGTGAGAAGTCCAACCAAATGTCATCAGTATATTTAAGTAGATTAACATTGCTGCTGTCTACAGTCATTAATATAAATTGCAAAATAACGGAGGTGACAACACGGAGCCTTGTGGTGCTCCAGTATTTAAAACAAGCTCGTCTGAGTATGTTAGCATGCTAACATTAGCTAATTAGCACATAACTCAAAGCACTGCTCAGGCTGATTAGAATGTCATTAGACTTGCAGATATTTGGTCAGAAACCAAAGTAAAGACCTTTTGAAATTATTATGTCACTAAATAAAATGTCAAGAGATCACAAAATAATTGCAATTCCCCGTAAGGAGGGACTTGGATGTCTGTACAAAGTTTTGTGGCTACACATCCAATAGCGGTTGAGATATTTTAGTCCCGGCCAAAAGTGTTTAACCAACCGACTGACAGAAAATAAAGAGGTCCCTGGGGGATAAGGTTTTATTGCAGAAAATAAGCCCCGGGGCAAACAAGTTAATGATACTTAAACATTTGTTCAGCAAGACAATCTTCACAGACGAACACCAATTTTATGACTTCCAAAGCATAAATGCAATCTTCGGAAGTAAAAGCTAACACTATGCTATAAACAAACTACACCACGGTTGCATGACTTCAACATCTCCACCTCCTAAAGTGGCAGTAACGTTTAATGTCCCCGACAACCTCTGTCGCCTCATTTAGCCACTTGTTAGCAGCTGTTGTCAGCACTAACCTTTTTTTCAGACATGTAAAAGCATTAAAATACATGAGTGGAGCATCCCTAAAGCCATGCAGCTAACAAGCATGTGGCTAGAACATAAACGTAAACATGGTCTTCCCATATTATTTGCTATGAGCGACTGATGAGGTAACAGTGAAACAATTTGATGCTTCCTTGCTTGTTGATTTTGATCCCTGTATGTTATTTATTATTTCATGTGTCGTGTTTATGCATGTGTTTTTGCAGTGCAGCTTCACGCTGAAGTGTGTTACGCAGAGTGCCAACTCCAAAGAGCCGCTCTCACCTTCCTACAGGTGCAGTAGGCTAATCCCATTTTTAAAACGTAGAAATGAACTGTATATATCTGTATATCTAATGTAACAGCACACCACACCACAGTTTCCACATTATCAAGACTGTGTTTATTTAGGAAGTGTCCAGCTTAGGCCATTTTATATTTGTTTGAATGATAATCTAAGCACCTCAGTTCAATTTACCCATTCCCTTGTTGTTTTTCTGCAGGATGAGAACATGGTGAGTTTTATCAAAGGAGGGATCAAAGTACGAAACAGTTACCTAATTTACAAGTAAGTAATGAGAGAGAAACAGGGTTTATAGTTAGTAAAAGTAGGTGGTGTTATATTTTATTGAGCAAAAAGGCTGCATACGTTATCTCAATATTTATTTCCCACTCTTTTCGCAGTTGCAAAATTTGTAAGGTTATCAAAGGGGCACTCGACCAATTTTTTCTTCTGTAGTTTTGGAGGAAACTCTAAAATGTAAAATAGCCCTGTCATAGTGACATCATCAGGCTTATCTCATTTTAGATTTGGAGACTTGATTCAATAACCGAGAGTCTCCTTTACAAACTGGGCATGTGGAGTATCAGGCAAGGAGGTTCTTAAAAGATGCTATTGGTTTGCATTATGGGAAATGTAGGAACAAGTGTTTTTGGAGCTTGAAAGTCCGGATATTTTGGCCTCTGCTGCACAGATTTTGATCGTTCTTTTTTAAATCTGTATCTCACACAATTCCTTTATGAAAGTGCAACAGTAAATCACTGGAGAAACCTTTTAAGTTAGATGTTTGTTTTTTTTGTTTAGTCAAATGTCATTACGTGGGCTCAACCGGTAGAGCGTGCAGCTAGCCCTATTTAGGCTCAAACCTTGGCAGCGGCTTGGGTTTTGATTCTGACCCAAGGCACTTTGCCGCATGCCATCCCTTCTCTTTCTCCCGCATTTCCTGTCATTTTTCAGCTGCTCTAATAAAGGAAAAAGCCCTCGTAATTTGGCGGCCCGTCCCCTTGCGATGACTCTGAGGACCCTCTGTTGAAGATCACTGCTATACAGTATTAGGTCATTATGCTGAGCTGTGTTGTTAAACAATTGACATCAATGCCTTTTTTTCATCCAGAGAACTGCATTCCTTCATACAATCTCACAACTGTCTCAAAGGACCCAGCCACGTTCACTTAGAGGGAGGAATATCATTTGGAATAGGGGCATTTAATCTGGTACGTCACAAAACCAGCCCCAAACACCATCGTGTGTGTGAGATCGTGTGTGTGTGTGTGTGTGTGTGAGATCGTGTGTGTGAGATCGTGTGTGTGAGATCGTGTGTGTGAAAGATCGTGTGTGTGAGATTGTGTGTGTGAAAGATCGTGTGTGTGTGACTACCATACAGTTTACCAGGTCTTCTTTATTCACAGACACTCTCTCTATTTCCTCCACGGATACTCAAAGTTTTAGAGTTTGCGGGCTTCTCTGGAGACAAGGTGTGACATATATACACACACATTTCCTCCATTATGCATTAACTGACACAATCATTGATGTTTTCTACATGTGTGGTTCTGTTTTAGGAATTTGGTCTGTCTCTGCTGCATGACGGTGCGACCGGGATGAATTTGCGCTCCATGCTGTGCGCTCTGCTCGTGCTCTGCTACTACACCTTTCTCACGTTCATCCTAGGTAGTGCTGTACCCCCTCCAAAGCATCACAAGCATCGGAGAGTCAGATGATTCTGATCACGTGGTAATATCCTGTCATTGAAAATGTCGGGACAATGTATCATGTGTATCGTATCTCCGTTCTGTCCTCTCAGGTACAGGCGAGGGAGACGTGACTGAAGCTGAAAGGCTGCTGAAACCTTTCCGTCTCCGCTACCCACGGGTGAGTGGCAACAAGGACCATGTGTTTACAGGATGCATCACTTTCTAGGAAGTTCTGAAGTGCTAAAAGTCCAGGATATCACTGCCTTTGTTGCATCTATTTTGAGCATTCTTTTTTTTTTTAATGTCTCTTACGAGTGCCCCAACTTTAAGGAAGTGCCATAATAAATAACTGAAGTACAAGATTTCGAAAGGATAATTCCGTTTTTGCTATTGTTTTTTTTTATTATTTTGAACTTTTACCTTTTTTCATCTTATGTTTGTAGTTTGGGCCATCGTTTCAATCAGTTAATGATAGACATTGATTACATTGTACTTAGTAATTGCTACATTTTCAGAACGTGGCAACCACGAATTAAAATAAGTCAGACTGGGCAACTTCCTGATGCAACTTTGAACTACCATATGTGCCCTTTTTATGCTCCCATACAGTTCTTTTTGCAAAGAGGGAATATTTAAGTGGTTCAGATCATCTGGTTATAAACCATTGTTTTATTTACATTTTTGCTTTCACATCTAAGCAATTAGCTTGAGTGGTAAAATGAGTACAAAGTCATAATTGATAGAAAAATACATAAAACAGAATGATCCTTTATTGGCAATGAATTTGGAATGAATTTAACTTTTTACGTCATTGCCCTTTGTAATCTTTCTATTTTTACACCGTCTTTGCGTCTCAATGTATGGTGGCTTACAAATCCCTCCTTCAACACATATTTTCTTTTTATGGTCCAGTCAAACACTCAGAATCCTCCCCACCCTGATTACTTTCATCTGATACTCACTCCACCTTCCTCTCACGCAGCCCCTTCTGCACCCTGCATCTATACATCCTCTTTCCTTCCTTCTAGTGAACTCGCACACCTTCAGCCTATCACTCCTTCCACTCCCCCTGACTCACATTCTTGTGACTTCATAATGCCTGTTTCCACTCCACCTTTTCCCTACATGCCTGCCCATCCCAGAGAACAAACTCATAGCTCTGGCTCACTGTGTAACGACTCAGAATAGAAATGTCTTGGTTAAACATTGGTAAGAGTAATTGCTAAACAACAGGTCTGCTTGCAGATAGAGGAGAAGTTAACACACAGCAGATTGACATGTAATACTGAGCAACACTGGAGGCTGAAATCTATTTTTTTTTCTTCTGTCCAGGGAGCAATATTCCTCTTCTTTGCAGGCAGGACTGAGGAGATCAGGGGGAACATTGATGAGGTGTGTTTTGATGAAATGTGTCAGGGACATGGCTTGGAAGAATGACGACTGATGTTATATTTCCTGTACATTTAATCTCCTTTTAATAGAGCATTTTGTTGTCAGAAAAATGTAAATAATCATAAGTGATTGCATACTTTCTTGAGAGCGAGTGAAGCATGAACATTTCTGGTAATATTGACGCCATGTTTTAGCCCCTGAGCTATCAAAAGACCAGCACCCAATGTAAATATTTAATACACAACATTCCTCCTAAGCAGCGTCCCTCAGGGGCAGAGCCAGACGTTGTAAACCTTCAGGGCTCAGGCCAAATCTGGGGGGGGAATCCGTGGGTATGCTTAATTTACGGCAGCTATACGCACTAGTTTTCAAGCCATTTGATAGTAGAATGTCATAAAATCTGTACATCATTTGGGAAAAACCTGATAGTTGCCAAGGAAAAGGATCTTTTGGGAGAGCCAACATCCGATTTTGTATCTAATTGTTCTCCAACTGTCTTCATCATTCGGAAACCTGAACACAACCGATGTTGAGGATGATTCATTCTCAATCCTGCCATCTAAAGAGACACAACAACTGTCTGATGTTTCTATTTTTAAATTACATGATATAGGTAGGAATTTGGCAGCATTACTAATCTTTAAAAATATTTTTAGTAGACTTTACAGAATGAGTTATTAACATATAATTTATTCTCTATTGATTTACCAGTCCAGACAAAGAAACTTAGGGGATATGACAGTTATTTTAAAAACATATAAGATTAGGGGATTTTGAGAAAACGTTTGGGGCTGGAGCCCCAGAAGCCACCCCGTCGCTCTGCCCCTGGCGTCACTGTTGCATATCCTTGTTGATGTATATATATGATATATATGATATATTTGATGTATTATCAATGATCTGCCAGGCGGTGGCACTCTTTGAAGATGGCTGCAAGGCCCAGCAGGCGTGGAAGCAGTTCCACCACATGTGCTACTGGGAGCTGATGTGGTGCTTCACCTACAAGCGAGCGTGGAAGATGGCGTACTTCTACGCAGACCTGCTGAGCCAGGAGAGCCGCTGGTCCAAGGTACAGAACACCAGACGGGCCAGAGGAGATCAGTGGGAATGTAGTTGGTTGAACTCTCAAAAGAAAGCTGTGCGTCGATCTGGTCGAAAGCCAAAATGTGTGAATGCTTACTTTATGTTTCTAACTGCTAGGCCATGTATGTTTACATGAAAGCTGCTTACCTCAGCATGCTGGCTGAAGATGAGGCCAGGCCTTTTGGGGAGGACGAGGTTGAGCTCTTTAGGTAAATGCACACACTGTAATTGCTCCATGATTTATCTCAGAAACATATACCACATACACAACATAGACATAACAACACTTCAGGATGTAACTAAGTTGTTAAAGGTCCCCTGCAGACATGTTTTGAGACCTATAAAAATACTCTTATATTATTTTTATCTGATGTAGTTTTTCCACCGAAAAGTTTATTACCTCACTAAAAACTCTGCATATTGAACCACATTTGGCTTTGAAACTAGATGGGATGTCACAAAGTTCCGCTCGTACGTGGACGATTTAAACGTCTTCACGACTCAAAACGTAACCGTTTTGGTTTATTTTCACCACTCTCATCAACTTGGTTTCCTGCAAGGAGGCAGCTGTTTTTAGCGAGAAAGCTCTGATAAACCCATTGTACACTACCTGCACAGCACCAAACGGCACAAACAAAAGTTAGCAACTAGCTGGTGAACATAGTGGTGCATTGATATTTTCCTCAGGAGTTGGTGGAGACCAAAAACAGAGCTAAAAGAGAGTTAACATTGGACTTAAATTCATCAGGTGGACAGAAGCACGAGTCCAAATTAAAACATTGCCCCATGTGTGCTGGATGTGTAAATACCATAGACTGTAAAAGTAGTGGACATAGCATCACTGGCGTCAACCCTTGGTTTGTGGACTGCCGTTTTGAAGCCTTGAGTTTGGCCATCATTGCAGATTGTCATCCCTCCTAATTGAGGCATCCAGTGGATATTAAACGGGGGGTAACTGGCACCATTTATCTGCATGTATGGCAGTACAGAAAATCTGCAAACTTTCCCCTTAGTTACCAGCTAATGCTAGAGGTAGCTAGCTAGCTTGGTTGGCAGAACGCTGAAGAAGACATATATTTTTAGGCAACCAAAATGCTCCAATTAACTTTGAAGTGAAAACACACAGTGAGAGGGTCAAAGTATAAGAAGAAAAGCACGGTCAATACCCAAAAACAAGTTAATGGCTATTTTAATCTCCACAGTGCCATGGTTAGCATTGCTAAGCCTCTGCCCTGATTGACAGGTCGGCGTGTAGCTAGGCCCCTAAAGCATCCCCTGCCTTATAGTCTGTTAAAATAAATGGGACCATAATTTACAAAATAAACATCCTGCTGTATTGAAGAAAACTTGAAACTAGTGATTGAGACATAAACGCATTACTGAGGTAATAAATCAAGTGAGAAGCAGGGTCATTTTCCCATACACTTTGGAAACAGACTTCTTTTTCAACCAGTGGAGTCACCTCCTACTGGAAGTTAAATGCAGGTATAAGGCACTTCCGCATTGGTTTCACTTTTCAGACCCGGAAGCTTTGTCCATTATTTTTTACAGTATATGGTAAATATGCAACTGTTAGCTAACATGTTTGGTGTAAGGTGATAATGTCACATTTGTGTGATTGACAGCTAGTTACACTGCCTCCAAGTGGCTATAAATAAATAAATTCAGGTTTAAAAGGAAGTACATCAGAAGTTTTAAGCACTGTCTCACTAATTCAGACCTCATGTCTTCTTTCCTAATTACTCTTCACTAATGTTCCTGTGTATTTAGACAAGTGCCCACCTTCAAGCAGAAGATAGCAGGAAAGTCTCCCCCGACTGAGAAGTTTGCTATCCGTAAAGCCAGACGCTACAAGGCTCGCTGCCCAATCAGGCTACCAGTGCCGGTGCTGGTAAAGCTTCACACACAAAAACACACACCCACACACACACACAATGGCAAATACGTTTGACTAACAGAGCCTTCTTACAGTATTCACCGTTTCATTATAGGAGATGATGTACATGTGGAACGGTTTCAGCATGATCAGCAAACGACCCGAGTTGACTGAAGGCATGATGCAGACTTTGGTGGATGCAGAACGCACCCTGCTGGAGTCTCCTGGTAATAGCACTTATCCCAAACCAGAACAAACACCACTCCCGGGATTTCACTCTTTTTGGCCAGATGTCCATTATTACCTTCCTCTTTCTTTGTGTTGGCATTCTTAACTCCGGTGGATTTATGAAGACTATGGTTAACTGCTCCTCAGATCTCTGCAGGGTAAATCCAGACAGCTAGCTAGACTATTTGTCCAATCTGAGTTTTCTGTTGCACGACTAAAACAACTTTTTGAACGTACACGTTCCACCAAAACAAGTTCCTTCCCGAGGCTATTTTGCAGCGAGACAACCTAAAATATAACTTTAGACAAAATGAGATAACTTGACACTCTCCTCTACAGATAACGAGTATTCGTTGGATGACCGCTGTCTGATCCACCTGCTCAAGGGTCTGTGTTTTAAGAACCAGGGTCTCCTCCAGGCTGCTGAGGAAAGCTTCAACAAAGTGTTTTCCAGGTGACTTCCAGTGGTTTTAATTTCAAGTTATTCCCTGCTAACACGGCATGCAAGTCAACAAACCATTTATCTTCTGTGAACAGACACGTCAGTGTGTGTGCACTGCATGTAAAAACCTGGATGCAGTTTTTGGCAACATGGATGGACACACTGGCCATTTAGACCAAGTTAAGACCACTTCACTTTCAAATTTTAGTAGGCTATGCCATTCTCCCAATAAGAACTAAAATTATTAACGGGTCCAAAGTCATCCTGAAAAGGAATTTTAAATTTAGTGTTTGCTTATCTTGTGTCAAAATCTTAACTGAATATTTTCCTGACATTTAAAGTAAACACTGAACTGGATGTACTGACAATGCACTGTTTGCTTAGTTTCCTCTCAACTCACCCATCAAGTCATACAGTGAATATTTACATAGCACTGAAGAATGACAGCCATTCTTGTTTAAGTCACACTGATGATAACTAGGTTTACATGCACATATTATTCCGTTTTTTGCCCTTATTTAGACAATACAATGTTCTGACTAAGCTGTTTACATGGCTAAAGAAAATAAATATTGCACTAATATTCCTGTTTACATATAGCAGGGCATAATATGTTTAAAAAAATGTTTTCCAGTGGTGGCTTACTTGTTTGACCGTGCAAACACAGCCTCCCTCTTTTATTCCTTCAACCAGCTTCTTGAAAATGTCGGTGTTGCGATGTTTGTGCATATTAAAAAAACCTGTTGATACCCAAAAATATTAGTGTGCATGTAAACATACTCACTGAATATAATGCCCCAGGCTTTCAAGTAGGTCCTGAGAGAAACCTTTGGTTCTTCATTCATTTCAAAAGTTAGTCACCTACCCGCATGGAAAAACCAAACTCTTGTTCCTTATTACAGGGTAACCTACGTTTTGAAATGTAACTGTATTATGTGACAGTTACACTTAGTTCACCTTCTTTGTGTGTGTGTGCTCAGTGAAAAGAAGATCAAGTTTGACCACTACCTGGTGCCTAACTCTCTGGTGGAGCTCAGTCTGCTCTACATAGACCAAGGCAGAAGGGACGAGGCTATTAAACTACTGCACAAGGCCAAGTAAGTTACTCCCTTAAAGCAGCTTCATTGATGCATACAGCATCAGATACACTGTCAAACCCTGCCACCTAGATCCAGCAAGATGACAAAGTTGAATAACATTTGTATTCTTGTGCATAGACTGTAATGTGATACAGAAATGCAGTGCTTTAATTAGAGTTAAAAAGGTTCTAGTAGTCTAGCCTGCACAGCTTGCATGTGCAGCATTTGGGGGCACAGCATTGTCTGCATGGATTATTGTGCTGGTACACATTCATATTTTGTAATAGAAAACATGTTGGGGATTATGTGTAATCAAAGCCCTTATTTAGCTGCCTTCCTACCTCACACAGCAGCACATTTTGGCTTCCTCTTGTGTTTTGTCCAAGCAGACATTCTGCCCAACCCTTAACAACAAGTGCACCATGAGTACCTGCATTTATTAGAAAGTGACAGGAGTGAAGTAACAGTACTCTGTTGGACAGAAATGTTATGTATTTTACTAACCTAACAAAAACCTAAAAATATGAATGACCAACACAATAGCCCATATTTAAAGTGTAATGTAATCCATTAGAACAGCTGTGCAATAAATACAAATATGGATGATATTATGGACAATTATTCAGCTGGAAATCATTTATTCAGTTTTTTTTTATATATATATATATATATATATATATATATATATATATATATATATATATATATATATATATATATATATATATATATATATATATATATATATATATATGAGCATGACTCCTTTTTAAAAACACAGATAAAAGCTCTGTTTTTATAAGGAGTCATGCTCGTAATTTCGTTCATGCTTCTCATTTCTGTGTTTTGCTAAATGACAATAAAAGGAATCTTTTATTGTACCTAACCTAAAGAAAAAGACATTTTTGGAATACATATTTATTTGCTGCCTTGAAGATAGTTGGATGAAAACATCAATACCACTCTCATGTCTATGCAGTGAAGGTAAGGTAGCAGCTGCTTAGCTTAGCATAAAGATATAGGAAACGGGGGAAATCGCTAGCCTTGCTCTGTCCAAAGGTAACAAAGTCCGCCTACCACAGCCAAGAAATAGTTCAACACAATAACCCGCCCTGAAACCGCAACTTGTTGTCTTTAAACTTTCATTTTTGTGCGTATTACAACTTGCTACATAGTGAGCTTTTGAGGTACTAGTAGGCAGATGTTGGTAGCTTTGGACAAAGCCAAACTAGTCATTTCTCCATGTGTCCAGTCTTTATGCTAAGCTAATTGAACCGGCTGCTGGCTGTAGCTTCATTTCAAAGCGGTATCCATCTTTTCTTCTGACTCTTGGCAAGAAAGTGAATGACATATTTTTTCCCTAATATACCTTAGTAGACAGGATAGTCCCACAATGTACAGCGAGTACCGTCTGTATGGTTACTCGGTGCATAGCCCCTACAGGAACACTAGAGGTCGCTCTCTGCCTGTTACAGAACAACAATTGCTATCCACTCACAGGTGGTGGTGGGTGGGGGGGGTGGGGGGGGTGTAAATAAAATGGGTTCTTGAAGACTAATAAATTGTTTATCAACCCTCTGCTCCCATTGGATAAAAGGCAGTAAAGGAGGCAAGTTGAGAAGTCACAAAAAAAAAGTAATGTATTGTAATATTCAATAAAATGCCAACACTAATCCTTTCACACTTTAACCTTCCTCCACCGTTTTAACTCGTAGACACAACTACAAGGACTACTCGATGGAGTCTCGGACACAGTTCAGGGTACACGCTGCTCTGGCCAAACTCAAGGCTGACCCCGGGGAAGAGGAGGACACTCATATGTAAGGAGGACATTTCCTCACACTGGACTCTCCATTTCCCTGACAGTTATGGCTGTTTTAGCCCCAGTTTTTTTTTTTTTAACTATCCATTTTCAACAAGTGAATGCTGGGGTTTTTTTTAGCACTGTGTTCAGGTATACCTTTTTGTGTCACTGTCTACACTAACATATCACTGGACTAAAGTAAAGGCTGTTTTACAAAAGCCTGGGCTGCCCAGACTGGCTTCCAAGATCATAGAAGGGTTTGACATTGTCAACTGAGGGACAGTGTATATACAGTACACTAGATATTATGGACAATGTTTTCATGGTTTACATATAAAAATGAAACACTAAATTTGAATCAGTTGATTGAAAGCATCACAACCAGTGTAAGACATTTTATGACTTGATGAAATGTATAGTAATGACTTTATATTTTACTAAATTGAAATAGTGCTCTATGATTTTTACATAATTAAGTTACTTCAGTATACTGTTTCAGTTTTGGAAAGACGACATTTTAAGGTGTTAAGATCTAAGGTATTTTAAGATATTGTTTTAAAAAAACTAATTTAGAAAATGGTTAACTGACTTGAAATGTCAGTTAATGCCACACGTGCAAATGCCCCCCCCGGTCAGCAGCCAGTATTCTATGCATTCATTCATTTCTTACTCTGTATGCTTGCAACGGAAATGCATACGAGTACAACACGCCATGGCTAAAGAGGTGAACCGTTTACTGCTGTTCTCAACTCACTGACACCGTCTTGGTTTGTTTGAATTAATCAAAATTCAGTGTTTACGCACATTTGTAACAGTGCATGCACTTTCCAAAAATTTCAGAATGTTTAACAAATATTTTTGCATAAATAAATTCTACATACGACTGTCTGTTTTTGTCATTAATGATGCCAAAATTAAGTCTGTCCCCTTGTAATATTTATCGTAGTTTTAAAATATTTTAAACATACATTTCTTGGGTGCCTGGGTAGCTTACCTGGATAGTGTGCGCCCCATGTACAGAGGCTCAGTCCATACCGCAGCGGCCACAGGTTTGATTCAACCTGTGGCCCTTTGCTGCATGTCATTCCCCCCTCCTTTCCAGTCTTAAAAATGCTTAAAAACAACATTTCTGTACAGCAATGTATTTATTTCAGTGACAGCTAAATACATAAAGAGGTAATGAAAAATAACATGCTTAGGTTTATTTTTTTACAAAAGAAAAAAACATGGATGGGGTTTTTCATCATTACAATGATTACAGATGCCATCAGGTAACACAAGGTCTAACCTGTATTCAGATACTCTTTCACAATGTCCCAGTGAGTTTTATTATGCAGCACACCTTCCATCTCAGTAAGTAGTTAGACCAAGCCCCAGCAGTTCTGGATGTCTGAAATGACTCCGTCTAAGACTATGAGGAGGCAGCAGGAGGTGTGACAGGGGCCACCACCTGCTCCTCTTTCAGTCTGTGTTTCATTAGTTTCTTCTTTTTCTTCTCTTCCTTCTCTATTTCAGCAACCATTTCCAAGAACTTGGGGCTGCGGGGGTCCACTGCGTAGCCAAAGCGCTCTCTGGCCTCGGCCAGCAACTTTGCACGGCGCGCTTTCTCCTCCTTCAGCTTGTGCTTGGTTTCCCGCTTCTCTCTGCGCCAGTCCGCTATCATCTTGGGCATTTTGGCCATGTTTGCTGCTAGGAGTTTCTCTCTGCGATGGAAATGGAAAGATTAGTAAGACCGATGTTGATGTACTGCATCAGGCACAGTTGTTCAACAGGTCTGTTGGGTCACATTATATCTCCACAACTATGAGATTGATACCATTTAACAGTTCTAAATGATCAATTTTATTTTTAAGATTATTTGGGACAATGCACATTAACATTGGCGTTAAGGTTAAAGGAGCCAGGGTTAGCTTGACAGCTAATTTGCACCCGTGATCACAACACAACTGTCAGGCGCACACGCACAAACACAAATTAGTCGACCAATTGAACAGTATCAAAAGAAAAATAATTGACAACTATTTTGCTAATTGGATAATTGTTTTAAATCGTTCTTTATGCAAACATTTAACTCACTCATGCAATATCAATGTATACTGAACTGTGCATTAGTATGTACTGACATCAGGAAATATTCAGTCTCTCTACTTGTTATATTTAAACTTTTTTACTGTTTACTTAAGCTATCATTATCATATCTTGATATATCGAGATACTTCTTGTTATTGCACTATCCCCTTTGCTGCTGTAACACTGCAAATCCCCCCGCTGTGGGATAATATAGTATTTGCTGCTTTTCTCTGCTTTATGTGAACATAAACTGAATATTAACTTTGGGACTTGAACTGTTGGTCAGAAAAAGCAGGAAATTTGAAGCCACCACGCAGGAAAACTGATGAACATTTTCTGACTAGTCAGGTGCAGTAGTATCTTAACAACCTTAACTAATGATACTATGCAGTTGCATTGTGGGAAATATAGGGATTTTTGGAGCCTGATCCATCCTGGAGACGACTCAGGATATGTCTGATCTCTCTTGGGAGTTCGCCAACTATGTGGAAGCATGTTTTTAGTTGTAGATTTAAAAAATGACTACCATGATTGAGTGTAAATTAAGCTCTGAAGTTCTGTGAATGAGCTGAAAGCATCCTCTTCCTCCATCAGCTGGTGTTTGAGTTCAGTGTGGATGGATTTGCTGCTGGTTATGTTCACCTGGGCCACGTTCAGCCATGTTTTTTTCTTTTTTTAACTGCAACTGGTGCGAGTTGAACACCCTGCTGTGTGCGCAAGTGCTCTGCCTTTTAATTACCACGAGTTTACATACACGTCTCTGCTGATTGGGTATCACCTGTGACACAGCCACTGAACGAGAGAAAACACACCGCAGAGCCGTTGCTGTCCCTTGGAAAAATGTTTGGTCTTTGCCTTTCAAATATATGCTTACTAATAAAGTGAGAGAAGTTACGTTTAAATGAATTCACAGATTCTACCCAGCAAAGTGTGTGCTTAAGCGGTATAAACCAGACATTGCATCTGAATGCTCTTTCCCATTTATTTTGGAGATGTTCCTACACAGAAAAATTCTGGTCAGACGTTCCTTGAATTTATCAATCATCACGTATTTCTCATTTTGTTTTAAGGATGTTTTCTTTGGTGCGGTTGAGCTTAAGACGGATAAGGAAGGAAAACATTTCATTATTAATCTTTTATTTCTACTCGCTAAACATCACATCCATAAATGGAAGTTCAGGGACAAAAAAACTCTTTCCTGTGTTTGAAAACAAAGTCAATGGATATTTGGACTCTATAAGATATTGAAGAAACTGTAAAGCTCTGAAGACTGTGCAGATATAGTCAACCCTTGTAACATCACGTGACTGAATGATATTGAACTAACTGTTAACTCATGCTATGAATTGGACTGCTTGTTGATGAGCCTTGCTGGACTATGCAGACTCCCTGGGATATGAGTTGCTTATGTATTTATTTTGTGGTTGTGTGTATGTGTACTTTTGTGTAGAGCTGGGGAATATATCAATATTATATTGATATCGTGATATGAGACTAGATATCTTTAGTGTCTTTTCCTGGTTTTAAAGGCTGCATTACACTAAAGTGATGTCATTTTCTGAACTTCCCAGACTGTTGTAACTGTTCTATTAATTGTCTTTACCCACTTAGTCATTATATCCACAATACTGATGATTATATCTCAAAAATCTCATTGTGTAAATATTTTGTGAAAGCACCAATAGTCAAAACTACAATATCGTTGCGGTATCGATATCGACGTATTTGGTCAAAAATATCGTGATATTTGATTTTCTCCATATTGCCCAGCCCTACTTTTGTGTGTTGTTTGTAACTGCAAATGCTCTCAATAAATTAATTTAAAAAAATAAATAACCTCAGAGCCGTTGCACACCTTTCCGAGGAAACATAACATGCCGTCCAACACGGAAACCGTAGCAAAATTGGAACACAGCGTTTTGAGATTGAACGTGCCCTTGTATTCTCTTAGCCCCAGTTTGTGCCTCACATATATTTACCAATCCATAACGGCAGTAGCTACATCCTGACCGCCCGGTACTACCATAGACAATATATAAACGGGTACTACCCGAAGTTAAGAGTAAACAGACCAGCGTACCAGCTAGCTGTCCGATAATTGGCGCACCACCGTTAGCTTCAGTAGCATTACTTACTTTGCCAGCCGTTTTTCGGTTTCCTGCTTCTCCCTGGCCTCAATGTTCTTCAGCATTACCTCTAACGGAGGGTGCCACTCCTGTTCCTCTGCGATGATCTTGTCCAGCTGCTCATGGCTGGGCCACAGCGACGCAGGGTCGATACCCGACGCTGAGCCGTAGCGACCGAATAGCTTCCTGTCATACCGGGCCGTCTTCTGCCACTCCGGCGTCTTCTCGCTGTCCTTGTCTGGGACGTAGGGCTCCCGGAGGTTCAGCTTTAAAGGTTTGGGGTTATAGGACGCCGCCTGCAACAGAAACCCACTTTGGGAGTTCGCAGAAAGTACGGTTTTCGAACATGAAAGTCCCTTTAAAGTCCTACATAACATTGCCGTCCTCCTGCACAACATGGACGCCGCCATCTTTGTTAGTCCACAAAAAGGACCCGGGGTAAAAAAAAAGAAGAGGTAACTACCGCAGTGCCTGTTCATCAGGAGAATAATGCTGATAATAATAATAATACATCCATGCTTTACAGTCTTTGATCAGGAGGCAGTGCTCTGGTATGTTGGTAAAGTTACAGTTTAAAATGTTTAATATCTACATTTTGGTTTGGTTAGGCTACTGGGACACGCAAGGCATGACATTTATATAGCACGTTTTATTACAAAAAGGTCGCTCAAAGTGATTTAATTAAGACATTACATTCATTTGCATTAGAAAATAATCATATGACATTTAAAAAAAACTGTTTAAAAGAATGATAGTGTCGGAAGAATTCATGTGTTAATCAATTAGTTGATCAACAAACAATAATTTGACAAGAAATGTAGATTGATAGGCTATATTGTTTTTCATTGTTTTTAAAAGTAAAAATACCAACTCTCCAAATTCTCTCTTTTTTTATATCAATGAAAATTAAATATCTTTGTGTTTGTGACTGTATAAAGAAACAAGCAATTTAAAGACTTTGCTTTGGTGTCTGGGAAATTGTGATGGACAGTCTTCATTGTTTTCTGCACAGACTAACGATTAATCATAAAGACATTTGACAGCTTATAGTTCATAGTAACTACTGTTAGTTGTTTCAGTGCCAGGCACCGTTGGGCCCTGGCACTTTCGTGCTCGGGCCCTTAGTAAATTTAGGAGGGAAATAAACCATTGAAAGAGAGGACCTTTGTTTAAACGTCTTTTTTTTTAAAGCAGACTCCATCCTCCCTCAACAAACAAGAAGCGGAGATAGGACGGCTGGGGTTGCTCTGGAGTGCAGCACTTACAGAGACAGATGTCATCGCTTTTGTGTCGTGGGAGCGCGCGGGGCTCTCCATCGTCATTAAAAATGTAGGGTTCCCATGGCAGGGGGTAGCACCAGGCTGGAGGTGGGGGGTGCGGGTGGGTGTGGGCATGACAGAGGTTTAATTTGGCTTATAGGAGCGATCTGGTGCCAAGCCCGGGGCTTTAGGGATCGCATCAACGTCAGTCACAGGCAAATAGGCTTGTTAGGAGTTGAGACGATAAGGGGATGGTGGCAAGATGACAGGTCTATTTCTGAGTGAGGATGTGAGTAGGAGGGTTGGCTGGTGTATTAATACATGTTTAGGGAAGTTATATAGAACAGGCTCACCGGAATTAGGACTTTTTACAGATGTGTTTAATTTGTATGGAGCTGTACATTTGTATTGAATATAATGAGCAGTCGTGGAATGTAACTACATTTACTCAAGTAGGCCTACTGTACTTAAGTACAAATTTGAGGTACTTGTACTTTACTTGAGTCTTTTCTTTTCATGCCACTTTCTACTTCTACTCCGCTACATTTCAGAGAGAAATATTCTACTTCGTACTCCACTCCATGTGTCTGACAACTTTACGAATTAGAATTTGTAAACACATGTAGTTTATAAAATATGTTTTATTATAAATTAAACTACCCAACAATATACAAGCCCACCTGAAATGATTAGCAGATTAAACAATTAGTTGACTGACAGAACTGTTTGGATCGTTTCCAGGTTCCAAAATGGGAGGATTTTTCTGCACAGAGTACTTTTACTTTTAATACTTTTATGTACATTTTCCCGATGATACTTAAATACTTTTACTTAACTACCATTGTCAATGCAGGACTTTTTTAAATGTATTTCTTCAGTGTGGTGTTAGTACTTTTACTTAAGTAAAGGATCTGAATACTTCTCTCACCACTGGTTAGGAGCATAGTTGCATGGGACTGAGAGATGTTGGTATTCTCTAAGTGGAACAAGCACAGCACAACACTTTGGCCTTCATTGTTGGTCAGATGTCCAAAACCACATCTGGTCACTTAAAGACAGATCGCTCAGATAAGGTTAGTCAGGGGTTGTGTTAGGCTTAAACATAAGAGTACATGTTGGCAGACAGCATTTAAATGGTTGAGGTGCTTACCCTTGAAGGATAGAGTCTTACAAAAACAACTCAGTGTGGCCCAACGGTTAGCAGCACTGTACGTGGGTTTTCTCCGGGTGCTCTGGTTTCCCCTACCACTAAAAACATGTTCCCCCTGAGCTGATGTGTGGTGAGCGTCTGGCGTCGTCGGGCTGCCGTGCATCTCCCAGGTGGGTGCTACACATTGGTGGTGGTAGAGAGTAGTTATTATTGGTAGAGCCCCTGAGTATCTCAAATACCCCCTCATACGGTTGGAGAAACTCCTGCACACCAGAGCTAGTGTTGCCAACTTGGGCTTGTTGAGGTTTAACACCAACATCAGAACCTGTTCCTTTAGGGTCTGTGGTGCCAGGAATGTAAACGGAACGTAAAATAATAAGACAGGCCTATAATATGACTTATTGTGACGTTATTGTGTCCTCTAGAGCTGAGTTATTAGTTGATACTTTGTTCAACAGATAATTATTCTCAGTAATTAGTCGTTTAAATATTTTTACGAGCAACAATTCCAACAACTGTTCAAGCCTTTTAAATGTGAGGATTTGCTGCTTTCATTGTTAAATTAAAGCAGCAAATCCTGTTAAATGTACAATTATACATTTAAAATCACCTTTGACTCTGGGAAGTTGTAAAAGGTTTCTCCCCTCTTATTTTCTGACATGTTATCGACCAATTGAATAATCCATTAATGGTGAAAATAGTTGCATCTAAATAATGTCATCTTTGACATTTGTATAGTTGTTTACATAATATAAACTAAACTAAAGACACATTGACTAATAAACACAGTCTTCTAAACACAAAATTCATTCCTTTTATTATAATATTAATAACAACTTTTTAAATAAATGTGGTACCTATTTGTCAGATGTTACTTAATCAATAACCACCACATTTGTTGTAACCATCATTTGTGAAGTAATATTAATAAAAAATAAAAATGAAAATACTCTCTCTTACAGACACACACACACACACACACAGGCAGAGAGAGAGAGAGAGCCAAGGTTTGGTGTTGTCTTTCCTATGAAGCAATTTGCCAAGCCAATGTTACTATTTGTTGACACAAAGAAGAAATCATAATAAATTGAGTCTAAATGAACCGCTCCTTTGTTGGCCTTTAACAATGACAGGGTTTTGCTCAAAAACAACCAAAATTTTGGCACCCAAAATTAAATATGTCAGCATTTCCACAGAACAAGGGATGAGAACAAATCCCAAATAACCAAGAGCTGAGCCCCAAAATATCTCCATTTCCTGGTAATGACAGAACACTGTGGCTTCACTGCACAAACTATAAGAGGGGGAAAAAAGGCAAGGCAAAGCTTCCTTGGTAAGACGAGTCCCTAGAGCGCGGGTGATAAATTACAGCTTTCTGCAGAAATTAATAATCCAAAGGTAACTAATGTTGTCCTTGGCAACACGGATAAAAATTCCCCATAGGTAACTGAAACATGTAAACACTGCACGTTTGTATGGCATTCCTGATTGCTCAATTTGTGGTTACATAAAGACCATCATGGTCACAACAAAGCAATAAGGAGTGTAGACATAGATTTTCTTTTTTTACTGGAGCGTAAGTCAGGGCTATGATCACTCTTGCAGCTCTCCGCAGGCTGCTTTTTAAACACCCCAAAAGCCCCACACACACACACACATACATACACACACAAACACACACACACACACACACACTAATGTTAAACTTGGACTTAGCCCAAATCAGAACTGCCAGCGTAAGCGGGCTTATGAAGTGTGTGTGTGTGTGTGTGTGTGTGTGTGTGTGTGTGTGTGTGTGTGTGTGTGTGTGTGTGTGTGTGTGTGTGTGTGTGTGTGTGTGTGTGTGTGTGTGTGTGTGTGTGTGTGTGTGTGTGTGTGTGTGTGCGTGTGCGTGTGCGTGCTAGAGAAAGGGGAGGGCAGAGGAGGACGGGGAGCTTTCAGTGGGGAGCAGCATAGTATTTTACAGTAATGGATGTACCACATGGAGATCCAGTTAGTGATGCGTTTGGAGCGCGACCGGGGGTTTGAGTACAGGGGGGTTCATTGCCCTGCTGCTTTCTCCACTGAGTTTGTAGAAACATGCAAGGGTGGCTGTGGCTCTGTTCATCCACCTGGGTGTAGGGGTGATGGAGAGACCAGGGTGGCGGAGCAGAGTTAACCACCAGAGAGCTTTTATTTCTGCTCACTTTGCAGCAAAGAGTGCAGTAAAAATGGCAAGCTGGGATTCCCTGGACTCCCACTGCATCTCCTGCCACATAATGGCTGTAAAACTTTAGCTAAATTATCTTGCATCACAAATCTTTATATCTCATGTTTATGTAAACACCTGAAGAGGAGCACATTCGTAAAAACATACTCACCCACTGGGTTTACATAAGGATTTGGCATTTGTTCCATGTCTGTAATGGCACTGGAGTCCCGCGGTAGTAAACAACTGTGCCACTCTCTGCCCCTGATACATTAAGATTTTCCTACAAATGATCAAATGGCTTTGGGAATTGAACAGATTGTGGTTCATAAAAAAAGAAAAAAAGACAGATTTGTAAACAATGACAACATCTCAAAAATGGTTTCGTTATGATGGAGCTCATCGTTTCTCCTTTCACTTTGGGAGTCCTCAGGTCTGTACAGCCCAGCGCAGGGTCCTAATGAGATGATGAATGGAAGCGTACAGAGTGATGGAGGCTCGCTATCCACCAGTGGCTGCTAATTTAAGGGGAGATTCATCAAATGCGGGCCTGTACTCAGATGCACCTTCATAAAGCTGTGCCGGGGTCCAGTGAAGATGAATGGAGGTAATTATCAGCTCTACCTGTTCACAGCCATCCTCCTCTTCTCTTCCTGGGGTTCCAGGGCTCCTAATCTGTCTGCATGAAGAGCTGAGGCTTAGCCTAAATCAAATTCCTCTTTTTGTTGATAGATCTTAATCGAGTCTGAAGTGAGAGATCATTCCACATTATACTAATGCACCAGTGTTGTTGCGCTCATGACACAAAATGCCTGAGTGCCATACTGAATGTCTAATTCTGCACATGGGCACCAAATGATCTAATCACTGGGCTTTCTCCGCTAGATACCGTCGGGCTGTAAGTGCTATCACTTGGTCAACAGAGCTATTACTGTTTGCACTTCCAGTTGGCATTGTTGTAAAATGTCATATGGTTTCTGTGAAATATCCTGCCAGAGGCACTGAATATGCTTTCTGGCTGCCAAATTGCGAGAGTAGTAACCACTGATAGAGCAGTTAGGGATAACATGACAGAAACCTTTACAGTGCTGGAGTTTCATTTCCTTTTTGGCCCAGTCAGAGCCACCTTAAGAGATTGACACCTCAGAGAGTTAAAGAGAGATGCTTTTGGCACAACAAAGCTCCAATAGATTCACCAAAAGTCGCAGGGTCTACAGACAAAAATGTACCGTTTGCTAAACCCTTCCTGAACGATTCAATCGTAGCCTAGAAAGTGTAACAAGGATTGCATGGCCATTGCAGTTAAGCTTGGGATTTTTCTACATATACCGATGCTGTTTGTATGGGACTGTAGGGATATTAATACTTTGGAAGGTAGTGTCTTATTGTTTAGCCTTTCTAAAAGTTAAAAGTAAAAAAACACACAAGCTAAGGTGTAACGAATGGATGAAAGAACATGTTTATCTATTCTAACTTAAGCTACAAACATTAGTATGTCCCGCTAGCTAGCTTACTACCTACAGTAAGGCCAAGGTGCATTTTATTAACTGCAAACAGTGTTTTCCAACTGGGTGGATAAGCCTATAAGAGTTTAGGCTAAAGTTAGCGGCTCTGTCCTGCTCTTTCTGGGATTTGGGGAGGTTTACAGTAGCAAATCCGAGTTACACTTGCCAAACAAATCAGTTAGTCCTTATGCTGAAAGCATACACTAACCTTAGTCGTACACTAACAGGTATGTAAGCTAAGTAGCCAAACAGGGTTATGTAAGAAAGCAATTAAAAGTTGAATCTTACCTTTTTTTATTACATTTTTAATACCAGGAATAACTAGCTCTATTCTGCAATAACGTTACAACAACAGTGCTGTTTCCTTTTTTCCATGTCTCCTACATGAATTTTCAACTAATGAGGATGCTGACTTTTTGGCTGTTAGCTTTAACCTCAGTAGATAACACGATAACATGCATGTAGCCATCAAGTGTATGTATATATATATATATATATATTTCTTTATTTTTGGGCTTTTTTGCCTTTATTGGATAGGAAAGCAGAGAGTAATGAAAGGAGAGAGAGAGGGGGGTCCTGGAGCATGATAACCCAGGCTTAGAGCAACTTACTGGGGCTTGGAGGTAGGCTGAGGGCCCTGGAGGTCGACACCCAGGCCTGGAGGCACTTAGTTGGGGTTATGAAGGAGGCTGGGGGTCCTGGTGCATGATAACCCAGGCTAAGAGCCACCTACTAGGGCTTGGAGGTGAGGCGCTGCATATGTGCGCCCGCTCTACCAACTGAGTTAACCGTCCACAATCATCAAGTACACATTTATAGGGTTCTTGTTCTAGAAAGAGTTATGTTGAAACATTAAAAAGCCATCTGGAGACAGTATTTTTTAGCCTATCCATGGAGCTAGCGCTAGCTTTAGTAGGTAGCGTTAGGCAGCGTTAGCAGCTTACTGTTAACTGATTAAACCTGCCAGCAGTAGTTGTCATTTCAGCCCGCAAAATTTTACCTTTTGTCTGAAATCAAGGATCAATTTTTTTTTCTTTAAATTACCAAGAATTTTTTGTAAATCTGCCGTTGTTATCATAAACTGCACATGTGCTTTGTGAAAATGGAAATCTTCACTGATGAAGGGTCGCACCAGTAACTAAGTAAGGAGAGGGGACTTAGCGAATGGTCAATTTGACATAATAAACATTCTGTAAGAACATTGAGTTCCTGAACGCCTGAATGCTGCCTGATTGAACTTGGAACACTATGATCCAGACGCATGGGACACACAGTGAGTTGTAGCTGTGCTGTCCCTCAAGCCCTGACCCTAGGGTGCTGAGTCACTGCATGTGCACATTCACATTCAGATAGATATTCAGACACAGGAACAGACTCATGCTCACAGCTATACGCCTCTCATTTGTGAGATTTTGGGACTGGGGGACTCTGCAGTAGCTACAAGGAGAGGGGGGGGGGAGTTGCATGTGGCACCAGTCTGGCGCAGACATCGTTCCCGTTGCTCCCTTAGCTACGCCGGCGCCATCTGTCATCTGCGTGAACATCTGCAAACCCAAGGTGCCCTTGTCACCCAATGTTAGAGCAGTATGTTTGGCTTTTCCATTAAGGAAACCTGGAGTGATTCACCAGAACAGAAACCGATTAGACTGGATGGTGTAGTGGTGAATCAGCTGGGTTGCAGAGGCACATTAAATAGTTCCTCCAGTCCTCAGGCAACACCAGCCGTCTGGCTGGCATGTCTGGCTAGCACGACATCTCATCTACTAACTGACAATTTGGCTTGAGTCTGCCGTGTCTTTATTGGCCTCGGCTCCATGGACGCTGTAGTGGTGATGAGGAGGCTGCAGCACCCCCCTAAAATAAAATGCATAATAAAAACCATCAGTTGATTAAAAAGTTTGAACTTGTAATGTTTTTCACCCTTTTTTACTGGTAAAAATACGTGCAGTACACTGGTATTTGCGCCAGAAAAAAGGTTTTACTTTGTTTTTCATCCGTTAGTTATCAATATGTGTTAGTCTGTTTATAGTACTTCATGCAAAGTGATGTGACCCGCTGCAGGTCAGAGCGTTTTTATTCCCTGGGGAACACATTAAGGTCCAGATTTTTTCATTTGAATCACGAGTAACCAAATAGGTTAGGGCAGAGATCATCCATGTCAGGCAGTCCCCTGGTGACAGATCAATCCAGTCAGCTTCAGCTGTGGGTTAACTCGAAGTAATGCCGCTGTACAGTCACACTTACAGGCCATTTGGACAATAAGATGTGCGATTTGGTTATAGTTCTTAATTATAAAGTAGATCTGGTAACTAATCTCCTTCTGTTTTCATGTTTGGCTTCAGTGTTGTTGCTGGTGTAGTATATGTGGCTGCTTTGACACACAGTATTGCTGTTCATGTTTGCCGTGTGTTGTCCTGTAAAACGTTTCGTAATTGGTGTGAAATGTTGTTAATAA
The DNA here is from genome assembly GCA_025617405.1 of Perca schrenkii. Lineage (NCBI taxonomy): Eukaryota > Metazoa > Chordata > Actinopteri > Perciformes > Percidae > Perca > Perca schrenkii. The sequence continues at coordinate 23,542,631 of CM046801.1, forward strand.
CTATCAGATATAAATGATTCTGTCCGCTGTAATGAACGCAAAGACCACGAGTGCCGCTTTAGCATTTAGCATGATGTCATTATATAGACTGACTTTCCCCCAGCACCCCCCTGGCTCTGACTGACTTCCAGCGTCCCTGCTCGGCTCGTCCAAATTTCCTCCTCTGTCTCTCTGACTCTACCACAAAACAGATGGCTTCACCCCTTCCCCATTTTTAATCTATCTCCTCTCGGTGCACCCGAGGTTATGACCAAAATTGAAATCATATTCATATATTAAACTCCAGGAGACTTGAATGGCTGTACCAAGTTGCGGTCCATCATGAGCAATATTTGTATCTGCAATTTGGCATCATCCTGACTAAAAAATGAACAGAAACAGATTGAGAATAAACTGTAATAGGCTGCCTCAGAGTTGATTCTAGCGGAGATATTTTCAGATGCAGAGAGCCGGTGATAGATGGATCGCTGTGCTTAGACTGGACAGAGTGTTATTCACCACTGCAGCTCTCTAGAGAGCGCCGCAGTCCATTGCATATGGTGCTGAGCTGGATTACGGCAACAAGATCATAACAATATGCTCATTGTCCACCATGCAGGGATATAATCTCAAGGATTACTCTGTGATGAAACTGGGCCGTAGCCTCTCTGGATGATGCAGAGTGATATGGGGAGATTTGATACAAGCCTTGGCTGGGACTGGGAGCATCCTTTTTATGAGATTCTCTGATCTTTCAGACTCCAGAGTTTCATTTCAACTGTCCTCCCTCTTTGCTGCCCGCACATGACGCTGGACGCCGCGGTGGGCAAAGCTTTGCCTCCCACAGCTGCCTATCCAAAAAGAAATGGGCAAACACATGCGCACGCGAAAGAGCGAGCTCGCCGCCATCTGCTGCGGTGAATGAGCGAGGATGTCGCTGTCAAGTTAGTTGTGAATTGGAAACAGCAGCTGAGAGGACACACTGTGCCCTGACCACACAGAGTGGCACCGCTGCTGCCCGGCTGCCTGGCACAACAGGCTCCATCTGACACACTGATGATTTCTCACACACACATGCATGCACACACACATGCGGTGAAAGAGTGTGGGCCACAATCATCGACAGGAATTCAGATTCTATTTTTAATTGAGATCTTAACTCGCCAGGTTGCAGAGGAAATTATTGTCCAGAGAATGAGCTATGAAACAGTAATGTATAGATTTATAGCAACTCAGATTTATACATTCTGGGCGGCTACATGACTATATAAGGCTTGTGAACTCCTAACTAAGTCTCCTGTTGCTTCTTTTCTTTTTTCTTTTTTCGTGAATGGAAAAAGTGACCCACGCTCTTTTGTGAGCAGGTTATATGTTTTGGAAAGCCTTACAAGCGTTCCCTGAGAAAATGTGCACTTAAATAACAGAAGAAAAGAGGAATAGGTATCAAGCAGGCATAGACACTAAGCACACAAAAAAGAACCCAAACAAACACCCTGGGAGCCCCAACATTCAGCGGCGGCCAAGAAGTGCCTGGCGGAGAGGGCTGCCTTTGAAAAGAGCACCTGCATGCTATAAGAGTCCTAGAAACAACAACTCTAGCCTCAACAACTCTTTACAACGCTGACAGCCACTGGTTCTCTTGTGAGCGAGTTTGTGTTCGTGGACAGAATCTCCATCCTGGCCACTTGATGTTCGCCTATTTGCAATTTGTCACCTGGCTTGTTTACTTTCCTTTCCGCTCATTTCGAACTCACCTTTGTCCTAGCGGGCTCATTAGCAAGCGGCGGCCTCATTCCAGGAAGAAAACCACCAGGTTAAAGCCCCACATTTCTGAACCGAGCGCCACCGCTCAGGCGCCGCACTTTAAATGAGGCTTGGCCCCGTTTCTCATGGGGAAACTGCAGAGAGACGAGCCAACAATGTGTTTTCACTTTTATGTATTTTCATAAGTCATCTAGTTGGCCATTAAAGTTGATATTTTTCACAAGAAATTGCATCTTTTCCAAAAGAGAAACATGCTTGCGCTAAAATTACATTCCCTTGCTCTGGGAATAGGCTACTCTGTAGACTGTCACACAAAAGAGTTTTCCCGACTTGCTTACAGCACTTTTCATGCAGGAGGCAGTTTGTATGGAACATCACTTTAGCGTCGCAGAGGTTTCCACACCTGGCAACTGCTGTCTCTCCTCAGTCTAAGTTTGTTAATAGACAGATATAAAATACAGAGAAGGGACAGGGAACAGTACGTCTATGTAGTGTGTGCATGAATGGACTATGAGACAGTTGTCCCCCTGCTCTCTCTCTCTAACATTTTTGCACATTGCACGGTAAAAATATGTATTTTATGAAGTAAATTTTAGTCTCTGTCACAATGTTAGCTAATTTTCCAGGTCAAATCGAAGTTACACAACTTGTTTTCTTGTATTTTTGTGTTACAAATTCTATTTTATCTTCAGCTTTCCCATTTTACAAATTAAGAGAATAGAATAGAGTAACATTGACAAAAACATGTACATAATTTTGAGGAAAAACTAAATAAAAGTTTTGTGTATCAGAGTTAAAGGGCACATGGCTGTAGCAATTTTAATGATTAAAAAGCATCTTGTTTTAACATGAAAAATCTGATTATTACCGAGAGTATTTTTATTTTAACATTAATGCTTGTTGATGGTAATACGAGCAACTCTTTGTTATCTCCGAATAAACAAAGTTACCAAGAACAGATCCGGTTGGATCTGAATTCTTTGAACTAAATTCTTCAAAATAAACTGTAATTAGTCACTGAATGAGGGAAAGTCAGGTTAAAATTATTAATTTAAATATGTGTGTGTGTTATTGTCTTTTAAAAAAACTGATATCACACGCTCAGAGAATGAGAAAATATTTAGAAAAAGAAAAAAACGCTCCCAAAAATGTTTGACTAACCTCCCTTCAACCAAAAGAAAAACAAGATAACCCTCCTCCTTTTCTAACCCCTCTTCCCTCCCTAATAATTTTCACGCAGTCCCTAATCCCATCCATCTGTGTTTACATACATATACTTGTACATTTAATACCCAATATTTTCCAAAGATGTCATACCTGAAGTTAATGAATTTCCCTTTTGGTTTGATTTCTCCAGGCCAGCTAATGATGGAAAGGGTGTCAGACTGATGTGATTGGTGAGAGAGAGAGAGAGAGAGAGAGAGAGAGATGAATCGGGATTGTAGAGAGAGGAGGGGATGTCTGAGAGCAGACAGAGAGGGAGGTAAAACTGAAAGCAGATGGCAGAGCTGGCACCTGTCTTACACTAAAATCTGTTTGGAGCCGTTTTCCACATGTCTTAAAAAAAAGGGAAAAAAAGAAGAAGCCAATTCTGCATATTATGCCAAAAAAAAAAAAAAAAAGACACTCTCAGGTTTTAACCCTTTGTGACCATGCCCTCCCTTAGCTTTTCACTCATAATAGGATGCCCCCCCCCCTCCCACCCTCCCCTGAACAGGAGGAGATACAAAAACCCTCTCAAATCCTTCCACTCCGTCTCACCCGGGCCCTGTAAGCAAACAGAGGGGGCATTCAGAACAGGAGAGAGTCTCATTTAAAGCGTTAATCTTTGAGCCACATGCTGCACAACAGCAAAGGAGCAAACCGAGTAGCACAGTAACAGACCTGAGACACACACACACACACAAACACACACTCAGAGCAGCCAGGCTTAACATGGCATGTATTTGGCAAGTGAGGAAGTCTGTTCCAGGTGGCTGAATATATAAGTTGTGATCAGTTTGAACCCTTTTAGGTACCGTACTGGTACTTTTAACATGTTTGAGCCCATTGACTGTCACTAATCTGAAGTACTTCACATTAGTGCCAAAAAGATGTTATAATATTTCTGTTTTTTTTCCTTTCTGACTTCAAACTCGTGTGATCGTAACTGGGTTTCTGTCTAGGTTGTGTTGTATTACAATGCTGCTAAAGCAGAGCGTTAATCACATGAATGAATGAAAACCAGTGGAGGTCTGCAATACAGAAGAAAAACATTTGAACACCCAGAATTCACTAGAGTGTGAACACATTTGGTAAGTTGGTATAACAAGGGGTACAAGACAGGGTCGTTTACAAAAAGGAGCCTATGAATAAAAAAAAGAATAGCAGGTATTATTTTCTTAAAGCAGGGCTTTTTCTGTCTTCAAATGTTGAATTTGCTTCATATTTTTACTGTAGGCTTGCTAGCCTAAGTATACACTGCAACTTCTTATAGAGGAGAAATTAAGGATTTTTTTCATCTCGAGCAAACAACATACTCTAAAAGGAGAAACGATAAAACAGATAAAAACACAAAGATAAAACACAACAGATGAATCAATCTGATTTCATCAAAGGAAAAAAAAGGAGTAGGCAGAAGCATAATGCTTCTATAGTCCTGCCCCTTAGGAAGAATATAATAAAAAATAAACCAGGATTTGCACATAGGCTACTTAATATTAAAGCATATACATATCCTTTGCTCAGTAGACCCATAGAATAAGGGACTGTACCAAAATGCTTGGGATAGGGAGAGGGGCTGAATCTTGTATTCCTTTGCATTATTAATAATTTACTTTGGACCCTCTCCTTGACCTGGCAAAAAAAAAAAACAACTCACAATACCCTCCCAAAAACATGTTCTTAACTAATACATAACTAGCCTAATAAATGAGTCAAGATGCATGAATTGATACAGGATAATATGAAAACACAACAGATAAATAGTGGCATGAACAACAGAACATAAAATAACTGTAACCATTGTATATATTCATATGGACTTTGCTAACTCTGAATGACAACAATAAGTGGAGTTTTGGGTGGGTTATGAAGACACAGTGGTGGGGTTTTGGGAAGGTTATGAAGACACAGTGGTGGCGTTTTGGGTGGGTTATGAGGACACAGTGGTGCTTGTGTTGGTAGGATGGTATGTTGTTGGTGGGACCTATGGGTTCAGGTCCAGGTTACTGTTATTTGTACCCGTAGGCTGATTTGTTTTGCAGCAATAATATGGCATCCATTTTGACACACATCTATGAAAACATAAAAACTGATGAGAGAGAGAGAGAAATAAGTGAATTAACTTAGTAACTTAGTCTATGAGTGGTAGGGTGTGTGTGCATGTGTGTGGACTTCCCCTTTAACTGAAGCTAATTTGGTGGCATACAAATAAATGTATGAAGTAACTGTGAATCTGCACTGAGCGTTAACTAATCACATGCATTCATAGTGACGTGATAATTTGTTAATGGGCGGGCGAGCAACAGGAACTCGGGGTACATCCTGCATTCGTTCATGCATCGAATCATCATGAGTCATTGGGTCATGCTTTGATTATACATTAGGTACGCATGTGTTTTAAAGGTGTTCCCACAAATGTTTCAGACCTTTTTCTCCAAAACGGCTGAGAGCTGCACGAGCACTAGTGTTTGTAATTCTCCAAAGGCACCAGCAGAGTGTGCCAGAGGACCCCCAGCTCGCTTCACACTGCCTGCTCTTTATTCCATACTTCTAGTCTGCAGCTCACAACGCGACACACACTGAGGCCTTAACTCCAACACAAAGGTTGCAGTGAGCCAGAGAGCGTACACCTGTCAAGGATTGTTGTCACCCACGTCTTTCAACTCCCAACAAAACTTTTATAAACTGAAAATAGCTCCTTTCCTTCTCGCCTCTCACTTCTTCTTTTTTTTTTTTTTTTTTCCAAGGGAACCACAAATTGTGTCCAGATTTTCACACATAGTAACTTAGTGTTTGGGGCTATTTGGAACTGAAACAATTACAAACAAACCTTTATTATACCCTCTCTCAGTCTCCGCTAATGGACCTGACTAGAAAAGACAAGAAAATTAAACGTTTCTGTTTTCCCCCTCGGGTTATTTTAGATTGCAGGCTCATTTTCTAATTGTGGTGGCCATTCTTTAAGCATGCAGTGCATGTTTCTCAGTCATTTTCTAGCTTTAATGAAAATCTGCACTCATCGCTGCACAGGGGAAAAAAAAAGAAAATACACTCCAGGTCTTTCCTGATTTGCTAACCTTTGACAACATGTTGCTTTTGTATTTGGGGATAATAAATCATGATGAGTAACAATTATGGAATCTCTCTTGCAGTTTGCTGACAGACTTATAGCTTCGGTGGGAAAGTGTGTGTGTGTGTGTGTGTGTGTGTGTGTGTGTGTGTGTGTGTGTGTGTGTGTGTGTGTGTGTGTGTGTGTGTCAAAGTTCATGTTTATGTTGTATTTCAGGCTGGCACTGCCCCGTGCAAAATTTGAGCTTCTTGCTAGTGCTGGTTGTGCCCAGAGATTGTTGCCATGCAACTCAATGTGGCACACACACACACACACACACACATGCACACATGCACACATGCACACACACAAGCACCAACAATGGTCTGCTTTATGAGGTGCCCACTGATGCCATGGTAACCTCCTCGTTCTGGGCAAGACGGGCAGAGTGGTGTGCCAAAAAAATGCCATGGTTCCTTTTTTTCCCTTTCTCAAACCACGTTGCCCAGAAACCTTTTGAAACTTAATAAGTGAAACCAGTGGGCAGACAAATTACGACGGGAGAGTGTGTGTGTGTGTGTGTGTGTGTGTGTGTGTGTGTGTGTGTGTGTGTGTGTGAGAGTGAGGGAGAGCGGGGGAGAGGGTCAACTTTGGAGTTTTAGTGTATCCTATAACTCACAAACGTAAATGTAACCTTGAGTGGAAAAATGACGCTGGATGATCAGAAATGTAGAACATGAGAACAGAACTTTGCAAACACTTAATAATAACATGCACCAGGTGGCCGGTTGGCTCATTTGGTAGAGCAGGCGCACGTATATAGAGGGTCGTTCCTTGATGCAGAAGGTCCAGGGTGTGGCAGGTTTACCTGTGTGTATTCCCCCCTTCTCTCTCCCCTTTTCATGTCTCAGCTGTCCTATCATTATAATAATAACATGCACCAGCTCTGTTTCAGTGCAAATGTACGAGTGCGTGTGCATGCGTGTTTGACCAGAGAAACTTTTCTGAGTTGTGCACTTGGGGATCTGCAGAGGTAGCCAGAACAGAGGGGACAGAAGGCCTCCAAAGAGGGTTGAGTGTTGCTCAGTTGGCAGATATGTTTCAGGTGAAGCAGCTCTGATGGAAAATGAAGTTGACTGTGTGCTAGAGTAAGCACCTCAGTTTGTGTGTGTGTGTGTGTGTGTGTAAGTGGGTCCGTGAGGGACTGTGAGTGGGGGTTGCTCCATCCATTTCCATATTACCGGGGGTCATCTAGGCATTGCGCCCAGTCCCTGTGCTTTTAGGCCCCGCTGAGGCCTAAAAAAACAGGGTTGAATCATGACTGGAAGGTAGCGATGGATGGAGGAGGGGTAGGAGGCAGAGGGATGGGGTCACACAATAGAGCACCGTCTAGTGCTTTTAAAATCTCCTAAAATACGGATCCATGCCAAGCGCGGCCCGTCGAGCAGGCTATCGCACTATAACTGGCCCTGTAATTGCCACTCATCCCCCCCCACCCCCCACCCCTTCACTACGGTCAACCACCATGCATGTAAAACACAGAGACGGAGCGCAGCACTCCCCGCAGGATCACCACTTGGGAATACATGCAATGTTAATGGCACTCTCCTTCACAAGCTGTCAATGGCTGTTAATGAACCCATACATAAACCTACAGGTCTGGAAGCAGATACACAGAGAGACAGGCTATATGGCAGGTAGACAGCGAGGACAGCTCACTGGACAGACAGACAGACAGACAGACAGACAGAGAGGAGAAGAGACGGACAGAGAGGAGTAGGGCTGCACAATATATCGCAATATCAACTGGCGCAATAAGCTCAACGCGAAAGGCTGCGAGATATCGCAAAAGACACTTAGAGATATTTTTTGAGTTGGTTGAAAGGCATCAGTAAAAACACTTTAAAATGTAACTGTCATTTTTTTGTTTGCTTGTTCTATTCAATTAGTTCAACAAAATAACATTGGGAATGATTTTCTTTCATTTGTTTTAAATTCAACAGGCAATTTGCTGTATTTTAGCAGAATACTGAAAGCAGCAGAAAGGCAGAACTGAGTACACTGTAATATCTGTTTATTTATCGCAAGTAATATCGTTATCGCGATATTCGACAATGTTATCGCATAGTTTCCTCGTATGGTGCAGCTCTAGCTTTGAAAGGCAAAGTGGACACGGAGAGAGAAATAAAAGCCGAGACACAGATAAATAAAGACAGCATCATATGTTGGCGAGCCGACCGACAAAGACAGGCGGACTGATCAAATAGATACAATGCATCAGATAAAATCTGCCGTTCCATTGGATTGAGCACAGAACTCAAACAAAAGGGCAAACCCAATTTTACTCTCAGACATTTCTTTTTATTTTCTATAATAGGCATGACTAAATAAGATCCACAATAATGCTGTCCGCATGTGAAATGACTAACTGTTTATACCTCAGAAGAAAATGACTTTCGTTTGTTTTTATTATGTTCATCAGCAACAGATTTCCCTCTGGTTTGCATGCGCACCAGAGAGGAGAAGAGAAACGTTGTGTTTGGGGATGTGAACGGTCCTGAAAACTATTTGGTGGAGGGTTTTTTCTTCTCGTTTTTTGTATAAACAGTCCATTTTTAGCACAGGTAGCCATTAAAATATGACTTGTAGTCTACAACAACCTGCAAAATTGGTTCAACACACATTCAATATATATACTATATAATATACATATATATATATATATATATATATATATATATATATATATATATATATATATATATATATATATATATCATATATAGAAGTGTGTATGGTAGCCCTGAGGGGTCATAACACATGTTTTCAACAAGTGTTAACAAGTGTTTTCTGAAACGTTCTGTATTGACTCACAGGGCCACCGTAATTGTGAAACAGTAGTTTCTGAGAACTTAAAAAGGTGTAAAAGCAACATTACAAATCTTCTTCTTGTTCAGAAGTCAACTCATTATTTATTTCCAAAGTATGAAGAACACCATATATTTATTATTAGCAAAAACTGCTAATTCTAATTTAACATTTTGACCCACTTATGGAAGAGTGACACGCACCTAAGGGTTAATCAGACATTATATTTCTGCAGTCTGTAGAGTATAGTAACATTGAACTGATGTAACCCAGCGCTTTCAGTGAGAAAAATGAAAAATAAGACGGGTAGACATAACTAGCTTTGTTTTCACTTTGCCGTGTTGAGTGTGCGATGGAAGCCCTTCAGTAACCTGGCTCAGACATCTGAGCTTGGCCCGGGGCCTCCTGGAAAATGTATATCAGCACAGAGCACGGCCCACAGACGTTATTGCTTTTGACTGACAATGTGACTCAAAAAGTTGTTAGGAATACGCATACGGCGCCGATATGACCACACCGCACACGTTCAAGTCGCTACGTGTGTGCAAACACTCGTACCAGAGCGCGCGCCTCGGTGTTTGGTGGCTGGGTAAGTCTGCACATGGCAGCGGGAGCAGTTGGACTGGCGAGGCGAGAGGCACAGCTGCTTGGAGAGGGCTCCATGGCATTTCTGTGTCTGTGTCCCCTCTCCCTCCAAACACCCACACACAAACGCACACAAACACACACACACACACCAGAGCATACATACGGTATATACCAACACATACACACACCCTCTCTATCACTCACACCGCAGCAGCAGCATCCTGGTAACAGATAGCTCCTGATTGGTGACTCCATGCGTGATTTTCCCCCTTCATTGACTGTGTTTTATATATTTATATATTTATCAGCAGTCCCGGGAAGAGGATTCTGGCGTGGGAGAGGCAGCGTGGGCCGGCAGTGTGTGGAATGGCGTGGGAGAGGCAGAGTGACCCCGGGCTCAGGTGGCAGCTGTGTTATGACTTCTCTGCCAGGTCATGGTGGATGGTAGGATGGATGCTCCCTGTTTCGATCGATCCGTCTGTCTCTGTTCTGTTTGTTTTTTCCTCCTGCTCTCTTTTGCAACTCCGTTACAACCCATCTTGTGTTTGGATGAAATGTTCTCCTCTGCTGCAGAATGGGACAAAATGTTGACACGTTGTGTACGCTGCATGTTTCCACACTGTGCATCTGAAATGACGTGTGTTCAGTCACTTTGCTAAGTGTGTGTGTTCAAGGTGTTTGGTGCCCAAGGCCAAAGACGAGCCACGTTTGGTGTCCGTCTACTTCTAGAAGTTGAGACAAGTTCATTCTCTGTGTTGACATTATGATGCAATTCACTTTTTTTGAAATGTGTGTAAACCTGAAGGAAGTGATGATGGTGGTATATATATTACAATATATTTGTGTTTGGCAAAAATGTTTAAGCTATACCAGGAACGGAGATACTTCCCCAAAAATGCACTTAGTTTTTCTTCCTTAATTCAAATCACAAGATAATTTGGGTGATTGACTACATCAAAGATATCTAGGGCTTATCCCAAAGGATAGTGGTGTTTAATTAAAACCTGTTTTTGCCACTAGAGAAAATGATTTAGAATTTATTAAGGCCATGATACACTTTTGGGCCATGTGCTTTTTTTTTCTCCTTATGACAGCACTATTTTAAACCTTACTTGATTTTTTTTTTCTCCTATTAATCCTTACCTGTAGTGCATTGCTGCCTTCAGATTCAGACATTTTAATGAGCAACATATTACTTAAGGAGTTGAATTTACAGTACAACTGCAAATCAATGTATCTGAGTTCAACTGGCAGCCATGGCTTTGATTGCTGTTGCTGCTGTCTTCTGCGCTTTTGACCTTTTTTTTTTATTTTTTTGTTGTTGCTTTTTTTGTGACACAAACATCCACAGTTTGGATCAGATCAGAGAGCTAATTCATTCCAGATTTCACATATTGACAACATCAATCATTCCAATCTCTTGGTAGCAGTTGCTTCACCACTTCCCCTCCTGTGGCGTTTGGTGTTGATCACAGAGGTGTCTCGAGGCCTGACACAGTTTGTAAACCCGAGGGTTCCTCTCACTGCCAGCCTGCTGCGCTCGCTGCTATGTAGGGCAGAGCTGGACCCTCTGCCTGGGTGGGAGTGGGGAGGGGGAGCGAGAGAGTTATGGGTGAGGGAGAGGGGGAGTAGCATAGGGATGGCAGCCAGTGTTGGGGCCCCATGCAGGGATGCAGGAGATGGTGAGCAGGGGGGGGGGGGGGTTATAGGGTGCTACAGGGGGCAGAGAGAGGGGCACAGGCTGCCCATGGCTGGCAAAGGAGCATTCCCTCCGTCTGTGGACGTGCAGTGTCTCAGCTCCGTCATACTCAAAGTCAGTGTGTGTGTGTGTGTGTGTGTGTCTGGCTAGATTCAATGGGGAAAACAAATCTTGAATTTTAGTTTTCTTGTTAATAAGATCTCTCTTTTTCTTTGTTTTTGTGATTTTGCTCCTGATAGAATTGCTGAATTTGTTCTGTGACATAGGCAAGGATGCAGTGGGAGGTTAAGCCATTTTATCCGTCTGTACAGTTAAGATCATTCACATTTTAAGGTTGCCATATAAAATAAACCGATTTAAAGGGGTGCTCCAGCAATTTAGCATTGCTATTGAGACATAAGAGACAGATTTTCTTTCTTTTTTTTTTAAAGAATGGTTAAAATCAAAGTCCCTAGTATGGGTCAATCTCCAAAAACACTGCATCCTCCAATTGCCATGATGCAACTGGACAGGGCTGTACTACTTGAGTCCAGACTCGAGACGCTTTTCTGTTGTCTTGGACTATTATAGTTGGTCTCGACCAAGTTCGGCACTGTATTCTTTTATTCTAAAGTAACTTCCTCTTTCAAAACAACACCATTGATGAAGTGTGCTTGTTCAGAAAACAGATATTAGTTTAATTCAAAATCCATCTAGAATGGACATTGACATTGGTCCTCGGTATAGGCCTGGCTGCGTCATATACCTCAATCAACAGGCATCAATCAGTTTTATTTTCGCCACAGACAGTTTGTACTCAGCACTTTGTACTCTGGATTCTTCAGGACAAGTGATAAGTTCAAGACTGGGAATGTCCGTTTTATATTTTAAGTAAATAATGTGGCCTAATTTGACCCTTTCTTTCTACGATCCCGACAGTCTCTCATTTGGACTCGGTCTTGACTTGGACTTGAACCTCTTTGGACTCGGTCTTGACTAGTCCTGGTCTTGGACTTGTCTTGGACTTGACAAAGGTGGACTTGACTACAGCCCTGCAACTGGATTGTGTCTTTTGTTGCAACCCTCACTGCCTCCTTAACGCTTCCTTCTATTAAACCCCACACCTCTGGTTTGTAGTGTAGGCTTTCTGTTAAAAGAAAATCCAGCCCGAGCTGAGATAACCAGGATGATGTCACTATGACATCAACAGGGTCATTTTTCTTAGAAAGTTCCCTCCATAGCCACCAAAGACATTGTACAACTGTTTTTACAGGCTAAGTAGTAGGGCTGAACCACTAATCGCATGAATCACATGAACGTCATGCGTAAAATTGGTAGAGTGCCCCTGACAGTTACAGGTCCTGATGAAAATGAATGTCAATCAATGCTTTTCTTAAAAATAGCTACTTTTTGTATTTGTTTTGGTGGGTGATTTCCAGTGGTGGAAGAAGTATTCAGATCCTTTACTTAAGTAAAAGTACTAATACCACAGTATAACATACTGAAAATGTTACTTAGGTAAAAGTATGTAAGTATAATCAGGAACATGTACTTAAAAGTATTAAAAGTAAATGTTCTCAATGCAGAAAAATCCTCACATTTTAGAGTTAAGTGTTTAGTGGTCTAATCATTTCAACTGGACTTGTAGGCCTGCATATTGTTGGGTAGTTTAATTTATAATAAAACATCATATTTTATGAACTACATGGGTTTTGTGTGCACAAATCTTAATTTGTAAAGTAGCTAAAGCTGTCAGATGAATGTAATGGAGTAAAAAGCACAATATTTCTCTCTGAAATGTAGCAGAGTAGAAGTAGGAAGTGGCAGGAAAAGAAAAGACTCCAGTGACGTACAGGTACCTCAAATTTGTAGTTAAGTACAGTACTCGAGTAAATGTACTTAGTTACATTGCACCACTGTTGATCACCAGCAAACAGACAGTAACCCCGCCTTTGTTGATTTCCCTCCACACACTGATCTTGCATCAGCTGCTGATACCTGCTTGTGATCGTAGGTCTTATAGAGAGGACACAGTGGGAGCAATTCCACCAAAGACTCCTTTCCATTCAATGAATAAATTCTCACGTTGTTTGGTTTGAAGCATTTTTTACTGCCCTGCAGAGATGCCAGTAGTCAGTATTTCACAAGAAAGAAGCAAACTAACTAAGATGTATTTTTTTCCCTGTAATCATCTTGTGACCAGGGCTGTCGCTACCACTGATGACAGCGTGCTCATGTCCTTGCTGGTGTTTCTGGGAATCTCGGCGGAGTTTGCCTGTTGTGATTACATACGCATTACACACTATTAGTTTTTTGTTTTTTTTTAAAGCTAATTTGTTAGGCAAAATATCTTAAAATGTATGTTTGTAGGCAGAAACAAAAATACTTGTTAGTAGCTTGTCAAAAGTTTCAGGTTTCTGGAATCCTGTTTGAGACTTTAGACTCATGATCTCTATTTCTAGATTCCTGGCTACGCTGCTTGTGACCCTTTTAGATGTATCTTTATTGGGACTGCTTGAGGAGAATCACTACACGCATTAAAGTCAGGTGTGACATCCCTCCATCCTCTCGTCGCTCCTGCTGTCTCTTTACAGGTTTTTGTCTCTGATGTTCAGATGCCCCCTTCTGCCTCCCTCCCTCTCTCTCTCTCTCTCTCCTGTCTTACTCTCAATCTTTTTTTCAATCTGTCTCCCTCTCCATCCCCAGACAGACCCTCCTATCAGTGCCCATTTCCCTCCGTCTGGCTCGTCCCCTTCCTTTTCACCCAGATGACCCTGCCACCGCCCCGTTCCTTCTGTCTGTCTGGCTCTCCTTTACCCATATGCCCCCCCCGACCACTGCCCATTCCATACCACCCTGACTCTAGCTCCACATATATCTCTCCCTCTCTTTCCCCTCTCTATCTCTTTATCTCCAGCCTACTTTTATATTTTTCTAACAGTGTCTCTTGCTTGCTTTCTCCCTCGCTCTCTCGTTTCCTCGTATGCTCCCGCTGCACAGATGCCTGGCTTGGTTTGCAACAGCTGTCTCGCCATGTGCCACTACCAAGTGTTGCCTTCGACGGCAGGGCCGAGTTGGGTGGTGGCGGTTTGGGGGTGGAGGGCGCAGAGTGGATTAGTCATGAATATTCATGTTCCCTTGTATGTACTTCCAAACAGAAAATGGCACCACAGAAGAGACCCCATCCATACAAAAAAATTTGGGGGGGGGGTTTGGGTAAGGACAGAGGGAGGGAGGAAAGGAAGGGAGAAGCAGGTAGGAGGAAGGATAGGAAGAGTCAGGGAAACGTGAATGGAAGAGTATGGGAAATGGAGGCAGACGGAGGGAGGGGAGGAGGACCAGACTGAATGGCAGGGATCCATAAAATGATACCCCCCCCCCGTCTCCCTCCCCCTCTCTCAGAGGTGTGAAACAGGGAATGCAATGAGAGGCGGGCATGGGAGGAAGTGGTAAAGGAAAAGGGGAGCAGGGATTGGAAATTTAGGGAACAAGATGGGAACATTTTGTACTTTGGGGGCTTTGCTTGAAATAACATGCTGCAATCAAATATCTATGAAAACGTTGGAAAGAGGCTGGTGACCAACTTAGACTTTCATTAGTTGTTTTGTTTTTTTGCCACTGTTGTTCTTTCACGTTTTCAACCAAGTCCGCCATTTTCTTGGATTCAAGCTCAAAAATGTGGCGGCATATTACTGGTGGCAAAACATGCAACCAACAAAAAAGATGAGGATGTTTCGAAGAAGAGTAAAAGAAGATGTTTTTAGGACGACAGCAACAACAACAAGGTTCATGAGTGGCGGGTTTACGACAGCAATACATAATTGGCTGGTAAAAAGTCTGTGTGGCTAGTGGATTTTAAAATGCACCTGCCCCAGTGGCTGGTGACCAAAAAACTGAACTTGAGGCCCTGTTTAGGGATCACCAAAGTCACTAGGATTCATCCTCTGGGGACCATCAATGGCAAAATCAAAACGGCAATCCATCCAGTAGTTGTTGAGCTGTATCAGTCTGGACCAAAGTAGTGGACGACCAAGCGACCGACAGACAGACAGACAGACAGACAGACAGACAGACGTACATTGTCATCATCCCCTGGAGCCACGGCGCCAGCGTGGCTAAAAATGACTGAAGACTGTGACACCAAAGAGAAGTGCCTCCACATACTGCAGATCTAAAAAGCAATAACTGGAGGTGTGAGAAATGTTACACACTGAGCAAAGTAAATGCATGAATGATGAAGTGTGACTACAGGGAGATCCTGGATGAGCAAGAGCAAAGCGGAGGATGAAGAGCAGGAACAAGAGAGGGACAGATAGGCAGAGAAAAAGAGGGGAACGGAGATAGAAGATTGACAGCAGGGGTGAGGGGCAGCAGATCTAAGCGGACCGAGGCTCTGGTGGCTCTTCCTCTCCCTTTCATGGAAAGCCAGGAAAAGAGATTATAGCAGCCCTGTTTTCTCCTATGGGGGAAAGGGGGGGGTGGGTTGAGGGAAGGGGGGGTGGTAGGGGGGCCTCCCACTCGTTTCCCGCCCCCCTGCAGACGATGACACTCTCTTGTAGTAGCGGCTGGACCTAGACCAGAACAAATCATACCACTGAGCTCCACTCTGCTAGGGAGGAGGCTGCGCTCCAATCATCACGATGACAAACGGTGCCATTTGATATAGATTTTACAAAGGAGGGAGGTTGCTGGTTTTTTTTGAAAGTTTGGAGCTTTGTAATGCATCACAACCAGTTTGCTTTTTAAAGGGCTCTGTGTGTGTGTGTGTTTTTATTTTTTTTACGCTAAACACTCGACCCCTTGCTCACGACAGGGGCCTTTTCTTATGTTTCCTGGGTGCCTCTGAGCCTCTGAAGAGCTACAATTCTCTGAGGGAACACGAGGGTGTGTGTGTGTGTGTCATCCTGCGCCGTGTGCTTCACCGAGCGCTTACTGCACTTGAGCAAACACCTTTCTCACACTCGCATCCTCTCACCCAACCACCACTGCATACTCAATAGCGCACACACACATTGGTCTACAGTGCACAATAATACACCCCAGCTCTCTCTTCTTTTCTCATATATACAACCCAAACAGTGAGTTAATCAGACCTATAAACCCTCCTTGCCAGTAGAAGATAAGCGCTGTGCTAGCTGCTAGCCCTGGCCTCCTGAGAGCAGCACTCCTCTAGCGGTGCCGTGGAGCTGCCTGATAAGGCAGGGGAGTGTGGGATACCCTAAGTGATCCAGGCGCGCGCACACACACACACACACACACACACACACACACACACACACACACACACACACACACACACACACACACATGCTTAGCATCAGTTAGCCAGGTCTTCTGCTGAGCCAATCAGTGATTCGCAGGGCCTGAGGCTCCACCAATCATCCTCCTCCATCAGGCGTTTTTAATCTCAGCGCTCAGGCTGCAGGTGTGTGTGTGTGTGTGTGTGTGTGTGTGTGTGTGTGCGTGTGTGTGTGTGTGTGTGCGTGTTTAGCAACCACATTTTATGCTAAAGCGATCAAGTGTATGTAAGAAAACTTCATTTAGTTGCGCAGCAATAAAATAAAATCTGGTTTCCCTGTGGATGGGATGAAATTGTTTTGCCACACCTAAACCCCAATCAATAAAAAAAAAAACTTTGTTCTCCAAAGAGTAAACACAGTGACTTTAAGTCTAATCCTGCTTAACAGCATTGTCCTACCTTGATGTACAAAGGGCCGGCCTACCTTCTTAAGGGGGGTTTTGGTCATGAAGTACCGCTTGTTTCAACCTGTATTTCAAAGACTCTTTTGGATTCAGTTACTTTCTCAGATGAATCGGTCGCTGTAAGATATGGAAATACTGCATTCCACAGCTATTTGAAAAGTTGTGTCAGTAAAGGTATTGGGTAGTAATTCATTTTTAATATCAAAGGCCCAACCAGTCTCCAGAGCTTTCTTAAACAGATTTAGATAAAGTCAGATACATATATAATTAACTATAGACTATACAATGATCCTGAAACCACAGAACCAGATAACTTGTATAACAAATTACACTCTAGTTAACGGAGCAGTCTTTAACTGTGATTACAAAACCATCATTCGCTCATATTGTTTTATAATATTTTGCTGTATGCTTTGTTTATTCTTTCATCTTTTCCCTGTAGTTTCCAATCCCATTTTTTTCTGTGTTTTTTTTTAAGCTCTTTACACGTCCAGTGCAAGCATTTAAAGGTCCCATCTCATGGTGCTCTTTGTATGCTTTTATATAGACCTTAGTGGTCCCCTAATACTGTATCTGAAGTCTCTTTCCCGAAATTCAGCCTTGGTGCAGAATTACAGCCACTAGAGCCAGTCCCAAAATGAGCTTTCCTTAGTATGTGCCATTTCTGTGTTTGTAGCTTTAAATGCTATTGAGGAGGAAAGGGGTGGAGGGTGGGGGTGTGGCCCTGACGAACTGCAACTTTGCTTGTTTGAAAGCCATGATGTCTCTCTCTCATGGGTGGGCCAAATTCTCTGGGTGGGCAAAGCAGAGAAAGAGGAGGTAACCTTGCTCCTTATGACCTCATAAGGAGAAGATTCCAGATCGGCCCATCTGAGCTTTCATTTTCTCAAAGGCAGAGCAGGATACCCAGGGCTCGGTTTACACCTATCACCATTTCTAGCCACTGGGGGAACCATAGGCAGGCTGGGGGAACTCATATTAATGTTAAAAAAACTCATAAAGTGAAATTTTCAAGCCACAGGACCTTTAAAAAAAAAAAGAAGAAAAAAAAAGATCAAACTTTTAAAGCATTTCATTCTCTAGACTTTCATCAGAGGAAATCTTGGTCTTTTGGTTGTGACGTTGTTTCCTCTGGCGCCTCAGCATTTCATGGCGAGTGCAGTGATAGAGTGATGGAGCCACCTGTCAGCCCTGAAGCTAAAAATCCTGTAAGACTTTAATGTACTGTGCTCTCCAAAAAGTGAGTCATTATCTTTTCTATCTGAGTAGAGTTCTCCTGTAATATTGGCAACGTCATTTGACAGGGCTGCACAATATTGATTGATGAGTCACGATATTAGAGGGAATGATCATTTTTGTATCGTTATTCTCATTTTCATTAACAAATATTAAAAATAAAAAAATTATAGTGTGATTTTCTGCGAGGATCTGTACCAAACAAAGATGTTTTCTTTAGTCTGAAGGATATTATTCAAAGTTTGACACATATTTTGCCTTTAATAAATATTGGCCCCCCACCCCCTGCGATATGGATATTGCACTAGTCCATATTGCATTGCATTCCATTGCACACAGTCTACCATAGCACCTTTAACTTTTTAGATTTCTGAGTGATTTTTATGTATGTGAGATATGTGTGTTTGTTGTGTTATGGTTGTCTAAGCTACTGGATGCCTAAAATTTCCCTTGGGATGAATAAAGTATCTATCTGTCTATTTATCTATCTATCAATCTATCTATCTATTGCTATTTCGCTCAAATTGCGATGAATTATGCAGCCCTAATTTTCAGTGGTACTCTATTTACTTGTTTTTTTTCTTCATTTTAAGCTACTTTATACTTTTACTTCACAACATTAACTTTTTTTAATTTTTTTTAAGAATATTTTTTGGGCTTTTTACTTTATTGGATAGTGAGAGTGGATAGACAGGAAGGTGGGGGGGGGAGCAAAGGGCTGCGGGGCGGATTCAAACCCGGGGCGCTGCCGAGGACTCAGCCTACAATGGGGCTCACGCTGGACTGAGTGAGAGGTCGCCCTTACTTCACAACATTTTCAAGGGAAATATCGTACCTTTTGCTACATTAATCTGACTC
Organism: Perca schrenkii; assembly: GCA_025617405.1. NCBI lineage: Eukaryota > Metazoa > Chordata > Actinopteri > Perciformes > Percidae > Perca > Perca schrenkii. The sequence continues at coordinate 23,561,557 of CM046801.1, forward strand.
TTGTACTTACTTTGGAGATAAAGATGTGACATACAAAACCACCATAACCTAATGTATTGTTACAGATTAAACTCCCCATATAGTTGAAAACAGAACACTAAAAATAATTGAAATGCAATATTATTACGGATCCAATGATATTCATTCACTCGAGAGATCATCTTTGTCATCGAGTCAGATTACAAAGACAATAGAGAACAACAACACAGAACATACAGTCATTAAGAAATAAAGAGAGACAACAAAATATTATCAATTGGAATTTAATTTTAATTTAATAGGGATGCAAAAGAAAGTATAACTAAAGCTGTTACCAGTAGAAGTTTGCAGGTTTATAGGGGCCATTCTGCTGCCTATAATGAGTACTTTTTTAAAAACCTTTATTTAACCAGGAAAAATCTCCTTTTCAAGAGTGTACTGGACATGTGGCTGCTAATGTTTTAGTATTTTTTACTGAAGTAAAATTATGAATAGGATTTTGACTTGTAATGGGGTATTTTTATTGTGTGGCCATATTTTATCTTAAAGACCTCAACACTTCTTCCACCACTGCTTATTTGACCTTTTATCTCTATTTTCTAACCTGATTTGTATCCTCTTAATTATCACTATAATATTCTTTCAATAGAAGGAGCATGCAGTGTCAGGTTTAGGGTTACCTTATTAATGCACCAATGGTATATTTCATGTATGCTGTTGGTCATTATACTCCCCTAGAGAGATCGTGGTATTCTTTATATCGTGTTCCATAAAAAGTCTTCACTGCTCATTTTCTCTAACCTCCCGCACAGCAAATTCTACAGTGAATATAGAGCTCTATAGGAGTCAAATTTAGAAGACCCGTTTCGGTGAACATACACTGGACACCTGAGTTAAAAATAATAACACTAAAATAGTGTGAAATTCCCAAAACGAGTGTTAAAATACACTCATTCACAGACACATCATTTGAGCCTGCCCTGAGATAACCCCAAAACCTATCCTGTAGAAGCTGATGCAACTCTCAAAGAATACACATGACCAGTGATACAGTGTCCTTTTGGCCCAGCACAGAGTGAAATGTACCACAATAAGGGACATATTTAACACCAAAATAGAGATAAATCAAATTTTTTTTCCAAACGTTTACACTTGTTTAAATTAATATACTTGTACTCAGATATTATATAGGCTAGCCTATGTACTCCATATTGAGATACCGTGTAACACCAATGACGAAAATATGAACTCCCAAAGTGAATTATTCCACACGCTTACATTCAAACCTGCTTTGTTTCAAACCTGCCAGGAGAACAGAGAGCACTGTTAGCGTCAAGAACATCGTTAAAATGTATGGACAATGCTGTTGTGTGTTTTTCCCCCTGATGTATTAATGTTGCTGTAATGTGCAGTGGTGGAAGAAGTATTCAGGTCATTTACTTAAGTAAAACTACTTAAACCACACTGTAAAAAACAAACAAACTCTGTTACAAGTAAAAGTCCTGCATTAAAAATGTTATGTAAGTATAGGCTAAACATACGCAAGTATGATCAGGAAAATGTACTTTTAGGTAGGCTACTCAATGCTGACATTACATTTTAGAAACTGGAAACGATCGAACAGTTCTGTTAGTCTTCTAATCATTTCAGCTGGACTTGTAGGCCTGTATATTGTTGGGTAGTTTATAATAAAACATCCTATTTTATAAACTACAAGTGTTTTGTGTGCAAAAATCAAATGAAGAAGTAGCCTACACAGTAACTAAAGCTGTATGAAGTGGAGGAAAAAGTAAGAATATTTCTCTCTGAAATGTAGTGGAGTAGAAGTAGAAGTAGAAAGTGGCATGAAAAGAAAAGACTCAAGTAAAGCACAAGTACCTCAAATGTGTACTTACTGTAAGTGCAGTACTTGAGTAAATGTACTTAGTTACATTCCACCACTGATGGACAACGATGTTGCGTGCGTGTTGTAGGCTACCTGATGTATTAACGTTGCTGTAGCGGTCTACTCGTCCAAACGTCCCTGTGAGGACTGCACTCAGCCAACCAGCATCAGCCGCCTATAGCTCGGCCTACACGGCTCCAGCACGCCTCAACCACCGGGGCACCGGGGCACCGTGGCACCGTGGCACAGCCTCTTGGAAGTTGGCGCAGGTCAAATGCGTCTTAATTCAAAGCAAAAACAAATGAGAGAATGGCCGTGAGTCGGGACGGTTCCACTGGCCGTGCCAAGGTCAGCATTCCTCGACAGGCCGTTGCCTAGTGGAACTTTTGTTTCCCAGTGTGTGTAAACCTCCAGGGAGAGACGGTATATGCATGTAGGAGCGGGAGAGGACACACCAAAGAAAGGATTTTGCAAATGAGCGCAGGCAGGCTGCTGTTTTGGGCGAATACTACTTGCTGCATGTATGGAAAAGGTATAGGCTAGACAGACACTGGCCACAATTCAGCCTGCAGGGGCCAATGTGCATTTGTAGTTTAAGAGAGCAAAAATCTTAAATGATATCAGTGACCAGTGACTGTTGTCCCCGGGTATCTGCGACCCGATCGGGGTTAAAGGTTTTGGAGATGCTATCAGACGCCATATGGCCCAGTTCCGGCTATGCAGGTAGTGTAAATGCGTCTGTGCAAACAGAGAGTGTTTGTTCTGTCAAGAACATATCAGCCACATGCACATGTAGTCTTTCCGAATGAGTCATATGTTAAAATGAATTCATCCGTTAATTCACAATTCAAAATTATTATTATTCTTTTTTTTTTAAGTAAACGGAAAGGAGGATTCCGATGATTTTAAACGTCTCTGACGCAATGATGTATTTAGGTCCTCACAGGCCGCATGTTCAAGGAAGTTCAAGTAGAGTAGAAGAAAGGCAGACGTGTTCAGGGTCAAACGGCAGGTCAAGTCACAAATGAAATGAGCCGACTTTGTTTCAGAGTAATACGATGTGTGTGTGTGTATCTTACAAGTTATTTAATGTCGCCTACACGTGTTATAACGTTCGCGTTGCATTACACAACATTAAGCAGCCTCAGTGTTTCAACTGAAATCGCACGCAGGGCACTTAAATGATTGCGCAGGTTGACTAAATTAAGAAATAATAATTTGTGTTCATGGTGCACTGTAGGCTACATGAGCTCCCTTCCAAAAATTTTTTTTAAAATAATCCGACGCACTTTAACAAGTGATTGTGATCGTACAGGCCCAGAGACACTTGATGGAAAAGACAGTTAAATACTGCGTCTGTGCTGCAGGCCGCTGACTGAAGAGGCCAACCGTTCCCATGGAGGCCTGCTGCTGCTGCTGCTGCTGCTGCTGCTGCCATTAGCCTATTTACCACACTTGTACAGCTATTAAAAAACGCTTTAGTTTGGACGTGACTGAATGAAAATCTGACCAAATCTGGGCCTTAAATGTGTTATAACTAAAAAAGTATTTAATAAATTAAACAGGTTTGTCTTGATGCTTTTGTAGCCTTTAAAAAAAAATAACTAGCCTATTTCGGACATGTAGTCTCAAAAATGACATCATTTATCCCCTCTGTCACGCAGCCTAATTATGGTTCAGCCTATTTTTAAATACAAATAAAATACTTGAGGCCTAAGCTAATTATTTGTCATGTAATTGTTTTTTTTCTATTTTATTGTGCTCTGTAAACAGTTAAAAAACTATGGGAAGTCGCATATTTTTAAATGAACTTACAGAAACGACAGATATCCTATTACATGTTATAAATATAAAGAGAGCCATGGTGTGCAAAATATAAAGACTGTGACAACTCTGATCAATGTGTTCAGGCATTCATTGACAACGGTTTCACTTAAAATAAGTGCCAAATGTAGCCTAGCTGCTTGTGGAAAATCTCAGACGGAGATTGTAGTTTAGAAATGCAAAATGGAAAAAAAATGGATATAGATCTGTATGTCGTTCTATTGACTAAATTAGTGGCCATTAAACATTTACCTGTTTTCGATCAATTCGTCAAACATTTATTGTTATATTTCATTTCAATGTATAATTCATGTTTTTTATTCCAAAGTCCAAAAACAACATTTATATAGTTCAAAAATGCTTCAAGCTTTTTTCTGTCATTGAGATATTTAGCTGCATGCCTCTTTAAGGAACAACTGTGAGTCCAGAAGCTTTTTATTTGTCTGTTTGTAAAGTGATAAAGTTGAACCAATACAGACTAAATTGTTGGCAGGTGGGATCCATTTTGACAGTGGTCATCATTTTATTGCATGACGTCTGCAATTGCGCACTTCCGTTGAAGTGCTCTGTTTCCCGTAAAAGGTCAAAACGCTACTTTGGTAATGTATTCATGGGCCATCTCTCTTGAAGGCGTGTCTGCATGTTGAAATTCCATCTGAATACCCGGGGCTATTTGGATATTTGTAGTGAATAAATATGATGTTTATATACGCCAGCCAGCATGTCATGCACCTGCTCTGTCCAAACCCACTGCTTTATTCATGACAGAATAAACAGAGGTGCATGTGAACTGGACGAAACAGAGACGTTTATTTTTTATTTTCTATAGTTTATAGTAAAGGGTTGTGATTGTGAACTACAAGACTGCAGTCCAGTAGTTTGGAGTGGCAATACAAAGGTGATACACATCTCTAAACAAGGCCAGACACGTGACAGTTAACGGCTGTGGAAACTTCTCATGTTATTCCCATCACTGGCATGACATAGGATAAAGGTCTGTCCCATCATTTGCTATGAGAATTAAATCAACATGAGTAGCAGTGCTTTAACCCACCTAGGCTCCGTTTAACCTCCCTTTTTAAAATACAATAAAAAATGTAAAATAGGCCTACATAGGTAGGCTATGCTACAGATTTGCTTTGAAATTGTTGTTGACCAGTTGAAGGTCATATTTTACAGAATGGCCACACTTGTCTACGCACGCCTCCCCTGCACTGAGGCTGAATATTAAGTTTGCAAAACGACGTTCACAGCCATCACAAAAGATTTGGGTTTATCATATAAGATAGCACCGCGGCTGCCTCCCCCACCGCCGCCGCAGCAGCCGCCGCTCCCTAACCTCCGCTCCCTCTCCCGCCCTCTCTCTCGGTCCCGAGCTTCCCCTATACTTTTTGCCGGAGCGAGCTACTAATCCCCTGCGTCCATGGTTTACTCTGAGCCCGTATTTAATTCCACTAAACCCCCAGCTGCCGCCCTGGTTACTCACTGAACACGACAGACTGTGAACCGCTCTGGTTATTAATAATTCACCAGCCCTCCGCTCCGCTCCGCTCCGTTTCTCGCGGCCGCATGCTGGACCCCGCACGGCACGTCCTCAGTGCGCCGGTGCCTCCGTGCAGCCACGCTGTGTTTTCACTTCGAGTTGTTTTTCTTAAATTTTTTTTTGGGGGGGGATTTGCTCGGTGTCTCACACAGGCGTACGCACATTTCACCTCCTCGTTAACGTGTTTAGCCTATAGGCAGTACCGGCTGGCAGTGCCCACCAAGCCCCGCTATAGTCTCATCAACTCTTTATTGTTGCGACATCCGCGCTGCCACATGGTGAGTTCGGTTGTAGACGCTGTTCTCTCCGCGACTTTGTCCGGACACTGAGGAACAGGTGGGGGGGAGGACCGAGCGAGGAGGAACGTTTTCATATCAGCAGAGCCGGGAGCATGCACAAGGGGGGAAAGCGCGCGGCGGCGTCCCATCTGCAGGAGCAACAGCTGATCTGGTGAGCGCGTAAACAGAGAGTGCAAAGCTACTTACTGTCGGTTCACGGCCACACTCCTCACTCGGGCTCACACGGTGACTGTGTCGGTGTCGCAGAGCGCGGCGACTCGGTGGACATTACGGTACCGGGACAAATTGGACAGAGAAGAGGCAAGCACAGCCTTGGAGCCGACCATTTTCATGGAAATTTCACGAGTTGAAACCGAACATAAACACCTTGCATGAAGAAGTCGGGAAGCAGACGATTTGGATTACACAGCTCTGTCCTCCTTTGCCTTGATTGAGAGGAGTTGACTACAAATTACAAAAAAAAAAATGTTTACCGGGCAACAGGCCGTGTATTAGGGCTCTTTTGCTTCCGGTATAAGGCCCAGCCGAACAAGAAACCGAGTTTTCTCTCTCCCACACACTTTTTTTTTTGGAAGCCGAACTTTTGAGAGTGGAAAATGGGTCTTTGAGAGTGTTGGCACATTTCCCTACACCACAATGGTACGTGCTATGTAAACCAATATCATTTGCTCATTTATGCAGTCAGCTTTCAGATTCATTTTAGTTGTTCATAGATTTAATGATACACAGAAATGATTTTAAAGTTTAGTGTGTGTGTGTGTGTGTGTGTTCGTGCGTGCGTGCGTGCGTGTGTATGTTACTGTTTATTTGTGTAGCTATTGGGTCGCCAAAGAGTGTGCCAAGTCCTTCCACCTACCTGTATATGTTTTCTGTCACAGTCAGACTTATTATGGTACTATAGTTTTTTTTTTTTTCAAATTAGGAGAGTTTGTCCTGCTAAAATGTTGCATGTATATTTAAAATGATGTTGCTGGAAAAAAACAAACATAATACGCCTTATTTTAATAGTTACACAACATGTTGCCAAAATGGGTTTCCATCCTTCTGGCCAAATCAGTGTCCAGCCCTGTCAGTTCAGCGCCCGATGCCCACTGCCTTCTGCCGTTTTCTCCACAAGGAGAACATGACTCCCCTCATTGCGGTGGTCTCTGATGTGGGCCTGCCTGTGGACTATTTATAGCCACATATATGATACGCGCTATCGCATATCATACAAGCAGCTAATCAAGAGGCGTCATACACTTTATTATAAAGGTTACATGGTGACATGTGAACAGCGCCCAGAGCCTGAATCCCACCTAAAGGCAAAGTTAAACAGAGTTTGGAAAGTTGGCTATAAGAGGATGGAACTTATTCTTTGCGCCAACATTCAATGAAGTGCCTATTTCATTTGTGCGTAATTGCGCACAGCGGTTTAGACCAATTCCTTCATTACGCAGGTGATTTATTTGTGCAATTCAGAACAAATCCTGTGACATCACGAAGCAAATGATTGCTCTGGGAATCTGCTTGCGTTTAGCTTTCTCTTATTCAAAAAACATTTGAGATTTTATATGTGGTTTCCTTATAACTTGAATTGGCCAAGTACTTTTTTAATTTATTTTTGTTTCCTATTTTATCCCCATTTGCCCCGGACAGCATATTTGTTTAAATGTTGTTAAAATGCAAACATTTATTCCCTGTGAGGTTGTGAAAACATGCATTTGAATGCAGCCCTTGTAGGTTTCAAAATGAGTAATAAGTAGTCTGTTATATACAAAATTATGATATATAGCACATCCTTGACCCATAGATCTTTTTTTTGGCATAAAATGAGTCAAGTCAAGCAATAGTTAGGGGAACCTCCCACATACAACCTTGAAGCAGCTTAGATACCAGAAAGGGATCTTATTTGCACATGAATATGGAAGATTATTAGTATGAATAATTATTTGTTTACAAGCATCCTAGCTGACATGGCAGCTGCCCAAAAAGCTCATCAGTAAAAATGATACAGAATTTAGGACAGGCCTCACATGGGATTATCTCGACTTGTTATTCCCCTACTTATAGCAGCAACTCACCTCTTTTTATTTTTTTAAATTTTTTTACAGGGAAGGCTATATTGTGAAATTGTGCAAAATATTTCAGTTGCATGTTAGTTTAGTCAGGACGCACTGGAGGCATCTGTCAATCAGTGTCAGGATTGCGTTACCTCCCCCCACCCCACCCCAGAGGCGGATGCTCCATCTATGACACTCAAATAAACACTTAAACTCCACTTCTCTGTAGAGACGATCTTTATCTGCCGCATGACAGGTTATTGATTTTCACAAATGTGTTGGAAAGCAAAAAGGAAATGTGACCCATCATCGTGAAACTGGAATCATAACACATGTTTGGTCCCAAATTATGGTTTAGATTTTCACGATAAGTAATAATAGTCATGTAAAGTCTACACTGCTCTCTCCTGCTCAGCATATGTGTGATGTACAGTATAGGAACATAAGAAACAAATACAGTAATCATGAAGTGCTGTGTAAATAGTTGGGGTAATTGTATCCGTGTGTGTGTGTGTGTGTGTGTCTGCCACACGATCAGAAAAGCGGTTTTCCAGTCTTGTGTGATCTCCCTCTTGGCTGTTGCTGCCAGTGATGTCATCCCTGACTGTATACAGAATATTATGCTATTATGTTTGTCCTGGCCTTGACATTTGGAAAAATAAATAAGGCTTCAAGCAGGCCATGATAGCTTATGTGGCGTGTAAGCATTTGCCGTAGTTTAAAGATGGAAACTCTGATCTACGTTACAACAGCGTAAATATTACAGTAGTGGGTTCAGATGGGTTTGTCAGGTTGATTGGTTGTTAAGTGGTTGTAGCTATTTTAGCGTTGTTTAGCGGAGTGGCTATCAAGGACAAATCGTGATATGATTTTGATATGGCATCTATGCTGCATTAAATGAATTGTAATTGTATTTGTAATTTATTTATTTGAACAGGGACAGTGCACAAAGAACATTAATAGATGTCTTGTGCCAGGTTGTAGCAAATAGCTAATTTCCGCCCGTAGTCCCTCAAAATCAAAAGAAAAAGTGTCACTTTTGACAATTAAAAGAGTCGCCTGAATTGTTTACATGTATCTTTTTTTTAAAAGCCAAGCAATTGGTAAGGGCATAAAAAGCAGACTTCAAGGGGCACTCCAGTGATTTAGTTTTGCGCTAGTCTGAATCAACAACAGTTCATTTCCAGGATAATCAGCACAACTTCCGGCCGCTCTCTGTGTGTTGCTGTTCTCAAATTTTGTTCGCTTCGGGAAACGGCAACCAGAACCTCCGAGCTAGCAAGCTACATGCTGAAAATGGCAACTTTTGAAGAAAAATTGAATCGTGCAACTAAGCAGCCCTGCTTGGTTCTTTCGAGGAATGATTGTAAAGATTTACAAAGAATATGTTTACGGCATTTACTCGATTGTTGTTACGGACAAAATACACACGGCGGAACACTGGTAAGAGCAAATGACGTTTAACCACGTATCTAGCTAATTTAAATAGCTCACGTTACTGTATTGTGTGAACAGTTAACTTAATCTAATATTGTATGTGGCGTTTTCTTTTGCGGGGTGCAAATGTTCCACCAAAACACGTTCCTTCCCGAGCTTAGCGCCGCCCATGACGGTTGTGATTGGAACAACCCGGAGTGTTCTTTTCTCCTATCCTGGAATGTATGTGTGGAGGAGCCAGACCTTACTGTGCAGCGCTGTGGAGATAGGTCTGGCTATACGAGACTAGTATTGTATTTGCGTAAAGTTGGGGGGGGACTTACGAGAGACAGAAGAATGGTCAAAATCGAAGCAGCAGAGGTCGAGATACAATCCCTTTCTTTAACTCTGATGAGCCAAACTTCACCAAAGCTGGATCCTACAATTCCCACAATGCAACTCAAAAGCATCATTCTCGAAATCTTTCCTGCTTGTTGAATGTCCTCACCTTTCAGACTCCATGGCCCAAGTTTGTAACATGTAGCTTTCTGTCAAATATTCAAAGTCAAGCCTAATTTAAGATAACCCTGATGACATCACCGTGACATCACCAGGGGGATTTTCTCAGGCTTTAGAAATACATTATACCTCTTTATACTCTGCATGTTCACATGCAGAGTAGTACTCTCCATGATGAATAAACTGACCTTTTATGAGTGTAAGATAGTGTCTATAATTATTATTGTTCTAATCATTATGAGCACAGCTGAAAACAAAGACAAGGCTTAATGATTTACAGGCCAACATAAACATAAAAGGTTATCGGCAGCTTATTACTCGTATTGGTTTTATTTGCCAGCATTCCATGTCAGCCCTCTTCAGGGTCACGTTGTATTTTAGCAATTAAAACTCTCACATAGACTCTCACACGAACAGAGAGCTGTTTTTCTGAGTGATGCCTCTTCTAATGGGTCTTCTACTCTTGAAAAGATGAATGGTAATATGAAAGCAATAGTACTGTGATGAACTTCCTGTTAGTGGAGAGTGCTCTATGCCAGATGAAAGCAGCGGGGGACCTTGTGCAGTCTGTCTTTATGACTTGTTTGAGTAAAAAGAAAAACACTGGAGTGAGTAATCTCACCTGTTCCCAATGCGGTTTTAGTTTTCTTTGACTATATCTTGAAAGCAGACATATGAAGTATGAGGATAATTTGACTTCAGACCCCAGAACAGATTAGTTTGCCTTGGAAACAACACTGACAGATTTGTTGAACCCGTCTTAACGCAACTACAGCGCTCAGACTTTGGGGTGTATATTTTGTGCGGCGTCTTATCAAGCACAGGCTGATCACATTACACTCCTAACTCTTCCATCTCATTTCTAACCCTGCCTCAATTACTTTATCAAGACTTTAACCCTCACATTAATTGGTTTCACAAGACACCCCAGACTGCACACCAGCTGTGTAACCGAGTAATTTGAATCTCCTTAATTTGGGAAGGTGTTGGTATCTTCTGCCTTCCGAGTTTAATTCGGAGAAGAAAAAAAACAACAACAACAATACATGTATTTTCTCTCTTCACTCTCGTCGTTAGGGCCTTAATGAGGATTTAGAGCCAATAGCATTATTCATTAAACAGAGCTTGCCAGCTATTTATCACTGTAACAATATTAGCATATTTGTTTAAATTTTCAACACTTTTATTTTTTAGCATTCGTAACCAGGTTCAGCATTTTTAATAATCTGGCATCGAATGCATCGTACCAAATTGAATGCTGAAAAAGAACCAATGGCAAGCCCCAGAAACATACTAAAAATCCTTTATAAACACACACACGCACACACACACACACACACACACACACACGCGTGCACAACACACGCGCACACGCACTCTTCTCTAATTACCACCTCCCCTGCTCCCTGTCTCGTTCCTCACCTCCTGAGATGCAGGTGTAAAATATCACATTTTTCCAGCATTTCTCCCTGAGGTGGCTCTGGCTTGGACTCACAGAACGTAAATTTCCCCTTTCATATTCCCCCACACATTTTTTTCTACAAACAAGTTCCCCCTCCCACCCCTCCCTCTCTTTGATGTGCTTGCCACATCTGCACAGGTTTGTTAGCTTGTTACCAGGTGAAGAATGGGGATACAATTAAGACTGAATAAAGTGGGACTGGGTAGGATGTCAGTTTGTGTTTTGCAGTAGAAGATAAAAAGTCTCTGATGCGCTAGAAAGTGTTTGAGCTCGCAGAGTTGACGCTGCGAGTGACTAGGAGGAGGCTGCCGTGGAATGATCAGAAGGTTGTTAATCAGTGGTTGGGAGGATACCTGCCTCTGCTGGATTGTTGTGTATCCAGAAACATGGAAACCCAGGTGGTTTCTGTGCTGCTGTGTGCCTGTGTAGGATCAAGAGAATTAGAGAGAAAGGGGAAGGTGGGCCATATGTATATGTGCTCTAATATATCCAATGCCTTGAGAACGCCCCCCCCCCTTTAGATCTGACTTATTGTATACACACCACATAGCTGCAGAGTGCAGCTGAGTTACTGTAGACATTAAAATTCATGATGACACTCACGCAATCAGTAGGCCTCTTCGCCTGCCTGTCAGAGTACATTGGGTCAATGGACAGGTTTAACAACCTGCAACGCATTCTCATTAATGGGTTCATATGATAGCCTACGAAAACGTATACATAACAATGAGTATTATATATTACGGAATTACGGCGACCGCACGCGGTCACGTGATGACCGGCCCCATGACAGTTAAGTTAAGCGGCCTTTACGGTTAAATTTAAATAAAGGTTACTGTGAGCAGGGTACATGTCACCGTAAGACCCTGGTCATTTCAGCGGCCGTTGCAGTTAAGTTTTTACCAAAACGACCAGTTAAAGGTATAGTGGAGGATTTTCCCGAATTTTAGAAAAGAACCGCCCTCTGTACTTTTTGAAAAAATGCACATGCGCAACACTCTGCCTGCTCCCGAGAGGGAACACCTATTAAACGTGTGCACGAGAGTGCACTGTTTACAAGTTGCTGTCGGCATGGCTCATACAAGCCTACTAAGATTTGCACTTTTTCACAAATTGAGATGTTTACCGTGTGTGCGCGGTGCGTGACTTGTGCCAGGGCTAGCATCGCTAATCATAGCTTACATCAACTTTTACTAGCAGTGATTTTAAATGGATTTCTCCAAATAGCATGCCAAACTTTACCTGTGGAGTAGAAACTTCACGACTGAGGCATCAGTGGGAAGCCCAACCTGTGCTTTTAGCGCACGCCAGCGTGTGAAATATTCTCCCAAAAGCTTCAATGCTTCAATGAATGGCTGAAACCGAAGCTCAAGCTCACCACCTTTTATATATGTCAATGCTCACCACACATATACACCTGAAAGCTAGGGACGTGCACGTACGACGGCCTTACGTAAACATATCACCAGAATGATTGACAACTAGGAGGACCAATAGTCTTGATGATCCACCCGGAAAAAGAAAATCCTCCACTATACCTTTAAGATGAGAAAAATGTTTGTGGTTTGGGTTAAAACACCAGTCCCCATAAGTTATAGCCTACTTCAGGGAAACAAACACCCCTTTCCTGGGTGAAAGTCTTGTGTTTTCCCCTTAACTTCTTCCGGGTCATGAACTCCGCTCCACTGCTTAAAAGCCCTGTGTTTTAAGACCCACCCATCCGACCTACTCCCTATTCAGATCTTTGCGGTTTTATACTGTCCGTGTGGTGCATACAGTAATAAATGTGTGGACTACATATGAATTACAGTGCAGTACTTTTCATAGCTTTTTTTTTATTTATTTATTACAAATGGTGGAGAACAGCCTGTAGCTTGCAGTGCTTAGAACAGTTAACATATTGGACAATCCCCTCTTTTGCTTTTTTGTCCCCGAGATTCAGCTTAACCTAGCATAGCATAAAGAATGGAGACGGAGGATCAAAATGCTCAATCCACAGAGAAATGCACACAGCCCGTATTTGGAAACTGTGCCTTTATGTACGGTTGTGAAGTTACAACTATAATACAGTATATCTAGGTAGAAAGTGCCACTACACTGCCGTTACAGTCATTCCCCGGCTGCAATGACGTTGCAGAGAGAGTACAGATGCAGAAGATCCGGAAACACTGACCAATCAGAGCAGGCTGGGCTTTTTCAGGAGGGGGGCTTAAAGAGACAGGCGCTAAAACGGAGCGTTTCAGACAGAGAGTGAATATTCAGACAGACAGCATGAGAAAAATAATGTGTTTTTTGAACATGAAACTGTGTAAATATATTCAAGTAGAAAGCCAAAATACAAGTATGAACCTGAAAACGAGCATAATATGTCCTCTTTAAATTACCTTTGAACCCGTGGCTGAACAACAGGTGAAAAAACATTGTTCTGATCCCCCCCCCCAAAGGTTTGTGTTGGGAACACTATGTGACCGGATCACAGAGTAACATACACAGTTCTGAGTTTGCTAATGGGGCCAGTTTATACTCGCACACATGAGATTTATATCTTCTCAGCACACTCGCGGTAAGAAAGCACCATGGAGAATTTCCCAAATCACTGAACAATCTCTTTAATACATCACACACACACGACATAAAGACATGAACTGTGACATTGACCAAGAAAACAAATGTTCTTTGGCCTGGGCTCTGAAATTTCCTCATCCTCTTTTCCACTTTGTTTGCAGTCATAAAGACATTGTCTGCGCTCTCCATTGATACAATCTGACAACCATTTCAGTGTTGTATTACACTCCGTCTCGGTCACCAACACAGTCAACATCCCAGACATCAAATGACTCCTAGAGCTTTTTAAGTGTTGATTACAACGAGGCTCTATGCCTTTTTTTCTTGCTCTAGGCTGGCCATATGGATTGGGCATATGCTGAATATATATATATATATATATATATATATATATATATATATATATATATATATATATATATATACATATATACATATATATATATATATATATATATATATATATATATATATATATATATATATAGAAAAATACATATATATATAATTGATACCATGCTATATAAAAAACTCACAGAGAAGGGGGGGAGGGGCCAGTGCTGTAGGGAGCTACATCAAACAATCAGTCTCAAACAAATGAGAGAAAGATATGGACAGAGATATGCTTCATTCCTTTTAACAGACCCACGTTTTTATCCTTTCATTATTATTGTATCAGCTTGATCTCCATTTTCTGTGCAGCGCAAAATCATTTTTCAAACTTTAAATGACTCAAACCTGTCATAAAAGAGGCAACTAGAACTACCAGCGTGCCTTGTTCTGTGCTACTCTGTGATTATCAACAGAGTAAAATATATCCTTCAGCTGGACTGGGCAGTTTAAGAGCTTAACAGAAAGCCCAGGAAGCTTGACAGGGGCACCATTTAGTGGGACAAATGGTTTTAAATGTTTTTCCTCCGGTGTTTCCCCACATATTAATGATGACAGGCCAGAGGTTGGATGCTGAGGCTGAACGCCATGACGAGTGTTTTCTTAGTCACTTGGATGACTTGAACGCAAACTTTCTTCTTTTTTTATGCAGAGTGAACGCTTCAACGTGGCCCTCGCTGAACTTATTGCAAGGAAGAGAGGCAACGCTAAACAAACTAATGTTAATCTTATGTTAATCAATCCGTCTGCTTGACCTTTCGCGGCAGAGATGGAGTGAAATCACACACGCAGATGCCTTTCCTGTGTTACAGTAAAAGGGAAAGGGAAAAGGCTTGGGCTGTAACCTCTCATTCTGAAGGATATGAATAGCCTGTGTCTCCAGCCGCAGCTTGGTTAGCCCAAGTCTGGGACTTATTATAGTGCTGTGATTTTATGCATGTGCCTGCGCATGTATTTCTCCAACCAAGTGCAATCCCATGTCATTGTGTGTGTATTGGGGAGCATATGTAAATGCTTAAGTAGCCTAATGTCTGTTTGAATCCCCTGAAAGATTGTTTACCTCACATGCCAGTTTAAATAGTATAACTTTACATTTTGTAGCTGGCTACGAGCAATGTTTCTTCCTGTTTTGGGTCCGTGTTTGTTTCTGCTTAAGGTATGTTAAGAGACGAGAACTTAAAGTTCTGGAAAATAGGATTATTTCTTCTCCTCTCTCCAGCAACTTAAACTTAAAGCTCCTGGTCTTAAACTTTATTCCCCTAACTCAGAGTTATTTTCATTAACATAGCAATTTTTAGCCCCCGTCTAACAGGTTTAGTTGATATCCAAAACAGACATTCAAATTTAGCCTGGCGAAAAAAAAACTATTTGTTTTGGACCAGTTTGGACTAAAAAGTATCCTCAGTCTGTGGTTCCCTCCCATCCATGTTGCCTGGCCTGGCTGCCTCAACTGACAGCAGAACTGCAATGGATGCTCATTCAGAGCCCAAGTCTCTGCTGGCGCGTCCCACGGCATACAAATGAACTGCGCTGAATAGAAACAAACACTTAGAATAAATAATTTAGCTGCATCTCTCAGGGAATGCAATGCGGGGCCAGTAGTGTGGCCAAGGGTTTGTGTTCGCATGTGTATATGTTGGCAGACGTATAGCCTCCGTATGTGCGAGTCTGTGCCGAACGTGTGTCGTATGTGACCGTGCGTATGACTGTGTGTGTGTGTGTATATGTGTGAATGATTTGTGCTGAATCAGTAGGCGCAGACAGAAAAGTGACCATGCAGGTGAAATAGCAGGGACAGGAAATGCCATTGTGTTGGGAGTATTGTGTGCGTGCGGGTACGGCAGCTAAACACTTTGCTCCCCATTCAAGTGGTGGTGACTGGCAGGGCCGGGCCTCGGGCCTGCACAGCATATGGGTTCAGGCAGGCAGCACACACCGTGAACTCTGTGTGTGTGTGTGTGTGTGTGTGTGTGTGTGTGTGTGTGTGTGTGTGTGTGTGTGTGTAATGTAAAGAAGAAAATTTCTCAAGCAGTTATCTGGTGGTGGGACTTGAGGATGATTAATAAATAGGTCATTATCAGAAGCAGCAGGATAAACTTGCGTTTACAGCTTTGCACCCAGCTTTCCTGTGTTTTGAAATTCCCTGAACATAAAGACAGTGTCAACTAATGAATAAATGACTGTTGTGTTACATTTCAGGCAACCGAAACCTTTCTGTTGAACGAAGAACCCTCCAGAGGTCCTGGGATGCCTGAATGCTTTGTAGTATCAGATTCATACAGGGTATGCATCTCTTATTATTTTATTTTTAAATTTTTAATTTAAATTTTTTTTCATGTGTTGTGTTAAATGTGTTATTTGAGTCATTACTCATTACTATGACTGACAGTGTGTTTTCATGCTCTTGGTAATTGCACCACAATCATAATGTCATTCACAGCTCCCTCTACTCAGCTGCAAACCATTACAATCATTATTTCCACACGCACATTTAAGAAAAAAAAAAAAAGGGGGCCTTTGCAAATTCAACCGAAGCGCCCTCGCCTCATTGGAGTGAAAATTATGACGATAATGTGCAGTCTGCCTCGTCGTATGAAAAGTGAAACAAAAGGAATACAAAGTTAAAGAAAGTGAGCAGCTTTTCTAAAAAAGAAAAGATGAATCCTCGCAGCGGGCGCAGTGGATTTACGCCGATCGATGTAGAGATATAGAATGGTAATAAAAACAAAGGAGTGGGCTATGGGGAGGGTTAGAGGACAGAGTGTGTGTGTGTGTGGGGGGGGATTGGATGACAAAAAAATAATGTGATTGTTAATGAGGTGGGAGCCAGTTTTTCTAGGCTACAGTGTGTTTCCCAGAGTTAAGACTTACGCCAAGTCTCACACAGAATCTGGGTTGCTGCAGTGTATCGTGTGTCTCGGGGTACAGAAATGAACCATTATGACTGTAATTGAGTAGCACGGCTGCTAGAAGAGAGAGTTTTGGAGAGGGGGAGGAGCGTCGCTGGGGCTGTATTGGATTCCAGGGGCAGCGAGTTCAAGAACATCCACAGGAGGGTGTCCACCTCCAACTTCTCACCAGGAGGTCTGCTGTTGGGGGCTTAGTTTTCTATATCACGGCTCTCCTTCTTTCTCTCTTTATTTCTGCGTGTGTGCTCTTGGCTTACACGTCAGGGTTCCTGAGGAAGAAAGTGCAATCGCTTTCAAAACAAAGGATATTAAAACTGAACGCAGATATGAATTTGACACCCTGTACTAGAAGTGGTAAAGAGTAAGATGTTGCAGTGCCTTTGTTTAGTTCTTTAAGCCCCGACCTGTTTGGATTGTGAAGCCTTACAATGAAGAGATGTCTGCTTGCATGTAGTTGTAGTGTGAATGTGAGTTATGAGCAGATTTCTTTGTCAGATTGTTTTTAAAAAATCTCCATTTTATCAAGCCATTTCTGTATTTAATTCAATTCTAAAAACCTCAACCGCAAAATCTGCAGGTACGATAGAAATCAACTCGTTTTAAGAACTTAAGAGCTAGAAATGAGTGTCTGTGTCTCAAAACAAGGCGGGTTACTGCTTTTGAATGAAGAATAGCGATAGGTGATAGGGATTTTAGAAAAAGTCTTGAAATGGAAAGAAAACAAAGAATCCTGCACACTGTCCTGTATCACTTAACACTCCCTTTGTTGACGATGTTCTGGTCCTCACGCATTCATCAGAAAATGTTAATACAGTATAGACAAACAGCACATACATACTGTATATAGGCTATAGGAGCTCCAGGTAGAAAATCAGAGGACGCCAGCAACACTTTAAGGTATGCATACAAATCAGGGCCAATGAGCTCTTCAGATATAAAAATGAATACTGAGCTCTTCTGTTTGCAACAGACAGTAAAATCACAAACATTACAGAGAGTAGAACAATATCACACAATAAGGACCACAAGGGATTTACATTTTTTTTTCTTTTCAAATGAGTTTAATATCACACAATGTAGCCTATAGTGTTCCAAAGGTAGAAAAAAGAAAACGACACTAAAGTCAATTTAGAAATGGAAGCACTAGCCTAAAAATTGCAAAATCATTCATACCAACGAGGGATAATACAAGAAATTGCAACCAGAAAATACTTGATTTAAACAGGAAAACAGTAATATGTTCTTGTGGGTTATTTTTACTTTAAAGAGTTAAGTTTCATGCAGAAATGACTTGGTAAAAAGGAGCCTTTTGTAGTGACCCAGTGACCCCTCTGATTTATCTTGTCTCACCCCACCCGTTTGGGAGCCACTTATTTAAAGCTTTAGTGTCTGGTAAAAGGAGCCTTTTGTAGTGACCCAGTGACCCCTCTGATTTATCTTGTCTCACCCCACCCGTTTGGGAGCCACTTATTTAAAGCTTTAGTGCGTAACTTTTTGATATTAATAAACGTCCGTTACATTCAAGCCATTGCCAAATGAGTTGCTACAAAGCTAATTAAGACTATCAGCTCCAAACAACTCTCTCTGGATTTCTCAGTATGGCTATGTTCACAAACTGGGGTCATCTGGCGGCTTTCGCGTGCAGAAACTTGAGTGAAGATAATGACCTCTTTTGAAGAGTCCATCGCGTTATTTTAATCCTCCGTGTCCTCCTTGGATACTAGCAACTGTGGAGGAGGGGTGGGGGTGAAGCGCGATCACGGAAGGCTTGTATTATGTGGATGCACCGACATAATTGTTGTCATTACTTAGAATTCCTCATGGAGGAGACAGAAACTACGAACTATAGCTTTAAATGTCCCATATTGTAAAGGTGCTGTATGTATACTGTGAAAGTATCACAACCCTCAATTAGAGGTGTTGAAATTAATCAAATAATCGATGCATTGAATCGTGGACATGGACGATGCTGCATCGATAATCGGCCGGGCCATAATCGATGCCTTTAAACTAACCGTCCGGACTTCCGTACAGTTGCGATGTCACTATACTATATATAGGTAGAAAGGGCTGTTACAGTGCCATTACAGTCATTCCCCGGCTGCAATGACATTGCAGAGACTCCGATAGCACAGATGCAGAAGACCTCGAAATGCTGACCAATCAGAGGAGACTGGGCTTTTTCAGGAGCAGGGCTTTTTAAAGAGGCATGCGCTAAAACAGAGCATTTCAGACATACAGCTATATTCAGACAGA
Source organism: Perca schrenkii (assembly GCA_025617405.1). Classification (NCBI taxonomy): domain Eukaryota; kingdom Metazoa; phylum Chordata; class Actinopteri; order Perciformes; family Percidae; genus Perca; species Perca schrenkii. The sequence continues at coordinate 23,580,646 of CM046801.1, forward strand.
CAGTATGATAAAAAAAGAATTTTTTTTTATATTAAAATGTTCAGTATGAACCTGAAAATGAGCATGATATGGAACCTTTATGCAAAGCTTCCCTATCTGCACGTGCACTGCATGTTAACTGTGGGCCACTAGAGCTGACATCTGCTCAGCCAAACAGCACAACCACACTTTTAGCTTATCTCCCATGTGCTGCGTCCGGTTTCCTTAGACAGACAGCCAGGTGTGGTATCATACGGAGTGTGATCATTTCAGGAAAATGGGTGCTTAATATCACACAATGTAGCCTATAGTGTTCCAAAGGTAGAAAAAAGACCATAATTAAAGTCAATTTAGAAATGGAAGCACTAGCCTAAAAATTGCAAAATCATTCATACCAACGAGGGATAATACAAGAAATTGCAACCAGAAAATACTTGATTTCAACAGGAAAACAGTAATATGTTCTTGTGGGTTATTTTTACTTTAAAGAGTTAAGTTTCATGCAGAAATGACTTGGTAAAAAGGAGCCTTTTGCAGTGACCCAGTAACCCCTCTGATTTATCTTGTCTCAGCCCACCCGTTTGGCAGCCACTTCTTTAAAGCTTTAGTGCGTAACTTTTTGATATTAGTGAACGTCCGTTACAAACAGCACATACATACTGTATATAGGCTACAGGAGCTCCACCGAGAAACTCAGAGGACGCCAGCAACACTTTATGGTATGCATACAAATCAGGGCCAATGAGCTCTTCAGATATAAAAAAAGAATACTGAGCTCTTCCGTTTACAAACAGACAGTAAAATCACAAACATTATAGAAAGTAGAACGATATCACACAATAAGGACCACAAGGGATTTACATTTTTTGTGTTTTTTACTCAAATGAGTTCAATATCACACAATGTAGCCTATAGTGTTCCAAAGGTAGAAAAAAAAGACACTAAAGTCAATTTGGAAATGGAAGCACTAGCCTAATTATTGCAAAATCATTAATTCGTAGGGATAATGCAAGAAATTGCGACCAGAAAGTACTTGATTTAAACTGGAAAACAGTAATATGTTCTTGTGTTTTTTTTTTACTTTAAAGAGTTAAGTTTCATGCAGAAATGACTTGGTAAAAAGGAGCCTTTTGTAGTGACCCAGTGACCCCTCTGATTTATCTTGTCTCACCCCACCCGTTTGGGAGCCACTTATTTAAAGCTTTAGTGCGTAACTTTTTGATATTAATAAACGTCCGTTACATTCAAGCCATTGCCAAATGAGTTGCTACAAAGCTAATTAAGACTATCAGCTCCAAACAACTCTCTCTGGATTTCTCAGTATGGCTATGTTCACAAACTGGGGTCATCTGGCGGCTTTCGCGTGCAGAAACTTGAGTGAAGATAATGACCTCTTTTGAAGAGTCCATCGCGTTATTTTAATCCTCCGTGTCCTCCTTGGATACTAGCAACTGTGGAGGAGGGGTGGGGGTGAAGCGCGATCACGGAAGGCTTGTATTATGTGGATGCACCGACATAATTGTTGTCATTACTTAGAATTCCTCATGGAGGAGACAGAAACTACGAACTATAGCTTTAAATGTCCCATATTGTAAAGGTGCTGTATGTATACTGTGAAAGTATCACAACCCTCAATTAGAGGTGTTGAAATTAATCAAATAATCGATGCATTGAATCGTGGACATGGACGATGCTGCATCGATAATCGGCCGGGCCATAATCGATGCCTTTAAACTAACCGTCCGGACTTCCGTACAGTTGCGATGTCACTATACTATATATAGGTAGAAAGGGCTGTTACAGTGCCATTACAGTCATTCCCCGGCTGCAATGACATTGCAGAGACTCCGATAGCACAGATGCAGAAGACCTCGAAATGCTGACCAATCAGAGGAGACTGGGCTTTTTCAGGAGCAGGGCTTTTTAAAGAGGCATGCGCTAAAACAGAGCATTTCAGACATACAGCTATATTCAGACAGACAGTATGATAAAAAAAAGAATTTTTTTTTTATATTAAAATGTTCAGTATGAACCTGAAAATGAGCATGATATGGAACCTTTATGCAAAGCTTCCCTATCTGCACGTGCACTGCATGTTAACTGTGGGCCACTAGAGCTGACATCTGCTCAGCCAAACAGCACAACCACACTTTTAGCTTATCTCCCATGTGCTGCGTCCGGTTTCCTTAGACAGACAGCCAGGTGTGGTATCATACGGAGTGTGATCATTTCAGGAAAATGGGTGCTCACTGTCATCCTTAAACAACCGGTTTTGGAGACCTAGAGCTTCCCTGAAGTAGTCAACAGTAAAAAATGACACATCAATTTCTCTGATCATTTATTAGCGAAAGCCTCAGTTTTTTCAACGCAACTGTACAACAGCTCCGAGCTGATGGGTGAAGTCATTACAGCGCTGGCCACTGTGCAGCAGTGGTAAATATGTATATTCCAAGTGTGTGAAAAAGCAGAGCCGCAGCAGACCCACCAACCATAGCATATGGCTCTACCATGTGTTACTTAATGAGAGATTTACTCACACAGACCACTAAATGTGTGGCTCATTTAGGGAGCCACGGCAGAGGAGCGTTTGCGTGTGTTGCATGCAAGTCGACTCTATAAAGGAGGGGGGTTTGATCCCTGACTAACCACTCGCTGTAACCTTTTGCACTCGCGGTACTTTTAATGACTTCGCTGCAAAATAGAGCTGAAAACAAAGAATATCCCTTAAATGTTGAAGGCAATGGTTATGAAGTCAATACAACTACCCAAAGAGAGACCAAAAGGGTGTGTGTGTGTGTGTGTGTGTGTGTGTGGGGTGGGGGGGAAAAATATGAAAGAGGTTTAAATATGAAAGACAACCCACTCCCCAAAAGAGGTAATAAATAACCTTTCAGGGGGCTCAAAACTCATATGGAAAACAAGAACTGTGTCTTCTTTGCTTCTTTGGGTTAAAGAACACAACCGGAAGTGAAAAATAAAGAAAGATTTATGTGGATTTAAACTTTGGAGCTGTTGGCTTTAACAAGGTCTCATCCTCTAACAGATTTGTTGTTGAGACGCACAGGATTCCTAAAAGAAAACATCCAGAAACACGTGTGATGTTTTAAATGTGCAGAAAGTTTTGAACAATACAGGAGAATAATAATATCCTTTTACATAAATAAAGGCATTTGCACCATAAATTGTTGCATTAAAAATGCACCAGAATGCAGGAAATGAAGTGTTTGACGCCCAAAACTCTATGGAGGACGACCCCCAGACCCCCCGTTTATAATATGTCCCCCCCCCCAATGTTGATACAAAACCTTATTATATATAAGACATTTATAATATTCACAGAGAGGAATGCTGGTATTCTAATCTTGTGTGGCAACATGTCCTCCAAACCATACACTGATATATTTGTTAATACGACCTACGTGAGCGTTTCCTAAATAAGGCCCCCTAGCGGTGGCAGGAAATACAACCTTATTTCTAAACCGGAGAACGTAATGGTAGCCATTTGAAACACGTCGTTAACGTTGTGAAATGCTTGCAGTTTGGTTATGTTTAGGCACCCAAACTACTTAAAGTAGAAACTTTTTGCAGTAATTTTCCATCTGACCTGTAACAGCAACTGAGACTAACAGTGAACATATCGCTATTTTTATTTAGTTTTCATGAATGCCTTTCCCCGGGTCCGATTTGTTGGAGGCTAAGTTATCGTATGCAAATCTCGAAATGCGATCGATGCATCATTGACATATTAATTATTGTAAATGAATGATTGTCTGTCCAAGCAAAACATTCATTGCAACTACTGTATGTGACCTCCCGGTAACGCTAACTCTAAAAGATCTTTACGGCAGCAGGTGTGGTATTTTGTCCGGAGGGGGGCCGCTATAGAATCAACACAAACTGAAAGTTACAAATAGCCGCTTTAAGTTTAGGAAAAGATCGTGGTTTGGGTTCAAATCAGACGCTATTCACTTCCGATTACGCCCGTGACATATTACCCATCCACCAACCCAACCTGCCTCTTTACGCAGAAGTCTGGCGCTTTTATACTTCTTTGCGTTACTTCCTGCTTTGCTCCCATCATAACTGCGACAACCACTTGAGTCATAATTGCTGCTTGAACAAACGACTTATGTGGGCGTTTTTCGTGGGGAGGACCGTCTCTTGTGTGGCGGCGAGGCCTGGAGGTTACAGTTCTGTGGCGTACATACACTCCTGACCACACACTTTCTCCCTCCCCGCCTGTGTCTCTGGCTCGCCTATCTGGCCGTGTGCAGTGATTGGCCACACAGTGGCCAGATCCCTTTGTTTCGCCTGCAGAGGCTTTGCGCTAGACATACACAAGCAGTAGGCCTCATAAATCTGTGGGACTCCAATGTCAGGCCCAGAATTTCATTCTTCACAATGACTTCACTCCAACCCAAATTGCCACAGTGCCACACATGTATCACTCACTGTTTGTTTGTGTAGGCCTGTGTGTGTGTGTGTGTGTGTGTGTGTGTGTGTGTTTCTGTTTCCTCACACACCCCAATTTAGACTAATTTAGTATTTTGATACTGCTCAGAGGCTGTGATTATATGTCTGTCTTCGCTATTTGCTCTGCTTGATGGCGAATGCCGCAGTAACAGTTTGTAACTGTTTGGCTTGGACTCACTTCACTGCTTTTGAAACGTACAGTTGTGGCTTCCAGACTGGGTCAAATACGGTTCAGTAAATAAATAGTCTTAACTTTACAGCCTGTGATGAGATAATGCGTTGATTTTCAAACGCCTGCAAATGAATTAAAGAGGCAATATACAGTAAGCCGGTGCAAACTTTAGCTTTTAATGCGCGAGACTTAAGAGCTGCAATCCTCCCATCAGGAGCTGTAATAGTTTGTCCATGCAACTGACTTGCACTTACATAACGCTGGCTTGTCCATTATATACATTATTAACAAAGTCAAATCAGAGACGTTCATGTGTCCGTGTGTCACATCATAACTACAAAAAAAAAGTGTCCACAGGTCTAACTATATAGGCCTGTATCCTATACTATATTCTTTTTTTTCAGATCTATTCTGATAATGCGTTTATGTGTCCTTTAACCCTCATGTTGTCCCTCGGGTCAAATTTGACCCTTTTTCAAAGTTTTCTATCAAAAGTATGGCGTTTCTTTTAACCAAATTTCCTCCAAAATAACATGGAGATTCCAAACAACGCTAAAATAAAAAAAATAAATTGATGATCACTACTTTCGTGGTCTACCCAGGTTAGGGCTGCCACCTCTTAGTCGATTAGTCGACTAATCGGTCGTTTTGGTCTTAGTCGACTAAGATTTCTTTAGTCGATTAGTCATTTTTTATGCTTATTCATGCTTAATTACTCATTTCCAAGAAACTTATGAGCACATTTATGGTAAACACAAGATTTAAAGTGGTGCTTTTGCAGGATTAATTGTGGAGAAACTCAGTTTTACAGATGGTTAATTAACTACATTTATATTGTGCTTTTCTAGTCGTAACCACCTCTCAAATTGCACAGCTCTGTCAATTAAATCAACTAATTGATTAGTCGACAAAATTGTATAAGTGTTAGTACTAAGAATTTCTTTAGTCGAGGACAGCCCTAACCCAGATCAAAATCTGTTAATAATCCATAAACATATATGTATGTTCCTCTGATCTTAACTATTAGTCAAAACATAATTCACAATTTCTGCTTATTTTTTACTCCAAAAGTAGGCAAAATATCATGTAGGATAAACGAATTCCAAAAAGAAGTGTAAAACTAGTGGTAAGAAGTGGTAAGAAGACGTAAAGACAAAACGAGGGTTAAGTCCAAATGTAACAACAGTGTAACTACAGATACTTGCAACACTACACCGAATGACTCGTCTGCCCTCTGATCCCTCTGTAAAAACTCAACCGAAGCATACCATTTACCATGGACAAAATGTAGGGGCGCAGCGCGTCAGACAGCCATCGAAGATTCACCAAAAGAAAGATTGGTCTCTTTTTATTTTTGTATTCAAAAGTTGTGCCAGGCACCAACACCTTGACTAATATTTGGTGTAAAAAAAAAAAAAATGTGCGTAAAATAATAATAAGAAAATATGCCGCCTTTCAAGAGAAATTCGTTCGGAGAGCGAAAAGTCCTGCAAGAGGAGAGAGGGGAGGGAGAGAAAGTTTTTTCCCTGAAAGTTTGTGCAAGCTTTCACTTTCTAGGCGGGGTTACTGTAAGCTGCAGCAGCATGGAGTGAGAGAAACAGGACGGCGAGCGATTGCAATGCAGCACTGTAAACCGAGCTTCCATCCAACTTAAATAAGCTCTCCAATTCTCCTTTTTCTGAGAGAGAAAAAATACGAGAAAAAAAAAACAAACCTAACAACCATGTACTCCCCGTACTGCTTGACACAGGTAAATTGTCTTCTCTTCTTTCACTCTTTGTAAGCTTGTAATAGTCGGGGACGCCGGGTGTTTTTGATCGCGCTGCCTCTGCCTGTTGTGTTACTGTGTGTTTAGTAGTTGTGTTGGAGCGTCTTTCTGAAACTTCACCTCAACTCTCCGACGTGCCGTCTCCGAGCGCGTTTTTGCCCGCGGGGGGGAGAACTTCCTTGTGCGTTTCCATCGCACATGGGGGTTTTTTTGGAGAGAAAATGGCGCTTCTCCTGAAATGTATTTCATATAAAAAAAAATGAAGAAGAAGGAGGGGAGCCCGCAGGAGGAGGGGAAAGCAGAGCGCAGGGACAGGCAGAATGTGGAACCGGAGGTTGATAGGAACTGTCGGACGGGTTTTCCCAAGTGTTTGTCCGTTGAGCAGGGCGCACACTGCCGCCTATACGGGCTGCTTTCATGTGGAGCTGAGACCGGGAGAGGAGAGACGATTGGTGTGTGTGTGTGTGTGTGTGTGTGTGTGTGTGTGTGTGTGTGTGTGTGTGGTGTGCGCGTGCGTGCGCGATTATAAACTGTGAAGAACAACTCAGGCACTCTGCATCTTTTGTGATAGTGTGTTTATTTCTGGATTTATTGTTATTTTTTTGCTGTACTAGTTGACTTATCTTACAAGTTTTCCCACTTGACACGTGCTGACATGTTCCAGGCTAACAGGAACTACTTGATTTTATATTTATATTTATTTTTCAGCCTCTGTCTCTTCATGTTCCTGTTCCCCCCCCCCAATCCCATCCTCATTAGTGTAGACAGCAGTTGCCTTTCCGGTTACAGTCAATTTAAACAACCTTTACAAAATGAATGTCTGTGTTTTTCTTATTGCTTCCTCTAACATCTTGCTGTGGGTAATGCTGCACACTAGGCATGCCTTTTTTTTCTCCGAGCTGTTCATATTCAAAATATTTTTTTTAGAAATGATTGCTCCAACATCACATTTCACACATGCTATTTGTCACTTTGTTGCTGTTGTTGTGGGGGGGGAAAAATAACCAGGAAATGATTATTGAGTAGCTGTTTTGAATTTGAAATTTTTTTTTTTTATAGTGGATACAATGTGGTGAAATGCGTCTCTTCAGATGTGAGGCATCTGTAATATATGTTACCTCTTGACCAATTCGATTTGGCTTTTCAGTCACATTTTAACTCTTTATTTTCTCTGCTTTTATTAGTGATTCATCCTGTTAAAAGCTGCATTTTTATTTTTTATTTTAAATCATTCACCCGAAGCAAAAAAAACACCACAGTGTGAGAGAGAGAGTGAACAGAGTAATACAGCGCTGCTCGTAGAACTTTTTCAGGGAGCTTTTTTTGCAGCGTTGGTGCATGCAGCTGTATGCAATCCACCACAGCCATAAAATGTCAGATGTTCAGAATGTCAAATCCAACAATCCCTCTCACGCTATTATTATCTTCATATACAGTCATTAGCCCTCTGAAATAAAAATCTCAAATTCTCTAGTTGTAAGTGTTTCCCTCCCGTACCTTGTTTTCCAGGCCTACTACACGCTTTTCAAGGTTTCATTTAAGCCAACCGGTGGCAGCGACACACACACACACGCACACACACACACATATACACGCACACACACACACACACACACACACAGCTGCTGGAATTCTTACTCTTATAAAGCAGACTTGTTTATCCCTCATTGGCTTGGTCTGACAGCGGACCGCCAGGGCCTGTTTCATGCGTAATTCAATCCTGATTTTACCAGTGGTTTTATTAAAAGAGTTTTCCACCCAGCATCGGATGCTTCTCGCTGCTACCACAGGCTGAGAGGATGTTCCCGGCCCCTCTGGTGCCGCCACGAGTCGCTTCTGGTTTCCATTTCAAAACATTCGCATCTCGGATCGTAATGTCGTCGTCTCAATGACACCAGAGAGGGGAATGAGATTTTTTTATTATTATTATTTCCCCTTAATAATTTATTTTATTGAGAAAATATCACAGGCTACTTAGTGTGTCGACTTAAGACTTTAGGGACTGAATCTAACTTAGAACTAGACAGAACGTAGAAACCGATTGGTAAATTATGCTTACAGCATTACACATATTGCCTATAGATGAGGATGTGTGTGTGTATAAGATACTCACTTGTACGTTTAAAAAAAAAAGAGAAAAAAACAGCCCCTCAGCTGTGAGTTGTCCGGCATGCATTTCCAAACAGGCCTTTAGAGATGATGACTATATCTGTAATTGATAAAAAAAAAAATTATAATTCTTTCACAGCCGATCATCTCTGAACAAAAGAAGCTTTTATTTAGCTATATACATTTCCTGCAGTTAACAAATTGACAACAGAAGCTCACAGAGTGTAATGCAGTACACATGTTGCACATGGGGCTAACTTACAGCGTGCCGTTGGCAGAGCCGAAAAAGCGTAATGTGTATCTTGTCACTTGGAAAATATTGTACCTTATGTGTGTTGTGCAGAGACCCAGCCCAACTTTCCTCTCCGTGCAAACGGCACCAGCTCTCTCACACACACACACACACACACACACACACACACACACACACACACACACACAGCATTCTCTTGCAGCTCCGTCTGCAGACAGGGAGGCACATTTTGTTTATTTAATTTCTGTTAATTAGGAATTTGAGCTTGGATCTCAGATATGGCACGAATTGTAAACAATCACTTGAATTATTAACTGTGATCAAATAAAAGCCTTGCTGGAGAGCAGCAGCGTGCTGGAATGTGGCGGACAGTGCGTAATGGAAGCAAATGATGGGGAGAGCCTTGAGAGTAAAGGAGTGTGTGTGTGTGTGTGTGTGTGTGTGTGTGTGTGTGTGTGTGTGTGTGTGTGTGTGTGTGTGTGAGAGACTACTGGTGTGTTTTTGATGTTGATCTAATTTAGGAATGAAATCCCATATTGTTAGGCCATCAATTCATGTTATATAGGTTTGTCAAGAGAAGTGGGAGCCAGTTCGTCTGCACTGTCTCCTATTTTTAATTTCCCATTCATTTTTTAAAATACATTTTGAAGCCTCTAACACACAATGTCCCGTCATCATTTTCTCTTGTAATTTTCAATTAATTAACCTATATTTATTTAATTCTCTTTTTTTCTTTGTTTTTTTTTGTCCATTTTTGTTGCTTTCTCCAAACCTAAAGTGTCCGTTCCCTTGCAGGCCACAATGACGAAGCACAAAAAAAAATCTGCAACCTTAAAACAAAAACTTCATTGGTTTCATTGCATTTTTTTTTCAAATGTGTTCTGTAGTTCAATGCAGCTCGTAATGTTTTTCATCTCAGACTGTTTTCACTTGGTGCGACATTTTAACTTATTCCTTCCCTCTGCCCCCCCTCTGCCCGCCTGGACGCTGACCCCTGCTCTCCTCGCCTCTTAACACCCTCTCAACACTAAAGTATTACCCTACTCACCTTCTAAACAATGCCTTAGTGGTAAGTCCTATTTAGTCCCTATTTATTCCGCATTAGGTGTTTGTGTTTTTATATATTCCATCTTGAGAAAATGTTTCTTTTCTTGTGACGCTCACGCTGACCTGCAGCTGGAGTTATTACAGGCCCGTGCAGGAAAGAGCTAAATATTTGATTACTCCAATGAAAAGTTGCATCTTCTCTCTGTGTGTTTTTCTAGCCTGTTCCTGCCGATATGGTTTAACCAGACCACTTTTTTTGTTGTTGCAAATGCAGTCATGCTGCAGCGCAAATAGACCAAAAAAACTGGCTGCAGCTCCAGCCACGCTGTGTTTTAATGTGTGCAAAGGAAAATATCAGATCGTATATATATATATATATATATATATATATATATATATATATATATATATATATATATATATATATACATGACATTACAGATATTGCTTCTAAGCTTCTTTTTTTTACGTGCAATTTGAAATTTGTAATTAAAAAAAAAAGTTATACACTCGTTTTGAAACACCAGCCTCCTTTTCCTTTTCCTTTTTTATTGCATCAGTGCAAACTCTTATTTGCGCTGCACTTTTTCCCTTTGGGCCTTCCATCTTTCTCATGCAGCTGCAAGTTGCTTGTTTGCTTAGGTGTAGGCTAGCTATCGGACAGCTCATTTTCAATCGCTTGAAAGAACTCTCTACATGACAAATGTTTTTTTTTCTTCTTTCTTCGTAGCTCTGCTTTCTTTGTCCGTCAGAAGTCTCCTCTGCTTCGAGGTCAGCGTCTCGGCGCACATGACTTATTGCTTTGTCCTCCCAGTCTGAAGCGCCGCAGCTTTCTTTATCAGCGCTATGTGTCGCTCCGAGAGGATGTATTATATTTTTCTTACGTCACCACCAGTCGCTATCAGTCGTTATCAGACAGCAGTGTTTTCAGTGAAAATAATCAGAGCATGAGCTGTGGCTTGTTTTATGTGAACAATCTGATGAAATGAATGTAATCAATATCTGGACTTTGAAGCATTAACTTTACATTTACACTTATTTGATGAGGTGGCCCTTACACACCACATATACCCCCCCCTCTCCATCCCCCCCCCCTCTGCCCCCTCTCTGTCTCTTCCCAAGGCCTGCAAAATGAGTTGGAACAGCTGTTCGGAGGATTAAAATCTGATGGAACCGCAGTCTGAATAAACAGAAAATGTTGGATTTTTCAGAATTAAAGACACGCATTGCGTGTGCGCATGCGTGCACACGGACATGCAAGCATGCACCTAAAACCTTTGGCGTCTTCATGCCAATTAGGCCTGCGAGTGGTTATCGCGGGATTAGCCGGCATGCCAGCTTCCAAGCGACTGTTTCACCTTTATCCAAATCCTTTTTAAAAGCCAATCGCTGCAGTTTCATGTCCAAAGCAAGCGCCAAAGTCACACTGCAAAGGACTTAAGAATTGGTCTTATTGCCTGTATTACATTTCTCAGATAGGTATATTGAATTATGATATCACTGTGGGGTTTTGGTTCAGTTGCACACAAGTTAAACTGTCTTAATTCTGTGTATACAGCCGCAGTGTAACTTACTGATGCCAGACAGCAAATAGAAGTTTGGTTTGTGTGGATGAAAGTGACCCCGGCAGCCAGTAGAGCACTCTGCTTTTGGACAGCAGACAGAAGAATGAACTCATAGTACGCTTGATTGACAGGTGGGGCTGATCTTTTGTGCTCTCTTGTAACTGAGTTGTGTGCGTGCACGTGTGAGGAAAGGTAGACAGGCGGTAATATCGGAGTCCCTGATTGGCTGTGCTGCAGTTTTGTGGCGTGCAGTACTAGGCAGCGGCGGATCCTTTCCCATCGTCACGGGACACCAGGACGTCAGGATGCCAGACACTTGCCGGACCGGGGACACCATGTTCCTTTTACTTATTCATTCATACCACACAGCCAATTATAGGCCAATCCACCGCACAAACCGCCATCATTAAAAAACACTCAAGTATTTTACACATTGAACTCTGGCTTGGCTCATATAAGGTGGCATTTTTTTTGTGTATTTTTGCCCTCCTTTCCATTGGCGCCAGCGGCCTAAACCAAAGAGGTAGACATCCCAGAGCTTCCAATGTGAGCTTTTTGTTATCTCTGCGGCTTCAAAATCGCTGGCATGTTGTGGATTATTTGCATTATGAGCATATAACGGAGAGAATTATGAAGGTTTCTGTGATTAATGTCTTTGTCAGTGTTATGAATGTTCTGTGTTTATTGTCAGTTGGTGACTGGGGGCCACCGTGCGTCAGCAGGAGCGAAAATTTACAGCGATTTTTTTTTTTTTTTTTTTTTGCAAAGAAATTGGGCGCTCTCTTTGGTGGCGAAGACAAAGACGAGATGAGCTGGGCGCATTTTGGCAGCCGGCGACATAGATTCGAATTAAGTAGCATGTAGTTTTTATCTCGAGCTGCATGCAGAGAGAGGCATAACCAACTGTGTCTCATTCAATATCAGCACAGCTGTCCCAGTATCCGTGGAGAATGGATTCCTACTGCTATTGCCATGGGAGGCTCCAGCCAAGAAGAATGGGAGGATATCCAGTGTGTGCGCTTGTGTTTTAAAAGGAAGGAGTGAGAGGAGAGAGTAATACGCTGATGTGTGTGTGTGTGTGTGTGTGTGTGATGTGTGTGATGTGTGTCATGTTGTCTCCACCCGCCTCACTTTTCCTTCGCTCATGTCACCTCTGGCATGGATTAGTCTTTGGCACAACCCCGCCAGTGCCGGCGGCCCCGGTGCGGTTCTGTGGTCGCCGATATGTTGCGCTGTTGTCATGGCTACTGAACACACACACACACACACACACACACACACACACACACACACACGAGTGCTAAATTACATAATTGAGCTAGAATATAAAGAGGAACGCAAAATACTTAGTGTACAATATGGGAGCAGAGAGAACAAAAATGTATAACCACCGAGGACAAAGTGTGCCTTTACCAGAACGGATCGTGAGCAGAAAACTGAAACGCGTTGAATATTTGAGAGCTTTGTCATAGCTGAGCTTTGGACATCAGTACACCATGTTCTTTCCTCTGATTTTGAGTCACAAACCTAAATAACAGCGCCGCCATTATGTGGGTATTTGGAACGTTGTGTAAACCAATCTGACAGGGCAATTGAGGGTAAGGTGTTTGCGGTGACACACAAGTTGTGTTTGTGTGTGTGAAAGAAAGAGACAGAGAGAGAGAGAGAGAGAGAGCGAGACAGAGAGAGACAAAAATCGTGAGTGTTTGTATGAGAGAGGGTGTGGCGGCTTAGGTTTATAAAGATACTTCATGAGGCATACACATATTTCTTTCATCAGCCTCGTCCTCCTGGGCTTCAGTTTGTTTTGAATAGATCTTATATCTGTGAGAGTATCAGCGATATGTCACATTTCAGCCGCCATTTCTTTCTCACTTGGCTTACACTGGAGCGGGCTTCAAAGGCAAAACCTTTGAGCTGCAGAGTGGCTCATCATTTAGAATTGATGAGTGTGTTGTAGTAATTGAAAGACCCTCTCCATAATTGTTAGACATACAAAAAAATACTTCTTGATAGTTTTTTTTTCCCAAACAAAAAGTTCAACGACATGGTTAAAAATTCTTAAAGTGACACCTACTCCCTCTCCGCCAAGTTGCATGTTAAACCCCGACTGGCTCCCAGACTAGCTGTGATGTCATACAAATCCTGCTCATGCCTTAAAATGAGATTTAAGGTGAGCACAGAGAAACTTACCACTAGGGATGTGTCCTCGATTAAAGGAATTCTCAGTCGACACCTAACGCTCACACGATTTTATCGACTAATCGATTTGTTGATTTCAATCGACAGTTCTGTAAAACTGAGGTTCTCCACAAAGAATTACGCAAAAGCGCCGTATTAAATTGTGGGTTTATCTGATATGTGCTCGTAAGTTTCTTGGAAATAAGTCCTTCAGCATTAAAAATGACTAATTGACTAAAGAAATGTTAGTCGACTAAGACCAAAAACGGCCGGTTACACCGCACTGTAATGCGCGGCGAATAGCCGTGAAGCATAGATTCGTGCCCGATCGCGCGCCTGACTGTTCACACCAGACGCGCAATTCTCCGCCGGTCACAAAGCGATCTTTCTCCTCTCCACTCTACAGAACATTTTCTCTCTCTCTCTCTCTCTCTCTCTCTCTCTCTCTCTCTCAGTGTGTGTCACTCTGTCTGTTCGTCTCCCGCTCTCTCTCCGTGGGCCTATTCGCGTGTCTCGCTGTAGACACAGCTGAGAAGTCAAGACAGCCGAAATCACCATAAACCTGGGTGTTTTAGTTTGAAATTTGGTTTATTTTGTGAAGTATCCAGCTTCACCGTGGCCTTCCTAAACGTGATTACCTGCCTGGTTCGACACAATCTGCTCCCGGACGGAAGAAATAGAGGTGACGGCGAAACGATCGCTGCAGCGCTCGCTTGTTTCATGGTGTGTTTCTGGCCTTAGTCGACTAATCGTCTGAGAGGGGGGCAGCCCTATACTTTCTACCTGCAGCAGATGAATGTGAAAACTCTATCAGCACATACTTCATTCGACACGGTGAAGCTCAAACATCCAGGAGAAGTGAATAAGCAGGCGCAAAAAAGAAACCCCTTGGAACTGTGTATAGTAGCGCAAAACTGCCATTGCTATAAAGGATTTCAGTCCATAAAGTCATGTTGCGGGTTGTAAAATGAATAATTGTCAGTTCGCAGTGTTTGGTCAGTTTTGTTCCGTCTCTAGTGCTGCAGAAGACAGACTGAGAAATGTCTCTGAGCGTGCTTTGTTCTTGCATTGAATAGATTTGAACTAATGCCAGTATCAACACACGTCGCGAACGATGACAGTAACTCATTCTCTGCTCATTCTTTTTAATCAACAAGTAACGTTTCCGTGAAGACAAGCTGTAAGATGTTGAATTTCTGATGGGTTTTTTTGTCTTCCACAAGGAGGAACGTGAAGGGCTCACACTTGTGACCTAGCGAAACACGCAGCGTGAAAGCCATTGTATCAGTCTGTCACAGGTCAACTGAAAGAGATAGAGAGTTGTTGTTGTGGATCATTGACAGCCCACTCAAGGTTAATTTCAGCTTGGGCAATCTGGGCATGTTGTTTAGCCTGTCCTGCCTGCCTGTCTGACCTACATCTCACTGCACTGGCTAAATATATACAGTAGACCCGTCATTACAAAGCTCAGATTAATCTGGATGAAATCTGAGCACCGTTTCTCTCTCTCTCTCTCTCTCTCTCTCTCTCTCTCTCTCTCTGTGTGTGTTTGACTGCAGCCTTCTTTTCACAAACTTTCCCAGGCTGACTTTCCATCTCAGTCAACTCAACAATCCGAAAAAAAGAAAAGAAAAGAAAGACAGATGCAGGCATTCACACAAACATGGCACACGCAAACACATTATCGTCTTGTGAATAAGACAGGAGCTGTAGCCACAATAGGGCTACCCCATTCAGAAACAAATCCTCTGTGCATTTGGAGAAGGTGTGTCTGTTTGAATTCAAGCCTAACTGTGTATATAAGCTATATTTTGTGGTGACTCACACATAACGCACCTGCACATATTTAATCACGAGGCACAGGTGTGCATTCTTTCAGATAAAAAAAAAACAGCATGACTGCATTACAGCCAAGAGAGAGAGAGAGAGAGAGAGAGAGAGAGAGAGAGAGAGAGAGAGTGTGTGTGTGTGTGTGTGTGTGTGTGTGTAATATAGGACAGTGGTTCCCAAGCTTTTTTGTCTAATGTACCCCCAGGACCCTGTCAGATGAACTCAAGTGAATATCATTAAAATTTTATTTTATTATTATTATTAAATGTTTAGGTATTTTGTACTTTAGGCGTACCACTAGGAGGGCAGAAGCTGAACATTTACTCTTTACTTTTAGCTAACTATGCCTACCAATTGTAAGACCGTAAATGGAAAATAATATTGTTGCCTAAGTTGCTTGCAGTAGTTAAGAAATTAAAGAGTTTAAAAAAAAACACTGACACTTTGTGTAAGTTGAAAATGCTACAAAAGGTTCCGTAAAAGATTAGCTTTGACTCCTCTTTAACAGAACCTGCAAGTAAAAACCGCAAAATGGTTTGGTATTACACAATTATCTAATACTTTTAGCAAACTGTTCTAATCATTTAGCCATTAGCCTATGTTTAGCTAACGATTTCAACCATTTATCTGTTATTTCTAGCTAACTATTTTGACTGTTTATACATTACATGAACCAAATTATTGAACAGTTTTTCTCCATTTCTTTAAGCTAACTGTTTTAGCTAACTGTTTTAGTCATTTATGTAGCTGTTAGTGCTAGCTAACTGTGTAGACTACTCGGCTCGCTTTCTAACTAGTTTTCACACACTTTAAATCACAACACTTGTGCAGTGCAATTTACAGCACGTTCTCTGAGAAACTTTTTTCTATCCAAGCTAAATTGGTATTGTAACTAAAATTTCCCTAAACTAACTGATTTTAAATCAAATCGGAAATGTAAGTGAATCGGGGCCCTGTGAATCGGAATCAAATCGATTCGGGGAATCATTGGCGATACCCAGCCCTAAGTGGAACTGTTCAGTTGTTACAGCTGACACAGTAGGTAGATTTACATCCATCCATCCATACATTCATCAGTCCATCCATCATCCATCCATCCAGACATCTATCCTTTTATTACCTTGCAAAACAAACATCTCTGCACACCTGGGTAAGCCTGGAGAGACTATTGCAATCATTTGGACACAAAGACATCCGGCCGCAGTTAATTGGAAAAGGGCCGCGGTGTCGGAGATTGTTCAGTCGTCGAGGGATGACATCACGCAGTGACGCCACTCAATGATGCCATAGCATTCATTATCTTTTCACCGCTTCTTTGGCTTACCTTTAAGTAGAGGAGGGATAAAGAGGCATTGATTGGCTCCTTGATTGTACCTCAAATTCCCCGAGGCTTTCTCTCATCATCACGCAGCATTACCTCATGCTGTAGCAGAGGCAACATAGTTCCAAGTATAGAGTCCTGGATATGTTGATCCAGTACAGTGGATTAAAACAGTGACCATGCAGGAGTATAATCCACATAGGCTATTTAGGAGATAAGATTATGAGCCCAGCAATGATTATATCCATGACTTAAACTTCGCATCAACATTTGAGATCTGCTTTTATTCTCTTTCTCTGGGAACAAGGCTGAAAGCCTATGTGATTGGGCTTAATAGGCATTTATTGGGTTAATGTGGAGGGAAAAAAATCTTTTCCTGTCTTCGGGGTGGGTGGAGGAACGTTGACGCTTGGAGGTTTATGAACCTGCAAGTCAAACAGTAATGAAAACAGTTGTGACCTGATTTCAAGAGCTGGGGGAAAAGACAGAGTAGATAGGGAAGGAAGAGTTTTAGTTACAGACAAAGAATCACAGACAACAGTATATTAGGATGACATAGCTGCATGCTTTTCTTTCCTTCTTTTTTCTTTTTTCTCGTCTTTTCTTTTGTACCCGCTTGCTAGGTTGTGTTCCCTTTCATTTCTTCCTGTTACCTTCCCTCTCCATTTCTGTCTCTGTATCTAATTCGGCCACCCTGTCCGGCAAGGAATAGCTGTCACCCTAAGGAACAAAGGGCTAGAGCTCACTCTTCGGAGCAGGAAGTTGGCACAAGGCCAAGGGTGGAAAATCTATACTTGGTTGCATAATATAACATATCTTTACCTCAGATGAACTCTGAGGAGGCCTGGCAGCTGTGAGCAAACAGAGCTGGAGGGCGGGAGTTTGTGTGTTATTAACCGACTCTGTTTGTGTGGAAGTGTCTGTGTATGTGTTGGGTATGAGTGTGCACTCTATGCTTCTTGTGACTTGTGTTTGCTGGCTGGCGCTGCGGGCCTGAGGCTGTTACGAGACCCCCTTGACTGTCGAGCAGAGTACAGTAGAGTCAAATAGAGCCTTGTTGAAAAAAGAAATGCCAGGATCAGAGTAGAGTAGAGTTGAGTGGAGGAGGCCGAGGCCAAGCAGGGCTCAGGGTTAGACTCAAACACAACTCTGTGGCTTCTCCTTTTGGCCCAGCCAGCCAGTAACTACTATCCCAACTACAGCTGCGCCGTACTCTGTGATATAAACTTTCTGCTCTGTTTAGGCTCAGAGAAATAGCTGCAGGATTAGTGTGCGTTACATGGAAAGTTGTATATTTGACTGGAAAATTCAGTACAGGATGAAGATTTCGTGTCACTGCTAAAATATAAAACACAGATGGGCCAGACTTAAAGGGAAATTTCACCGCTGGAAAGCTGAATATATCTTTAAATTGGGTCACTTATGTAGTAGAAATGTGAAAATAAAATTGAAATTGGTGCCTTCTAGGCCAAGATAAGACAGAAAATGTGTTTTTGGCTCATATGGATGAAAGACACCAAATCCCAGAATGCACTTGCTTTGCTGCTGTATGAGGCCACTCCCAAGCCACGCCTGCCCTTTACAGACAGACAGTGAGACGATCAACTCAACAAGTGTGTTTTATCGTCATTTCAACCATATACACGAAAAAACGTTTCACCGTGGCTCAAGTGGTGTTACACATTTAAAACATGCTTTTTTTGCCACAGCTGATACATTATCCGGACCATATATCTATGATCCGGACTTTCAGCGGATTGATTGATAGCTCCAGAGTAAACAGAACTGTGTCCATGGCAACGCTCTGCTATGCATGGCAACCAACCCGGTCTCATGCCAGGTCGTGTAGCCTAATAGTCACGTTATTTTGATTCATAAATTAGGGTACAGGTTACGATATTTACGTTTTTTTCATGTATATGCAACGACTTTTGAACGTGTACAGGTCACGCTTTTCGCAGGCCGCCACTCCCGCACTCGCGGGCCGGCACTCGCGCACTCGCGGGCCACCACTCGCGGGCCGCCACTCGCGCACTTGCAGGACACGATCCCCGGCCGCAGGGGCACACAACAACGGGGAAATGAAACGCCACAATAACGAGACGGTTGGGGTTGAATGCACATAATTGTTGTTCTCAAAAACAATTTCCAAGACTGTATGGCTGCAGCCATGCGTCCCATATCATGCCGTCCCGTCTACGTTTCAAAATAAAAGCTTGCGTCCCAAAATTTCCATCGGGATGAACAGTTTCTGAGAAGCTAAGCGAGGATTCAAGACGGCTGACACTCGTTTTTTCCTCGGCAATCTCCGGAAAAAGCCGACAGTCCAACCCCCTTTGGGCTATGCGGAAGTGGCTCCTAATACACAATGAATACAGGCTGTAGTCTTTTGCCTCTGGGCAAAAAAGCCGCAGATGATGCAAAAATCGTCATTTTGCGTCATCTGAGGCTTTTTTCCAGACCCTCAATACAGACATCTCCCCTCTCAGGGGAACATGAGGGAGGGAAGCATGGTCATTAAAAAATACTACCGGGGTTCTACTGATACAAAGCTTAATGCTAATCGGTGAAGTTTCCCTTTAATTCTGCGAGTTCACGGAGTGGGACTAGCTCTGCTCCTCAAACACTCTTTTTTAGTTTTTTAAATTCACTTCCATGCTGCACTCAACTCTCCTGTTATTAAGTTGCTAGCTGGTCTAGCGGGTCTCTGAATTAAAATTGTTATAGGAGCCCTTATTGTGATGTGATCGCCTGCAACCGTAATGGAGAAACAGTGTGCGCCGCTCCCCTTTTGTGGCTACGCTTTTTCTCTTGGGCTCTGCTGAAATGGTGGAGGGAAAACGGACCCGAAAGCGTCCGTCTGTCTGACGTGTCAAGCTGCTGTCAGTCTCTTCAGCGTGTCCGACGTCTTAAGAAAAGCCCTGAGAAATTCAAACTGGGCTCATTATGGTCATCATCTGGAATAAAGCGCAATCATCTCCACCACCTGTGGCAGGCTGCGGTGGAGAAAAAGACTCTTGTCGGCCTTATGGACCTGTCTGTTAAGAGTCGCAAACTCAATTCGCACACATTTACTAGAGTCATTTTTATTTTATTTTATTCCTCTCTCTTGTTTTCCCTCTCCGTCTGCACACCTGAATAAAAACATTTCCAAGCTAGAGTTAGGACTCTTATGGGGACCACAAATTGACTGTATATTGCAGCCAGGCTGTGGAGATTTATGATGAAAGTGAATAGGGATGGTGTGGGCGGGTATGCTATGCAGAGGTACATATTATGGTGACTACTTTTTGTTTTTTTTAATACTTGGAGGAGCTGAAGGCCTTGAGAGCGGTGTAGAGGAGTCAAACAACAGTTCAGAAAGACAGAGGGATTATAGCAAGGAATACAGCGCACAGAGAAAAAGAAGGGACGGGAAAGAAGAGAGGGAAATGGGCGGGAATGAAAGAGGCCATAGTCTGTGTATTGTAAATACAGTAGACTGGGGAGCACTCCATGTCCTCTTTTATTTTTTCAAGCAGCATGATTTGTTTGATATACTCTCCATCAATCAGCGGAGGATGTATTTAAACGAACTTGAAGTACATTTGAGAAAGGCTCTTCATAGCTGTGGCTGTTTGTATTCTCCTTTTACTTTCCTTGGAAGCAGATCGTGATTAAAACAGACGATATAGGCATATTGTATTTCCTAGGGGATTGGAAGGAATGCAAATGCATCATAACCATATTATACTAGTTAGGAGCGGTGTGTGTTGCCAAGCCTCTGGATACAGGAGAGAGTAGACGCAGTTACACTAAAGGGATCCGAGTCCCACAAAGAGTCAGAATCCCACAACTGCAACAACACGAAATGGACATCTGACACCGTTGGACTATATTTGACTTTTCATAGGATACACACAGTACCGACTGCATAAAAAAAAAAAAAGCCCGCTTTTTTTCTTGGTGAAAAACTTTACGGAGAAGCACCCCCCCCGCAAAAAGTTTCTCTGTCTGTGTGTGTGGATGTGTGTCCGAGCGCTGCAGAATCCGTTTGGCATTTTTGTTGTGAGGGAAGCATGTTGCTGGTGGGACTTTGGCCTGCACAATCCCTCCTCTGTTAAAACAATGTGGCGGTTGTCCTGCCTAACCTAATTACTCCCTCCCGGGGGAGAAAGGCAACAGCACCAAATCCCATAGTTAGGAGCTCTGATCTGGGCCCTGCTGTAAGAAAAGGCCTCATTCATTTTAGCCTCCCTCCTTCCACCACACACACACACACACACATACACACTTTCTATTTGTCTCTGCGATTGGGTTTGGCCTGGATAGAAGCTAATTACGTTCTAATATATCCTGATATTTCTCTTGATATCTGTTTTTCTTAACATTTTATTGTTGTTGTTCATTTATTGATGCTGACGACATAATTGCAACTGTTAGAAACAGTCTGCTGATGCATGTATACACTGAAAATGGACCCAGTTTGGGTGAGAATACCTGTTGTACCGATGCAATAGGTTATCTTTACCCAGTACCGATGTAAATGTTAGGTTAGTTACCCCAACTTAAATATGCTTATTTTGACTCAGTGTCAAATTTGACCTTAAAATTGAAACAATTCAATTCAATTGTGTTGTTAGTTGTACAAAGCGATGTGCATACAGTATGTATGACATATAAAACTGCAAAGGAGCTAATCTTATTTGCAGTCCGTAACAAATAATGGTACGGAAGTTTAAAAAGAGTGACAGTTGCTCTCCTGGTTGAGCGTACAGGGGCTCAGTCTTTACCGCAGCGGCCGTGGGTTCGATTCAGACCTGCGGCTGTTTGCTGCACGTTGTTCCCCCTTCTCTCTTCCCTTTGTTGAGCTGTCCTGTCAATAAAGTCCTAAAAATGCCCCCAAAAAACTAATCTGACAAACAAAAACTGTCACAGTAGATCATAACAGTTAACAATTATAAACATAACACTAAACAGCCCATTGTCTTTTGGTTTTCTACTGATGGTTACTTAAAGTAAAGTTAACCCAGTATTGCGTTGGTGCTAAATTCACCCAGTGTTAGTGATATTTTTATGTTACTGTAAAGATATTTACCCATACTAAAATATGGTTATAATATAATTTAATATAACACTAACACTGGGTCAAAACAACCGTTGGCGCTACACTGACCCACAGCGATTAACCCAGGAATTTGTTTGTGTACTTAGTTTATTTTCACTTATTTAGCTTTAAGCTTTTTTTCACTTATTTAGTGTATTGTTTTTTACTTATTTAAGCTTATTTTCACTCATTTAGCCTTTCGCTTTTAGCTTTTTTAGCTCCTATAGCTTTTTAGCTTCACGCCTATCATTTGTTGTGCCTCTATCGCCCTCCCTAAGCTCTCTTCTTCCATTGCTGCCCTCCGTCACTAACTGGCACTGCGTAGGGTTTTGAAAACGTTATTGCTGTTACAAGGAAGTCCGCAGAGGAAGAGGAAAAAGGGATGTGTGTGTGTGTGTGTGTGGGTGTGTGGGTGGGTGTGGGTGGGTACATGTGTCTGTCTGTGTGTGTGTGTGTGTGGGTGTGGGTGTGTGGGTGCGTGCGTGCGTGCATGTGTCTGTCTGTCTGTGTGTGCGTGTGTGTGGTGGCATGTTGTGTTAGAGTCTTAATTCTCCCTTAACCAACCTGTTTGGTTTTGTGTATACTGTATGTCTCTCCTCTCTCAGGAAGATTAGAAAAGCCGTTGTGCGGAGGTTTGGGAAATAAAGCTCGTAGTGTATATTTGGACATTGTTGCGGTGCTGCGTTGTTGCTCTTGCCTGTTAGGGTTTAGAAGTCTATGTTTGTTTATCTGGAAAGACAAAATTCCAATTTGTTTCCACTGAGATCAAGATTGCCTTAGCGAGGGAGACCTGCTCACGTGTATTACAGCATTAAAAAAAAAAAGAGATTTCTAAACAGCATTTATTCGCATTTTCTATATGACATTTCACATGATTAGGTTGACTTTGTGGCCATTTTCTTTTTCAGTCTGTTTCACACTGGTACACTCGGGGCATATAAGGGAGACAGTATTGTTTGTGTGTGTGTGTGTGTCTGGTCATGCAGTGTTTGTCTTAGGCCAAACTCCTTTCCTGTGGTGTGTGTGTGTGTGTGTGTTTGTAGGCTTGAATGTGTCCAGCTTGTGTGGACCCTGCGCCCTGTTTGTGCAGCTCGACGCTCGCCCTACGGCAGAAGCGGAAGCTCTGCTTTAACAGCATTAGCGGGGCTCTTCCTTCAGCCTCCGGCCCACTCCGTTAACCCTATCACTGTCCTTTCATTCTCCGTATTTGTGTCCATTCACTGGCCTCCATAACTTTTGTTTACACTTTATAGATTTAAGTGTTCAGTCCCAAGTTCTCAAAATTCTCTGTCTTTATTTGCTCGTTGGGTCCTTTCAGTCTTTTTCTATTTACTTCTAATTTATGAACCTCTCCTGTTTATTCAGCCCCGGTGCCAACTTGTGAAACCCGCCTGTCAGTGGCAGCCATGATTGACTTTCTTTTCAGTCACATTAGTAACCCCTTCGTTGCCATTTAAGCCCGCACAAAGTTCATTAACCCCTCATTATGCCTAAACTGAGCGCTTCCACTGGCCCTAAAACTCGATTAAACTGGTTTTGAACTTGCACGCATGCATGCAACTAGGACTACAGTTGAAAATTAGCCGACTGGCTAACACTGGCGCATTTACAGAAATGTTCATTAATGTGCATTGTCCTAAAACAAATAAATAAAACTCACTTTGTAATATTTTTCCCGTACAAATTCTGCTATTATGTGACCCTGGTAGGTGGAGCATCCGTCACTAAACATGTACAACATGTAAATGGAATGCAAAAAGCAGTGACTAATTGCAGGAAGTTCTCCCTTTATGCTTTATACTTCCCCCTTCCCCTCTTCCTTGCCCTCCCTTGCTGTTCTTTGTCTTTATTCTATTATTTATGCCAGGAGATGTCCTTCTTTATCAGGGCTCGTACAGACACATACAACCACACCTCTGTCAAATATTCGCCCCTGGTTAGTGCTTTTTGCTCACGGAGGGCACCAAACAAAGTACAGGCCTACAGGCTGAACCCACACGGAGCTTTTTTAGCTTCATTCAAGAGCCATACAGGCAGGACCTCGGATCGTCAGGGTTCAATTCATAACCAATGGCGATGGCTTAAGCTCAGTTACTTGGCTAATTTAAATGGGAACGTATAAAGATAAATAAAAGGATATAGACAGGAGACCGTAAAGGGGTTGTGCACAGACGTGGAGGGTGAGACAGTGGGGGTTGTGAGTTAGGGATTGCGGCAATGCATTTGCATAAAGGGCAGGGCAGCATGCCCAATGGTGGAAAAGGTTGGCATCACGCCTTTCAGACTGGCAGAGAGGGAAGACTGGAGAGAGAGACAGAAAGAGAGAGAGAGAGAAGGGGGGGTATAGTCAATAGTGCATCCCTTGTTCAGAAAGAGGAGGTCCCTAGCTGTTGGCAGGAGAGCAGGCTAAATCTCTAGTTTGATTGTGTGCTAGATTGCCCCTTTATTTGTCTGATTGCAAAGCGTTCAACACTGCATTAGTAGTGGGCTTTACTTTCCTGGAGCCTTTATGCAGGAGGGAGTTTTTCTGTCTTGGCCTGCTCTGCTCTGTGATTGTGTCTCCACATATGTCTCCGAGTTTAGATTGTGTAACTGTGCAATCAGCGCATCAGCCAGCTTGGAGGGAAGTTTCTGACCTGTCTGTTGTATCAAGTCCGCGTTGGTCTCCACCTTTTATCCCCAAGCATGCGGCGAAGGTTAACGCCGCTGTTGATTTTAGCTTGATGATCATGATTCAAATGTGTTCTTCAGCATTTTACAATCTGTACAGGGCGCATTTACAAATACAGCAGCCCGTGGGCCTTCTCCCTCTCGCTCAGTGTGTGTGTGTGTGTGTGTGTGTGTGTGTGTGTGTGTGTGTGTGTGTGTCTGTGTGTGTGTCTGTGTGTGTTAGGGCTGCACAATTAATAGCAATTTTAATCGAAATCGCAATATGGACTAGTGCAATATCCAAATCAATGGAATATTTTGTTAATAACAAAATATTTGTCAAACAATTCTGAATTAAGTATTGTGGTGCTGCAGAGAAGTCCCAGTCTACAAAATCCTATCCTACAGAAAACATCTTTGTTTGGTACAGATTCTCGCAAAAATCACACTATAATCATTTACATTTTTTAAATTTTAACATTTTTCAATGAAAATGAGAATAAGGATACAAAAATCATCATTGCCTCCAATATCGTGAATCATATCGCAATCGCAATATGAGTCAAAATAATCGCTATTAGAAATTTCCCTCATATCGAGCAGCAGTAGTGTGTGTGTGTGTGTGTGTGTGTGTGTGTGTCAGAGCCACAACAGTGCTGTTCTCCCCTCATGCCGGCTGTGGTTGTGGTGATGTCATGGTAGTGGCGAGTGAAAGGGCTGATTATTTAGCGTGGGCCTGTTATTTCTGGCCCTGGGTCCATAAGCGCTGTAGATAGAGTCTTGGCGCTCCGTACATCGCTGGCCACCCGGGGTCATAACGACCGCTAAGAGTCTGATGCATGGTACCGCATTGTGACCACAGACTAGGGCTGGACAATATGAAGAAAATCAAATATCACGATATTGATATTTACCAAATACCTTAAGAAATTGACATCACTTTAGTGTAATGCAGCCTTTAAATCCACAAAAAGACAACACTTGTGTCATATTACGATATCCAAAATCTGAAACAATATCTAGTCTAATATCACGATATTGATATAATGTTGATATAATGCCCAGCCCTACCACAGACCTAATGTAGGGACATTAGCACGAGTAGGGGGATTTTTAAAATCTCTCACTGAACTTTTAAATTAAAACTTGGATGCTCATTTTGTCAGCATATTAGTATTCATTTAATAATAATACCAAATGGAGAAGGATGTTATTTACTTGATAAATACTAAAATTATGAATTTATTTTTTGCTCAAGCTCATGATCATCACAAGACAAATTTTGTTCTAGCTATCACAAGATTTCCACACGACATTCATAATATTCCCAGATGCCTGCATTCACAGTCGGAATGAATTAAAAATAAACAAATGTTTCTCAGCCAACTTTACTCACATTATGAAAGAAAAAGGCCCCTGTGATTGATATATTATTATATATGACATTATTCGATCGTTAATAGTGATGGATCAACCAGTCCGTCAGCAGCATTTCATTGTTGGAGCTGGCCGAAAGTGGACAGGGACACCAGATACATGTGCCAAGTTGTGACATGATTAATGGGACATAAAAATGTCTCCAACCGCTGTTATTTTGTGAAATATTGGATCATTTTAAAGATTTTTTTGCGTGTGGCATTTTTAGGCCTTTTATTGTTGATAGGACAGCTTAGACTTGAAAGGGGAGAGAGAAGGGGAATGACATGCAGCAAAGGGCTGCAGGTCGGAACCGAACCCGCAGCCGCTGCGTCGAGGACTGAGCCTCTGCATATGCGCTCGCGTGCGCTCTAACAGGTGACCAAATATTGGATAATTTGACCATGCGAGAATTTTCTGGAGGGGAAATCTGTTTAGTGAAACTGCTAATAACATCTGAAACAGGACAAAAGGGCCCCAGCTAGACACTGCAAGTCACCTCCTAATCTTTATCAATGCACTGTGTCTTATAACAGAGATCTTCAACAGGGGGTATAGGGTCCTCCTCATGTAATTTGTTAAGTTTTTCCAAAAATGAAAATGTCCTAACATGAATCCAACATATTCTTATCAAATATGAATCAGCCTATTTGTGGAAAAAAAAAACATTGACGATAGGCTTACTGGCCTATAGGTGAGGAAGGCCATCCACAGACACAGTTCATCCTAAGGATTCACTCATGTATTAGTAACATACAAACGCAATTTATAAAATCACACCAACAATTATTATTTTAATAGTTTAGTATTCTATGTACTAAAAAGGTATGTGTAAAGGCTTTAGGCCGCCCTACACGTTATTGTAGGCCCAGTTTAATATGCAACTTAATATGTAGTAGTCCCTGCTCCGTCCCTCTCTCTCTCAGTTAAGGAGTCCTTGGCTTAAAAAACGTTGAAGACGAAGGATTATGTTATGTTTTTTAATTGTTAAAGTATAAATTGCATGAAATAGAAATACATAAATGCCACATGACACAGAGTCCCTTAAAATTGTACCTGAAATAAATAAATTAATCAAATCAATCACAAATGTATTATAAAAGAGGTCAGAAAGTGCATCATTGAACTGCTTGAAGATAATGTATTGTAATGTATGACCACGCTGTACACGGACATACAGTATAATCTGACAGCATCTAAAAGCCTTAGGGAGTGTTAAGAAAGCGCATTTGATCTCTTCATGTCATGAACCTGAGTGGAGGGTGGAGACAAAGCAACATTACTCATAAACTACACAAAGCTCCAACCTTAGGAACAAGTGTGCATTTTCCAATCATTGCAACCAGTACAAATAAGAATTGAGCTGCGACGATTACGATCACTCAACTATTAAATTAATCGCAAACTATTTTGGTAAATGATTAATCGTTTGAGTCATTTCTTTTTGAAAAAAAAAGTAAAAGAAATTAAAATGTGAATATTTTCTAGTTTCTTATCTCCTGACAGTAAACTGAATATCTTTGAGTTGTGGACAAAACAAGACATTTGAGGACGTCCTCTTGGACTTTGGGAAACACTGATCGACATTCTAAACCATTTTCTGACATTTTATAGGCCAAACAACTAATCCATTAATCGAGAAAATACAGCTTGATCGACGATTAAAACAACCATTAGCTGCGGCCCTAGAGTATTGATTGGGGGTGTAGGTGTCAGACAATCCGGAGGATGTTTCAAACCTCTTTTTTGGTGCAACGACACTGGTTAACTTTCAAACGTGGCGACAAACAGCAGCGTTCTGCTCGAGTGCACTGCTTGTCTCGGGTCTGAAAACACAATCGTGTTGTTTCGGCTCACTTTCGTCTTCCAGCAGTGTGTGAAAGGCTGACTTTGGCATTTCACACTCCTCTCTTTGAGAAGAGCAGTAAAGCCCTACAGCTTTGTTAGGCGGCAAGTTAACACATGAACCTGATGATGCTTTTATTTTATGCTGTGTTGAAATTCTAATTCCAAATGCAAAAGGATCTTTTCATTAGAGGGGTTGAGATGGGGTAACATCCTTCTGCTTTGAGCCTATTGATGAATCAACGGGCTTGTAATTCTCTGTGATGTGTGTCAACCACGTATCAGACTGTCTACAACAAAGACGAAGTGGCACACAGAGAAGGCTATAGGCGCTGGCTGCTATAATGATATGATATCCCTCTTCTAGGATGATAAAATGTTTCTGATGGGTTCATAAAAAATAAATCACTTTCCGTCAAAACCAAAATAGGAATGCAGGATCAAAGAGAATGAATTTGCTAAATGCATTTCTTTGTTGCACGCCAGGCGCATCGTGTTTACCGATTACAGAGCTGCTTTTTACCAGGGTAGAAAATTAACACCTGCCACCAGCCAAATGCTGCTAAAAGCTGGCTGTGGTTTGTAAGTTTGTCTCCTCTACCAGCCACTCTGGCAGGCTCATGATTTGGATCTTGGTAGATGAAATTGTTAAAATCACCTGGGGGATTTTTTTCACCGGGTGAGTTTAAATTGTAATATTTAAAGGTCCCGTATTTTTTTTTATACAGCAGGTGGAGGTGCTATATATATATACAGTTTACTGTGAAAGTATCAAAATGCTCAATCCACAGAGAAATGCACACAGTCCATATTCAGAAAATATAGGTAGAAAGTGCTGTTACAGTCATTCCCCGGCTGCAATGACAGTGGAGAGACTCCGAGAGTGCTGATCATGGATATATTATATTAACTCGATACTGGATCTCAAAATGGTGCCTATTCAGTTCAATGGAGTTGCTGGCACATACAACCCACTGAATATGCACAGTAGTGTTTCTCCAGCTGGCCCCGCCCACGAGTTCCCCGCTCGACCCAGAGACTTTACATTGTGGGCCGAGCAAAAGGTTTTTAAATTGCTCTTCTCGGCTCGAGGGAAGTTTTTCAAATATAAGAAATCCATGGATTACAAATTCAGAATAGAAAGAGTGACAACCGACTTGGTTTGCAGTTGGAGGTGTCCTGGCAACAGTTTTACAGACCAGCTCTTTTACAATGGTGGCCTATGGGGAAAATCATTTCTGGGAAGCAAGGGGGATTTTTCGTTGCAATACTGCCAGTGGCCACTGGACAAAATTGGCGGAAAGGCTGAGTGCTCCCAGACAGAGAGTCCCAGAAACCCTGACCAATCAGAGCAGACATGGGCTTTTTTTCAGGAAGCCCGCTTAAAGAGATAGGCGGTAAAACGGAGCGTTTCAGACAGGGGGTGAATACAAGTATATTCAGAAAGACAGTATGAGAAAAATAATGTGTTTTCTGAGCATTAAACCATGTAAACATGTTCTACTAGAAACCCCAAATACAAGTATGAACCTGTAAATGAGCATGATATGGGACCTTTAAAGAAATAAGGCAAAGGCAACAAAAAGAACACAACATCTTGGTCCAGTCAGTAGTATCCCCGTTACTCAGTCTCAGTCTGCACTGGCAGCAGTGTGAGCAGCGCTAGTCTGTTGGCTGGCACAGTGAGAAAACACTCAGTCATGGCGGCTGTGTGGTGCTGAGTCGGCCTGCCCGGGCATGGCCAGTGACTCAAGTGCGCACACACAAACACACACACAAACACACACGCACGCACGCATGCACGCGTTAGTTAGACGTAAGGCGGTTCCTTCATCCAACAGCCCATTCTTTCTAGACAGTGGCAGGCGGGCCGGGGGTTGAGAGTGTGTGTTTGTGTGTGCATGCATGTGTGCAAAAGCAGGTAATGTGTGTCGTGATGCATGCAGTTACACACAGGTGAGCCTTGATTTTGCAGGGAATGCACGAGCGTGGCATCAGCAGTATTGAGATCCACGTCAGTAGGCAGCCTGAATTACCACACGCTGCGTTAAGTTTGCGTGGATTATATGTTAGTGCGTTCCTCCACTCCTCCGTCCCTCCCCGCTCATCAATACTGTCATCTGCATGCAAGAAGATCTGCGCGCCCCAACATGTCTTATACAACCTCAAGCAGGAACAGATAGTTTATTAAAATCTCTATCACAAAAACAAAATAGCCTCAAGGGATTTGGTTTCTCATTGCTGTTGGAGCAGTTCTAGATGACGCGTTTCTTTTTTTCTTTTCAGCACACAAAACCCTCAGTGTTCCTCATGTGAGTTCATGTCTGCGTTGCGTAGCTCCATTTGCATTACGTTACTTTACATTTCATTTAGCTGACGCTTTTATCCAAGGCGACTTCCAATAAGTGCATTCAACCATCAAGGTACAAACTCCAAACCAAGGATCAAGTACATGTACATTAGCTTCAAATGAGCAAAACAACAGACAGACACATAGGTGCAACATGTAAGTGAAAAATGTGCAACATATACTCAAAGTGCAATTTCTTTTCTGTTTTTAGCCATCATCTTCTTAGCTAAAGTGATTTGAAGTGCGAAAGTAATCTGTATTGATGGAACCAGGCCTCCATGTTAAAAAAAAAATTCAATATGTTGGTAGTTGCAAGGGGATAACCAGGAGCTCCAGAGCCAGAGGTCGGAAGGGCCCTGTTGGTTTTGCTGTGCAGCCAGGCAGTGGAGCCCCTTTGTGGGACTGGAATGTGCCGTGCGTGCCTCTTCCTCAGCTGGTCCCCCCCCACCACCCCACCCCACGGCACACGGCCCACCCTGGGCACGTTAGCGCGCAGCCACCGCAAATTGCTTGCAGATTTTTCACACATAGTAACGTGCTGGTTTGTAAACTCAGAGAAGTGCAACCAACGGAAGGGCGCCGAGCTCCGTGGATGTTTACGCATCACTTACTCCCCACAGCGACAAAGAGTGTGGGGCCTTCTGAGGTACTTTTTTCCCCACCCGGTCTTTAAAATGTAATCCTGTGTGTCTTCCTTTTAAACCATGTCTAATTATTACCAGGAATGATTACTGTGTGTGATAACAATGGAGGGTCATGCATCAGGTTCTGATTACTGTATCAAACCGCCGCGAGCTAGAGAAGACATGGTCTCTATGGCATCAGGAAACCCTTTGGTTAGTTTTGGATGAAACCAGAGAACACACCTGCCACTCGTGATATATAAACCCCCTAATGGCTATTTCTTAAGGTAGAAACTTGACTTTTGAGACCAGTTTGGAATAAAATTTTCACACCTGGAGGATCCAAATACATTGTTTTAAAGATTTCAGTCATTTGGGCCACCTTTTGCTCGCCCTGTAGAGTGTGTGCCCCATGTAGGGGCAGCGGCCCGTGTTCGAGTCCGGCCCACGGCTCTTTTGCTGCGTGTCGTCCCCCCTGTCTCTCTCTCTCCTCTTTCCTGTCTTCAAGCTGTCCTGTCAACAGTGGTGGAATGTAACTAAGTACATTTACTCAAGTACTGTACTTAAGTACAAATTTGAGGTATTTGTACTTTACTAGAGTCTTTTTTTTTTCATGCCACTTTCTATTTCTACTCCGCTACATTTCAGAGAGAAATATTGTACTTTTTACTCCTCTACATTGACCTGGCAGCTTTAGTTACTTTACAAATTAAGATTTTTGAACACTAAACACATGTAGTTTATAAAATATGATGTTTTATGATAAACTACCCAACAATATACAGGCCTACAAGTCCAGTTGAAATGATTAGACCATTATACACTTAGTTGATTAACTGAGCTGTTTTCATCGTTTCCAGTTTCTAAAATGTATATACTTTTACTTTTAATACTTGGAGTACATTTTCCTGATGATACTTACGTACTTTTACTTAAGTCATATTTTTAATGCAGGACTTTTCCTTGTAACAGTGTGGTATTAGTACTTTTACTTAAGTAAAGGATCTAAATACTTCTTCCACCACTGCCTGTCAATTAAAGGCCATAAAATAACCTTAAAAAAAAGGAAAAAGATTTCACTTATGAAATGTCATGTACAAACGACTCCTACGCAAGCCTCTAGCATCTTTTCACTCTTAAGCGTATGATTGAATCTTCTCTTTGTCTCTCCTAACCCCGTCTCCTCCTCCGCCACCTCCCCTCGCCTGCTCTGGCTCTCTGTCAGCGGTCCGAGCCGGGGTCAGAGGGAGCCGGGGTCAGAGGGAGCCGGGGTCAGGCTCCGTCCCCTCCAGGGTCAGGGACACTCGGCTGGGCAGGAGAGGACAGAGCCCAGCCCTGCACTAGCACAGAGCTGCGCTAATGAAGGGCCAGGCGGCTGCGAGCCCCCCCAGCCCCCCCCGGGGTCATGCAGACCACGGTTTAATTGGTCTAGTGAGATGCAGCGTATAGCCTCGGCGAGGTCAGTTACCACAGGGCAGAGCAAACAGACAAAGCAGGGCCGAGAGGCCTACTGCTGGGCATTATGGGTCAGAAAGAGGAAGAGACTTTTATCACTGAGTTTGTTGAACTTTTCTTAGGTTAAAGATATTGTTACTGTGTAGGTGATCATATTAGAAAAACCCTATTCTCTGCATTCAAAAAGGGTTGAAATTATTTACATGAAACCTTTCAATGTTGGTTGGAAAACAAAACATTCAAGCCAAGGATTTATCATAACAAAAAAAAAGAAATGTTACTGTGCCAGAGTTATGATTTTTTTTTGGCTAGGATTTGGACTTTAGAGCAAAGCTCACCCTTACCTCCATTGTTTCTTTGACTGTCAGACAAGGTTTCCTGAATTAAAACCAAACAGATACTTCAGACTGCTCTGTCATTTTAATCTCATGCATTTTTACTTGCCCTAATTTTACATTTGCATTTCTGTAGAGATATTTACTTTGTAAGCAGGCAGGACGGCCTCCCGCGGGTTTTTTAAGGCTTCATATTTATTCATCTATTTGCATCATTGCAGTATTTTCAAACAACATATATACAAATGTGTAAAAAAATAGAATGAGTATATATATATATATATATATATATATATATATATATATATATATATATATATATATATATATATATATATATATATATATGACAGTGGCTGAGAAAAAATAGATCCATCTAATTCTGATTAACATTATTAGTCCTATAAATTCAATGAAAATATTGTTTCTAGATCTGATTTTGATTTATAAACCGATGGAAATTATTGAGCATTTAATAATAGCAAACAATAAAATGGGATAATTTTAAGGCTATTCATGCGAAGTGAAAAACAAAAACCCAACCAAAATAGTAAATATTGTTAACGATAGACCCTCGTCTGTCGACATGCAGAGGCTCTTACAGGCACACTAATGAATCAAACTGTGGGGTTGTTCAGAGTAAAGAGCCTTTTCTCTCCTCACTGAAAGAGTTAATCTGAAGTTGGCAGCCAACTCCACAGTCTCGGTCAGACGTGCGGAGAATAAAAAAATAAAGGACTGTAAAATCATTTCTTTTATCTTGTCATAGACTATTGAAAATCAGCTGCAGCAACATTTGAAATTGAAATCGACGCTTTTGCAATGGAAATGGGGCTTAAATATCAATAGTAATCAAAATATCATAACCGCACACATTTAGGGCCCATTTTCGCATATTTAAATTAAATAGGCATTTTTAATGAAAACAAATCTGACTTAGAGAATAAAACATAAAGGTCCAGGCTTTATTTCATATTTTCATCAGCAGCTGGCCTAATCCGGGTCATTCAGGGCCTCATAGGAAAACCATTTACTCGACACAGACAAAATGTTCACATAGGCCTACATATTTCCATGTGTTCAATGCGTTTGATTGACGTCGGGTTTTAGTAACGATGTAGCACAAATGTGTCGCATGCGGGAATGCCAACCCGTCTTTTTCCCAGCTTTTTTTCATTTCCATGTTATTCCTTCGATGATGTTTTATGCTTTTTTTTTTAAGTATTCATATTTCAAGTGCCCTATGATAAGAGAAATACAGGGGGGAAAACAAGAAGTGATGGTGCATTATTAATTGTTTTGGCTGAGGTTTTCGACGTATTAACGGAGACTGGATATTTGAGGGAACTAGCCAGAGAAACATGTTGGTGGAAAATAAAAAAAATAAAAATAAACCAGGACTTTAATTGGCTGAATGTCGGGTCTATTAAGAGAAACTCACACAGGACTTTTTTGTCATTTTATTTTATTTTTAGGCCTGAAATGTGACCCATGATGCATCACGTGCAGACTTTTGTTTTAGGGTGAAGAGATAAAACAACCGGAAATGGGAACTTAATATTCGCGCCGCTTTCATTGCTGTAAAAATATATCAGGAAGAAAAGCACCGACTGCTAATTAATAATAAGCCCGAATTTAGGCTGAAGGCCACGCGCGTTTGGCCTTAATTTAATTTCCAGGTAAGGAGATTAACCGAGAGACACCTTCCATAATGTGTTTATGTCGTTTCGATAACCTAAATAAAATAGGCGTACATTTCAGTACTGAGCATTATACAGGCCTAGTGTGGCGCAGCTGATAGCGGAGACAAGCGAAGCTAACAGTAGCGCTCACCCACCGAGGACGCTTTGAATGATGGGTTTTCTCCCTCCACATTTGGCAGTTGGAAAGAATCTGCATAACAGTTATTCCTGGATGTGTAATTCCTTCTTTTTTTTCAGCCCCATGGAAGGCAAATAGTATAGCTAAGGAAAGTGACTTAAACCCCCTTGTAGTCAAATTCCAGTGACATTTGAATGGTGGTTTATTTGCATTTTGGCAGGGTCACCCAGAAAGACTTAATTTTTTTTTACTGAAAAGCAGATCTCACAGGAAGCACATTCAAGTGCCTGTTAACTTTCATGATTTTTTGTTTTTTTCGAATTGCAGGTGGTGATGGGAACAGAAAATATATTTAACTCGGATGCCATATTTCTCTCTGTCTCACACACACATACACACACACATATACACACACACAGAGACAGACAGAGAGACATACACACACACACACACAATGAAATGTGTGAATCCCTTGGCTTCCTTTGTTGCTTTATCTAACCGCGGTCAATGGCACACAAAGCGAGCGGGATGAATGCGGAGGTGTGTTGTCCTCCATCGTGTTAACAGATGATGGCTGAGAGGCTGTCTGTTTCATTAGGCTGATGGCTGGAAGATGAAGCTGAAAGGCATTGCTGTGTGCCATGCGAGCCGAGGTCCTGATGTTTATTGGTGAGAGAGTGGTGGTGGTGGTGATATTGTGTTTGAGGGCCTCTACCTTTTGTTTGCATAATGCAGTGTTTCTCTGGTTAAATGAGAACGCCAATAACCTCTGTCATTATTTAAAGATTAACACTTGTGTTTGGAGTTGGCAGAGTCTGTGGCCTTTTTTTGGGCAATGTGACTGCACCGAGTAAGGGAGAGACCTTTTATTAATTCCAATGTGTGAACACAGCTCAAATATTGGATTTAGAAGCTGGAGCTAACAGTCATTTTCCATTGTTGGTTAATCTGTCGATTACTGTCTTGATTAATCATTTTGTCTTGAAATTGCCAGACAGCTGAGAGCCCAAGGTGACGTATTTGAATGGTTTGGTCTGACCCCCCCCCCAGTCCAAAACTCCAAATACTCACTTTGATATTTTCAAGCTTCATTCATAACCTTTATGTAAACCCATTTTTGTAGCATGTCTTTTCATTCTGTTGAAATCCAGTGTTTCTGCACAGTTGCAGATGAAGTTAAGGCTACAGTAATATTATCAGTAATTTGCTATTTGTGGAATTATTTGCCGGCGGTGGCTGCTAGGGTTTTTTTTTTTTATCAAATCGATTTTGGAATCAAATCTTGAGCCTGTAAATTGATATCGAATCGTGACATTTTCTGAACGTGCACCCCTAGTGGCTGCGTATTGTTTCCGACTTGTGTGAGCCAAACATTTCCGATAACCCCAGAGCGTTGTTCCTGTTGTGCGTTCTGTTCCGTAACGCGTTGTTTCACATAATGTTTGCTGTAAGCCTTAGGGCGCGTTTTATTATTTTGTCATTATTTTATGCCCTTATTGGATTAGCCTGCTGCCTACATGTATTTATGTTGACGAAAGCGACGAGTTATATTCATTGCAGAAAGTTGATTTAATAAAAAAACTCATTTAATTCCTTTTTTTGAGGATTTCTTATTTTTTTTTAGGTTGATGACATAAAAAAATATGACAGACATAAGAAGCTTCATTCGAAAAACCTCGAAGCTTTGAATGTAAAAATAAATAAATAAATAAATAAATAAATACAAGCCATTTGATACAGCCCTGGTATCCTACATGGCAAAGGAAAGCAGGACATCTGTGTTGTGGAGAAACTGGAACCGGGAAACCAGTATTATGTATGGTATTTTTGCTTAAAAAGGATTAGTCGATAATCCAAATAGTTGCAGGTTAATTTGTCTGTAGATCAACTAATGGATTAAGTGACTATTATTTAGGGCTGGGAAACATATCGATATTATATCGACATTGATATATGAGGCTAGATATCCTATCACTTTTTGGATATCGTAATATAGTGATATGACACATACGTGTTGTCTTTTCCTGGCATTTAAAGGCTGAAGTGATGTCATTTTCTTACCGGACATAAATATTTTGTGAAAGCACCAATAGTCAACCCTTCAATATTGCTACAATATCGACATCGATGTATTTGGTCAAAAATATCGTGATTATTTGATTTTCTTCATATCGCCCAGCTCTATTATTTTATTTCTGTTTAATATGTTTGTTTGCGTATGTATGCACCATTCACCGAGGCAAATTCCACGCAGGTGTAACTTACTGTGGCAATAATGTAATAAATAAGCCATTTTCTGATTGTGACTAATGGTTTCTGCTCTGCACACGGTCCTAGCTGTCCTAGGTGATGTAGCTTGGGATTGTTGCCTTGGTTTCTAGCATTGACCGAGCACATGAACTAGGGCTGCACGATATGAGAAAAATATCTAATAGCGATTGTTTGACTGATCTTGCGATTGCGGTATGATTCCTGATATTGGAGGGAATGATCATTTTTGTATCGTTGTTCTTATTTTCCTTGAAAAATGGAAACGATTATAGTGTGATTTTAATGCGAGAGGATCTGTACCAAACAAAGACATTTTTTTTCCCTTTAGTCTGTAGGATAGGATTTGTAGGCCGTGACGTCTCTGCAGCACCACAATACTTCATTTCAGAATGGTTTGACACACATTTTGCCCCCTGCGATTTGGATATCTCACTAGTCACTATTGCCATTTCGATAACATTTGCGATTAATTGTGCAGCCCTAACGTGGACTCGCATATGATTTCTGTATTGGGGCCAATTGACCTCCTTTTTTTTTTTTTTTTGTTCGGAGTCCCAATCCTCAGTTCCCAGCGTTGGTGTTTCCGCAGCACTCCTGCCGTCAGACTCGCTGTCCACGGAGCAGGTGCAACCCTGAATGACGTGCTGTCACGATGAGGCGACATGGCAGCCGTCACCACTCACCGACCCAACGCCAAATTCCTCCCGGGAGTTCAGGAGGAAGGCGCACAGCAAATTTGGGGAATTTTCGTGGGAGACGTTACACTTAACACTCCAGCTGACCATTTATCTGCTGCTTTCAGTGCTGCGCCATACAGCTGAGGCACATTCAGTTTCCCCTGCCTGCCTGCCTGCCTGCCAGCCACCTTCCCCTTGAAATTCTGTAACCATTTCAGTATTCTGCCTCTAAATCATCCCGTCATTGATTTGTGTGTGTGTGCGTGTGTGTGTGTGTGCAGTCAGAGGAGTGTGGCTGCCTGGGTTTGTTTCTCCCTCTTTGTTTGCTGTGGTAAACCCATGAGCAGCTGCCGGTGGTGGGGTCTGGAGGGATTCTGAAGCTGTGTGTCCTCTCTTTGCCATCCTCTGCCAAGGTGGCATTATGCAAGCAGAGCGAGGGGTAGAGAGAGAGAGAGAGAGAGAGAGAGACAGAGGAGCGCAGAGGAGGGCGGGGGTTCGTGTGTGGGGGTGGACGGGGGTGAGGGAGACGAGGCGATGGCGGCCATAGCAAAGATGGAGGCAGGCTGAGGGCTGCGGCGATTGGTGCGGGAGAAGACTTGCTCCCTTGAACTTTGCCTCGGTGTCAGGGTGGAACTTGTCGATTTGGCAAATTGTGCAGCGTCGGACAAGGCTGCGCGCTCTCTTACACTCCCACCTGCTCTCTCTCTCTCTCTCTCTCTCTCCTGCGCTCTCCCTCTCATTGCCACCACAACCCCCCCCCCCCCCCCCCCCTCTCCTCTTTCTCTCTTCCCTCCCTTTCAGCTCTTGAAGCTAACGCATTGGCTGGGCTACAGGCGTCTTGTTGCCAAATAGGTGGGCCCTACTCGCGCTGGCAAAGGCTCAAGCAATGGTTAGGGAAAGAACGCGGAGAGGACGAGAGACGGCGAGCGAGAAACGGAGAGAGAAAGAGAGAGAGTTGGAGAGAAAAGGGGAAAAAAGAAGCAGCACTCGGCTTTGCCAGCGGTCGTATGCGCTCGTCCAACATTGATTCGGCTCTCTATTTTTTTTTTTTCTCTATTCTGTGCTCTACTCTCCCTGGCCCCCCCCATCTGTGTGTGTGAGTGTGTGTGTGTGTGTGTGTGTGTGTGAGTCTTGCGCCGGGCCCAGGGATCAGAACAGACACCACCACCACTTACACTTCTTTGCCAAGGATTTTCAAGGGTTTTTTTTAGAAAGCACAAAGGACTGTTTATTTTAAGTGCATCTATCCCCGTTGTTGAAGTTTTTCTAACAGTGCAATACTGTTAACATTTCTATTTTTATTTGACAATTTTTGTTGCTACAAGTTTTTAATCTTTTTTTTTTTGGGGGGTCATTTTTGGCTTTTGTGTAATGATTTGCTGGCCGTGGTCCGGCTCTAGTGAATTTTGTCCTTCCTAAAATCTTGGGGTTTTGATTTTTTTAAACTTTGGCCCACTGTTTTTAGTGAGCAGCATATTCTGCTAATTCTTTTTTTTTTCTTTTTTAAACCCCCCCTCCACCCCCCATCTCCCCACCCCCCAAGTTTTTTTTTCATCTACTAATTCTCCACACCCTGCCAAACCAGTGCTTGCTTTATATTGTGGAGCGCGGGAGGAAAAAAAAAAAAAATAAAAAACTGGTGCAGGAGATTTTTTTTTTTTTTCACTTTAAACGCTGTGCCAAATTTATGATGAGAGTGCAAAATGGTAACTACCAGGCCGTCTGTCTTCCTCTAGCAGTGTGGTTTACTGTGGTGATTTCTGTCTGCTTTCAGTTTGTTGTGGAAATGTGAGTCTGGTTGGAGCTCCCCTTGCATGGTAGCAGAGATAGGAAATGGTATGGCTGATCTTTTAGCTGCACATTTCAACAGTGGTCTTGTGGCGGCAAAGCTTGGCGGTGGTGAGCGACCGGTGTGTGGCAACCCTGGCACAGGAACGCTGTGGCGAGATTTGGGCTTTGTCGCCCAGAGATATGTAGTGAAGGTATTATGGTGCAGCAGAATAACTTTTTCTTTTCGCAGCAGAAAACTGGGAGCGCGACTTGGCTCAGCTTTTCAGTTGCTGTTGGATTACTATTCATGTGTTTTTATATGTGTTGTATTGAATGTTTTTGCTGTTTTATTTATGAAAAGGAGGCTTTGCATTATACCTTTTGCATTCTACAGTTAAGATCAATTTTCGTGTTTTATTGCTGCATATTTATTTATATTTGATGTGATTGGTAAATAATAACATTTATTTGAATAGGTATTTTAGTAAACTGTAATTAGATTTTAAATTACCTGTAGTTACAACAATTGTAATTTTAACAATATAATCACTATTATCATATATTTTGTTACTTTTTTTACTCTATTGCCTCTTTTTCATTTAAAATTGTCTAATTTGTTTACCAGCTTTTTTTTTCCCTTCAAGATTTGCATGCTCTCTTTCAAACTGAAAAGCCCTTTCTGTCCATTCTCCTAACGCCTCGTCTCTCTGTCGTCAGGATGAATTTCATCCCTTCATTGAGGCCCTCCTCCCCCATGTCCGTGCCTTCTCCTACACCTGGTTCAACCTGCAGGCCCGCAAGCGCAAGTACTTCAAGAAGCACGAGAAGAGGATGACCAAGGACGAAGAGCGCGCGGTGAAGGACGAGCTGTTGGGCGAGAAGCCGGAGATCAAGCAGAAATGGGCCTCGCGCCTGCTGGCCAAGCTCCGCAAGGACATCCGGCCCGAGTTCCGCGAGGACTTTGTGCTCACCATCACGGGGAAGAAGGCGCCCTGCTGCGTGCTGTCCAACCCTGACCAGAAGGGCAAGATCCGCCGCATCGACTGCCTCCGCCAGGCCGACAAGGTGTGGCGGCTGGACCTGGTCATGGTCATCCTGTTCAAGGGCAGCCCCCTGGAGAGCACGGACGGCGAGCGGCTGGTCAAGTCGCCCCAGTGCTCCAACCACGGCCTGTGTGTCCAGCCGCACCACATCGGAGTGACGGTCAAGGAGCTGGACCTCTACCTGGCCTACTTCGTCCACACACCAGGTATGTTTGGTTACTCTGTAGTCGCCTACGTCACTCACACACACACACACACACACACACACACAGACACTAGTGTGACTTTTGTTAATTTATACACAAAAACCGAGGTCAGTATCTGAAGCTATTATGGTGTATACATACACAGAGGAATGTGATCTTACTTTAGTCGCCTACGTCTCTCTCTCACACACACACACACACACACACACACACACACACACACACACACAAGTGTGAATTTTGTTAATTTATACACACAAACAGAGGTCAGTATGTGATGCTATTAGGGTGTATACATACACACAGAGGAATGTGATGTTACTGTAGTTGCCTACGTCTCTCTCTCACACACACACACACACACACACACACACACACACACACACACACACACACACACACACACACACACACACACACACACACACACACCAACTAGTGTGAATTTTCTTAATTCATACACACACAGGTCAGTATGTGATGCTATTAGGGGTGGATCGATACATCGGTGTGGATCGAATCAATATATATCGACAACGATCCAATGTTATCGATGCAAAGTGAAAATAGCCATACATAGCGTCATCTTTAACATGCGCCTTGATTTTGAAATTCTCACTTTTATACTTATTCTGTTTATTAAAAAGTGTAGTTTGTTTTTAATTTAAATGTCTGGAGAAGCTTGGTAAAGAAATTGACTGATCATATTTTAGTTGCTTTTTGTAAATGCATATAAATGGAACTGATATTGTCTCGTATCTGTCACAGGCCCCCTGAATTGAATGGAATCCAAGTCGTATCGTGGCAGACTTTGTTATACCAGGAAACATTGTATCGTCGTCGATATAATATCGTTTCGGGGTAAAACGGGTGACTTACACCCCTGTTTGCCATGTGAGTCACAGATTAGACCCTGCCCCTCACTATGTACACAGCTGAGCCAATGCCAGGGTTTGATAAATCCCGTCAGGACTAAGACAATTTGACATTTAAAGGGACAGTCTGTGCAACATAATCTTAAAAAAAAAAAAAAATGTGTGTGAGATAGATGTTTCTATCTGGTTTAAAGAGATTCTGAGAATTTGACAGTCGGGCTTAAAACCTGTGTTTACCTAGAGATATGTTTGCGTTGGTACATTTGTTCAAGTATTTGTGGGCAAATTTGTCTAAATCCAAATGTGCATGTTTCCCGGTGCCATGTGTAAACAAAAGCATCTGCGTGTGCGTGTGTGTGTGTGTGTGTGTGTGTGTGTGTGTGTGTGTGTGTGTGTGTGTGTGTGTGTGTGTGTGTGTGTGTGTGTGTGTGTGTGTGTGTGTGTGTGTGTGTGTGTGTGTGTGTGTGTGTGTGTGTGTGTGTGTGTGTGTGTGTGTGTGTGTGTGTGTGTCCGTGTGTGTGTCCGTGTGTGTGTCCGTTTGTCATGTGTCCGTAATCCATGTGTATGTTATTGTGAGATTGGTGGGTGGGTGTGGTGTTCTGGAGAGGACCGTGACAGCTGGCCCAGTCCCAGGTAGTTTAGGAGGCAGCGAGAGTCAGCCTGTCTGCAGCGTCAGCCGCCTCAGCCTGCACACACGCAAAAGTGGACACACTCGCATGCTGACACACACAGGGGTTGAGACTTTTTTTTTTGTTTATGGCAGCGTGGCTCTGTCTCTTGTTTGTTTAGTTTTTCTCCATATTTGTTTCCTGCTGTGACCATGAAGTTGTAATAGTAATAGTGTTACAAACATTTTAGTGTACTGTACACAGACCTGGATGTATTCTCTAAAGGCAGTTTGTGAAATCTAATAGTGGGAATGTTTTAGTTTTTTGCTTAATTTTAGCCAGGATTATTCTTTTGTCTTCCTAAATAGCAATAGTAAAATGTTATAATATTATATTTAAATTATGAACTACTATAATTAAAAACTTTAATGCTTTTGCAATAACAAGGAAAGGCACACTTCTTCGTAAGTGTAAAACAATACGATTGTGCTTTGTTTTGAAGTCATTTTAAGCGATTCAAATTCTCAATTAATGACCTGCCTGGTATGAGTGCCGTGGTCATGGGAGCACAGAGCTAATCCACTTTCTCTGCAGCAAATTGAAAACATGAACCGCTTCACGTTTTTGGAGGTGGGCAGATGTCATGTGATGTCTGGATATGAGGCTGGATATCGTCTTACACGACACACGTGTTGTCTTTTTCCTGCTTTTAAAGGCTGCGTTACAGTAAAGCAATGTCATTTTCTGAACTGTCCAGACTGTTCTAGCTGTATCCACATTATTGATTATCAAAAATCTCATTGTGTAGATATTTTTTGTCAAAGCACCAATTGTCAACCCTACCATATCTATACCGAGTAATTTGTTCAAAAATATCGTAATATTAGATTTTCTCCGAGTTGCCCAGCTCTACCTCTATGTGACTTATTAGTGTCATTTTAACGTATTTATAATCAAAGCCCAGCTCTACCGCAAATACTTCAAATGTTGTGTGACTACACTATGAGCAGTATTGGTTTACGATTTGATACAATGTGCAAATGTGTTTTGTATGGCGTTTCATGGTGACGCTACTGCCCGGTCGTCTTGTTTCCAGGATTCAGGTGTTTGCAGGTGGAGTCGGTCAGGTGTTTCCTTTTCTCCTCCCTTAACTAGTCTCCCGGGGTCTCCAGTAAAGGGCTCTCTTACCACAGGCATACAGTTACAGGACCTTTATTCTTCTCGTTGGCAAGGCGAGGGCCAGCGTTCCTCTGTGACAGAGTACCCCATGCCAGGCTCCTTTCAGCCCAGTGTGTAACTCTGCTTGAGTTTGCGGGGCCTCCGTGAGCGCCTCTTCCTGTTCCACAATGCGCCGTAGCGAACCGCGGCTCAGATTAGCTCCCAGCGCAGCCTGGTGCCCCTTTTGGAGTAAAGCCTTTCTTTCTTTTTTTTTCTTTTTTTACTCTGTGCCAGAATGCAGCAGCCACTCACCCCTCATATGAACACTCAGTCGCCTTCATCTTGCTGATTTGTGTGCGGTAGCACGTCACATTTTGTATGTTTTTTTACACGTACGAGCATCCTTATAGAAATCGCTTTCAAATATGTTGTCCAGTCGAGAGCACAACGTTCCATTTATTGGCTATAAACATGTGTTGAAACTGGAAAAAGGCTTGTGTGCCATCATGAATGAAGTAGTGGCATTTATTTATTTATTTTTTTGTCTTTCCTGCTCGCTTAAAAAGCCGACCTGCTGTGTGCTGACGAAGTCCACTGCTGTGGGAGGGAGAAGGTTTGTGATCGTGCTCAGCTTTTTTTTTTTTTTTTTCACAGCACCCTCTCATGCAGTCTGTGCAGCACCTGGCACATACGACTAGAATGGAACTGAGGCAACATTAGGAAATGGCTAAAAAAAACCCAAAAAAAACCTCCACTTGTATAAACTGGAATTGCTCTGTTTTCCAGGAGGCTGTCTGGGGTTAACCAGAGTTTAGAGAAGGACAGGCAGACAGTGGCTCCATTCTAACCTTTGGGGTGGCAGCGTTACAGTTTTATTCTTAGCTCCCCATTCCAGGGTGTCTGTGTCTTGCGGAAGCTATCCGTTGCCAGGGCCTGATGATTGGACCGCGGCCGTGTCACCGGCCTGTTTTCTGCGGCGTTTTTTTTTTCAACTCTCTTGTCCCTCTGATGTCACTGTAGCCAGCTTTGGGGGGGGTCTGCTTTCAAGCGGTGTGATTGACAGAACAGGAGATCCACCACGTCTAACCCCCCTCCTCTGTTTCGGCTTCTCTCCAGTACAGTATGTGTCTCTGCTTTTGTCCAATTATAGACTTGGGCCCAGGCGGGGCAGTGAGAGCTGGGACAGATCACAGCCGGCGCACTCGGATCTGCGCTGCTGCTCTGCAGCTGCAAAGCAAGGTTCCACTAGCAGAATGTGCTTTTTGACAAATACCTGGCTGCTGACACACACACACACACACACACACACACACACACACACACACACACACACACACACACACACACACACACACACACACACACACACACACAGAGATCACGATATAATAATTGTCGCGGACTGATGGGAGTTGACCCCAAAAGTGTTTCCTTTTCATTGCACTTACTGCATCTGATGATGATAACAATAATGGTTCAGGGATGTGGAGGAAGCGAAGGGGGTGGGGGGGGGGTTTGATCTCATCCTTGATCGCAAGTCGGCACAAACCAAAGTCTGGGTGCTGTGGGCCTTCCTCCACCTAGAGACTCCGGATCAGGTCATGTTTTTTAGTTTGTTTTTTTTTAGCGTCGTGTTCCATATTTGTCGATCGGACGAAGGCGCACGGTTCCAGCATTAGTCATGCCGGAGCCGCCTCCATACAGCTTTCATTACTTGAGCTGTTATAATAGATGTTTTCGGAGAGTGCAGCCTCCATATCTGTTCTCTGCGCTGGAGACAGACGGACCAGAGAGGGGCCTGGG
Source organism: Perca schrenkii (assembly GCA_025617405.1). Classification (NCBI taxonomy): domain Eukaryota; kingdom Metazoa; phylum Chordata; class Actinopteri; order Perciformes; family Percidae; genus Perca; species Perca schrenkii. Next base: position 23,625,335 of record CM046801.1, read on the forward strand.
CCCGGCCCGAAAGCCAACTGTGTGTGTGAGCGCCAGACTGCGGCGTATCTCTATGGTGCCACTGCAAACCTAAGATGTTTGTTTACCCATCAGTGTGTGTCTGCGCGTGGTCCCGACATTACAAATGGCCGAGAGAATATCTTTTAATGGAGGCGAACAAAGGGGAGAATGGACAGGGGGACAGACTGAGACACTTCACGTCGCTCTAATCCATCAATCACAATCTTATCTGCTTTGCACAATATCCTGAGCTTCAAAGGGAGCTAACGGTATCAGACGCAGTTACATAATGAAGAGGAGACTAAACAGGACAGAGTGGGATTTGTTTGTTTTTCACACACTAAGTTATACGTCTGTGGTGGTTTATTGAGGCTATACTTTATGAAGCAGAATATGTGCTATAAGATTACACCAATCCTCCAGCACACACAGGTTATGTTGTCCCGTCAGCTGTTGAGTGTTTTGCCGAACGAGAGTTGACGGAATCGTAATTATTAAAAGGAAAAAGAAGGGGGAAAAAAAAAAAATCACTCTGACTCCCTTCTTTTCCTTGGCTGAGCGTGTTGTGCAGAGCAGAGATTTCTGGACGGAGAACAGAATTGTGCTCCAGCGCTCTGGCACCGGTCCGTAGCCCGGGCCGACAGAGAAACAGAGAGCGTCGGCGCCGGGGGAGCCACATTCATCTGGTGTGAAAAACCCTGCCGGCCGGACGCTTTCAACGGAAACTTTCTTACGCTTTGTTGTCACTAGAAATAATATGGCCAATAAAGTTTGAGCTCCGGCGAGCCCCTCTCATGATGGGACAGCGTCAGTGACACTGTGCTGTTTTTAGTGTGTGTGTGTGTGTGGATTATTCCAAATAATCGGTGAAAAGATGCACCGATCTGCTGACCTCCTGATTGATTGATTTATTTAAACCAATCTCTCCCAACTTTCCCCCACTCTATAGGGCCGACTTCTGAGCAGCTCTACGGGCTTGGTAGCAGGCCAACCTGCTTCATATTCACTGTAATTATCCAGTTTAGTGAATAATACTGGGAAAGATACACAAAAGACTGAGTATATGATTGAATTAAGTCTAATTTGAAACAAAGGTCAGGTCTTAGCTTTGCAAATAAAAACATTCCTCGTACCAGAGAGTGCCTATTGTGGGCAACGTGGATTAGCTTTATTTCCCAATTTCACTGTACAGTGATTTTTAATTATTTGTGTAATTAAGGTTAATAAATAAATTGTTATGGTGCCTCTTTTAGCAATTCAGCAGCTCAGTTCACTTTTTATACTTATTCCTTAAGAAATGGTAGCTGAGATGACAACAAACAGAAATGTATTTATTTCTCAATAAATTTAAATAACCTAATTATATGCATTAATGAATTAGCGTTAATGAATGTAGTAAACACATGCAATTAAATGAATAGGCTTTTTATCTATTGAGCAATTACTGCGTTTTATTTGATGGTATCCTTGAATGGATTTTTCTCCTTTTTATTTTTTTTTATAAAGAACAGCGGAAAATGGGCGCACATTTCCCTGTAGTTTCTTTGTGTTTTTTATTTTTGGTCTCTAACACGGTCTTGTTTCAGTGTGTGAATTTGCATGACCAGTCCTCTGTTTCTCTGTACACGCGCCAGGCCTGAAATCTGTCTGTCCCCTAAAAACATACGTATCTCGGTGCAGGAGGGGCGGCTTGGCTTCTCAGCCGCCTGAGCCCAGGGGCAAAGAGCAGGAGGAGAGAGAGGAGAGGTGAAGGCAGCAGAGGAGGAGAGAGAAAAAGCAAAGCGTCCTTTTTTTTTTTTTTTTTTTTCCTGGGCCGGTTCCCAGCAACCAGATTCTGATCCGTCCGCGTCGCGCCTTGTTCCCTCGGTCCAGTGGAGCAGAGCACGGGGACACTGCCCTGTAATTGGGACGGCTCTTTTTCCATACGGAAAACGGGAGCGGAACACCGCGCCGCCGCCGAGCACAGATCCCGCCATCTCTTTGTGGATTTCTTTTTTAAATTTTTCTTACAAACCATCTCAAATTCCAAAAATTAGCAATGATACGCAAACAAAATCCTCTTACATAAAAAAAAATAGATAAAATCCTTGAAATGAACACTAATAATGAATATATGAATAAATATCTCCCTCTTAATTTTTTCCCCCTTGCCTTATTTATTCTCTCATTTAATGGTAATAAATGTCAGTCACTGCTGTGAGGATGATATCGAGCACTGATATAAAGTAAAAAGAGAAGCATACAGTAGAATAAAGATGATGCAAAATGCCATGCTGAAAACAAAGAGAGAGGGAGGGCACATATTCAGGCTAGTGGGGTTGGTTGGCAGCATTTGGCACCCAAAGCTGCAGCTCTGTTTAGAAGGTGCCAGCTTTTCAAACCGACACAGTCTCTGCCAACTTCTCTCCTTCTGATCCTTTTCTTTCTCTCATTTTAACATCCCCCCCTCCCACCCCCCATATCCTTTTTTTTCGCTTAACACTTCTTTTCTCCCCCCCTGCGCGTCCAGTTTCGCCCCTAAAACCCCTCGTATGGATGCTTTTATTTATTTTATTTTTTATTTTTTTACAGTGGGTTGCCAGAAAAAAGCGATCATACCATTCAAACTTAAAGTCTTATTTTATGGAGATGTCGGCGCGTTGATTAAAATGGCTATCTTGTTACTAAATGTATTCTTTTATTTATTTATTTTTTTCTTCAAAATATATTTCCACCGCTGTTTAGCAGAGCGAATATTGTTCCTCGGTGTGATGGTACTGCTGTGGATTCAGGTCCAAAACAAAATGGAGGATAGAGCGCTGCTCCTCACCAATCAGAGGAGAGAATGATTCCACATGTGGGGGAAAAAAAAAAAAGCTGAATGATTTCTCTCTTCTTCTTTTTTAATGCAAATCTAAATTTCTGCCTTTGCATGTATTTTTTTTATTTTTTTATTTTTTTTTTTTACTAAATTGTCTTCAGGTGTCTTCATAGATGTGATTTTTTTTTTATTTATTTTTTTTTGTTAAAGGGCCGAGCAGGAAAAGGGTAGTCAGGAGGATTAAGGACTGATGGGCTCAGAAGAAATGAAGAACATGTATTGTACAATCATTTGGGGCCCTTCGGAGACACGAACGAAGGTGCCGTGAGTGATTGGAGCAAGCGTTAAACGCTGGGTGTGGGGGTGGATGGAATTACTCAATAATGATCAGAAAATTAGAGCCATTATTGAGGGAGAGTAAACAGGCCTCTCAAAGTGTGAAAGGCCCCTATTCAGACAGGACCAGGAGCAGGACTCCTTTCTTCCTTTCACGGATCCACCCATGGCCTCGAGAGCCCCGCTTTTGTTCCCTGAAATAACAGAGTGAATATATGGGGTCGCAGGGGTGGGGGTCCTCCTTCCCGGTGCGAAGCATAATACGCAATAAAGCTACTGACTGTAAGTTACACTCCATATCTATCCAACCTTTTTTTATTTTTGCATTATTTTGACGTTTTAGCTTTTCTGGCTCTCCGATGCTTACCGTTTTTTTAATTAATTTTTTTATCCGACTTAACTTGTCTAGTCTTGTACTTCAATCGTCCGTGTCACTGAGCTCAGCTATTCTGGCAGCCTGCGTTTTAGTGTTTCCGTGCGTCTACAAGTGCACCTGGGTGTCTCTTCTCCGTTATCACTCATCAACCAACACGCCGACTTCTGCTGCGTCCTCGCGAGTCAATAGTCAGGGGAAGGCGGGTGTGAACTAGGCGCTAATGCGGCTAGTTCGGCGTTTGTCAGCGCAAATGTTCAAATGAATGGGGGAATGGATAAATAAACTCCTCGCCATGTCTCTGAGCAGATGAACTGCAAATGCGCCGCGCAGACAGGGACAAAGAAACGAAGAGAGGGATTTACACTTTGAACAAGCCGTTGGAGAGAATAAAGGAGACTTTGTTTCAGGTTCTTTCTTTTTTTCCGCTCTCTCCCATCACTTTTAAGCACTAAATTTGCAGCTCTGCACTCAGATTAGGAAGATCCTAATACCGTAACACTGTTTTCTGTAGCAGTTTTAATGACTGGTTAAGTCTTTTATGCGAGTCCAGAATTTTAGATTCCTCAGCAACATACCTTCACTCGTCTCAATCTCATATTTCTATGTAATAGTTCGCCCTTCTTCACTCAGGTCTCCCTCTCTCATCTGTCCTCCGAGGACCCTCTCCACCGCAGGGCTCCGCCCAGCTCTGGGCTCCTGCTCAAAAAAAAAATCACCTGACACGTTCACTCACTTTCTCCGTCTGTTTGCTTTTCATATGGACGACCAGGTCCATTTCACAAGCATCATGTTTGGATGGTAACATTCTCATTATACCCGTCAACTGTCAGCGCTCAACTCTCTATCGTCTATAATTTCAAGCTCATTTGAATTCTTATTGGCAGCTTCAATGCATAAATTTCATAAAAAGATAGGAAAACAACCGTTTTTTTTTCCCTCTCTCCCTGATGAGCAATAGAAATATGGACGAGATCGCGGGGAGAGAAGTTTATGAAATTGCATTGTTTGTCTGGGAATAACCCATACGTCCAAATACTATAGTTTCATACATTTTTATATGTTTGTGTCCTTTGTGTCGACTTTAAAACCTCACATCAAAAACCCAAAGCTCTCATGCGGTGTCTGTGCCGTGGAATAGCTGTCAGGGTTTTCCCCGCCATTATAAGACTTCTGCACATCATCCAAATAATGTAAAATCAATAAGCATCAAAACTAACTAACTATGTGACGTTTCTCAGATCTAATCTAATTTTTTTTTTACTTTTGTCTTAGTTTTTGTTTTTTTAATCTGCTCTAGCTTTTCAACATTTTAGAAACAGACATGGTAATAATAAATAATGGTCCAAAATAATGTGACATTGCATTTTTTTTTTTTTTTTTTTAATGCAGGGAAAACACCGGCTGTCCAGAAAGGCAGATGAATAGAGTTGCCGTGGCCACGTAGTTTTTTTTAAAATTATTTTTATTTTATTTTTGCTCAGTGTACCTTTCCTGGGTGATATCCAAGGAGTGTCAGTGACTGGCCTGGTTGGCGCCGGTGAGTGGCCATGCAGTGCTGGGCCGTTTCTGTGCCACCCCTGCCCTCTGTGGGGGCAACCAGAGCACAGAGCTCTGCCAGAGCAATCCACTCGGATCACTTTCCATCTATAGAGGGCATCCCCGCACTTATGCTTATGGTTAAAGCAGATACCTATACAGTGCGGTTGAGTGTGACGGTGCATAAACCAAGTGCCATCAAGGGTAGCAACTAAGTACTAACTTTAAATCAACATCCAGGTCTTCACAGTCAGAGTGTGGTTGGAATTTCAAAGGAGCCATTTGTACTCCTTAGAGGAAAAAGAAGGCTATTCGATTTTCTTGGCGTTATTATGACATACTGTTTCTGGATACATAAAACACTGAGAGAGAGAGATGTCAAACTGTAATTTTAGAGCAGATTCTCCCGTTAATGTTATTCACACATTTTGTCAGGATTATTTCAGTCCAGTGGGCTTACACGTGATTTTTATCCTCTAAGAAGCTCTAAGTAGCCTTTGAGATTGAAGCGCAGATATAATGCATCATTTAAAAAGCAGAAAAGCCTGTGATCTAAAATAATCTTCTAAACCAATACAGCATTAACCCTTTTTGTTGTTGACATTGGCTTTACCCCCCTCATTATACTCCCTACTGATGTATGTATGAAAATAATAACCTATTTGCAAAATGAACATCAATTTTCTTTCTCTTCTGACCTTTTTTTAAACCCCAAATGTAGAAAAGTATTACAGTGGTAACCAGCTTATTTGCCACAAACTGAGCTCACATTTGATGAAGGTGACAAAATACAGAAATGACCATTATGCATTATGTTAGGATGGAAATATTTTGTGTTGAAATGTTACAATGGCTATGCGTTAACGGTTAGGTTTTTTTAATACCCTGCACCCCTCCCGGTCCCAACCCGTTGTGAGAGCCAATCCGCATTGCCCGGCCTGCAAAATATTCGCTAATAAACCACACCAACCCGCAAACCGCCAACTTTATCAATTATAGTAGCCCGATTGTCAGGACTGAGCACTGAGACGTGGTCTGAGTCATTTCCAGACAGAGAAGTGTTAGATGTGTTATCCAACACAGTGATAATGATCAGTTAGACTCCAGAGATGTCACACTTTCTGTAAAAGAAATACTTTTAAAACTCAGAAATCCAAACCCTAATTTTGGATTTTGGAAGGGTAGAGCTGCGTAAAAAGTCTTGTCAACTTCAATCACAGATACGGAGCATATGAAAGTCCCTCATATTTAACAGCTCGGCTCTCTGAGGCCCCGAACGGAAGTAGTTTTCTGTAACAGACTTATGAAACATGGCATCAGTTCAAAATCATGTTTTATAAGCAGGTCTCATATTGTAATTTATTTATTTGAACAGGGACTGTGCACAAAAAAACATTAATAGATTTATATTTTTTTTTGTGCCAGGTTGTAGCTAGTTTCTGCCCGTAGTCCCTGGGCAGGTAGATGGCGCAATCAAATACAAAGTATTTACAGTATACTGTACAATACAGATACATAAAGTCATACAAATCTACAGACATTGTTGCCCTATCCCACCCCATCTAGAGCTAAAACTAGACCCCACGTTTCATGTGGAAAGTCATGAAGTATCAAGCTGATGAAAGAATGGTTAGTACTTTTTTCAGCCGTTAAAGATGGCATGTGGCCCCCAGGACCCCAAACACAACAATGGGGTTAAGTGAAACCCTAGCATAAGGGAGTTAGGGCCATTGTCGTGTTTTTTGCTTCCTAATCTGATGCTGCTCCACCCCTGCATCGTCCTGCGTGCCTTTAATCGTTTCCTATGAAGGAGGGTGGGGTTTGTCATCGTCACTCCCCAATCCCTCTGTGGCTACATTTCCACTACTACGTTTTGGTTTGAAAACAAATATATCTTTTGCTACGTTTAGCTTCGCATTCACGCTATTTCAGCGTTCCTGAGCCCCTAAGCGGAAACATTTGGGAACACTGCTGCCCCCGTTTTTGGTTTAAAAACTCAGGGGTTGGTTTGTAGTCTGGACAGGCAGAACCGGAGAGCTCTGCAATCAACAATGCACGTCCGTCATTTGTATCGGTTAGGTCGGCTTACGTACCTTTCAGTAACCGTTCCTCGTCCTCGTCAGTCCAAGCTAATAAATCCCTGCCTTTTACTTTTCACCACAGTTGTTCGTTCTCCATAGTATTTTCTGTATTTTCATACTTCTGCATCCATGATTTTGAGTAACCTTGGACAATCTACTTTCTGTTTTCACCGGCACGCAAATGGCCAGTGTATGTGAATGGTCATGTGATATGCATTGTCCGACGTGTTAATATGGATGGAGATTAGTTCTGCTACTGGAGCGGATTTTGTTTTTGTCTGAACACACTGCTTAAAAATGAAAACTTAGTAGTGTAATTGTAGCCCCAGTGCAGTCTCAAAGGTATGCCATGAGTGACGAGGGCAAAGCCTAGACGCCTTAAGTGCATGCCGTAAAAGTCAAAGATTTGACTGGTACTGTATACGTACTCCGTATTTGCATATTAATACAACCGTTGCATGTGAGTTGGCCAACTGAATTGTTATCATTCGTAAACATGAGCCTGCATCTCTTCCCCTTTCACTTTTCAAATGCAATCTGCTTTTCCTCTAAAAAGATTAGGCCTACATCCCCAGTGTGCCGTCTCTTTAAGTCCATAAGAGTAAAATGTGTGTGAAGTATGTTTTTAGGTGTTGTTTGTGTATGTACTCTTAAGAGATTGTATCTGTGCCTCCATCCATATGTTAACGTGCGCCACAGAAGCAGGCCGAGCAACAACAAACGCGGTCTGCAGCGGAGCATACGAACGTCCCCCTCTGGACTCCCCCAGCACCTGAACCCCCTTCACACCTGATGCCTGCGGGCCTTGTATGTACACATGAAGAGATACGACCACATTTTGAAGCAAGCGTGCACAAAAATGTACATGCACTGATATGCCCCAGCTGTCCTGCAGCATGCATGGGACCTGGGATTAGACTGCGGGGTGCGCAGGCCTCACAGTAGGTAAACCAGGCCCCAACTCACTGGTCCTTGACTGGATGCGATCTGTCACCGCAAAAATAGAAAGTAAAAAAATAAAATAAAAATAAGACCACGTGTTATTTATTCTTGAAATTTGATCAGGATTCTGCTCCGAAATCATCTGCGAATGATTTGAAATTGGGAAAGACGTATGGGCTGAAGAATAGAATTTGACTTATTAGTATGTATTTTCATTCTCTGGTGTCCCTCTCAGCAGCAGCAATGGAGCTGATCTACTCTGTTATTTGCCCTTTGTGCGGTAACATTTGATTGATGTATTATTAGACGCGGGACCACCCGGCTTCTGAGCCCTACTTGAGTTTCCATTCTTCTGCTGCTCAGCTTTAATGCAAGGCTCTCCTCCAGCAACCCAAACATTCAGGGGAGAACACACACACACACACACACACACACACACACACACACACACACACACACACACACACACACACACACACACACACACACACACACACACACACACACACACACACACAAAGAATTAACGTAAAGAAATAAGAGCGGAGCGAGGCACAGTCCCTGCACGTGTGTTCTGCTTCAGTGGAATGGTGATAGAGAAGGTAATCCAAGCCTCTGTGTTTATTTTAAGAGCGGATGATCCAGAGATGGCCATTAAAAGCAGAGGGCAAACAATTTAAGAGCAGTAAATCTGAATAAAGTAGAGGAGTGGGCTTGCTGCCACTATCTCTGATTTCTTTTTTTTGTTTTTGTTTTTTTTTGGAGATGACGGTGAATAAGAGCAATCTGGCCTTCATTCTGCGGTTAGATTTTTATCTGTGGTTTTGGCCCTGAGAGCATCTCTGATCCCTGCTTTCTCTTTTCCTTCTTTTATTGTAGTTTCTGTTCTTTTCATCTGAGTTTACTTTCCCCTCTGGCCTGGCTGTAAAACGGACCCTAAAGAGATACCATTCACACCAAAAGGCATTAGGAATGGTCCAATTATCACCACTACTCCGATCCAGGGTGGTTTTCCTCCACCAGGTCCTAAACACACAGGCTAATGTGATTACTCCATGGCCAAGGTTTCTGTTTCTGATACATGGTTAGAAAAGTTTTCTCCACTCTGAACTGAAAGATTTTGTCTTTGGGCATGGATTTGAACTACACAATCCTGGCAGCTACATGGGGAAATCCTTAAGGTGAGAGCCACGATTACCCCCGTAAAGAGGACTTCCACAGAGAGCTGCTGTTTCACGGTCTTTCAACAAACTCCTCGGCCAGTATGCATCAAATCTGCAATCAACAATATACGGTTCACCCCGCATTACCAATATCACATTCAATATATCAGAAGGATATAACTCAGAATTAGTTCAAAGTAATGGATAAATGGTTAAATAGTTAGTAGTGGACAAACATTAACGAATAAACGGTTAAAATGGTCAGCTAAAAATAAAGAATAAACAGTTGAAATGGTTTTATAAAATTAACAGATAAACAGTTAAAATAGTTAGCTCAAAGTTCTGGATAAAAAGTTGAAATTGTTAGCTATAAGTAACAGATAAACGGTTAAAATGGTTTGCTAAAAGTAATCCAGTTGAAATAGTTAGCTAAAAGTAAAGGATAAACAGTTAAAATAGTTGGCTAAAAGTAAAGGATAAACCGTTTAAAATGGTTAGCCAAAAGTAACAAATAAACAGTTAAAATAGTTAGCTCGATAAACGGTTGAAATAGTAAGCTAAAAGTTAGTCACGCATAGCCAGACCCATCTCCACAGTGCTGTGTCAGCGCTAGAGAATGGTATGGCTTCACCTGTTTTGTTATAGGGGGAAAAAAAAACGCTCTGGCTTGTTTGCGTTTCTTTAAACCAATCGTCTTGGGCAGTGCTAAGCCCAGGATGCAACAATGGCGCCCTTGCAAAACTGAATCGGGAGGGCACTTATTTTGGCGAAACATTTGTATTTGCACTTACTAGAAGTCCCCAGCTAGCTAATACTAGTTCTGTGCAAATGGGGCTTAATTATAAGCCTGCCATTGGCCACGGGAAATACATGGCCAATGGCAGACTTATACCCGCAGTCTACATCCGGTGAGTCAGAAGTTATAGGTAAACAGCTAAAAGTAATAGATAAATCATGATATGGGATTTGAGTTCATCTGACAAGGCTGTGGGGGTACTTTATACTCTATAGTTTGCTGTCTCTGTTGATTGATTTTGACTGAGACTGTCTTTTTGGGAATGTAGCATGTTTGGGGCTTACATTCTTTCACTATGCTTTGCTGAAGCCTCTGTCCCAGTGAGACACAATTAATGTTACCCAAAGCCCAACTTACAAAAAACTGTGGTTCCCACTTTTAGACCCTCGCCCATCTCCTTTCCATCGGGCTTTAGATGTGCGATGAAGTAATCTCGACATATTTTATATCCTAATGCAAAACAAACAGAGCCAAAATACACACATTCTTCCCCCACACTGATTCGTTGAAGTTGTTAACCAAATAAAGCTCCCTTTTCTCTTTCTCTCTTTCCGTCTCTCTTGTGCTCTCAGTGGATCTGTCCTGGCTAGAACTCTTAACTGAAATGGCCTGAAGCACAGAGCCTCTTTTGTGGTCAGGCCTTTTATTTTTTTTCTCTACAAGGTGTTTGTGAAAAAGAACAGGACTTTCTCTCCTGGGCTAAGGTCCCTCCATCGCTCCACTGCTGCCTGTCTGGCTTTCTTTGTCCAGGTCTTCTCTGGTAAACAGCTGTGTCCTATGCACACAGTTTATCACACTCAAGGGTGAAACTTTGTTGATTTTATTTTGGAAACGCTCAGGTTTTCCTTGGAATATATCTGTGGCTTCTTTCGTTATTAAGCTCCTGTTTCTTTTTCTCTTTATGAACCGCTGAACATACATGCTAGCTGCACTGGACGCGGCTAAGACCTGGCTAGAATGTTTGAGCCCTGGCTAATGCAAAATGTATTCGCTTAAACCTAATGCTATAAAACGTGAAGCCCACACCAGACAGAACAAAGTAGAAAACCGCTGCACTCTATAGGCAGAAACTTTAAAGCATGTTACATGTTTGCCACACCCAAATCAGTGATGTCACAGCTGATGTTTGCTTTTAAGAGCTTATGGAAAACACCTGCCGAAGACTTTTGAACTAAAATGAGATTTTTGCCTAATTTCCCTTACATGGCTTGGCTCAACTCAACTGACTTTTGGTACCAGGTGCTTTTCTCGGTTTCATTTCCCACTGTGGATAGTACCCTCTCAATGAAGGCGGGATTCTCAGCGGATTGCCACAGCGAGGTGCGTGAAACTGCTGTGACATCATCTTTAACGCAACACTCTCTGGATTCTTGCTTCGACAACGATGTCTGCACTTCTGCGTAGTGCATGGTGTAGCTTGTTGCGGGCTGCCAATAGCGATCGCTACCCGTTCACTGCCCAGAAAAAGATCCACTACAGTACCCAACGCTCAGCCGATGTGCTGTCATGGGTCGGACCTTGGAGCCTGCACTGAAAAACAGTCTTGGACTTGTCAGGCACATGAGCTTAAATTAAAGTGATTGAGAGATGGAACGAATATTTGCAGAGACTGGTGCATGTCTGACCAAGCCTTCAGTCGAGACTGATGAATAAGCAACCATTAACCGATAGATAGATAGATAGATAGATAGATGGCAGAACAGTTTGGGTGTATTATGATTTCACAATGCGCGATCGAATGCACCGTGAAGTCCTGTCGGAGCCGCACGCTTTAACCGTTGGTTGTCTGTTGACATGACGCAAGGGAAGACAAAATGTTACCACACTGGTGACTTCGGGGAAGTGGGGGGGATTTTCCAGTTCTGTTGTCCTCCGTTATCTCCGGCTGCTTTTTCATTCGTGGCTTGAAAAGTCAAGTACACATGTACCTACATTTGTGGCGTATAGTCTAAATTAAAGGCTGCATGTGTACACTCTGTGCCTGTCCAGTGTTGCTTTGTGGTACGTACGATGTACTGTGCATGTTTCCATGCTGAGAAAAATATTACCCAGTTAACTAAGTCATTTTATAGCGCTTACAAAAGGGCGCACGCGTCACGCACACACACACACACACACTCCTCCACTCAGTCCGACATGTGTTCTGCACAGCCTGTCATTACAGAAGCCTTGATGTGGTCACTGGGTGGCACTGAGGCCTCTTATTATTGTCGTTTTATGACAACTTTCACTCTCTTGCTCTTCCCTCCTTCCCTCCCTCATGTGTACCCTGATCCTGCCCTCCTTTCCATTCCATTCCATTCCATCCCTCCCTCCCTCTCTCTCCCACTTCGTCCAAACCCACATCCATTTTTCTTGCTGTTGCAATGGGACGCCTGTTTGTTTTTAGTGTGTAAACCATCTTGACACACATCCCCAGGGCAAAGGGCGGATGTAGGATTGTTTTTTTTTGAGGAGGGAGGGACGGGACGGGGGGGGACGGGGGAGTAGACAGTTTGGTCTCCATTTGCAGAGGTACGAACTAGGGAGATGGAGCCCGTCCAGACGTTGTTCTCAGCTTTGTCGATTGTGGCTGACAGTTATCATTTTTGGTTTTGTGAAATAATGGGGTTGGTAACTGCAGGGTGACATCCTGCCATGACCTACTGATGAGTGCACTCTGCGTATGTTCATGTGTCGAGGCCTGTGTTGTAACTTGTAAATTCAAAAAGACTAGTTTACCCAGGGGCGGGCCTGACGTTTGCTAGAACATTCACTCTTTTTGCCTTTGCTCCTCCACCTCGCCACCTGTCACCTTACTGTTTAGCTTTGAGGATTTATGGCGTTATCGTTTGTTTATTATTATACCCCTGAGTGAAGTTGAATAAACCCCCTCCCCCCCGAGGCATCAAGTGTGGCGTGATTGGGCTCATGTATACGTATACGAGAATGTTTAACAAATGAACTTTGTGTTTATGGGAGTTCATGAGACACTGATTAAAGGTGAGAGTTTCAGATAATTCAATAAAAGAACCCAAGTGGAGAGAGAGTCCTGTGCGCACACACACACACACACACACACATACACACACACACACACACACACGCACGCACGCACGCACGCACGCGCGCCGCACACACACACACACACACACACACACACACACACACACACACACGTGCCTGAATGTTTTGCATGTCTGCACTTTAATTAACAAGGTCTTTGGGAGTTTGGGCCCTGCGGCAGTGTTGGGTAAATGAGTGAAACGAGTCACCTGGGGACAGCAACAGGTAAATCCTGTTTAGATCAGGCCCAAGGCACTACTTGATCCTTAATTTGGCTACGAACACCCTCCTGCCTCCCTCCTCTCACCCTAATCACCTCGGCGCCTCCTCCTAATCTTGTGCATGCACCATCTCTTAATTTCTTAACTTGCCACATTCTCTCTATCTTTTGTGTTCTTACTGCTCACGTAAAAACTCTGCTCATTGCGCACACAGTTCGATGCACCGTGCGCACTTTGCTAATCGCCATCAAGTTGCTAAACTGCCTGCTAGGTGATGAGTGGAGCGGTAGGGCAAGGTGACACTGTTGTGTCAACATACAATTGCCAAAAAATATAATTTTTGCAGAAATCTCTAAATGTCTCCAAAAAGGTTTTTGTTACCAAATCCAAGCATGGATTTTATTTTATGGTGTTCCTCAAGTGTCTTAACGTGGTATTTTGGAGGGATTTCTGACCATCTTCATAAATTCTTGAGTGGTCAACAATTATTAAATTGTTACTGTGCACAAATCTGTGTAACAAATAGTATCAACCCAAAAACTGCTGCAACAACTTACATAACTTACATAAGTGAGCACGAGAATTATACGGCCATGGCATTATATGGCCATTATACACTGATAGCATAATGTTCTTAGTCCTTTTACACTTTCAGAATGTATTTTAATTAATTGATGAATTGATTAATCCATAAATTAATCAATTAATTAATATTTATTTTTGATTTATGACATTATTACAAAACATTGCTCCGCTGCATGTCAAATTAAGCCTCAAGTTCCCGGCTTTCAAATGCTGTATACCACTTCTATGAAGCATCTACTGTTGACCTGCTATCACCCCCTAAACATCCCCTGTCCCCCACCCCTACCCCTCTAAAAATAAAATAAAAAGAGGGGCGGAATGCTAAGGGGTTTAGGAAATGAGAGATGCTAATGATCACAATTTTAGAGAATTTGCTGGAATCATTGACTCATATTTCACAGTTAAAGTTGATTTGCGGTGGCAGCTGCAGCAGCGTGGCCTGTATTTTTCATTACATGTGCCTTTTTAGAAAGCAGCCAAGCACCAATAGGATTTCAGCGTTCCTTCCTGATCCATCTGTGCTCCTGGTGTGAGTATAACTTACAGTAGTGTGGAGGGTCTCATGAGGTCAGGGAGCTGAAAATCACAAAGACATGTGGAATGCTGAAAGTTGGCCAATACAAACAGGCAGGCCTGGCTCTCCATCCGTGCAGAGCTCAACAACCACCCGCTAGCCTAGCACCTTCCTCTAGCTCGGCCCAGGAGCAACCAAAAGCTGCATGAAGTGGATTTTGGCTACTAGGGGGTAGAACGTATCCAAAACAAAACGCAGTTATGAAATAGCCTACTGTCATCTTAGCGGCCAAATGTTTTTAATACATGACGTGTGTATAGTACAAAGTGTCATTTTGTAGTGATAAAGCCACAGAGAATTATTACCTGACTAGTTTCCTTCAGCTCTACACAGATGTTTAGCATCTGTCAGCTCATGGTTTTGGTTTTACAGCCCACAACTAGAGTTCTGGTTCGCTCTTACCGCTCTTCTACCGCCTTTTTCAACCACAGGGCAAGCAGGCAGTTGTTTCAGCAAATAAAGTTCTAAAAACCCACCGTACCTAACTGCTCAGCACCAAACTGCGGACAGACAAATTTAGCGACAAGCTGGTGAACATAGTGGAGCTTTTAGCAATTAAAGAACCGTTTACATTGGATTTAAATTCACCACTTGTTGCCAATGTTGCTCCGTAATGGATTAAATGAATTGCTAACACGTTCGCCGTATCGACTTAGAAGGGGACGGCATATCCAAGTTGTTTTGACAACTTGTTTCTGCTGCCAAAAAAGATGCCACTGCTGGCTAACTTAACCACACCAACTCCCGTGAAAAGAAAAAAGAAAGACGGCAGTTATTATAACCCGCTAAGCTCTGCTTGATACCTTGATATTTAGCTACTAGTTTTATTTAGTTAAGTGGACTAACAAACTGAATTAACAACATGTCCACTTTTAGCTCAGGCTAGCTGTGGCTATCTCACCAGCTAGCTTACACGGAGTGCAGTAAGTCCTTCCTCCACTGTGATGTGCTGGCTGAGGACAAGCTGCAGCTGATAAACGGATGACTCATTTAGGCCAGGAACAATGATTACGTAACTGTCTAATTGTCATTTGTTTTACATAATCGTTAGATATGCCAAATTGTAATTATGTAAGTGATTATTGTTCAGGCTTTATATTTTTATTTCAGTTGTTAGTTGTTTGCACTTGAGCCTATACACGTTCATAGCAACAAAAATGACAATGGGGATACAGTTAGAAACAATTTTTTTATGATAATAAAGAGAAGTTGTTTACTTCACAGCCTGGGTATTTGTGTTAAGACATTATCTGGGTCACATAATGGAAAGATGCATCCTGGGATTCATTCAAAACTTATTTTTTATTTTTTAATTTGTAATAAAAAATGAATACATCTTTTTAAATTTGATGGAGAGAGACAATTATATTGTTAATTGCAATTATTTCTGAGACAATTGTACTGCAACATTTTGAATTGTTACAGCTCTAGACTAAATTGGGTGTAACTCTGTCTTCCTTGTGGCTATAGGCTAGTTGCTTGATTTGTGCATTGTCTGCATACATGGCAAAAAAGAAAAGAAAACAAATAACATTTTTTAGGGTTTACAAGTTGGTTTCGTGAAAAGTTGCAGGCTACACCTTCGCCTTCGCCCACAAAGTCCAACGGTTTGCATTTTGAAACAAAACCAGACTTCACAAGGAGCTGACTGGGTTTTCTTCCCCCATCTTCTAATCAAAACCACAATAAGCTTCACCCACAGAGGGACGATCCACGAGGCTCAGTTTCTCTTCCCCGGCACACATCCATAACAATAGAGGGCATTTTGGTCCAGCAGAACTCAGTTGGCTGCATCAAAATGAAGGGTGCAGTTAGGGTTTCACTTACAGAGTAAAAGAGAGAGAGAGAGAGAGAGAGAGAGAGAGAGAGAGAGAGAGAGAGAGAGAGAGAGAGAGAGAGAGAGAGAGAGAGAGAGAGAGAGAGAGAGAGAGAGAGAGAGAGAGAGAGAGAGAGAGAGAGAGAGAGAGAGAGAGAGAGAGAGAGGCAAAAAGGGAAAACAAACACACAGGGATTGTTGAATTATGGGTAAAGACAGCTGAGGCTAACCAGGTTTGGTTTCCACGGTGCAGTGGGGGGCTTATTGAAAAACAAAAAGTCTGTGACTCAGTCCTGCGCTCAACGAGACTCTCAGACTGTAGACTTTCTCTTCCCCCGAAATGTAACAAAAACAGTTGAATATAAAAGGGGAACACTTTCAAAAACATAAAACCTTAGGGTTTAATATGGTCACGAAAATGTTCCACGTATCCTCACTGTTGATGCCAAAAAGGGAGGAGGTGGGGTGGGGTGCGGTGGAGGAATGGAGGGAGGGAAGAGTGAACGAGAGGAGGGATCTGTCCTCACATTTGCTATCAATTTAGGGTACAGAAAATAAGCACCAGGTTTCACTGGAGCCGAGTAGAACACCAGGAATGTTTTTCCATATAAAACCGAGGGAGGGAGAAATCGAGAGAAATGGGGCTGGGAAGAGAGTGAGAAAAGAGAGAGAGATATAAAGTTAAGTAAAGGGGTAAAGCGGCAAGCGAAAAAAAAAAACTATGAGAGGAAGATTGCAGTTTGACAGTAGCACCTTGGGTCCAGATGTGAAGCTGTCCACTGTAGTTTGACATATCATATGGCAAAAATGAGGACGTTTGTGAGTCATGGTGACCCGAATGAACCTGTTGTGAAGGATAAATAGATAGATCTGTGATTATGGGGATGATGGGTTGAAGGTAGCGCACACACACAAATGGAGATTTCTACAAACAAGGCGATTTATGCACATCTGTGGACAAACTACAATCACCCACATACAGATGTCAAAGCCTTTTTTAAAACTTGCTCTGCACACTTGCAGTTCCATTGGTGTGTGACGGTGACGGTGTCAGTGGGCTAGGTGGAGACCAGAGACTCCCAGAGGGCTCGGACTAGGCACAGCAGGATGAAGGAGGTTTTCTTCTGAGAAGATAATCAATACTTCTAAATTTGAGCAGCAATGTGTTCCCATTCTGCTCGTGACATAGTTTAAACAGATGTAGCCAGTGTTGAAGTTCCACTTTTCACATGCTTGCTGTTAGTTTGCTTAACCGACAAAGGGGCTTAGAAAATCCTGTAGTTTAGTGATTCTCCAAGGGGTACTTCATCAGATGCCAGGAGCTACTTCAAATAATTTTAGAGAAGCTCAACTAAGAAATGATGAGTTGATTAAAAAATTGTATCCACATCGTGAGTCAGCAGTAACAACTGAACATTGTTTTGCGTGTGTGTCAAAACTAGGGCTGCACGATGTGCGAAAAGTATGCCATAACATTGTTGACTTGCACAGTACCTGTGCTTTTGCAACATCGCCTCTCCTGTATCCAAAATATTGCGAGATGGCTGACGTGCTATTATGGATAAACAGTTGAAATAGTTAGCTAAAAGAATGGGATAAACAGTTGAAATAGTTGGCTAAATGCAATGTATGAACAGTTGAAATAGTTAGCTAAAAGTAACGGCTAATCATTAGAAATATTTAGCTAAAAATAACGGACAAACAGTTGAAATAGCTAAAAGTAATGGATAAACAATTGAAATAGCTAAAAGTAACAAACAGTTGAAATAGTTAGCTAAAAGTAACACATTAACAGTTGAAATAGTTAGCTAAAAGTAACACTAACAGTTGAAATAGTTAGCTAAAAGTAACAAACAGTTGAAATAGTTAGCTAAAAGTAACACATTAACAGTTGAAATAGTTAGCAAAAAGTAATATAAAACTGTTGAAATAGTTAGGTAAAAGTAACACATTAACAATTGAAATAGCTAAAAGTAACAAACAGTTGAAATAGTTAGCTAAAAGTAACACATTAACAGTTGAAATAGTTAGCTAAAAGTAACAAACAGTTGAAATAGTTAGGTAAAAGTAACACATTAACAATTGAAATAGTTAGCTAAAAGTAACAAACAGTTGAAGTAGTTAGCTAAAAAATAAACCGTTAAAATAGTTAGCTAAAAGTAATGGATAAAAAGTTGAAATAGCTAAAAATAACAAACAGTTGAAATAGTTAGCTAAAAGTAAGGAATAAACAGTTGAAATAGTTAGCCAAAAGTAATTGACAAATTTTTAAAACGTCAAGCTCCGGCCACTCCAAGGAAGTAGTACGAGCGCAAACTTGACCACTCTGGCTTTGACACATTGACAGTAAAATATAATTTTTTTACTTTTATTTTATCCACTTTTTATAAAATAAAACCCAGAGTAAAATCCATTCAAATGAACACATCTGGAACTGGACAAGTAGTGTGTTGATGAAGGTGTACCTCAACTGACAGGCTGTGGAGTTAGATCAGGCAAAAGTGGTGTAGTGTACAAATGCTGGATACATAAACAGGTTTGAGAACTCTACACAGGCAGTCGGTTAGGCGTTTGTATACACGAGGTAGTGGGATACAGTGGTCGTCTTTCGGAGTGAGTCGGGCTCCAGCGACAGTCTTAAGTCGAGTGGTTGACCCTCTAACTAAGCTCCTTCACCCGGCTCTTCCCACCAACAAAGTGCTGCTCTTAGGCTGATAGAAACAGTTGAAAAAGACTCGGAGAAGAAACAAGGAGAGAGTTAAAGAGAAAGAAAGCGAGAGGGGAAAAAAGGGGGGTAAGAGACAGACCAGATGTGTCTTTTGTTTAGATTTGAACGGAGCGGAAAGGAAGGGTGTGGGAGTTAGGAGGTGAGCTTGTGAGGAAGAGAAAGAGAGAGGGAAAGCAAGTGGGAGTGAGTGGATTTTTCTTTTTCTTTTTTTTGGGAGGGGAGGACTGTAATGAAACCAAAGCATTCATAGCCGAGAGCCTGTATGTGGGGAGAGGGGGCTGCGCCATACAGTATGTGATTACCTACCAGCAAAACCACATTCATTATACTAATTGCTACAATGGTCCCGGCGGTTGGGGGCTGAAAAGGGGCGAGGGCGAGAGGGGCTACATTGTTCACATTTGTTAGGCTCATTGACTCCAGAGTTCATGCTGTCTGCCATTGTAGGTCGCAGGGATGTTCTCCAGGGCCTGTATTTCTAGAGACACTGATGATCTGGAGGTCCTAGCTCGAAGGCCTGTTTCCTCTAAATCTCACCGAGCCTACGTAAGCGTCCCAGGCCCTACGAGCTTAATGCATGCATGCATAACAACACGCTGCGCCTCTGTTAAGATTGCCTTGCATTTTCACGAGCGCACGCGTTTAGCATGTGTTATGCATTCAGGCCCTCAAAAGCAGCGAGACGTTAACCAAAACAGAGCCAGAGAGGCCAAGATTTGAATGATTGAAAGACGAGGCCTTTCCGGCATTTTGCTGCACAAAGTAGCCAGGCTTCCAGCATTTTGTGTCAATATTTCACTGTGTGTGTGTGTGTGTGTGTGTGTGTGTGTGTGTGTGTGTGTGTGTGTGTGTGTGTGTGTGTGTGTGTGTGTGTGTGTGTGTGTGTGTGTGAGTGTGAGTGTGTGCGCCCAGTGAACGCAGGGAGCCCTGAACAGATGACTGGTATGACAGTTAGAACATGTGCGATGGTGAGCACAGCACACAGAGACTCACACAGCTCAATCTGTTGAGTGTCGAGCCCAAATAAACCCAGTTGGGGAATGATGCCAGTTGTGATCACCAATATGGCCAGCAGTTGTTTGTGGAAATGCGCAGGGCATTGCTGATTTCTTTTGCGTGCCTTCACAGGAAATGAAGGACTAAGTGAATTTTTTTTTTTATTTTTTCTCCCGCCCCCTCTGACACCACACTATCGCCACTTGTGTGTGTCTGCTTAGAAACTCTCAGCCTGTTAACTGTGCTTCCTCCTCAGCTGGAGCTGTCTCAGTCCCTCAGTGCAATAACATCATTACAACCATATATTATCAAGATCAACTCTCACCCCCTTCACCTCTTTTCCTTTTGTAGCTCAGCTCTTGTATCAAGCAGCCTAAAGTAATGATCTGCATCATGTGTTTTTACTCTTTGGCTGGAGAACTGGTGCTTTTCAAATTAACTATGAACAGGGACACAGGCTAGTGGGTGGTTGGCAGAGCCTCTCTCTCTTCTCCGGTCTCTCCTTCTCTTCATCGTTAACCTTCAGTGGCTAAAGAAATTCTCAAAACCATTACATAAGTTTAAAAAAATGGGTGTCGTTATTGATACCTATAGTGGTACCGATACCCTGACTTCGATACCGGTACATTTTTTCGATACTCGATAATAAGGAAGCCATTTGGTCGGTGCCTAAAAAGTATCAGAGTTCGGTACCCAGCCCTGCTTGTGGCTGATATTATTACATATGACATCATTAGATTGTTAATACTGAAGAAAGTATTGGAAAAACAGAGTTATGCCACACACATTTGCATGTGTTTTTTGGACTTAACGTAACTGCAGCTTATAAGTAAATGTAATGGACTTGATAACTTTTTAGCGCTGCCACAATGTAAATAAACTACATTACATTAAATTGCATTTAGAGGCACCCATTATGCAGTATGCAGTAACCCTGTCAGTGGTATATACCATATTAATGGATTAGTACAAGTGATGCATTAACTTGCGTACAGCATTTGAATGTTGTTGTAGCTGGTGGAGGTGGAGCAGCGATCGCATATAAACTCATATTTTATATATGATCTCTCTTGTCGCTGTTGGGCAGAAACTTGTATATCCATATCTCGTCATTTTAATTCTTTCATAAATCAATACCATTGGTCACTCTTTCCATCGGTCTGTGGGTTTCACAACTATTTGAACAGCGACAAAGCGGTTTCATCTGGTTTTAACAAAGGTAAATGGCTCAATAACAGTTTTTTTCATTTCCTGAATAGCAACAGTTTTGGACATACCAAGTTTTCCCCAACAGTGACAATATAATGGATTTAGGTTTTTTAGTAACTAAAGCTGTCAAATAAATGTAGTGGAGGGAAAAGTACAATATTTCCCTTTTCTCCTCCGGGTTTTTCTTTCTCTCTCTCTCTCTCTCTGTCTCTCTGTAGCTGTTACTTAGTTGTTGTTGTTGTTGTTGCTGCTCTGTGGGCCAGGAGAGACGCAGGAAGAGTGGGTCTGGCCAAGGTGGCTGCTGCCTGCTCTGACACAGCCAAAGTAAATGAGCAGTCCGCCCCCAGTCTCTTGGAAGTGTGTGCTACTGTTGTAGGAGGCTAATGCTGGAAGGGAATTCCCTTGTGTGTAGGGGATCGATATCGTGCACGCCAGGGCTGTGCAATGAATCGAATTTTGATCGAGATTTCGGCTCCCGTCGATCACAAAAACATTGTATTCGAGAAAAACAATTACTTTGCACGTTACATTATGCAAGTAAGCTCTTATTCTGTCTTGCGTTCTGAAGGGGAAATCAAAAAGTTCAACAGGCAAAGTATTAAGGGAAATTTCACAGTTCAAGGTGTTTTCACTGTCGATTTGTTTAACTGTTTGTTTTTTTCAAGTTCAATAAATGAAACCTATTTCCAAAAGTCAGTAACCAATCGTGTTAAATAATCCTGATTTCAGTATTGACCAAAAAATAAAGTGTGAGTGTAAGGGGTGGGTGTGGGTGTGAAGAAGATTGATGATAGATTCCCATCAGGTGGTTTTTAAAAAGGTCACAAATAGCTGCAGGGCTATGAGAAGAATTGAGGGGGGGGAGAGATCAACTAGGGTTGGCATTTTAAGGGATCACGCTCTGGGTCTGCTTTCTCCCTGGAGGTGGACAGCTCACATATGATATCGCGTTTCCTCTTCGCCGGCAATTCACCCTCATCACACTGCCTCGCTGCTCACTCACCCAGCGCAGCGCCGACTCGCTGGGCCAGAGCTAAAGCCCAGGGGCCTGACTAATCAGACCACACACGCTAACGCCAACGGAGTAACACAGAGACTGGACCTTGTTGGTTGACGTCTAATGCTCTGCAGGGCAGCGAAGGGCTGAGGTTTTTGTACAGTATGCAGTATGCATGTGTGTGGACATCAGTGAGGATCCCAGAGCACGGAGTTAAAAGTCTGGAGGGAGAGGGAGTGACAAAAAAGCAAACCCTGATTAGATTACATCGGTCTAGATCGATATATCGCTTGGATCCTCAAAGATCCAACGTTATTGACACAAAGTGAAAATATCCATACATATGTCATCTTTAAGATGCGCCTTGATTTTGAAATTCCCATTTTATATTTTATTCTTTTTACTAAAAAGAGTACTTTGTTTTCAATTTAAATGTCTGGAAGAGTTTAGTAATGAAATTGTCAAATCAAATGTGTTGCTTTCTGTAAATAAATGTAATTGTGTTTAAACGGGTTTATGTATAGTCTCGTATCAG
This sequence comes from Perca schrenkii, assembly GCA_025617405.1. Lineage (NCBI taxonomy): Eukaryota > Metazoa > Chordata > Actinopteri > Perciformes > Percidae > Perca > Perca schrenkii. The sequence goes on from CM046801.1 coordinate 23,648,071, forward strand.
TCGCAGGCCCCTGAATTGAATTGAATCCAATCAAAATCGTAATGTGGCAGACCTGTGATATCAGTAATTGTATCATTGTCCAAAGAATCGATATCTCATTGTATTGTGATCAAAGGTGTGACTGACACCCCTAGCTAAAGGGGGAGAGGGCTAGTGCTTCAGGTGAGAGTAACCTCTTAAACCCCTCTCACCTGCCACTGGGTTAGTCATACAAACTCTCGCCATGCAGCCAAACTTGGTCTCCAAAGTCCCAGACCTTTATTTAAATGCCTTGTTGAGGTCCCAAATTTCCCAAAGATACCAATGGTCATGCCGAACTGTGGAGAAAAGAAATGTACATTAGAGTCCGCACACTGTTCTCTGCCCCACAAATTTATTTATTTTCAATTATTTCTTTTTTCTTAATGTCTTTTGGTTATTATTATATTTTTTTAGGAAAATGATTAATTTCACATTCATCATTTTACTGTACATACTATCAGTATTACTGCAAGTAGATTCACATAGCTTTGTGCACACTTCAAACTAAACCAATTAGCAGTTTTTGATAATTATTTTTCAGCAATTTACAATTGAACATTGGAAGCTTTCACCTTTACATTTTACAAAGAAAAAAGTAAAAGAGATATTTGGTAAAGCTACTTAAGAAGAAATTAAAGGTGAAAACTGGGAGGTGTGTGTGTGGGGTTCTGGACTCTAACAGAAACAGAAAGTTTTTTTTTTTGAGTAGGTTTTAGTGTACATGCGTCTCTGTGACTGCGATGACAGCTGAGTCTCTGAATCTCTCTCTCTCTCTCTCTCTCTCTCTCTCTCTCTCTCTCTCTCTCTCTCTCTCTCTCTCTCTGTGTGTGTGGCATGGGGGCTCCCATGCAGGGTGCATTTGAAGTGGCTTCTGGGAGGCCCTGGAGCGTGCCGAAAGGTCAGAGGTTACAACAACTGGGCCTCCCTGGACCTTCCCACACCCCCTTAAACACCCCCCCACGCACCGACACACACACACACACACACACACACACACACACACACACACCCACTCACACACTTCGCCCCCTCCTGTTTCCATGTCAGGGCCACAGATCACTTCCAGATCCCCCTGACATTTTAGGCAGGAAAAAAACCTCTTGCTCCTGTTAACCTGCGCTTACAGCTGACAGCTTCACATTTGAATGTTGTGTGTATCCCCCCACCCCCACACACACACACACACACACACACACACACACACACACACACACACACACACACACACACCCTACACCATCCTCACTGTATCTTCATTAAGTTACAAATGCCTCTTGAAACTACCCTCACCCCCTTGCTCTTCTTCAAAGACAGATGTGTCTGTGTACACACACACATATCTCATCAATAGGCCATTGTGTGTTTGTCTCAGAGTGTAACCCACAAGTGTTAACAGAATACATTGTGGTGTGTGTGTGTGTGTGTGTGTGTGTGTGGCTTCTCAGGAGGATGTTTTGTTCTCCTCGCTAACAGAAATATCTGCCATTTGCTCAGCGAGGTGTGAAATTGCACTGTCATCCGCTTCACCTGTCAGGGGGGGGTGCGGCGAAGTGACTCCGATCCTTTTTGGAACGTTCTTTTTTTTTTTTCTCTCTCGTTATTCTGTCACCCTCTGCTCTCTTTTCCTCTCCTCCTCTGGAGATCTGTATCTGGGTTTGGCTCAGCAGTGTTCGCCGTATCACCCACCACCACCACTCCTCTCCCCTCCCTCTCAGCTTAACATCTGTTTCTAGTGAGGGCCAGAAAGGCGCGCGGGGGGGTGGGGGGGGCGCGGGATGTCGAACTCTTAAAATTAATTAGCGCATTACCAAACGCTTGAGTTAGAAGAGGCCTCGCTGGACCCCCGTTACTCACCCCACTCCACAACTCCTCGCTCCTCCCCGCCCCACCAAGTCCACACCTCCCCCCCCTCCCCCCCCAGTCCCAGGGGGCCGCTTTATCGCCCAGGGCCAATTAGAGTAGGAAGTGGGGTCGCTGACCTTCTGTCAGGCCTCATCAGCTCCCGTGTCACCTGACAGGGGCCATGCCACCACAAGGAGGAATATACAGAGAGAGTGGAAGTGGGGGGGGAGTCATTGACAATCATGAAGGAGTGTGCTACTGGGCTGTGACTGCACTCAGGCATTCTTTGTACCTGTGGAAAACTGGGATTGTTCAACTCTTCTTTGATTGTTCTTTTCCCTTGTTGAGCCTTTCCCTCGCTAACACACGATGGATATCGAAGGACGCGTCCTGTTTCCAGTCTTATTGCAAACCCAGATAATGTCGACACACTCAACCTTAATCAATAACCTGCCAGCGTGTTTCCCTCTAGAAAGAGAACTTACTGTAAGAGTCTACAGCCATGCAAGCAGCTCCGCGAGGCAGGGCTTTGAGCTAAATGCTAATGTCAGCATGCTGACCTGCTCACAATGAAATTTAGTTTCAATCAATCAACCAATCAATCAAAAATGAAAAATAAATGCGATTGTTTAGTAGAAATACTGGTTGACATGTTCACCATCTTAGTTAATTGTATGTGTAAGCATGCTAACATTTGCTAGTTAGCATTTAGGACCACAACTAACGCTTATTTTCATTGTTAATTATTTTCTCAATTAATGGAGAAGTTGTTCGGCCCATAAAATGTCAGTGTTTCCCAAAGCCCCAAGAGGACGTCCTCAAATGTCTTGTTTTGTCACCAACTCAAAGATACTCTGTTTATTGTCACAGAGGAGCAAAGAAACCAGAAGCTATTCACATTTAAGAAGCTGGAATCAAGAGAATTTAAACTTTGTTTTGTTGTTGAAATGACTCAAACCAATTTGATCAATTTTCAAAATAGTTGGATTTAATTTAATAGTTGGCAATTAATAGATTCATCTTTGCGGCTCTATTAGCATTTTACACAAAGTACAGCTGAATCTGGTGGGAATGTCATGGTAGTTTCACAGATATTTGGTCTTAAACCGAAATATTGGAAACCTGATGAACACATTTCACTTAAAACCACAGATGTCAACCTCGTTGTGGTTTCTAAAGGAAAAGTCAGGGGATCTCCATCTTCTTTAGCGTTGCCCATGACTGTCTGGACAACATTTCGTGGCCAACCATTCAGAGGTGTTTAGATATTGAGTAGATGTTTCAGTCCGAACCAAAGTAATAACTGTGTGAGTTCGGACGTTATGCTGCTAGCTTGGCTAGCGTCCACCACTCCATACTGCCTCCTCCACCTCTTGAGAAGCATCTTCATGCCGCTGCTTCCCATCACCTTTAGCCTCTATCCTAGAAGCATTAGCGTAACAAGAAAGCCCTTATCATATGGTACTTCATATCACACTTCCTTATGTCACATGAGCTAATGCAGTCATCTTCGTAGGTCTGCTTCTGCTGCGTGTGAATGATAGCCTTTTTTTGTGATAAACTATGTATTTATTTTTTAACACAGAAAACATACAACTTGCAACTTCTAGTATAGACCTCCAATCTGGCAAACTGTTTGTATGACATCTTTTTGACATCTCACAGGCCCAGTCCTGGATTGACGGCACCCCTTCATTCCTCCATCCTCTTAGAAGAATCTGTCTGGCTATCATTAAACTAGTCTGGACCCAGCTTCTTATGCACTTATCCATCCCGTTTTTAGGATTGACCCATCTCCCAGACCGAATAATCTTGGTCTGACTGGAACCTGGCTCCCTGCAATCTGACATAGGTTATCATGTTGAACGATAGCATTTTTTGAAATATTGACTTAATCCAGCACTTGTTTAAACTTTTTTTAAATTTTTTTATTTACAGTATGAATGTGAAACCAAATCGTTGTGTTTTGCGTTATAGGTTCCACACAGGGAAGAAAGTGTGTATCAAAGCTACAGTAATGGTGCATTTTAGCTTTGAGCTTTGATCGACCATGTGACCAGCCACAACTGACCCAGATTAGACTAGGGGACGCAAGTGTTTACTAAAACCATCATGCTAATTAAAGTCTCTTTTCTTTCTTCCTCCCATGTTTCTTCTGCTGCCCTGCTGCCGTCTCAACTAAAGGTAAGATACCACGGAACTGATTTGTGTTTCCAAAACTCATTTCACATCCGTCTTCACCTGAACCATATTTCCTCTCCCATATAGTCTTCAATTTGCTCATTCTCAAATAAAAAAAAACAACAACTTTTCTTTTTTCTTAGCACTCCCTTCTACAATTTCCCCGCCACTTTGCAAGATCACTGTACAGAGACAGACACATGGTGTGTGGGCACTGCTCACAAATCTGCACAGTATCGCTAGGAATCCTGTTTATAGTGGACAATTTTGCAGCGCACTTTAACGTGTAATTTTTGACATGTGATTTGTGAAATGTTTCAAATCCTACATTGTTTGCTAGCATCTGTGTTTGCTGGGTAGCAGTCCTCTTTTTGACTGCGTTTGTAGGCACCTTTACCAACGCTGAGTGGAACAGTGGGAAACGGTTGGCAGCGTGCTTGGAACGGTTTCCTTGTGGGTGTGCATGATACAAACAAAACCGGGGTGCAATTACGGTAGTAGAAACAATGCTATGCAGCAAGGTTATTCTAGTTTTACATTTTTAATTAGTTTTTATTGTGTTTTTAGTTTTGACTTTTCAATTTCATTTGAGTTTAGCTTTAGTTAGTTTTCAGAGTGCTTTAGCTAGTTTTAGTCCAGTTTGAGTTTTTTGTTTTATAAAGGTTTAGTTTTATGTATTGTTAGCTAGTTTTAGTCCAGTTTGAGTTTTTTGTTTTATAAAGGTTTAGTTTTTATGTATTGTTAGCTAGTTTTAGTTCAGTTTGAGTTTTTTGGAAAGCCTTAGTTTTTATGTATTGACTTTTAGTTTTACAGTAGTTTTTGTCAGGGTTGTTATGGAAATCAACTTCAACCTGACCCTGGTTGGTTAACATTAGACCTGAGAGTTGACGGAAATTCATGCTGTCTCCTTTTTTTTTCCTGTGGTTATTTATTATAGCTACAAAACTGAAATTAATTTACCGGTACGTTAATTTTTAATTTTTTTAATTTATTTTTAATTTTCTTTTTTTTTTAACCAGGCAATATTGTTTCAGTTTGGTTTTACTAAAGGATATCGTTTGGAGTTAGTTTCAGTTTACAACAATGTTTTCTTACTGCTTATCTTGGTTTTCGTTTCAGTTACGGCTGTAGCCAAAGCCTCCAAACAGTACCTTTACCCTTAGCTTATTTGCCATAACAACAATGTTTCCCTAACCCTAACCAGTCTTTGCCATGTGCACATAGTATTCAAAGTTTAGCAGAATAGTCAGTGAAATAACGGTACATGTTCAAAGCCAAATGCTTGAAATGTAAATGCTATTAAAATCAACGTGCGCCACATGTCCTCAATGTAATTTTAATCAGACATATTTAATAAATGAAACGGTGTTACAATTAGTGTGAGCTAACTTTTAAAATTTCCGATTGGTTTCATAGCACTTTGGAATGGAGCCCTCCTATTGTCCCATATTCTGTAATAATGGATGCAACACGAAAGAGTGTTTGAAGCTCCCACTCCTCCTCTCCTTCTGTCAAAGCTTGACTACAACACCTTCATTTGTTCCCAGACTACATTGTTGTCACCCTCTCCACCCCCTCCTCTCCTCCCCATCATCCGTTTCTCCTCCGCCTCCTCTTCATCCTCCACCTCTTCCCTTCCCTTCCCTCGCATCCAAATTCTCCACTTCTTCTCCCCCACCGTTCCAGCTCCGTCTCTTATTACTCCAACTCCTCCTCCGTAACATTCGGCTTATCTCACCCCATCTCCCCTCTCTCAGGATCTCTGCTTCTCTTCTCCTCCCTCAGCTGCCTCCCCCCCCCCTCCCCCCCTTCCTCCCAGTCCGGTTGTGTTTACGCCTGTTTACCTCCATCGTTCCACCAGATGGTTTGTGTTAAAACTCTACGTTTGACAGCTCGGATGATTTTTCTTTTTTCTTTTTTTCTGCTTTTTTTTAATATTATTTTAACATCGGGGGGATTGCTCAGACTTGGAGGAACACAGAAGAAGGACAGGCAGGGGGTAAAAGGAAATTAAAAAATGAAAAACCATGACGTATTGAAAGCAATTATTCCGTCAAGCGAAGGGCAGCAGTCATCACAGGGCCCTTCATTGGTTTGGTTCCCTGTGTTACTTTTATTATTTTTTTATTTTAAATAAATAAATAAAGGCACATATAATGCAATATTGATTTAAATCACATCTGTTAGGGTGATTTCATCCACCCCCTCTCCCTCTGCTCCATGTCTTTTGGAAGAGAGAAGGGCCCAGGCTGCCAGAAATAATTGCTTGTTTGCTGGTATTTACTTGAAATCTGTCAAAGATGGAGAGAAAAAACGAGTGTGAGTAAGAGAGACGGAGAGAAACCACTCGGCCCCTACACAGATCATTATCTGCTGCTTGTCTTCCTGCTGCTGGCGAGGAGTGCGTGTGCGCGTGTGTGTGCGTGTGTTTGTCGCTTTTCAGGACCATCGTAACGAACCGGGACATTTCAGAACTACGGGAAAAGTGTCTCAAATACAAACCCACTGGGTGCACTCTATTTAAACAGTTTTTAAGGTGGACGAAAAATGTCAACCCAAAAATAAAAAACCAAGCCAGTTGTCACTTTGAGATAAGGTTGATAGCTCCTAGAAGCTAGTAATTGGACCTTGAGCTAAGATAGTTTTGTCATAAATCTCGGTGCTGCCATTGGTGGCCAGTAGCTATAGTGATTTTTAAAGGGGCGCTATGCAAAATCGCTTTTTGCTCGCAGGTTTCTCTATAGAGCGCCCCCCTACAGCTTCGGAATAGATATTTGGCAGCTCCGATGTTTACTCGTGTCTGACTCCTCGCTCGGTCAGTCTGCCGTTTCCTTTTTGTCTGTTCCTCCGACAGTGCTTTCCTAGCTTTCGGCTTCTTTTTTGCCGGCTCAGCCATGACTCCATCGCTACCTTGTTAGCCGGTTCCTGAATGGGCGTATGTGTGCAGTGCTGTGAAGCAATTCGTTACATCGCAAGAGCTGATATCACGAGATACGGCCCAAAGTTGCAAGAAGTCCAATAACAATTCCAATGACTCCGAAGCTGTTCAGTTAAATTAAACGGCACTCTCCTTTTTATACATATATTTCCGGGCCACTTTTCCAGTCAGTGAGCTAAGAAGAGATGCTTGATTTTACATGGTTTGTATTGACCTTAATAGAATATACATTTCCCACTCATAATAAATCATGTTTTTGTTTTTACCCAGTCTGTTTTATTTCCACTTTAAACTCCAATTGCCCACTGGCTCCTTGAGAGTTAGATGGGAACATTGCCACCACTCTCATGTCTGTGGGTTAAGTATGTAGCTACAGCCAGCAGTCGATGAGCCTACATGTAGCCTAGCATGGCGAGTGGAAACGGGGAGAAACAGCTAGCCTGGCTCTGTCCATCAGAATGTCTAAAACTCAAAGTAACGTGCTGTATCTCAGTTCTTTCATTTCATTTATCTATTCTTTAGCGTAACTCAACGATTTTTACATTTCTGTGTGTGTGTGTGTGTGTGTGTGTGTGTGTGTGTGTGTGTGTGTGTGTGTGTGTGTGTGTGTGTGTGTGTGTGTGTGTGTGTGTGTGTGTGTGTGTGTGTGTGTGTAAAAACATGTTAATTAGTGAGCTTAAAATGTGTTGGTGGACAGACTTTTGAACTTTGGACAGAGCCGGGCTAACGATTTTCCCCCCGTTTCCAGTCTTCATGCTAAGTTAGGCTAATCGCCTCCTGGCTCTTGCTCCACACACACAGACGTGTATCACAGGGGTGATAGAATGATTTCTTGACCCAAATAGACTCAGAAACCATGTATTTTGCAGTACTGTGGGCAAAACCATTAAAAAGTTAATTTCCAGCTAGGCTGACGGCAGCCATTTTGGATATAGGGCTCCCAAAAATTTCCCCCACATTTTTGAGAGGGGCACCCTGGCTAATTTCTTTTTTTAACCTTCATAGATGACAAATCCAGTGAGAAACAAACCTTTCCTCTCCACGGTCACGGAACTGCTATAGATGACCCAACTATCTCTGCAAGTAAACAAATAGGTCTTCAAAATGCAGAACTATTCATTTCATGCTCAACACTCTTCCCGCCCGTGCGACTGAAATGTCCCGAGTTTCGTGAGATGACTATCCAGGACAAAATGTCGAGCGCATTGCCTGGCACACTTGCTGATGTGGGCTTTGTGTGTAGTCTGTGGGCGACCTGAGCATGAAAAGCCTCCTTATTGCAGTGTGTTTAATCCTGTGCCATAGCAGTTTGCAGTTTTCCAGTGTGCTGGCCGTCTCCTGAGCAGCATTAGTCTGATTATGGCGCTGCTTATTTGGTAGGGAGGCCTCCGTCTGCAGGTCTGCCTGACGTTGTGGCCTCTGCCAACGCGCTGTTCCCACTCTCCCCCCCTCCTCCTCCTCCTCCTCCTCCTCCTCCCCTCAGCCTGCTCCCTTCCCCTCCTTCGCTCGCTTCGTTCCCTCCCCAAAAGAACCACACACAATAAACCCTCTGTTACATTTAACCTCCTCACGTGTTTCCCTTTCTCCCTCTCTCTCACTCCCCAGTTCAGTCTCTTACGCACTTGTTGCTTTCTCTCTCTCTCTCTCTCTCTCTCTCTCTCTCTCTCTCTCCCTCTCCCTCCCTCCCTCTCATAACATTATAGCCTTTTCGGGTTCTGTCTTCGGTCTGTTACTCATCTCTCCTGGGTGTTTTGGGACTTGTTTGTGGGCTTGGAGCATACAGTTGAACAAAGACAACACACACACACACACACACACACACACACACACACACTCTCTAACTTGGTCAGGCCACTGCTAACTCTCCCACTCCAAACCAGTGACAGCGGTGATTAGTATCTCATAACAGCTTAGATTGTGTGGAAAGTGGGTGTGTTTGTGTGCATGTCAGCTGGTACAATAGCCTACCAGTAGCATTACCACTCATCATAGCTCCACAGCTGCTGCTGCAGCAGCGGCGACAGCGGAGGGACAGCAAACAGATTTGGCGTAATCTTGCCCTAATGAGATTGGTCCCCCATTCCTGCGTCTTTATGGGAGCAGCAAGCTGGCAGACACGCAGGCTGACACTCTGTAGCGCTTTATGGGAGAAGCGTCACTAAGACGGAGTGGGGCTGATGTCTGGGAGTCAGTAAGTGAGACACGTGGAGCGTCGGGCAGGTTGTAATATAGGGAAGAGGCTGTTCATTTAGCAGACAGGAGCTTTGGTAGACAAACGGTCTGTAAGGTGGGCTGTAGTCTATATCCACAACGTTCCGCTTCCGGGAATGTTCCGGTGCCGCCGGAAATTCTGCTGGATGTCACACTTTTTCGGCCAGATGTCCGTTACCTTCTGCTTTCATTGTGTTGTAATTCTGAACTTCGGTGGATTTCTGAGGACTATGGTGAACTGTTCCTCAGATCTCTGCAGGGTAAATCCAGACAGCTAGCTAGACTATCTGTCCAATCTGAGTTTTCTGTTGCACCACTAAAACAATTTTTTTGGGCATTTCAGGCCTCTATTTTCATAGGACAGATGAAGACATGAAAGGGAAGAGAGGGGGGGAATGACATGCAGCAAAGGGCCGCAGGTCGGAGTCGAACCCGCGGCCTCTGCGTCGAGGAGTAAACCTCTATATATGGGCGCCTGCTCTACCAGGTGAGCTACCCAGGCGCCCAACTAAAACAACTTTTGAACGTACACGTTCCACCAAAACAAGTCCAAGACAATTGTGATTGGTTTAAAGAAATTCCAATAACCACTAGCCAGACCCTCCTTTGCAGCGCTGTGGAGGAATGTCTGGCAAAAGCGAGACTAGGTAGGCAGTAAGTTAGTCCAATGGGTAGAGTAGCTGAAATATTTTGGAAAATAATCTCAATTGCGATTTTCAGTCAGTGCTGATACAAGTTAGTAATGTTGCCCTGCGAGGTAGCGCTGTTAGCCAGGCAGTTTTTACACAATACCTGACGCTGTTCAGCATCATTTTTTTTTAATGCCAAAGTAGTCCCACACAACTGATGACTAGAGATGCACCGATAGACCGGCCGGTGACCGGAATTGACCGGTTTTCACATGCTCGGCCATGATCGGCGACCGGCAGGTCAGTCTGACATATGCCGATTTCATGTCGGTCAAGGCTACAATAAACTGACAACATAAGTTCTAGGAGTTACAGTTGTCAAGGACGCACGCACACAAGGATGCGACGGCACATTCTCTTTTTCCTTTCTCACAACATTTCCGCCGTGTGTGGCGCGTACCTCGCAGTGTATTCTCGCACATGTAGGGAACCTCGTGATTTAACCTGCAACATGTCAGCTGTTTGGAAATTCTTCAGCGTGTGTGCAGAACATAACAAGTTTGCAATATGCAACACCTGCAAGGAAAAAGTAGGGCGTGGAGGGACCACACCAAAAACCAAAATCACATTTTTTTAGTTTAGTTATTTTTTAGTTAATATTGGGTGTGAAAAGAAGGAAATGGTTCTAACATTGCACTTTTGATGTGTGTGAATTTCCCACACCAGGAGTAATTTATATAGTTCTATTTTATAGTGATCCATTATCTGTTCCAAAAATGTGCTGTAAAGTGGTCAGAAAAAATGAAATCGGAATCGGCTGGCCTAACTCAAAGAAAATTGGAAATCAGAATCGGCCTAGAAAGTTGTTATCAGTGCATCTCTACTGATGACCGTCCCTTCTTTTGACACTAAAGTCTCCGCGTTGTCAGGTTCTGTCGAGGTCAAGGTACAGCATAGCGTGGCAAGTTGAGGCTTCCTCTGTAGACTGCTTTACTCTCGTGCGTCACGGCACCATAGTGTAATTGCATTTATTTCCAATTAAATAAATAAATAAATAAACTCTTAACATATCGCAATGTTATTTTATAATATATAAAAAATGCATTGAATCGTTAAGCCCCAAAGAATAAATGGAGAGGCCGGCAGATAGGTAGGATGGTAGGCAGACGGTCACCAGCTCTCAGGATGTGGAAGGCCCACATGACGGCCTTTATCTGATGGCCTTCGCTGGTCAATTAGATCAGAGCACAGCACAGCAAAGAACAGTTAATTCTCCAGATTAACATCCTCGCTGGTTTCTCAGAGCACTGAACCTATTCGCTTTTTTTTGTTTTTTCCCATTTGGTGAATTTCATTATACAGTATATCAAGATCCAAGGCTGTTTTTAATGAAAACAAATTAGGTTGTGTGGGCGTATGGATAAGAATAGGTCACTTTTCTTTTTAAGTTTCTTTTATCCGTGAAGGTCACATTCTTTATTTGATTAATCTTGTCTGGATTGACCGGTCTTGTCTGGGGGCAGACAGACTTCACCCACGATGCACTCTGAGCAGGTTTTTTTTTTTTTTGGGAGGACTAACGCAAGCAGGGGTTAGCTCTGTAGCTCACGTCACGTGTGGTCACCGCGCCACCTGGGATAACCCTGCTGATGTAGGGCGCCACCTGCCGGGGCTTGGCTGCGGGGATTTTTTTGATTTACTTTGTTGTGGAAGAACATTTGAACATTTTTTGTTGTTCTGGGCTGCACACCCGATCACGCTACCCTTCCTGGACTCTGGTTTGACTGTATTTTAGGCTGGACCGCTGCAAATTTGGGGGACCAGCCCTGTAAACACTCAATGACAGACGTTCGTGAGTGATGACGTGCTGCTGTCAGTCGGTCGACTTGGAATTTCCCCATTTGCTGTTGTTCTTTCAAAATGAATTAATTCATTATTTATTTCAGGTTCATTTATCAGGGACAAGCAGACAGCTGTTCTGGTGTTGGCCATCAAAACAGAAGAAATTTGCCGTAAAGTTGTCGAGCGGTAGAAAAATGGACAGTGTAGGTTTCAGTTTGACCAAGAATAAACGCCGCGGGGCATCCAAGACCCAATTCAAGTTTCTGTGTCTCCCTTCCTGAATAGCTGGCATGTTCATAATTGGTCTGTGTAACAGTTTTAAGAACAAATAATACTGGGACCGCTACGGAAAATAGCAGATGAACATTTAATATCCAGCTATATTTAGTACACCACTACGCTACTGTAGGATTCCACCTAGTCTTAGTACTTTAGTTGCCATCTCTCGCTCTGTTTTTCTTTCCCTTCCTTTGCTCTTTCTGTAACAGGAACACACACACACACACACACACACACACAGCAGTTGTAATAGCAGGGTTAGAGTGCAGGGCCGACCACTGGACAGTGTTTGTACAGAATGCTAGCATATGTCAAACCTGGCTTATTGAATTTAGACCGCAGCCTGAAACAACCCACTGCTCAGCTTAGCACAGAACTGCTGTGGGCCCACAGGACACACACACACACACACACACACACACACACACACACACACACACACACACACACACACACACACACACACACACACACACACTTGTATGCATGCACAGACATAAACAGTGTCTATATATGCATACATACATATGCAGAGACACACATACACACACACTGACAGGGGTTACTCAGTCCGTTTTCAACAAAAAGAATTACCTCACTTGAGCCATTAGGAGGCTACAGGCAAAATGAAAAGCAGACAGACAGAGAGAGTGGGGGGGGGTGGAGAGAGACAAAATGTCACATGAGAGCGTTTTGTGTGACGCATATTCATTTTCATGTAAGCTGATAGGCGTGCTGATGATCAGCTTTCATCTTGTGTGCGCTAATGACTTTAGCAAACGTACTTAACACACGTTGTTACACGTGATTACACAGGTGCCTTTTTGTGTGTGTGTGTGTGTGTGTGTGTGTGTGTGTGTTTGACACAGATGGTGTGTGTGTTTGTGTTGCTGGCGGAGACCTGTCCCTGTGTTTTAAAGTAGTGTTGGACAGTAACGCAATACAAACTGCACCTCCGCTACCACTTTGAAGAGCGGGCAGAGCGGTGAACATCCGGGCACTTTGGCCCCTGTTGGTGGTGTGTTCTCCTAGGGAATGAAATGAATGCAAGCGCTCCACTCTGCTGTTGTTGAAGCAGCCTGTGGAAACCCAGCGTAAAGCAAAATCGATGTCGTCGTCGTCGTTAGGGATGTCCCGATCGCATGGGGAAGTATCGGATCCGAGCCAACGTGGGCATTTTTTTTGAACTAATCCGGGATCACTCCGATCACCTTACTCCGATCATTTACTTCAGTAAATTCGACACCATTCGAAGTAGAAGTTGATTTTATATGTAAGTTTTACAAAAAGTAAAATGTATTAAGCTGAAGAAATCTATGACTTATTTTGTTCACTTTGTTATTAAACAAAAACTTTTATCTAGGAAAATACAAGTATCGGAGCGGGACTCAGTATCGGCAGATATTCAATATTTAAAAAATCGGTGGTGAAAAAAGCTGATCGGGACATCCCTAGCGTGCGGCGGCCTGTGATGACTGTGCCCTGCCAATCCAGCAAATATCTTTTAGAAATATAAAAAAATTTGATGCAGTGATCACATTCAAGTTACTAATCCCAGTAAGGTTCTGCTATTCCTGCATGTTGTTGTTCTTGTTGGCTGTCTTAGGGGAGTTGGATGGAGGGTCTTTGGCCTGGTGCGGGGGCTGAAGATATCATATTTTTTATTTCATGCATCCTTCCTGGTGTCTACATTACCCACAATACAACTCGTTTTTCATTTTTATAGTTGGTAGGTATATATATAAAATTTCCAATGAGAAATATGTTATAGTATATTGCCCATCACTGGTTATAAGTAGCTGTCTCAGTGCCCTAATGCCATAAAGGCCTCGCTCCAGGCTGTATTAGAAATAGTATTAAGGCTCCACACAGCATAGGTACCAGATATCTGAATGCAGTATAAATATATATTGTGTCATTTCCACGTTTACGGCCTTTGAATGATGTCGGTGGTGTTTTTGTCTCATAACTATAAGACCTCATCCATCTTGTTCCTATTATTTAAGCCAACCTTCTGAACAGACAACCCTGCACGTTACCCACCGAGGGAGGATGATGCCCAGAGGATCATCTTGTTAAAGCTCATCCACTACGACAGTGTCTATAAGGCCCTTATATGATCCTTAAGGGATACTCAGAGACCCACTGTGGGTGAAATTAGCCCCAGATAATCATCTCCTTGTGGGCTACAGCCACTCTCAGCACCAGGCCTGTTTTACACCCCATTTACCAAGAAGAGAGGGAAGGATTTGCCTCAGTGACCCCTTTGCTGTGAATCTATATAGTAGCTGGTGGAATGGATGGCGAGAGGAGCTTCTCCTCCGCCGTTTCTCAAATGAACACTTAAAATTAAGCAGACGTAAATAAGCCTGGGATTGTAGATGGGAGAGGACACAGCTGGAGTTGACCGCTGAGGTCTTTTCCGATTAACAGCAGGCCTACAGTACCCGTAAGACGACAAAAAAAGCAGAGACTGGGGGGGAAAAAAAAAGCCGTCCTTTCTTGGGAAGTGTCTCTGTAGGATGATAGATCACAAGGACCCTCGCATCCCTTCCCCCTGCTCACTTTTCTCTATTCTGGTCCTCCCCCCCCCCAACTTCAATCTCCCACACTCCCCTGCTCCTACCAGTCGTCATTGTGTCTTAAATCTCTCTTTCCGCCTGATTTTGTCTGAAAGGTGATAGAGGAGGTTCTGGCTATAGATTAAAAAGAGGCTCTATAGATGAAAGGAGCTGTGTAGAATCAACACATTCGACAACCTTGCTGCTACATATCCCCCTTTAAAGTAACAGTATGATGCAACACACGCTCTCACACACACACATATACACACGTACCGTAAAGAGAGAGCAAGAGCACTACGCATTAAGATATCTTGCCCGTGGGAGGAGAGGTACGCCAACAAGTAAGGAGATGAATGGTGTTAATGCCTGTTAAACCACATATGTTAGAATCAGATGGGAATACGCCGAGTTCTTTCCTCCCTCGAAGCCCAATATGAAATATATCTTCCTTTACATTCAGCCAAGATGTGTGTTTTTAGGAGTGATTTGTGTGTGCGCGGACATACTGTAGTTGAAGTTGGGATGATAACAGAGAGATGTTAACCACAAGCTCAAGAGCAGTGAGCATGCAGACACACACACATACACCCCCACATGCACACACACGCACAACTCGCTGTGGTGTCCTGAGCCTGTGTGGCCCGGCGCTGGGATGTGGACTGAAGCAGGAAATGTGTGAGCCATGAAGGCATGTGTTTATGCTGGCTGCAGTCGCCCATCACCAGCCAGAGGGAAAACAGACACCAGCACCGCTTCATTTGCTCTCCATCTCTCTCCTTCTCCTCCGAAACCCTCAACGTGCTCTTTTCTCACCTCCTGCCTCTCCCAAGATGTCTTCTCTCTCACTTCTCACTTTTTTTTTTTACCTTTTCGACTCTGAAAAGTAAGCTGCAACTCACAGAAAATAACACCGAGGCTAACTCTCTGTATGCTGTATGAGGAAAGCTAATCCCCATAGTAACACACGCATGTATTTACACTTTAAAGATCAACGTGAGCCCACAGGAAAAAAAAATCTGTTCTAGAAACAAATATTTCAAAAACCAACAAAAACACTCCCCAGCAACAGAAGTATCCCCAGTGGGGATTCTCTATTGCCTAATAAAGATAAGTTGTTTAGATAATGACACTTAAATAAAAGAATGGATACACATTTTAAGACAAATGGTGAAGCAGTGAGACAGCGTTAATAAAATGAAAATGTAATAACCCTAAATAAATGAAGGCAGTCTTGCAGAACTTGGCTGTTGGGCTCCCTGCGGCTGGCCCGAGCCCTGAATCAACAGTTAGCTTTCATCAAGGCCATTTTTCCTCAAGGTTTTGGACAATAAAAAGTCCCGTCACACAGTTGTATGGCTTTCAGTATTTCTCTGTTTGTTAGACGGCTACATTAGCGTAATCATTGCCTGATGTGGCCTGTTGTGTGTGTGTGTGTGTGTGTGTGTGTGTGTGTGTGTGTGTGTGGTGCAGTGACCTGCAGCAGTGTTAGATTGGGATCTGCTCTCTGCTAATGAAAGGCGTTGGAGCACGGTGGAGGGGACACTAGGGCGGTGCAATCAGTCGAAATTTGAATCGCGATTTTGGCTTCTAACAATCCCAAAAACAATGCAATCGAGAAAAACAACTATTTTGCCCATTACATTTTGCAAGTAAACTCATATTTTGTCTTGTGTTCTGAAGGGGAATTAAAAAATGTTCATCTGGAAGAGGTATTAAAGGGTAACTACCAGTTTTTTTTTCTGTGTGTGTCTAAGTGACTGATGGGAACAATCTTTGAAATTGCTCCAGTTTTAAGCAAGTGGCGAAACAAGCTACAATATAAGTTAATAGGGCAATTGTAAAACTTGTATTTAACTTCACAAAAGTGCTCGTTTTGCTGCTGTCAGGCTCTGATTAATATTCTAAGTGTCTGACAACATTATGGAAAGGATTTCTAAGGAGGTCGACCTTCCTGTTAAAAGGGTAAGATCCTTTTTATTTTTTTAAACCTAAAAACATCCGCGAAATTGCGTTCGCTAAACCCACCAGACTCCATGTAAAATTAAAGAGTCATTTTTAGCATCATAAAATACGCTTCGTTCAAAGTCGACGGAAACAAAATAAAACTAGGAAACGCCGTTTTTGGTCGTCTTTCCACTTTTCCGTCACAACTCTTAAGTTTCGGTTCTTGCCGCTCTCCAGGGAGGTTTGAGAGGGGAATTCATTGGTATGTTTTTGGTAGTTGTTTCGACAGCTGCCTCCAGGTCTTTATGGCTGGTTGCTGTCCAGGATCGTCCATGTGATGTCTCTGTCTCTTCTATCTCTCCCTCTCAGCCACGCACCGTTCTTCTCGCTGCTCTGTCCATTTATTTGGGTGCCTGTGAGAGAAAACGCATACATAAGGATAACATGGGAATAAAGGAAAGCACAAAAAAAGAGGCTAGAGGTTATATTTTTTATTCCGTCTTTTTTTTAATAAAACGAGCACTCTGAATATGTTGGGGGACAGGAAAGGGGGGTATAAAAGCCTTGTTAGAAGTGCAAGACGTGAAGCGAGAAGTTTGATGGTCTCCTTAGTAGAAAAGGAGGACTGTCGACATGCTGCACCATTACTCTTTGATGAATACCACAAGTCTCTTTCAGGCACAATCTGCCAATTTTGGATTAAACATCCCCTCTGTGTTTTGTCTCTTTTGGGCATTACAGTGAGAAAACGTGCAAACAGCAGTGGTGGAAGAAGTATTCAGATCATACAAATTCTGCACTGAAAATGTTAGCAAAGTCAAGTATGTAAGTATTTTCGTTTAGTCAGCTAATCATTTCAGCCATGCCTAATTTCTAGAAACACGTTTTTATAAACTACATGTGTTTTGTGCGCAAAACAATCTTAATTTGTAAAGTAACTAAAGCTGCCAGATGAATGTAGTGGAGTAAAAAGTACAATGTTTCCCTCTGCGGAGTAGAAGTAGAAAGTGGCACGAGAAGAAAAAGACTCAAGTAAAGAACAAGTACAGAACTTGTACTTAGTTACATTCCACCGCAGCCATACAGTACAGAAAAACAAAGACAGCCTCTAATCCTGCACCTACCTGCTCTACCTCTCTCCCCCCCCCTCTCTGTTTGATATCATTATTCATGGCAAGCTGCTGGTCGACCCAGCAATGCAGATAGAGATACGGGATCATCAGCGGGTCGGCTCAAGAGTCCAACCGCGGTCAATGTCAGCGGGATCTGTGAGGCTAAGTCCCAGGGAGCGTGTGGAGCGTGTGGATCCCGGTGATTGAGTGATTGAGCGCTTAGTGTTTGAGCCTGCGGACAGCCCAAACAAGTTAATCCCAACCCCCACTACATCCCCCCCACCAACTACAGATCTACAGCAGAGGGAGAGGAACGGAGGGAAATTTAGTGGACAGGGCTTTAGTGGGGCTAGTAAAAAAATAAATAAATAAATAAATAAAAAAGCTCCTTAATGATTTAATCAGCGGAGATATTCATGTGCTGTAATACCAGGGTGCCCCGCTCAGCTCTGTACACTCTGTACACAGCTCCGAGGCCGATGCGATCGGGAGCATTTGTGATTATGGAGCCGGATTAACCGACGACGTTGTGCTTTTTTGATTGGGGACAGAATCTGAGCCGGAGGTCAGCCTAGCTTGCTTGTTGGGAATAGGATGATCCTTTTTTTGGAAAAGAGGAGATCCACTTAGAGTTGCAGGCATGCAACCTAAAATATCACCGTTGCTTTTTTTTTTTTTTTTCACACAATCCAGATTGTGCCCTCAGTAGAGCCGGATGTCAGATCTCAATTTTTAAAAATAATTTTAGTGGGTGTGTTGCCTTCATTTTAATGCAAGCAGTTGACAGGAAAGGACCCCGGCTGGACTCAAACTTGTTAGCATCTTTACCCCCCCCCCCCAGGCGACCAAGACGCCCGATCTCGATATTTTTTAAGTTCCGACTGAAATGTGTACATAGTAGTACAAGTATCATAAACTGTCCAGAATCATGATGTCTGGAAAGCATGGTCACATTCTTCGTCTTTAAAAAAAAATAAATATAAATAATTATTAATATTTAATTTAAATAAGAATTGATCTTATTTTAGACAGAGACAGAGTTTAGGTATTGGTAGCCAAACTGTATGGGCACCGGTATTCCAAACCCTCAAACAGTACCCTGACCGATCGGCCAGCTCCCACAGTGCAGGAAAGCAAGCGTGGCTCATTGTCGATTGGCTTATCACACACATGCATGGTCATGAATGGATCATATAGTTGGTGAATAATCCATGTAAGTCGGTGTGTCCTCTCCTCAGAGTGGTGTGTAGCTAGTCTTTATGCACCGCTAAGCAAGCTTATCTGTTGTGTTTCAGCTGTAAAGCCACGGGTCTTAAAGGTGCTCAAGTCTGGGAGGCCCTCTTAGTCTGACCCCAGAGGAACACTGGGAGGGTTGTTGCATCGGTACGATCCGTATAAACTGGGATATATGGAATAGGAAAACCGTTAAATACATTTTTAAAAATGCAGTGTTCAACGTTTATTCTACTTGCCCAAAGTCCGTTTTTACTGTCACATATACCCATTGTTTTAGGACATGTCCTGGCTTTTATCGCTCAATCAGAACGTTTTAAAAGACCTCTGTCTACACTAACCTGCAGCGCCGGATTTTCAAAATAAAACCGTGACTACAGTGCCCTGTAGCTATGTATTTCACACAGTGTGTTTT
Source organism: Perca schrenkii (assembly GCA_025617405.1). NCBI lineage: Eukaryota > Metazoa > Chordata > Actinopteri > Perciformes > Percidae > Perca > Perca schrenkii. The sequence goes on from CM046801.1 coordinate 23,667,282, forward strand.
CTGTGAGTTTGACCAATTTAATTAAAAATAGTACATTAGACTTGATTGGCCAACGGCATATTCAAAGCATTCTCCGGCGTGGGGAGGGGGAGCAAGAGATCAGTGATGATCGGGAAAAAATTATTGAAAACTTTTTGTTTAACCAAAGGTTGTTCTATATACTTGCCCGACGTGGCGTTTTACTTGCCCCCGGGGCCATCGGGCCCTTATTGTTGAACCCTGAAATGTCATCTAAAATCCGCAGTCCATGAAGAGCAACACTAGACTGGAATGGCAGATTGTTCCTACCAAATTGCAAATCGCACGGAGACTGAAATGAATTGGACTCAAGAGCAGAGACCAAAGTCCAAGTGAAAACACCCCCGAGTCTGAGACAAGTAGGATAGACCGGTCCTGGATGTGCCCGTGAGGACGTCTACTGCAGCTGGGTGACCAGTACTGACTGTGGGCTGTGTAAGCAGCACATTAAGGAAGTTTAAAAGTAGAGCCCATGTGGAAAATCTCTTAGGCGGTGATCATGAAATCGCCACCTGTGTTTCTTCACTGACGTTGATCTTGGCTCATTTAGAACAGTGCTGACTTCACATTTTGATTGGAATAATCAGGGCCTTCCTTCGAGGGCAGAGTTGTTTTGCACTCTTGTTCAATGTTACTTTTTTTTTTTTTTTTACCATTCTGTGGTTGCTCTTTGACTTGGGTTTGCTAAATGAAGGAGACAGAGAACTTAAGAAAACCTTGCCAACATGCTTCCTGTAGGTTAAAGGATGGGGAAGAGGTGAAAGAGGAGAAGGAAAGAAGAAGAGAAAAAAGAGGCGGTGGAGGAGAAGAAAGAAATGAAATGGAAAGATCCAACTTCTCAGATCGCACCAATTACAGGAACATTCAGGAGCCAGTTTCTGCAGAAAGCATTAGCAGCAGTTCCGCAATCTCTTCCCCTCGCTTTCCCCCCGCTCGCTGTGTCCTCGCTTCATCTCTCCTCCCTCTTTTTTTTTTTTTCTTTTCTTTTCCATTTAATCTTACTATCCCAGTGGGGTTACTAGTGGTGAGGTACTTCCTGCTGTAAGTTTTCCTTCAGTGTGAGAGTGCTCTCTCCCACAATACCCGGAGAGCAGTGAACCAGCACTGGAGCATTCGAGGACTCAGTGCAGCCTACTGGAGGAACAGCAAGCTGCAATGCAATTCTTTTTTGTTTGTGACAAAACTCAACAATTGAGCTTTCGCTAAGCCAACGGCATATTCAAAGCATTCTCCGGCGTGGGCAAGGTGATCAATGACGATCGGGAGAAAATGATTTAACCAAAAGTTGTTATTTTTTACTTGCCCCGGGGCCATCGGGCAACCCTTATTGTTGGACCCTGAAATGTCAATACTAAAATCCGCAGTCCATGAAGAGCAACACTAGACTGGAATGGCAGATTGTTCCTACCAAATTACAAATCGCACAGAGACTGAAATGAATTGGACTCAAGAGCAGAGACCAAAGTCCAAGTGAAAACACCCCCGAGTCTTGAGACAAGTAGGAGATAAAAGAGACCAGACTGTACCCCTGGATGTGCCCGTGAGGACGTCTACTGCAGCTGGGTGACCAGTACTGACTGTGGGCTGTGTAAGCAGCACATTAAGGAAGTTTAAAAGTAGAGCCCATGTGGAAAATCTCTTAGGCGGTGATCATGAAATCGCCACCTGTGTTTCTTCACTGACGTTGATCTTGGCTCATTTAGAACAGTGCTGACTTCACATTTTGATTGGAATAATCAGGGCCTTCCTTCGAGGGCAGAGTTGTTTTGCACTCTTGTTCAATGTTACTTTTTTTTTTTTTTTTACCATTCTGTGGTTGCTCTTTGACTTGGGTTTGCTAAATGAAGGAGACAGAGAACTTAAGAAAACCTTGCCAACATGCTTCCTGTAGGTTAAAGGATGGGGAAGAGGTGAAAGAGGAGAAGGAAAGAAGAAGAGAAAAAAAGAGGCGGTGGAGGAGAAGAAAGAAATGAAATGGAAAGATCCAACTTCTCAGATCGCACCAATTACAGGAACATTCAGGAGCCAGTTTCTGCAGAAAGCATTAGCAGCAGTTCCGCAATCTCTTCCCTCGCTTTCCCCCGCTCGCTGTGTCCTCGCTTCATCTCTCCTCCCTCTTTTTTTTTCTTTTCTTTTCCATTTAATCTTACTATCCCAGTGGGGTTACTAGTGGTGAGGTACTTCCTGCTGTAAGTTTTCCTTCAGTGTGAGAGTGCTCTCTCCCACAATACCCGGAGAGCAGTGAACCAGCACTGGAGCATTCGAGGACTCAGTGCAGCCTACTGGAGGAACAGCAAGCTGCAATGCAATTCTTTTTTGTTTGTGACAAAACTCAACAATTGAGCTTTCGCTAAGCCAACGGCATATTCAAAGCATTCTCCGGCGTGGGCAAGGTGATCAATGACGATCGGGAGAAAATGATTTAACCAAAAGTTGTTATTTTTACTTGCCCCGGGGCCATCGGGCAACCCTTATTGTTGGACCCTGAAATGTCAATACAAAATCCGCAGTCTATGAAGATCAACACTGGAAAGGAAGATTGTTCCTACCAAATTACAAATTCACAAAGACAGAGACGAATTGGACTCAAGGGCAGAGACCAAAGTCCAAGTGAAAACACCCCCCGAGTCTTGAGACAAGTAGGAGATAAGAGAGAGACCAGACTGGGTAACTACAGTCCTGGATGTGCCCATTAGGATGTCTACTGCAGCTGGGTGACCAGTACAGACTGTGGGCTGTGTAAGCCCACAACTTAATTACTGATAATGTGCCGTTTACAATAAAGGTGACGGTTTACCATCAAAATTCTGAGTGATGTGAGAAACAATGGGTCCTTTTGTTTAAGATGTAGACACAATCAGGCTTCTCGTTTCTAGTCAGTAACCATCTATTTGTCTTCTCAAAGGAGTCGGCCGGCAGATTAGCTAGCTAACGTTAGCTCCACGAGTTTGTCTGGGTGACTTTTTATTGTTCTAGCATGACTTGTATTGAAAAGAGTCTTGTAAAAGCGCTCCTAAATATGCACATAATGGGTGCGTACATGATATAATACTAAAAGATTCAAGTCCCAGGCAAAAAAAATAGTCCGGATCCTAACTGTTGACAACCCATGCAGCAGACATGTAACGCTAAATAAAGAAACAGCATAATTGTTCTTATTTTCAAACTGTATGTTTTCACCGTTTTAGCGCTATAAAAAATGCTTTTTGGATGAGGTCTTTTGGCAAACATCACGCTATCTTGGGTAGCAATGGCTTCCCCAAATCTGATAAAGATCATAACCGAGCTGCTAATATTAGATTAGCCTAAACTACTTATTAGCATCCACGACTCACGGTTTAATGTAATCTGTAGCTCCACAAAATAATATAGTTAGTTATTGATATGCTCCTTATATGTAGAACGCTTGGTTATTACTGTAGGTATCACGTTAGTTAGCCAGAAATGCTAAAAATTGCCAGTTATGTTAGAGCAGATGAACACACTGTTTAATGCTTTCCTTAAACTTTTGCTCTTGTAATTTTGGTTTTAAAAAAAGACTCTTACAAGAGCCCTGTGCACACCACACATAGTTTTCGGGTTACACCTTTTTATGTCTATAACAGCAATTTATTAAAAACACTTTAAATTCTTTACATTTGGCAATGAGGAAACTGTCCTGGCTCCAATGAACGGATCTTTGGCTCTGTCTTGTTTGGCGGTCTGTTCGCGCTCTCATGGGATGGATTGTTTCAGCCAAAATCCTCTTCCCCCCGCTGAGATTTCTCTTGACTTGAATGCATTTGAAAAAAAAATTTAAAAAAATAAAACATTTTGCCCAAACGCCAGAGTTTGCTTGTAATTCCATCTCGAGAAAAGATTATATTACATTCAGTTTCTGAATCCCACATCACAGCCGTTCCTTTGGCAGATCGTTTCTAAACGTTGTCGAGATCTTTTGACCCTTGACTCGAGGGATGATTGCTGCCGCAGATGTAGGACTGTATCTCCATGGCTCATAAACGCCCCAAAGGGATGAGAGGAGATGCACGGAGAGCCCAGAGCACAGTGGGCTTCTCTGATCACCGTGACTGTGCCTTGAAGACCGCACCAGACCCTCTCTGGGACCAATAAAATGCAGAAAAGGGATGTTGTTAAGACAGAGATGACATGTTAAGCCCAGTTCAGGCCAAAGATGACTTGCAACGCCGCCGGTCTGCGACGTTCTGAAACCTACCGGTTTACACCAATGCAACCAGACCAGATGGTGTATCGTTTCTATAGCAACCACTCTTTGTGCTTCCGTTCTAACTTCCAACTTTCAGGCCTTTTGTTGCGTCTAAATATAAATGTGGATATAACGTTGGTGATAGTGACATACTGTACTTGCAACATTTGCATTTCTAGTGATGAATTAGCAGAAAAGTTTTATGTCTCTGATTCACTGCTTTGTTCTAGGCGCTCCCTCTGTTCAGTCGCTCTCTAGCTCACTCGACCACGTTACGGTGCTCGCGGCCGCTTGCTAGCCTCTGTCCAGTCCATATCGACGATGATTAATTTACCGGATTGCTACGGTGCCGCCAGGAAATTCCGCTGGATGTCCCTTATTTTCGTCCGTATGTCCGTCAACTTCCCCTTTCTTTGTGTCGGCGTTCTAAACTCCGGTGGATTTCTGAGGACTATGGTTAACTGCTCCTCAGATCTCTGCAGGGTAAATCCAGACATCTGTCCAATCTGAGTTTTCTGTTGCACGACTTAAAAAAACTTTGGAACGAGCACATTTCTACCAAAACAAGTTCCTTCCCGGGGCTATTTTGCAGAGGCGCCGTTAGTGCGTCCGGGCACTTAGAGCCGCCCAAGACGATTTGTGATTGGTTTAAAGAAATGCCAATAAACCAGAGCACGTTTTTCTCCCATCCCGGATTGCTGTGTGGACTAGCCAGACCCTCCTCCGCAGCGCTGTGGAGGAAGGTCTGCCAATGCGAGACTAGCCGCACTCTAAAACTCTGCCATTTCGACCAGTTTACAGTTTGTAACATATACTGTACATCAAATTGATTATAAATCATTTTATTTCTATAGTTAGTAGCTAACCTGACAAGCTGGCACTCGCTATTGGCTGGTAAAACTGGTGACGTCAAAAAGCAGCAGCCGCTGGCGACGTGACCAGCTGAGTCTCAGGCGGGCGCCATCAGCTGGCTCGAGTCGAGCCGAGACGGGCCGGTTGGTACTGCTTCAACCTTTCCCTGCGACGTTCTGAAGCGGTTTTGAATCTCTGGTCTGAACTGGGCTTTAGTCTTATCTCTTGACTTGTGACTTGACAGTGCTGGCTCAGCATGTTTGCACATCTGGGAATACCAAATCTTTACAGGCCACAGAGGTGGTGATTACCTCTAATGACTCCCTTTCACTTGGGAGGTGTGGTAGAACAAGAATGGAGGTATTACCGGAGGCATTCGATCTCAACAGGGTCACGTAAGCAAACCTTAAGAGTCAATGGGGGGGGGGGGGGATAAGAATAACTGACCCTCTGCTGAAGGTGTCTTCTGTCAGCCAGCCAAAGGACCCCTTTAGCAGGCGGTCTTTCCTGCAAAAGAGACGGAAAAATATCATGCAATAGACAGGACGCTCGCTCTTCTTGTGTTTACAAGAAGAGCTCTTTTTGCTCCTCTCTTTGTCCGCACGGCATATTTTTTTCTTTTTTTTTTCAATCCAGCATTTTTGTGTAGGTGTGGCAAGCAGCTCACATGTGCACTTTTTTCGGGCAGCGGAATTTGAAACTAAAGCAAAATATACAGATCCTTTCATCAAGCCCTGCCACGGTGAGGAGAGAGAGAGAGGAGGGAAAGGGACGGGCAGATGACCATTAGTCTGTTCTTCTCCACTCTAATTTCACTGGACGATAAGTGAAATCACATGTTGGCAGGAGCTCCAGTGGAAAAGACGGCGCAGAAGGAGAAGAAAAGAGGGGGCGAGTTTCAGGATAATGAGGAGAAACGGAGCAGGGCAGATAGATCTGATAAGAAATGAAATTTGGTAATAATAATCGCACAGAGAGACGTACTGTAAGACTTGGTAGCATTTGTTCCTGTTTCAAGTCAAATCTGGAACTTGAAACCTGGCTGGGAGTCATATGCAGCTGTGTTTCTCCTAATAGTAGTCATTTAGATGGCACTGTTGCTTTGCACCTACTTCACATTTAGGAAGGAACAAGACGTGACATACAGTACAGTTTGTAATCCGGTGGATGCTTGAGTGCTGAGACTCGTTTTGTAGCACTGATATGAACTTGTTAGCAGCTTATTTACATCCAGCAGATACAGATCAACATTAGCATTCATTTGAAAGTTGTGTTTGTGTCCGCCTAATGAATGTTAGTGCAATATTCACTCTTACGATAACTTACGAACACTGTTTTTTGGGAATATCGGTCTCTCTAGCTGCTAAATCGTTCCACTATGTTCATCAGCTAGTCGCTAACTTTGTCTGTCTGTCGTCTGGTGCTGGGAATGGTAGCGCCCAGTGGCTGGCCTGGGCAACTGGCAAGAGTTCTAGCCTCGGTACGCTCCAAACAAAGTGCTTGTTGGATTGTCGAGCAGCGTCTAAAACCTCATTTCCGAAGACCTGATACAGGGCAACTTTTTCTGATAAATTGGGACACTTTTTGAAACAGACAATCAAGCCCACTTTACACAGCGATTGGCCAGGTGTGTGGAGATGATGGAACTTCTCTCTCAAGCGCTCCCTTTTTTGTTTTATTTACGTTCCGTTATCCCAATTTGTAGATGTTTAAAAGACACAGAATTCTAAAAGAGAGATCAGGGAGGGAGTTGGTTGGAAGCTATGACGGTAGGCTTTTTGCACCATCGTTGTGTGTGGTAGTTCGGAACAGGTATTAACACTTTTTGCCTTTTAAACGTGCATGAAGGACACAGTGCGTTTTAGTGTATTCATACCGGCTGCGTAAATTTGCTTTGCATCGCATTACTTGCATGACTCAAGTTTGATCGCCGGATTATATTGGGATCATTTGTGTTCACTTGAGTTACTCGCGCCAGTGCAGAGCTGTAGGCACACACAACATTTTGTTCGGTCATTAACCATGGTGGAAATAACCACTATTGCTGCTTTGTACCTTTTTGTGGAAGTTCCAGATAGGTCGGAAAAACCAAACGGCGTCGTGTCTGGATTCATAACATCATCCGATATGCCAAAAATAACTACCTCATGGTGATTTGTAACAAATGCTTTGTCAGGTCTGTCCGCAAGACGACAAGCAAACAACAACATTTCAACAAGCGTCCTTCGCGTCGTGCCATTTGCATCGCCCGCCGAAAATTCCTGTCTATTTGCGTCTTTTGCATTGCCTTCGTATGGTATCCCGGAACGCAATTCACGTGAAAAGCAACCGGTGTGAACACAGCATAAGGCCGTTTCTTGTTCATATGAAGCATATGGTATAATTTGCTGACTTGAGATTTTCTCTGCCATCTCAGGAGATTTCAAACCAGTGACAAGCTTCAGATTATCAACTTTTCAAAGCTGATCCCTCAGCGGGGCCACTGCACTCTGTCTGTCGGTCAGTTTGTCCTGTGCCATCTGACCCAAACCTCCATTTGATCTCCTGACTTCTACTGTACACCGCAGCAGCGCCACCCAGCCTCTCGTTCTACCTGACATCCCCAGCCATTACACAGCAAAGTGCACATTTCAGTCCCTCCTCCTTTCACAGTCCCTTTTGTTGACTGGCCTCCTCTTGGACGGCAGCCAACGACACAGACAGTGCGAGTGATCTACGTGAGCGGCATTTAGCCACCCCCTCCTTCAACCCTCTTCTTCGCTCGCTCTCTCCATCTTTCCTTGAGCCTGAACTGTCGACGGGCGCTCTAATCCACAGCGAGGTATAATCCAGTCCCTGGTGCCAGTGGTAATGCAGGCTTGATTTCATTATGATGTTTAATGGGCATAGCAGCATACTGGGTTACAGGGCTGTAAGGCTGTGTGGGTCCCGCTTTAGGGGATGATTCCCAGAGGCATTCTTTAAAGTCTATTCTGTTGGTTCTCTGTGGACTTGAACTTAGCCCCCACATCACATTTTTAGCCGTAGTATCGACATTTCGTGTTGACGTTTGTGGTTTTGAGTGAAATAGCTCAACAACTATTGGATGGATCGCCATGAGACTTGGTACAGAAACTCCCGTTCCTTTCAGGATGAATTGTAATCATTTTGGTGATCCCCTTCACCTTTCATTTAGAGCCACCTTCAGGTCAGAATTGAAATTTGTCACTTTGATTTAGGACCAAATTACTAGCTAAACTGCCATTCCCATCAGCCTCAGCTGTACTTTGTGTTTAGTGCTAATTAGGAAATGTTAGCATGCTAGCACACTAAGCTTTTTTTTTTTTCTTACTGTAAAGTAAACTAACATGCTCTTATGTAAGAAAGTAAAAGACTGAGATTTAGCAGCACTTTTTTTGCAATTTGAGACGTTGAAAGCCTTAATTTTGCGTTGGCAGATTTTAAGGAGATGTTTAACATTCGCCATCACAGTCAAGTACCTCCAGATGCTATTTGCCTCCCAGGTGTCACACGCTGCAGAAAGCTCTTTTCTTACAGAAAACTCCTCATGTGAGCGACTCCACAGCCTGTTTACATCTTCAGACGGTGCGTTGCATCATGCACCGTGATCATACGTTAACGGCCTGATCCGCCTCCGCTCACATTTCAGATTATACATGCAAAGGAAACGCACGCAAACTATGAACAGCCATGAAAAAAATTGTTGAAAGTGATGGTGGGTTTCTTTTAGATTTTTTTTTTTTTTCCCTTTTTGGGGGGCGCATTTTCAGCTCTTATTTTTGACAGGACAGCTGAAGACATGGGGAGAGAGAGGGAGAGGGGGGGGCATGACATGCAGCAAAGGGCCGCAGGTCTGAGCCGAACCCGTGCCCCTCTGCGTCGAGGTAGTAAACCTCTATATATGGGCGCCCGCTCCACCAACTGAGCTATCGGGGCGCCCATGGTGGGTTTCTGTTAATGGGTCTTTTTTAATGTCTTCTCAGGCTTGCATTCATGTTTACATGTGTAGGCCTGTTTCTATCTGGCCCCAGAGGTTTGAGTTGGAAGATGACAGACGATGCAAGGTGGACAGATGATAAATGCAGACTACTTTTTTTTTTTTATTGGATTTCCTTTTTAGTCCACGGTTTTGGCCAGTGCTCTGACTTTCCCTCCGAGCGCGCTCTGTCTGCTGTAAGGGGAAGAGTGTCCCACAAACAGCGTGAGGAGAGCCTGAGAGTATGCATCAGGGACCCCGGCGTGTTAAAGAAGTACTCTTCTCATTCTTTCCCCTGATCTTTCCACAACTCCATCCATCCTCTCACACCTCCCTCATTTCCTTTCCTTTCCTCTTCTCTCCTGCCTCCACTAGCACTAGAAAATGTCCCCTTTCTCTGCCATTTCTTCACCCCCACCCCACACTGTATTTTTCTTTTTTTTCTTCTGCTTTTTTTTTTCTCATTTGCAATTACAGTAATATGTAACATCAGGCGCGGTGAGATTTAGGGCTTTACCTTACATAACCCCGGGATTTAGCTGCAGGGTTTTAAGGCTTCTCTGAGCCGCTGAGCTGGGGGCAATCGGGCCTCTTTAAAATATTTTCAAATGACTGAAATCCCCAAAGGGCCTATGAGCGTGTAGGGATAGGAAGGCTTTTAGGGCCTTGATACATCACAACCGTCATTATTTTGTATTACCATTGGAGCCTGATCCATGAAAAATACAGCCTGCTCTGTTCTATTCGGTGGCAGCGTTGGCTCTAGTGGCAGCGGGTTAATAGATGTGGGTCAATACGCACGCATACAATGCACACGCACACAGCCGACGACATAATCATGGTGCATCTCCACGCGCACATACAGCTACATAATGTCCCTGTCTACTTTAGGTTTATAGCAAGAGTGCTCATAAAAGTTATTTTTACTTGGCCAAAATTTCTCACGAGATGAATGATCCTGTTTCTTTTTAAACACACACACACACACACACACACACACACACACACACACACACACACACACACAGTCCAGCACACTTGCCACATCAAGTACATCAAGGGCAGTTTAGTCTTAAGTGTGTGTGTGTGTGTGTTTGCGTTAGCGCGCGCAAAGTAGTGCTCTTGGCGCGCAGGAGAGTTTTTTTTTTTTTTATATTTGTTAAATTTAATTTGATATGACTTTATATAAAATTTTAAAAGGGTAGGAGGAGGGGTCTTGGGTTTGGCCCCAGATCACCACGCCAACCAAGGCCAGATTTTTTTATTCCTCCTTGAAGCAGGCCAAACGGGCAGGCCGTAAATCAGAAATAATGAACTGCCTGGCCTAACTTGGTGATTTGAGCAGGGAGGGAAGTGAGTTGTGGAGAAGAACTGGGTACGACCTGATGGAGGAGGACAGAGCGAAAGTGAAGAAAATAACGGCTAGCAGAGTGAAAAAAAAAAAGAGAGAACTCGACGAAGGTAGAGAGTGTGCATCAGAGAGTGATTTAAGGCCAAGGCTTTGCGTTGGAAGAAGCTGAGGAGCATGTGCAGGCAAAGCTGGCGGTGGCTTTGAAGCTCAGTGTTATCGGGACGCGTAATGTCAGCGGCGTTAATGTTAAGTTTCCTCAGAAAAGCCTGCTTCTTCAGCTTCTTAGGGCAACTTTTTTTTTAATTCGTCCCTGGCATAGGTCCTGAGCCGGAGGGGGTAAAGTTTTAAGATGTAAAGCCGCTGGGATTAGGCCTGTATGATGGGAAGACACGGGAGAAGAAATCGGAATGAGGCCCCCCCCCACAGGGTCACAGGGAGCGCGGCTGACCGCGATGCTCGTCACTTTTCAGGCAGTCATAAAGGGGCTTTGCAGCAGCCCTGAATGTCGCATGTGTCTTACTGCACACGCAATGTAGGGATGAAGAAGGGATGAGGAGAAGATGAAGGAAAGATGAGTTTGAGATTAAAGTGAAGGATGGACGGGGAGGCTGATGGTGTTCTGGCAAAGCCCAAAACTGAAATTTAGGGAGTCGGCAGAAGAAGTTCCACTTCAAAGTCTTCAGGTTGAAGTTTAAAAACTTGAAACAAGAATTGAATTTGCTAAGTAACCTGTGAAGTTTGGTTAGATTGAATTAACCTTTTGGGTTTATACGCTACAGTGAAAGTTGAATGAAATGGTCAATTCACATGCAGCACACACACGTGTAAAGTTTACAACAAGTAAAGTTTATACCACTTCTCTCTTTTAGGCTTTTCGTTTTTTTTTTTTTTTTTTTCACTTTTCCTTTCTCTATCATGTTTTCACTCTTCATAGTTACTCCATTCCCTGACTCAGCCCCGAGACCGCCCTCCTGCTATTTTTCAATCCATTTTACTGGTCTTCCTGTGTTTTAACAGGCTTTTATAACCCGGCTGCAGCTGCAAAAGAGAGCAAGGGAGTATGGTAGGCAAAGGGGTAGTTAGAGAGGGAGGGAAAAAGGGAGGGAGTGGGAATTGAATCATGAAATGAGGACCATATTTCCATACTGCACTAAAATGAAGACTTTCCATTTTTCAAACTGGGGTGCTCTCTCTTTCTCTCTCTCTCTCCCCTCCTCCCTCCTTCCTTCTCTTTCTCCCTCTCCGTCATTGTAGCGCTCTGTGCAGCTGTTCGTCAGTAGTTGTTGTCTGTTTGTTTGTCTCTCCTTGCCCCCCCCCCGCCTTTAGCTCATGTGAACTTTGCTTTTCGTCATGCTTTTTTCCACTGCCGAGCGTGTCTGCTTTTGATTAAAGTAAAAAAGTAAAAAAAAAAAGCAGCAAATCCCACTCTCTCCCACTCTCTCCCTACTGTAACTAACAGAGACGCCATTTCATTTTTCTTTCCCGTCTCACCCCTTTCTCCCACCCCCCACAACCCCCCCCACCCCCCCCACCGCCCCCTCTCTGTTCTTTCCACAGCAGTTTGTTTTAGGCCACGCGGCTCTGTGAAAACTTCACCGCCAGTGTTTGTTGAGCTTTCCGGCACGAGCATCTTGAACCGATATGGCTTCCCTCTGTGTTATGACCGTTAAAAAACAACCTTTCTTTTGGCCACAGAGAGGACCAACGCACCGGGGCCCTGCCTCGATCCCATGGTCCCGGCTACTGGCACCATCACCTGTGCCAGCTGTAGAGATAACAGTCGCTCCCTCGTAAAACCCTCAAAAATTAGCTCCGTCTTCATCCCCGGATTCGATCTCAACCTCAGCCCCAGCGCGGCTAACTCAAGCCGCACTCGGTCCCTGCTCTCATGCCTCTGACCTCAGCATCCTCAGATCCTCTTTCACCCCCCCACCCCTGCTGCAGCCACAGCTCAGACGCACTATTGAATCTGAGTGGGCCGCAAGCATCTGTTTACAGCGCTCCATCTGCAGTGCGAGAAAATGATGGCCAGATACAGCCCACAGTAAAATAAATACGCTGCCACCTCCCTCCTGCAGGCCTGAGTTAGTGCACATTCTTACTGACGAAGGTCTCGCTCTGGATTCAAACCTTAGAGGAAGAGGCCCTTATAAAGTCCTCATAAATACGTTGCCTTGATTGTTTTATTGCACGAACGTGCCTCGGTAAAAAGGAGCTAAAGGGACACATGCACAGGGCTTTTCCTGACTCAGAATGGGCCTCTGGGGGGTGATAACGCACGACAGTAAGCATGATCGGTCCGCTTACAGTAAAGGCAAAGAGTCTGCGTTACCTTATTTGACAGAAAATTTGCCTGTTATTTCTGACAATTGTATAAACAAAATCCCTATTATGCTTGAGTAAATGAAACCCAAATTAACGAAACTACTAAAAAAATTATAAATTTATATTTAAATACTACTTATTAAAATCATCAGGAGATGACCCGGTACAGCCAGACTCCGGGTGTTAAAACTGAGATTAGCACGCCTATTCAAGTTTATGTTCTGCTTGTTCAACGGTCCAGAGAAATATTGAATTTTTATTTATATAATTTTTTTCTCCCTATTATTTTGTTGCTGGTGATTTTCCTTTTGGTCCTGGCTAAAACCTCTTTGGGGGGGCGCCAAAAATTCCTCTATGCAGGAAAAACCCTGATGCAGAAAGATGGCAACCTCTGGGGTCTAAGTCCTCATGGCCATATCCCCTAAAGTAGTAGGGTTTTTTTTTTTTTCTAAATCAGAGCTGTGTGGAGAATGACGTACAGCATATAAGAAGACTGGAACGGAGTAATATATAAAAATGTGCTTTAACCTGCCTCAGATACCAGATGGGTGGGGATTATTACATTCAGTTTGGGTCAAGAAGGTTGACCGTCACAGAACAGTAAAGCAAATTACATTTTTGTTTCTTTCCAGGGATTGTCTAAGCTTTCTGGCGTTGTGGTTTACTACACATTTCCATCTGTATTTTTAGACCAGGTCTCTTTCTTGTATACAAAATAAAAATGCTCTTTGGAAGTTCAAACTGAGCCTAGTTGTAACCTAGTGTTAACGGTGTGTTTGAAAGTGTTTCCTGAGTGCTGATTTGTAGCCGTTTACGTAGCTAATGGAACTTGCTAACTGCCAGTCGCAACGTTAGCTTGCTAATATAGGAGAGGAACAGATCTACTATGAAATACGATCGACACAGCTGACCTGACGTGTAAACTGGCAAGATTTTAAATAACATTTTGCATACATACACAATACAATGAAATTACAACGCATGTTATGCCAATAGCATTGGGCTACAGGACTAGACGGCGTCAGTTACGTTGGCATAATTAAATGTTTTCCGTTCATTCTAAACTTTATGAATACTACTAGCTAAAAAACACATCTGTATGTAATGCAGGGTCATACCTACATTGCAGTTAAGTTAAATATATATCACTAAGGGCCTCAACAACTGACATTTTTTTGCGATTATGCTACAGCTAGGATGCTACAGTAACTTGACTGGACAGTAAAGATGTGTCCTAGCTAGGGTTGGGTACCGAAACCTACCGGACCGAATAGCAACGCGGATTTCGGTGCCTCATTTCGGTGACACTGAAATGCCTGCGCTTCTCTCTCATGCTCCGAAAACGGACGTTACAGGCAACGGAAGCATCGCTGCACGTGACGCTAGTTACCACTACACTTGACAGCAGATAACCTTAGCCTACTGTTAGCTAGTAGCTGGATTAAACACGGTTACAATTCAGTAACACAGTAACAGACAGCTAATGTTAAACGGTGTAAAGTGGGACTGTATTTCACTGTAGAGGCTTCCAACACCGGACTCTTTTTTCAGTATCGGTTCAGGCACCGGTTAGGCAACGGCACTTTTTTAAGTATCGCTTTAGCGCCAGTATCGAAAAAAAAATCCCAAACGATACCCAAACCCTAGTCCTAGCCACTGATTTACACATTACTTAACCAGCTAAGACATTTCTATAGTTTTAGTCTTTGTGCAACCCTAGTTTGTAACTAGCTAATAGTTATTAAGAACTTGCTTAACTCATCCATAGTAATAGTAATATCTACGGTCAGTACTGTATGTACTCTGCCAGGCAGTCGCAAAAAAAAGTAAATAATTCAAAGTACTTCAACCTAACTCAACTAACTGTATGGGTGTGTAAACCATCTTTACCTCCTCTTTATGTCCTATTTCTTTTTCACAGCAACCACTCTTTGAATGCACAATAAAGTAGCACGTTCATCTGGTCTGCCTGTTAGCGAAAGCCGCATGCATGGATGTATACGTGTGTGTGTGGATACGCCACGTACTGGTTATAAATCGCAGAGTATTTTCTCAGTGAAGCTGACAGGAGGCAGACAGAGCAGGCGTGGCGGCGGCTGAGACGGAGACCGAAGCAGAGACGGGGCTCTGGGGAGCCGGTTTGTTGTGGAGGACTGGGCTTGACTAAAGGCAGGGCTGCCTGTCACATGTTAATCCAAGGAATACACAGACGTTTTGTGTGTGTGCTGCTGACAGTACACAATATATAAACACACACACACAAACACAAGGTCATGCATCCTTGCGCACAGTGTTTGGAAGTTACTTTGGAATTGTAATAGGTTACTGATTACAAGTTACCCTATTTAAAATGTAGTAGCAGTGTGACTATTCCAATTGCTTTATCAAAGTAATGTAACTTGTTACATTTAATAACTTTTTGATTACTTTTCAAAACGTTTTTAACTGTTGACCATTTTCAAATGTTTAAACCTGGCAGTGTTGACGGCAGTACTCAACACCGACCACTGTAAATATGGTGCTAAATTACGTCTTCGATACACATTAGTGTCACACGGATGGTAGGCGTGCCTTTCCTTACTTTTTCCTGCCCTTTTGCCAGCGATCCAAATGCTATATCGACGTCAAAACTTTCAATACCCAACCTCAGGAAACATCTGAAGTTACTGTAAGCTAACTTAACTCCCATACCTGCAGATGTTTCCTGACCTTTTCAACATCGATAGCATTTAGACCGCTGGCAGACATTCTTTGCATTGCACGGTTATGTTTGAACTCTTTTTGTATGATATGTGTTTTTATATTTCCAGCACTGGAACGTGTTTTGATCCGTAGCCATGGTGGCAACTCTCGGACCACTTGAGAGGCGATTTCACTGTCAGACGGGCGGCGCTGCAAATCCAAACCGGAGAACCAATCGAATCATAATAGCATCAAACTTGACTAAACAGCTGTGGCTGGAAATGGCAAAAGAAGGCTTACATCAAAAAACATGAAAAGCATGAATACTATTTGAATACTATTCAACATGAAGCCTAGCTTTTTACAGAAAATATTCCGATCTAACCCCCAATTGAATCATGAATTCATAGGTAACTAATTTAACTACACTTTCTCCCGCCCAGTACCTGTAACGGATTACAGTTACCTGACGTAACACCGTTACATGTAACTTGTTACTTGCCCAACACTGCTCGCGCACATGGTTTGAACCTGAGTTCAATGCGTTCTATGTGTAAATCACATACACACTCATGTGTGTGGACACCCACCATTGTCCTTTGTCCAGGGTGTGTGATTACCACAGTCACAGGCAATGCGTTTTGATGTGTGGCCACACCTGTTCCTCACCTGAATCCACTCCGAACCCACCGAGGGCCCCTCGGGCTCCTCAGGGGCCTCAGGAGAACCCCTGCGCGTTTTCGCAAACACATACACACACACACACACACACACACACACACACACACACACACACACACACACACACACACACAAAAACACGCACACATACAGTGCAAGCAGAATGGAAAACATCACATCATCATCATCTAAACCGGTTCCCTTTCTCATTCCAGCTGTCCACCCTCCTCCTCTTCGCTATCTCTCTTCCTGTCTTCTCATGTCATCTAGCTAATTCTTCTTTTCTCCTTCGCGCTCCATCACTTCACCCCCCCCCCTCCCCCCTTCCACCTCCCACCCTCCTCGCTATTCGCTCCTTCCTGGTTCTCTCTTTCTCTCTGTTTTTCATAAACTTCTGGCTGAGTTTCGCCAGCGATCCCAGAGGTGTAGTGTGAAAGGCTAGACATTTCTGAGCGACTGCCAAACAGATGCAGGCTCCTCTGGTCTGCCCCTCGACTTCAACATCCTCTCCGTTTAATACCACCGAGCCGCTGGCAGCGGGGGCAGCCATTGCTGGGCTGACATTTCATCTCTTTCTTACAGAGGCGGAACAGACTGACAGGAGTTCCCATCTAAATGAATATACTTAATGGTCATTTTGCACCGGCGTGTTTTGGGGAAAAAAACAGAGATGCGATGCATGGAACTGATGGGTTACCATGGAAACCCGCCTTTTTCATCTAAACATTTCAGCCGTGATTATCAGGCCCTATGTCATGGTCAAAGATGTCTGTATTTATTGTTGAAGAATACAGAGTGTTGCACTCCTTATTTTATTGTAAAAAAAATTTTTTTTTTTACTTCAAGTTTGAATTTTGACTTATTTTCTCCTCCGATATTCACTCTCAGTGCGTGTCAGTTTTTCAAACAAGGTCAGAATTTTCAAGTGCATCACTTGAGAACGCTGTCGCTGCGTTTGGAGATAATAAGGCTGAGGGCAGTGATGCTTATTGATGATGAATATGTTTTTTTTAACTCGCTAAGTGGATTGGCACTAGTTTAATCTCTTTGACGCCGTGTTGATTCTGATGAGGGGGGAGGAAGGAGGGTTTTAAAGCTTTCATCTGGGTTAATAAGTTAATAGATGGATTGATAGATGGTCGGAAAAAAAATCTCCAATTATCAGCTTGACCGAGGGAGAGCCTGAGTGGAGCCATAAGCTGTCCGAACTAGGCTAATCCCCTATGTGTGACATGTATGGACGTGCATTTTGATTCACTTATATTTGTCACAATCTGATTTGGGTCAGCCCATGAAAACTATATGTTCCTCATATATGAGGCAAGGCAGCAACCTGCGCTTTTACATGTGGTCATATGGTATATACGCAGACTAATAAGAGTTGTTTGCACTTTCACTCTCAGGCCTGTGCCTGCAGCTGGAGCCTGGGACTCGCCTGAATTGTATGTCCCAGTGCCCTGGGCCTGATACTGGGGGGGGGGGTGTATGTGGCGTAAGCAGGAGCGTTTGTCAGCTACAGTAGCATGTCAGAGACAGGGCATTTGTTTACTCACCTTATCTGCCCGAGAGATAAAGCCAGCTGTGACACAGATAGCTCGAGCCGTGCGCATGGGCGCGCATACAAACACTTGGAAGACACCACGCCAGTGTGCACACACGGAAACAAACACGCGGCTGTGCTGGGAGCCATTGACCCTTGGGTCGGGTTCATCTGGGGACACAGACTGACAAATGCAGCTGGGCGGTGACTTCCAGACAGCTGGTGGTCAAAGGTTGCCTTTCTATCTGTGCCCTCATTTAGCTGATTGTTTTTTCTTTTCTTTTTTTTTTCCAGCCCCTCATCTGCTACTCTCGATCTCTTTCTCTATTTGTGTCTGTCTCCTCCTCCTCCTCTTCTTCTCTCTGTCAGCTGAAAGAATAAACTTTAAAATGTTGTGCTGTAGGAATGCATATTTGGCTGTTTCGTTGCTTTGGACCTCTTTCTGATTTACTTGGGAAAGCACCCACCATCTCAGGAGGAAGTATGCAGATCGGCTCCCAAGTTTAGCGGAGCAAAAGTCGGATATTTAGCCAATGTTTGTGCTCCCGTTTGCGGCGCATTATGTGTGGGTTGTTCCAGATCGGATCTGTTAGAGCTGTTCACCCGGTGTTCTTTATTTGACACCGACCTGAAAGGTCTAAAGATAAGCGCCATGAGTCAGACACTATAAAGTACTTGCCGAAATGCGCATGCACACACACACACACACACACACACACAGCAACACCCCCCCCCCTTGACATGCAGACTTGCTTACAAATCATGCCCATCATACATTATGCCTCTATTGGCATCACCCAGGGAGGATGTGGAGTTTTTACGCAGCCATTCATCGCTCCCCTAATTCATTAGTCCAAATGAGCATTTATGCAGAGCACACATTATTTTTACAGGCCTGCTTTATGTGTTTGTGTGGCGCTTTACAACCCTCATAAAACACGTCCTCCAAGCCCCAGATAGATTTGGGAGCATTTATTTGCATAGTTCACAAACCCAAAATAAAATGGTTAGTGTTCTCTGGCCCAGCCTGGATCACACTGAAGGCCTGTTGGTGTAAACAGAGTATGATGCAAACAATGTTGTCTCGTAATCTGGACAATATTTTGTTGACATTATGTTATAATGTGAGAAGAGAAGACTTAACGCTCGCTCACGACGACCTCCATTTCTAAAGTGAATGTTGCTTGTACTCTAGTCCAATGACAGTTGCCGCGAAGCCTGAAAGTAAAGTCTGGCTTGGAGCGTCACGCAGTCAAAATGCAAACATGCAAACATCATTAAACCTTTACCTTTATACCTCCTCGCATAAGAGTTTAATCATATACCGTGATGGTATGATATTATCTTTTGTCCAAAGTGTCATTTCAAGCAAGCTGTCATGAAAACATAACATTAGTTTTTCATTAGTTTTTGATTTACAACCATGACGAGTTTGGTGTCATTTGATGCCTAATAGTGGAGTACAATTCAATGCTTTGGCATACATGTGCCATATTGTTATATACATTCATATCGGAATATATCCTATTTAATATAATGACCATGATTTCAGGCATATTGTCCAGCTCTAGTAACATCTACTGGAAGTAAATGTATGTGTACACCACCAAGATTAAGATGGCTCAACAAAAACAAATGGGAAGAGAAAATAGATTAACTTTTTGACATATATTGGCATAAGAGCTGAACTAAACAACACAGAGACAGAATTAGAACACCGTCTTGAAACCGCAATTAAGGTTTTTCTTTTTTAAACTATTTGGGGTTTTCAGCTTGCTTATTTACACATTTAGCAGACAATAGCATTTATTTGGAGTCGTGTTGCTGACCTCCTGACAATTGTAAGACCTATATTTACTGCACTTTGAGCTAATCTTCGGGGCAGAGGGTAAATTGCTATTTCTATACCACTAACAAGGCTCAAAATAGCACCACACTTCAACAGTAGCATAATGAGGGTCCCTACATGTAAACCGAAGCATTGAGAACTTTGTAAGTGTACAGGCAGTTTATTAAAAATAGAACAGTCATGACCAGGCGAACCACGAACGCCGTGTTTGAGCTACGTTACTGGTTACTGGTTGCATGGCGTTCGTGGTTCGACTGGTCGTGACTGTTTTCCCAAGATGGCGTGATTTTTGTAAAACCAAAAGTGATTACTGGTGGCACAGACGCAGCCGTTGTGATGGTCTGGTCTGGCCGGTCCGGTCCGACTAGTGAGGCTTCATCGGGGGTATTTGATGTCACGTGTTGCCATAGCGAGGAGTTTGACTGACAGCCAGTCATCCAATCATGACACATCCCATACCGGGGAGCTGCCACTGTATAGCACACTAAAATTACACAATTACAACATATTTATTTCTTTTTTAATTATTTTACATTTAACAGCTCACATTTAAACTTATGAATACACCCAAGTCATCCGAGTCATCTGAGTCATCGTGTCCTCATGAGTCATTACCTTACCAGTCCAAGTCAGGTCATTTCTTTTTTGTGCAGTCACACACTCCTTTACCTTACCTGGTTAGGCTATGTGTGTGTGTGTGTGTGTGTGAGATGTTTTAATTATGGTCAACTGGGAGAGTAGTTCCGAATATTTGGCTGGTTACAAAGCCATGGCGCTGCCTCTCGGTGGCTGTGGTGTTGTGTGTGTCTCCCCCGTAGTGCTTGGTTTGATCGGGCCTGCTCCCTAGCTGGTGCCCACTGTAGGCTGCTTTCACCCCCCACCCTCACCCTCCTCCGCTCTGCCAACAAGTCTCTCTTTCTTTCTCATTCGCCGCTTCTTGGCGAGGCAAAACGTTCCCACAGCTCTCACAATCTCCCCTAAAGCCCCGACCCCCATTCTCTCTCTCTCTCTCTCTCTCTCTCTCTCTCTCTCTCTCTCTCTCTCTCTCTCTCTCTCTCTCTCTCCCCTCTTTCTCAATCTATCACTCTTTCCCTCCCACTCCCCCCTTCTCCCTTTCTTCCTTTCTCTCATTCACTTCTTTTTTTTCTGTCTTTTCCTGTCTCTCCACCTCTTTCCTCTGTCTGCCTCTCCCCCCATTTTTTTTGTTGCCTTTTCTCCCTATATCCCTCCCCCTTCCTCCTCCTCTGTCTCTCTCCCCCATTCCCTGGCAAAGGCTGGCATCACATGATCCCCATTCCCACTTGTGCCCAGACCCTGATACACACACACACACACACACACACACACACACACACACACGGATATCACAACATGGGAAACGTGGGGGTACTACAGGGTGGCTCATGTCTTCCATTCAGTGCTATACATTTTATACTCAGTTCTGTTTGTATGAAACTTGATATACACAAATCATCAGTGCACTTTGAACAAGCCTGCCAGTATCTAAAGTCTGGGCTGGACTTTTGAGAGTTCCAGGCCAGCTGTGAGACTATATGATCAAGCATGTTCTGTGGATGTGATCAGTAACACCCCCCAAAAAAATCTCCTATTGAAGTTTTTCAGAATGTAGACGTTGAAACCTGCAGTCCAATATGAAAAATACTCAGGGATTTCTGTTGACGTTTGGAGTTAATTCTTTGGAGCCACAGATATTTTATATGTTGGTCGGAATTTTGACTGAAGCGAGATATGCCAGAGGGCTTTCAGCCCCAGCGCCCCCACCCTCCCTTCTTGCTAAAGCCATGGCAGCCCTGCTGAAATCTCTCCCGCTGCTCTCCCTTCTCCTCTCTTCTCTTCCCTCTGCGAGAGGCAGATTTCTTTAACATGTGTTGCTGCGTTGTGCCCCTACTGCCAACAAGTGACATCTGCTGGCCAAATGGAGCAATAACACCTCTCCATATGCATAGTTTAATGTGACCGTTTGGATAGAACGGTAAAGACACACAGAGGGGAGTCACAATCAGAGAAGTTACAGTTATTGGCCTCCAGCTTCATATTCATACAACCAATAAATATAATTACATGCACACAAATATTCAACTATTATTCAAAATATGACAATATTCAGATTTTTGGTACGGGTCATGTAAACTGCATGTTCTGTTTGAATATTTTCCGAATAAGGCCTTTTTTCAGGATATAGCATTTTCCGAATAATGTTAGATAGGCCGGTATTATTTGGGTTTTAAAAGCATTCTTTGGACATTTTATATATTGCAGCAGTTTGCGGCAATATATCGATATTGTATCGACATCCATACGTGAGACTAGATATCGTCTTAAATTTTGGATATCGTGATATGACACAGGTGTTGTTTTTTTATTTTAAAGGCTGCATTACAGTAAAGGCATTTCATTTTTTGATCTGTTCCAGCTGTTCTGTTATTTGCCTTTACCCTCTTAGTCATTATATCCACATTACTGAGGATTACTTATCACAAATCTCATTGTGTAA
Organism: Perca schrenkii; assembly: GCA_025617405.1. Taxonomy (NCBI): domain Eukaryota; kingdom Metazoa; phylum Chordata; class Actinopteri; order Perciformes; family Percidae; genus Perca; species Perca schrenkii. Next base: position 23,689,278 of record CM046801.1, read on the forward strand.
ATATTTTGTGAAAGCACCAATAGTCAACCCTACAATATCGACATTGATGTATTTGGTCAAAAATATGGTGATATTTGAGTTTGTCCATATCGCCCAGCTGTAGTTTACAGCCTCCTTCCAGTTTATGACTCACGGTCCACTCCGTGTGTTGCTGTCGGTTGTTATACACAAACCAACCAGCCAACAGTTTGCAAGGCTGGGGTAGAGCTGCATGCCCGAAAGAAAAGAAGGAGAAACACACCTACTTCTACACATTATAAAAAGACGTTTCGGGCAAGTCCGCCACCGCTGGAAACTTTTGGAAAGAAATCCTATTTTTGCACGGCTACATGTAAACCTGAATATTAGTGTAATATTCACTTTCATTAGCCATGTAAACAGCTTAGTCGCAATATTGTCTTTTTTTGGAATAAGGCCAAAAACACTGAATATTATGTGCATGTAAACATAGTCAATGCAGCACAGAAAGCACTTTGCTACCCTGAGAACATGCAGGGTGGTAAAGAGACTTTGCTCAGTCTGTGTGTCCCTCTTCCTCCCTCCCTCCCTCTCTCTCTCCCTCCCTGTCTATCTCTCCCTGTACATCACAGCTCATCAGCATAGGCACAGATAGAAGATAAAAGGAACAGGGCAGAGGGGGGAGAGGAGGAGTGTTTGGGGGGGAGGGGGGTATACATGGGCAGCCAGCCAGCCTGCCCCTCCACACCCCCTTCCATCCTTCTACCCCCCTGTCCTCCTCTCTCTCCCATGGTTGATTCCCTTTAGGCCCCACTCACCCCTCCTCACCCCCCAATCTCACCCCCTGGCTCCCCGGCTCTGTGTGGCGTTGGCACGGAGAGGGCGCAGGCGGCACACAGACGGCCACGCAGATGGGCAACGGGCAATACAGGGCTGCCTCCCCACACCTGCTCCTTGCTGGCACAGGGCTCGGGCCAGGCGGCCACGCGGTACACACACACACACACGCACACACACACAGAAAAACAGATGTGCATCTAACGCAGAATTATCTCTCACACATTTATTTTTTTTTTTTCCACATATAGACACCGACTCGGGAGCATGCACGTGCAAATACTCCCACGAGCAGCTCTGCATGTTGATGCACACGCATGCTTACATGTTTTAATAAAAGGAACGCTGTCTCCCTCCTACACTCTGCCGCTCAGTCACAGATGTTTACACGCTTATCTCCAACTGTGCCTCAACATGTGCTCTCCAGATATTTTTTATTTTTTTTTTTACACTATAATATACACTATCATACACATATATAAGACACAATCGCACATCCATAACCACCGAGCGATGTATTTATGGTCTCACGCCCACACGTTCACACTTCAGCACTACCAGCGCAGAAAACACATTTCACAATTAATCACATCGCCCCCATGCTGTGCTGTCACATGGAGTTACATACCAGGTATTCAGTGAACTACATAGAGATGCACTATTGTCTCTTTTTTTACACTGAATGTGGGAACAAAGATCGATTATGTAGACTCTCGAAAAAGACGGGGATTTGCAAGCCTAACTGCTACTTTGTTGACACCACCGTAGTTGCTCGAGGAATCGCTGGTTTAATAGGGAGGGTGTGGATATATGGAAGCCAAATAAACTTCCCAGGGAAGTGCCAAAAATAGCGGAGGGAAAAAATCCATCCTGAAAACAGAAAACACCCGAGTGTTATTCCTGCAATCTTTTTTGAAAGCTCGGCTCTGATTTGTAAGCGAAATGAGCTGCTCCATTGACAGTTAATGGGCCATCTTTCCAGTCCCTTTTAGAACAAGGCAGGCAGTTATTCATAATAAGCCTGAACGTCGACAACATGTGCCGACATAAGTCACTCAACAAATTCAGGGACTTTTTAAAAAAAAAAAATTATTTTGTTATTTTTGGTCAATGGATGAAGAGTGTAATTTCCACTGGGGAGACATGTCCAACTCACTTCATTAAATCCTATTCTGGTCCCCCTCCCTTTTATTGTTTCAGCTTGATTTACTCACTAAAATATCTGCTAATGCTGCCAAAATCAGTAGAAGAGTTGATAAAACTCTTGGTACACTCATTTAAGTCGCCTTCAATGATTCCATTATTACCAGGCGCTCAAAATTTTAACGAGCAACAGATTTGGGCAATGAGTGTGCAGAGGATGTTAACAATCATGTAATCTGTATTTAGTTTAATATTCGCCTTAAAAGTCAGAAATAAGGCCGTAAAGCACAGAGCTCCTTGTTGTAAAGATGCTAATACAAGATTATCATCTCTATCAAAGAAACTAGACATGACTGTAACTAGAGAGAGTGCATCAATGGAACAATACAACATTTTTATTTACTCTTTTTTTTTATTATTATTATTATTATTATTATAACCAATTTCAATGTAACACATTTGCTAGAGCAGAGATCTTCAACGGGGGGGTCCTCAGAGTTACTGCAGGGACGGGTGCAAAAATGATTTTGATCTTTTTTTTTGTTTTAATTTAAAAAAAAGAAAATTCAAATATGTCTGAAACTATACATTAACATCCAACATATTATTAGCAAAGATAAATTAGCCTATTCATGAAAAAAACTTTCCATTTACACAACATTGAGGATAGGCTTACTGGCCCACAGGTATGTTAGCCACTAAATCCACAGATACAGTTACGTGTCTGTCTGTCTGTCTGTGTCTGTTGGATTTTCTGTGCCACATGTATGTTTAACAATAAAACATGACGTATAAATATATGAATATGTCAATGATTATTTTAATAGCTTAGTAGTCTATGCGCTAAAAAGAGGTATGTGTAAAGGCTTTAGACCGCCCTGCATGTTATTGTAGGCCCAGTTTAAAATGCAACTCCATTTTATCCAAAATATGTAGTATCTCTTTCAGCAGAGGGGTCCCCCTGGCCTAAATAAACCTTGGAAACCCCTTTTGCTAGAGTGATTTAGATGTAGTCTTGTATTGAGTCAAAACCAACTCATGTCAGACCTACGCCCACTTTAGCTTCGTCTCCAGTGGGAAAATCCTTCTAAATGTGACAAAAACAAAGATAATGGAGCAGGATTTCACGTTAGAAGATAAGGCAAGGCAAGGCAACTTTATTTCTATAGCACAATTCAGCAGCAATGCGATTCAAAGTGCTTTACATAAGACATAAAAACAGTTAAAAATATCATACAAATTGGTAACAGATGAAGAAACAGTTATATAAAAAACAATAGATGAATAAAAAAAATAAAATTTAAATACAAAAAATGAATTAAGAAAAGGCGGTGTTAAAAAGAAAGGTCTTCAGCCTTGATTTAAAAGAGCTGAGATTAGGAGCCGACCTACAGTTTTGCGGTAGTTTGTTCCAGATGTAGGGACCATAGAAGCTGAACGCAGCTTCCCCCTTTTTTGTTCCGACTCTGGGTATGGCGAGCAGACCCGTCCCTGATGATCTTAAGGATCTCAACGGCTCATAGTGTAGTAGCAGGTTTGAAAGGTAAATTGGTCCTAAACCGTTTAGTGACTTATAAACTAACATGAGTATTTTGAAATCTATTCTTTGATGCACAGGAAGCCAGTGTAAGGACTTCAGAACTGGAGTGATGTGATCTATTTTTTTGGTGTTGGTAAGGACTCGTGCAGCAGCGTTCTGAATCAGCTGCAGCTGTTTAATAGACTTTTTATGAATACCTGTAAAAATGGCGTTGCAGTAGTCAAGTCTACTGAAAATGAAAGCATGGATAAGTTTTTCTAAATCCTGTTGGCACATAAGTCCTTTTACCCTTGCTATATTTTTAAGATGATAATAGGTAAGTGAAAGGGCTAATGAAGGGGTAAAGTCAGGGTGGATGACTCAGTTGTGCAGCGCTGGTTCTGGATGGGTCATTCCTGGGACAGATGTACTGTACCATCCCCCCCCCCGCCCCCGGCAGTACTGTCCAATACGGACCACCGGCTTAGAAACCCAGGGGCCATGATGAGGTTTGCTCGGGGAAGATTGAAGCACAAGGGGGGGCTGATCAGAAGGCGACGATGAGTGGTTTTCCAAAACCGGAAACAAATCTGCGAACGAAAACGGAGGTGGGGAGAAGAGGGATGTTGGGAGGATGAAGGAGGTGGTGAAGGAGGAGGAGAAGAGGAAGGGAAAAATAAGAGGTTGAAATAAAGTCCAATAAAAGAGCCGAGTGAACATCTGTGTGGGATAGCCGTGGGGATTAGGAGGGTTTGGAACATTTTAAGCGCATTAAAGTAAAAAAAAAAAAGGTCAGAATGTTAAGCAACATACCGATAAACCTCTTAAGCGAAACCCAATTGGGGAGGCTGTTTGTTTTCTTTATCCAGAGGCTGGTGGGTGGGTGGGGGTGGGGAGAGGGGGTGAGACTGTGCAGCCACACGCACACACACACACACACTTAAACTCCAACACATATACTTGTGTGTGTGTGTGTGTGTATATATATGTCAGTAAGTGCCTGTACACTGCCTGCTTCACATCCATCTTCATCAGCATGAAGCTGCGCAAACATGCTACATTATATTTAGTATTTCTGTATATATGTGCACTGCACTGCAATCAGGGCTGCCCCCCGGTCACATCTCGAAGACGTACGAACGCAACACCGCAGCTGCGTTTCCATATTAACCCAGAGCCTTGAGACTGAGCTGCTGCTGGTACCCACACACACCACCAGAAATGACGGGGTTTGAGCCTGCACGCCTAAAACGCCACAGCTCGTATAGACAGAAGTCTATACGGGGGGGGGGTTACAGCAGGAGAGAGTGAAAGGGAGAGGCAGAGGCGAGAGAGAGAGAGAGTACAGTGGTAGGTTTGTCTGCAGAGCTCTTGTGCAGTTGCAGGAAGAGGCCCCTATCATTTGACTGGGAAGTGAACCACGTCTGGGGAGCTATCCTTAAATGACATGCACACAGAGGGTGGAGACGGAGAGATGGAGTCAGACGGGTTATGGGCTTTAGGCTGCGGCTGTGCTGGCCTCTCTTACATGGATTTATACATAGTACAGTATGGCTGGGACCATATGCTTCTGTACCAATTCTTTCACGATACATGAATGCCGATTAGATTTGTATTGCGATTTTCATTTAGTGCGATTCTATAGTATTGAGTATTGCAATTTTTTTTTCTTTTAACAAAAGCTGAAAAATACACTTCTAGAGTCAATATATCATGAGACATTTCTAAGAAGAATGCACATCACAAGTCAGTCAGTCTGACATTTACTTCATCTGTACACAACATGGATGTTCTGCTTTCGCTCTGTTTAGCTGGAGAACGGATGTGATGTAGTCGCCGTCGGCGGTACCGTATCAACGGAAAATATTTAGGTGAATCATTGAGAAAATAAATAATATTGATTCTGGGGAAAAAGAATCCATTTTAAAAATCGTTGGCAAAAAAATAACTATGCATACGATTTTGGATTTCTTTTTCCCCCCACCCCCTACTACGTAGCCTGTTTCTAGGGGTGTCATGATTCTCCAAATCCTCGTTTTTTTTTTTAAGCACAGGTTGCTATGCCATTTTTAGATTAGACTTTTATGCAATATAATATCTGAGCTTTGTTTGCAATGTACCACACTGCATTGTCAAATTTAAAACCTTTATTAACTACCTAATGTAACAATAACTTATATCTTCAGTCAATTGAAAATAACCTGCCATCTAGTTTCCCTTTTGTAACTGCAGTCTTCTTCACAGAAGATGACATTCGGGTTCACAACCAAACAAACAAAAACCAATAAAACAGCCATGTCCACAGTCTTCTCTGAACAATTAAGTGTCTTAACAAACTATTTCTGAACAGTTGAACATCTACTACTCCCTGTGTCCTTCTCCATGTCTACACCAGAAGGGGCACTGAGGCAAGCGTGGCGGAATTGGACACCGACTGCGACTTGTAACGATCGGCGCTTTTTGGTCCTTAACTTCCTGCGTCACAGACCCCCAGTCCGCCTCGATAATTACGCCGGCAATTGCAAACTAAAATGGCGCTAACGCTCACCCGTGGAAGAGGCCGATTCCATCCAATGGGTGGCTGCGTAGCTTGCCAGCCCTCGGCGACTAGTAAAAGGCCCTTTTTTTCTTTTCTTTTTCTTTTTAGCCTCGTTCTAAACTGATTACTCGTCTTCTTTTCTTCCTCTGTGATTCTACTGGAAAACCCCAACCCCACGCTCACAGCTGTACAGTCTCCGGAGCGACGTCAGAGTATTGGCCGGTATTGGTATTGTTGGTAACTCTAAGCTAAGGAGACAATCAAAGATTATCAACTAAAAGCAAGAGGCTTCACTATGTTGGTTTTTGGTGTCCTGCGGGGAACCTGACTGTTGTTTTTTGTTTGTGGATTTTGCTTGGGATGAAGAGAACGGTTGCAGCACTTCAACACGTGTGTTTTTTTGTATTGTTTTTTCCAATTTGGCAAGCCGACCAGACGTGACATGTTCCCATTTGTTAGCAGCCTTCTCTTATTGCTACAGTCGTCTACTGTTGGTCCTCAGAGGCTTCGTGTACCTGCCAGACTGAGCACACGTGTTTCGCTCAAGGGCACTTTAACTGTGGCTTTAACTAAGGAAGTACAAGTGAAGTCACTGTTTTCCTTGTAGATGCTAGGATTTAAACCTGTGACGTGCCACTAAAGCTGCAACGATGAATTGATTAGTTGTCAGCTGTTGAATGAATTGCCAACTATTTTGTTAATCAATTAATCAGTTTGAGTCATTTTTTTTTTTTTCAAAAAAATGCAAAAATTATTCGATCCCAGCCTCTTAAATGTGAATATTTCTTCACTCCTCTGTGACAGTAAACATTGAAGACGTCATCTTGGGCTTTGGAAAAGACTGATCGACATTTTTCACCATCGTTTTACAGACCAAACGATCGGTTAATCAAGAAAATAATCGACGGATGAATCGACTGTAAAAGTAATCGTTATTTGCAGCCCTACGTGCCGCCGTTAGTTATAAAACCATATAAGCATTCACACCATAGCAATTGGAGCTCCAGCAATTTAGCATTGCACTCCTATAAAGTTTGGAGGACTTGTGAGAAAAGTAGTAGTAGGTAAATATAATGCTGCAGAAGCCTAGACATCCTGACTTTTAGTCCCTATTATTTGTCAAGTTCCAAAAATGCTGGGCGCCCGGATAGTTCAGTTGGTAGAGCGGGCGCCCATATATAGAGGTGTACTCCTCGACGCAGTAGCCCCAGGTTCGACTCCGACCTGCGGCCCTTTGCTGCATGTCATTCCCCCCCTCTCTCTCCCCTTTCATGTCTTCAGCTGTCCTGTCAAATAAAGGCCTAAAAATGTCCAAAAATAATCTTTCAAAAAAATGCCAGATCCTACACTTCCCATAATGCAACACAATGTTTTCTTTATTAGGAACTCCCTGACTGGTAAATACGCATGTCTTTGAAACTCCACGCTCATACTTGTAGTATGTAATGAAGGCTTTGTGTACAAACGTTGTAGTATCCTCACTCAAGACAGCCCTGATGATGTCATCATTTCATAAAAAAATGTCAAATCTCCTCCAGAGCCACAGATGCCTACAGAGTAGTAACATCTGGGTGTTTCAAACCACGTTGTTTTGGCACGTCAGTTTTTGGGTGGATGAAATGAACACGATAGAACATTGGCAATCTGTAAGCTTCTGAGCTGCTGGTAGGTGGATTTAGTTCCCTTCAGACAGAGCCAGGCAAGCAGTGTCTAAGCTAAGTGGCTGCTATTGACAAAGGATGTGACGTGCTACTTATTTTTTTTTTTTTTTTATAATAATAATAATTTCAATGACATCTCCATTTTTGAGGATAAAATATTAACACTGAATATGAGAAAACGTATTTATGAAAATGTACACGCTCGAGTGACTTCATTCCTTTCAGCCATCATCCAGTTTAACATCCAAAGCTATTTATATTTTCTCTCCAGTGTTGGACTGGTGTTGTGTTTTACCGTGTGTCATCAGTCGGAAACATCCCCATCACTTAGCGTACATTAGATTACAGAGGGCCTGTTTGCTCATGTGTGCTTGTGATGCACAAACAAACACTCTAAGCTGTTCGGTAAATTAGCACACACACAAAATAGTGCCTGTGTGAGCATTGTGCACTCGTATATATGAATATGCGCACGGTAAATGAGGCCATTAGCGTTGACAATGGCTGCCTGCGGACTGAGCGAGTGTATGTAATTTTACATTCAAGTGTCTTTGAATGGGTGTGTGTGTGTGTGTGTGTGTGTGTGTGTGTGTGTGGGTGTGTGTGTGTGTGTGTGTGTGTGTGTGTGTGTGTGTGTATATGATGAATGGCGTGATTAAGTAAGTGTGATTTTTAGTGTGTGTACATTAGCCTGGGTGTGAGTTATTAGCCTCTGTCTGCATCTGCAGTGTGATAAATGTATAGCCAGTGTTAACTTTTTGTGTACACACACAGCAGGGCTTTATCAGCAGCAGTGACTGTATACTGCCCAAGAAGCAAAATGAAGTGTGAGTGTGTGTGTGAGAGTGTGTGATTAGAGCGATAGCATGGTATATTTGATGGCCTGTGTGTGTCTTTGCTGCATTATCTCTAGTGAGGCGTATGCAGGGGGCCTTGGGGCGACTGTGCGCCAGAGATAAGGGTGATTCATCCGTGTATAAACGTGTGTGTGTGTGTGTGTGTGTGTGTGTGTGTGTGTGTGTGTGTGTGTGTGTGTGTGTGTGTGTGTAAGAGCATGTTTGGGCTTTGGAGGCATGTGTATCCATGTTTGGTGCGTGCACGTGTACAAAGCATTTGAACCACGTGATAATAAAGGCTCATGTGGTTACATACTGTGTTATAGGTGTGGGCATGGGGACCTTTAGCATCTATATCAACACTTATTTTTGGCTCTCCGAAGCACATCCTGTATTATTCTATGTAGGCAACGCCGCTTCTTTCTCTTCTCAGATTCAGTTAGAACCTTGCTTGTGAGTAAGAGTCACAGGCATAATAAATAAAGGTAAAAGAAAGAAAGGCCTTTCTTTTGGCGCGCAAATAACGCACACACCTTCTTTGGTTTGGGCCTCGGGCCGCTTCATAATTTGGGAAATCGGGAAAGCGTTGGAGCAGTAACGTTGTGGATGGATAATGAAAAAGTTTTTTTTGTTTTAGTTTAAGTAGGTTTTAATTATTTTTTTTTTCATTTACAGCAAATGAAAGTAAATCATTTCCAACATTCTTTTATTAAACAAATTGAACATTGTATAAAAAAGGCAGCACTAAAAAAAAAGTGACGTACATTATTCAGTTCTCTACTGATATTTTCTTTCAACTAACAAAAAAGTGTCTTTCGTTGATTATTAAAAAAAAAATTATATATTGTGCAGATTTTTGTTAACGCACATTTGTTCTTTCTTTTGTTCATTAATGCACGCGTGGCTCTAGTGTAGATGGCGTGCTTCAAACAAACTATTGTGACAAAAAAAAAAGTCCAAAATCGGAAACTTAAAGTTGGATATGTCAATCAGTTTATTTGAAATAATACCAAAACTAATCAAACAAAATACCAGTTCTCCTTTCCATCTTATCATGTTGCCACCATACCTTGTAACCACGGTCAAAAAACTGTGACCTCGCTGTGCACAACACAGCTGTAGCAATTAGTCCACATTCAAATACACTTTTGCTACCCCCAGCGTCACACACTGGGTTCCAATGTAATAAAATACAAACTGTCCTTAAAGGTCCCATGGCATGAACATTTCACTTTGAGGTTTTTTAACATTAATATGCGTTGCCCCAGCCTGCCTATGGTCCCCCAGTGGCTAGAAATGGTGATAGGTGTAAACCGAGCCCTGGGTATCCTGCTCTGCCTTTGAGAAAATGAAAGCTCAGATGGGCCAATCTGGAATCTTCCTTTTATGATGTCATAAGGGGAAAGGTTACCTCCCCTTTCTCTGCTTTGCCCGCTCAGAGAATTTGGCCCACCCATGAGAAAGAGAGAGACATCATGACTTGCAAACGAGCAAAGCATGGCAGTTGCCCCCACCCCTCCTCCTCCTCCTCCTCCTCCTCCTCCTCATTAGCTTATAGACACAGAAATGGCACATTCTAAGGAAATCTCATTGTGGGACTGGCTCTAGTGGCTGTAATTCTGCACCAAGGCTGAATTTCGGGAAAGAGACTTCAGATACAGTATTAGGGGACCATTAAGGTCTATATAAAAGAGACTTCAGATACAGTATAAGGGGACCACTAAGGCCTATATAAAAGAGACTTCAGATACAGTATTAGGGGACCACTAAGGTCTATATAAAAGAGACTTCAGATACAGTATAAGGGGACCACTAAGGCCTATATAAAAGAGACTTCAGATACAGTATAAGGGGACCATTAAGGTCTATATAAAAGCATCCAAAGAGCACCATTAAATGCTTGCACTGGATGTGTAAAGAGCTTCAAAAAACAACACAGGAAAAAAATAGGATTGGAAACTACACGACAGGAACAGGAAAAAGATGAAAGAATAAAGAAAGCTTACAGTAAAATGTTATAAAACAATATGAGCAAATGATTGTTTTGCAATCACAGTTAAAGACTGCTCCGTTAACTAGAGTGTAATTTATTATACAGTACAAGTGATCTGGTTCTGTGTTTTCAGGATCATTGTATAGTCTTTAGTTAATTATGTATCTAGGGCTGGGCGATAAGTCGATTTTATCGATTAACTCGAATGTGTAGTTAACGTTGATTTGTTTAAATGAAAATCGATTTTCTCCTTTACATCCGCTGACCCTCTGGGCTCCCGTAGCTCCGAACGTGCTCAGCCCTCCCCACGCGCGTTTGCCATAGAGATACACAAACGACATGGCAGCGACAGGGACTAATATTAATTATAATATATACAGTATATATAATAACTAGTCGTTTCATTGCTTAGCTTCTTATCCGTAATCTCTGCCAAAATGACCGGCTCTGTCCCCGGCTGAGAGTCACCTATTCTCGGATAACTGAACCACCAGCTACCGCTGACCTGAAGGAGCACCATGCGGGGCGCCAGAGGCGGTGTTGAGGAACTCTGTTGCGGCTCAACACGTCTACTAAATGCCAACGCAATCGGCGCTCTGTAGCACGGAGCTCCTCTTCGACGTTTGTTTTTTACTGCTAGTTACGAAGGAGCTTGCTACAGGTATGCTACATTCAAGAGACCATGGGGTGTTAATGTACATTACTCAGCAACAGGTGAAAATAGGGGCAAGGTTGCGCAATAACGTTAAATTGATTTGAACTTTTAGCGAGGAACGAGCATAGACAGTATATAAACAGTGAATTACCTGTATGTGTGAAAACAGCTTGTTGAATATATAGCCCCGTGTGTGTGTGTATGAGTCAAAACTAAATCAAGTTAAAACTTGTTTTGAACAATTTCTTTGTCATCTGCAGATTGATTTTAAGTAGGGGGAGAAAAAATTGATTTAAATCTTAAATCAGATTTTTTATTTTTAGAATTTTTTGCATGTCGTAGCATCTCATAGGACCTTCATCACACAACTTCTCAAGTACTGTCTGTCCATCTTTTACAATTTTTTTACAGAGAAGTCTTTACTCCTAACAACTTGTAGAGATCGGTTTACACAGTAGTGGATTTAACACCTTAGACTGCAGAAAGACTGATATAGTGAAAAGTCGCCCTCGCTGTAGCACAGCGGTTTGGTGCCAAGACATACTTCAATAAAACAACACATTGAGCCCCTGCCAGTAGGCTATATTATTATCTTCATTCCAACTAATTGCCAGGCCAAACAGCGACACATATGCACACACAGGCTTCAACAACCACTCATCATTAGGGACTGTGGTGTGCCATCCCTGTTGTCATGACAACTAGGCGCCGAATTTTGGCTTGGAAACTGTCACCCTTTTTCAGAGGCATACAGGTTTAAGAGGTTTTAACGGTTTGTGCTTGTAGTGAAATGCATGATCAGGATTGTCGGGGCGAGCGCTGCCGCAATAAGCAAGGCCTCGGGCTTTATTTATTCTTGGTTCATCTTACATGATCACCTTATTTGCTTTGGATGATTCCTGTCCTTCCCTATGCTTTGTGTGCGTGTGTGCGTGTTTGTGTGTGTGTGTGTGTGATCATGTCTCGTTATTATTTAACTCATACTCTCTCTGTAACATGCTATCAGGGCGGGCAACACCACACTTGCAGGATTGCAGACAAACATCCCAGCAGTTTTTATCCTCGCTGCATTCGCATTGCATATCCTCTGTAGGTCTTTTTTATCTTTAAGACCATTGGGTTTGTGTGCAAGAGTGTGTGTGTCTGTGTGTGTGTGTGTGTGTGTCTGTCTGTGTGCGTGTGCGCGTGCGCGTGCGTGGGTGTGCCGTCAGCTAGCAGGAATGCATGGGTACCGCCAAAGCTAAGATGGCTGCCAAGCGCTAAGATGGCTGCCAGGATTCCACAGAGCGACAGCACGAGAGAGAAAGAGAAGCAGAGACAGAACGAGTGTGAGAGGAATTGAGGGAGAAAGACGTGAAGATGGACTGAGAATGAGGGAAGGGAGTTGCGAGGAAGAAAAAAAAAAAAGAAACCATCTCTGTCTGTTCTCCCCTCTTCTTTTCGGACCCAGAGTGATGAGGTGATTTGGTTTGTCTCTTTATGTTGCCTTGGTTTTGGCAACGCACAGACAGGGTGAATAGTGCAGCAGTTTGCTGGCACGTCGGCCACTAATGCCACCCAAGATTAGAACGCTGATTTGGTGCCTTAGAGGATGTTGAGATTGGGGGGCCTAGTACTGGCTGCAAGGGGGCCCACGTTCTGGCTACGGAGACTTGGCCCAGGACAGCCTTAAAGCTTCAGCGCTGTGGGGTAATTGGCCTGAATGGTGTATATGATATGACCATAAAACTCCTCAAGGCCGCATTACACCTCTGAAGAAGAATGGCAGCCAGCGGGCCAAACTAAACTAGCTGAAGCAGGTGGCTCTCTGCCCGCCTGCCCCCTATAGACGCTTAGGTAAACACACACAGGAGATGCAATCCAAACAATGCAGGGGACCCACAGGTGTACCATTTACAAGTACCCCTCAACTTATGAGTCAGCACTGGAGAGGCTGAGTTTCTTGGGACCTTTAACACTTTACCCGACTTACATGGTCAAAGAAAAAAAACAACTAGTGTGCACCTTAAAGCCACTCAGAGAAAAAAAAAAGACCTGTAATAAAAAGAGAAACGTGGTTTTGTCAAGGTAAACCAAAACAGGAGAGGCAATCCACACAACGCATAGAACCCGTAAATGGTACATTTTTACGGGTATCCCTCAACTTACGAGTCAGTAGTGGCGAGCTGAGATTTCTCAGGGCTTCTACCACTTTACCCAGCCTGCACTGCTTCAACTAAACTAATGTGCAAGCCCCTGAGAGAGAAGTATAGGGAGAGAAAAGTGTTCTCTAAAGTGAATTCTTTGACGCTTTCTCTAGTAAGGGATTTTCCACTCTCGGAAGTGACGATATTAACCTTTGATTAGCCGATTCATGACTTTCAACGGATGTTCAACCTTTAATCTCTGGCCTGTGTCTGTCTCTGTTCAGTGGAATTGGAAAGAATGAAAGAAGTCGCCATTTCCCGTCAGTTCTCTCTGATGCTTACCTGCCCCCCTCACCTTTGGGTAGTGTCCAGACATCTGTCCACCTGACTAAACATCTCTCTCTCTCTCTCTCTCTCTCTCTCTCTCTCTCTCTCTCTCCTTTGCCCCACAGAACAATCAGGACAATCAGACAACTCAAACCAGCAAGGAGACACAGACGTCAAGCCCCCACCAAATGGTGAGTTCACAAGCAACAAGCACGTCCCGCTCGCACACATGCATGTGTTATGTTTGACATACCTGTGCCTGCAGTATGTGCAATCGCCACTATACAGAACAGCCTCTTAACACACATGCACCTACTGTAAACGCACGCTAGCAGACCCCTGCATACAGGCCTCTCTGTGTGCAAATGTGTCCCGGCAGAGTTGGGTCTAAGTTTATTATGGTAAGGAGAGCCGATGGTACTGTAGCGCGGGGGTTGTGCTGGGATTGTGGCGGGCCCGCTCATAAATCACACTGACGTTATTGGAAGATGGGAACCACATGGCCGCTGCCGAGCTGAGCGCTGACCTCATGCGTCGTCCCTGCTGTGGTTAACCCTGGACGGTGATGGAGCAAAGGAGAGGGAGAGAGAGAGAGAGAGTTGGAGAACTGGAGAAAAGTGAAGGGAAGAATGCGGGTTGAAAGTGATGAATTGATGGAGAGAGGGATGAAATGACGGAGGAAGGGTGTGGATTTAAAGTTCACTCAACCCTGCAGCTTAGGATGTCCTTTACACACAGACAAACACACACACACCACATAGACCGAGGTATTATGGATGTGGACATTATAGAGCATGGATGAACAAACTTTACTTAGGGAGGCTAACAAAACATTAGCGTACGTAAAGTCCTGTAGGAGCACAAACAGGCTGAAAGGACCCTACAGTACACTGCACCTCTGTTATTTTGAAAGTCAACATTGAGACTGAGGTGTGCTTTTGTACCGCTGCCCTTGTGATATCGTAATTTGTGGATATTTCTGACAATTCTTTGTTTTGGGAAACTTTAGATGGCTAGCTCATTTTTTTCACTGACAAAAGTAGGTCTTCAGAATAGGTTTAACCCGTTGTGTTGTCGTACCGTCGACCATGAACTTGTTGTCCTTCTGGGTCAAAATTGAAAATGAATTTTGTTTTTTGAACGTTTTTGTCGGGGTTTTTTCTATGCTTTTGACACTTTTTTTAAAAGTTTTTGTCACTTTTTTCAACATTTCTTTTAATTCATGGTCAATAAACCTAATTTATATGACATTATACTTAATTTTTGAGTTAAAAAAAGCAGAAATTATGAATTATTTCGACTAATAGTTAAGATCAGAGGATGTTGAGTGGCTCACAGACTGGTACATGTCAAAGTTTAGTCAGGATAGTGTTTTGAAACCATTTAAACTATTATTTTTGGCCAATTTGGTTAAAAGAAACCCATATTTTTGATATAAAAAAAACAAACATTGAAAATGGACAACACAAGGGTTAAGATTAGACTTGGAATCAAGTTGAGGATAGGCTAAGGTGAGTTTGAGGAGTCTGATGTCCAAAGATGTGAAATTAACACCCAAGTTGTAAAAAAAACATAACAACTAACTTTGTTATGGTTTATGATACAGTTTCAAAAATAATGAACATGTCTAATCCGACAGCCTGTTGTATCTTAAAGAAAACACACTGCATGACATCAGTAGTGTGTCAAGCTTTTCCATACATGTGATTTCAGCTCCCTCTGCATGTTGTTTGTGTGTGTGGATACTGACCTGTGTGTCTTATGATAACATATGTGTTATCTGTGTGCACATGTAATTTCCTGCAGGTTAGGTACATGCATCAACCCTGCAGTGCGCTCTCACACACTCCTCTTCCTCTCTCTCTCTTTTACCCAGGCCACTTGAGTTTCCAGGACTGCTTTGTGACTTCAGGGGTGTGGAACGTAGCCGAGCTGGTCCGCGTTTCGCAGAGTGAGTCACAGCTATAATTTCCCCTGTTAATCTCTGCGTCGACACACTCTTCCTGTCACTCCTTGTACACTTCATATAGTCACTTTCTTATAATATATAGCGTAGTATGTAATCATAAGGCTGGTGTTTATTCTATAATGTTAATTGACCCTAATAACATAATAAGTATTGTCTGTGTCCAAAGCCTGATATATCTTATTCCTCTGTGCTGTAGAGTTCTATTGTTGTCCAAAACCATTTAAAAATCCATCAATGAGCCACACTGGATGTCACTGTAGTTCATTTTGTCTCAATCCCACATCCTGCTGCTGGAAATATTCACTAGAACACCAAATGTGTTTTAATCCGCAGCTGAAAATAGTTCCCAACAAATGTACTGTTTATTCCTGTTTGACAAACGTTTGCTAAAAACTGCAGTGGCCAGGACACTAATGACTAATGATTTTTTTTAAATAGAACCAGGGTTTCCGCGGATCATTAAAAAGCATGAAAAGTAATTAAATAGATTTTGTGAAAATTCAGGCCTGAAATGGCATGAAAAAGCATTAACTTCGATGTTCAAAGGCATTAAAAAATATGTAAACTTGATGGAATAAAAACCATTGTTTTTCACGATTTATTTTGATTATATAAACATTGAAATCTAATTTCGATCAGAAGTATAGCGTAACGGTTGACAGGCGGAACCTTTTAATTGCCTTTTTTTTACGGCTGGTGCACGAAGTCGTAAATCTTCCGCACGGATGATTATTACTAGCGCACAAGAGGTGTGTGCTTCTGCGGACACAACACAAGAACAGACATAAACACAAGACTGACTGACGAGACAGGCGAGAGAAAACAACAGAAAGTTTGGGATCATTTTAAGCTGCAAACATGCTGCTACATCACCTCTGTAACAAACATCCAGAGTACTCATCCATTCCACGGAGCCAACCCGACACAAGGTAGCTAACGTCTGCTGCTCTCGTCCACCGCGCTGTTTACACAACTAGCCTACAGCATGCTACTCTGCTAATAGCAATGTTTTACCAACAAGCTAAAACGAAAGCTGTCGGTTTGTAGTGTAACTTTTTATTAGTTTGCTTCTAATCTTTGGAAATGTAGCCGCTGCCGGAGACACACCGGCTCCTCCCCCCAGCATGGCCACTTAATATGCACGTGAATGACGTCATCATGCATTCTTTATTCTTTCTCCTCACCATAGATATATCTATGCTCCTCACTGTGTATTAGGCTTCTGAGAATGTGTCCCCCAGAACAGTGTAGTTGAGTAGCCCTGCTGTAAACCCTCTGGTCAGTGAACAGCTCTTTTGCATGTCCAGTGTAAAGAGCCAGAGCCAAGAAGGGGAATTGGGTGAAAAATATTAACATTTGGGCCACAAAAAATTTACTATTGTAATGTATTTCTTTTTAAGGGTCTTGGAATTTGGCAATAAAAAATTTTGCTTTTTCTAAAAAAGGAAACCAGTCTTTTACAGGGCTCGAGAGTGCGACCAAAATTTGTAAGGGTGCGACTGACATTTTTCCTAGGTCGCACCGGTGCACCTAACGTCCTTGCATCCGCTGCCTCTCCACTAACTAAGCAATGTCGTTTCTATCGATATGGTTTAATGTTGCGGTACATGACCCGTTCCTTCTGGAAAGCCGTGCCTGTGTTTGGATCTCTCCTCCGCGCAGCCCCCCCCCCCATTCACTCACACACCGGCCAGCTCACCTGCAACATGGAGAGACACAGCGCCGCTGGTCCAAACTCCCGACATTTGTCTACAGTTTTAATTGTTATTAACACAGCTTTATATTGTTAAGTATGAGAGGGAAACCTGTATCGGTACCAGTGTTTCCGCTGGTAACTCTCTGTTATTGCGGCCGCCACGGCGAAACACACATTAGAAGTTATTAAATGCAACTAACTTCAGTTGGTTGAGTAATAGCGTGTAAGACGGAGCCTGATCATAGTTAATAAAAATGCATCGCAGTGACGATACAGACATTTCAGAGCCTACACAAGACGTGTGTAACGCCGCTAATGAGTCAGCCGTCACTCTCTGAGTAGCCGAGCATAGCCTGCTTCAGTCCATCGCACTCCCTCGGTCTTTAGGTCGTTCTCCTAAAGATGTCGGCCTTTATTTTGATAGGAAAGCTGAAGACATGAAAGGGGAGAGAGAGGGGGGGGGATGACATGTAGGAAAGGGCCGCAGGTCGGAGTCAAACCTCTATATTTACCAACTGAGCTATCCAGGCGTCCTCTTTCTCTTTTAATCAGTCTGTTATTGTTGTTGAAACGCTTATGAAGGAGCTTTCTCAGATATATATTTTTTATATATATCCTAGGCTGTTTATTTTAGATAACTTTCATTTAAATGTGTTGCAGCTGTATATTTTTCAAACTGGTAAAGGAAATCCTGTCCTTGATTTTTTATTTTAATCACAATCTGTTTTAATAAAAGAGCTTGTGAAAAGTGGCTTTGACTTAAAAACTGAACATTTAGTCCCACTTTGTAAAAAAATACAGAGCTAAATATCGTGTATCGCCATTCAGCGTTACGGCGATGCAAGAAAAAAATTTGGGTGCACCTAAATTTTGTGCTGGTGCACCTAAATAAAAAGTTAGGCGCACCAGTGCAACCAAGGCAAAAAGTTAGTCTGGAGCCCTGATATACAAGCGACAGGTTTCCTTTTTTTAGTAAACAGCAATAATAAATATTTACTATTGCTGTTTAGTAAGTATTTCTTACTAAGTATTTCTTATCCGATTACTCGATTAATCAATGGAATAATCGGTAGAATATTCGATTACGAAAATAATCGATAGCTGCAGCCCTAATCTGCAGTTGGACATGGGCATGAAATTAGTTTAAAGTGGCATGAAAAAGGGCATGAAAAAGCATGAAATGAGATTTGCTGATACCTGCAGAAACCCTGAGAACATATATACATTTTTGACCAGTTTTTAATGATAGACATCTTGGGGCCTGGGGCTGAGTGCCACAGGCAGGCTGGGGAAGTCAGAACGTGTTGAGAAATGTCAGGCGATCCACTAGGGGTGTATGATATGAATGCACATGTGCTACCAAAACAAAGAGCAGAGAAGCTCAGATTATATTTGATATTAAATATTAGTTTGCTGCTACATTCATGTTTTCAATGTCGAATACAGAACCTTTTAAAGCAGTGGTTCTCAAACCTTTTGCTTAATCTACCCCCATTAAAAAAATAAAAACAGCACAAAACATTTTGGGTAGGAAAAAAAAGCCTATGTAAAGAGGTACATTACAGCGCTGCACCATCCGTCGACCAAAATGGCGACGGGCAGAACGTCACTGCGAGGATGCCAGCTTGGCTAAAATGAATCAATAATAGCTGAAAAATAAATTCATACTTATGTAGAGCTTGTTCTTCCATTCATTTTACGAATCTGTGCAGTAAATTTGTTATCATCACAGCCTACCTGCCCTTGTTTTCTGATGTTGAATGAATGTTGTTGTTTTGATGTGTGCAATATAGTTTCTTGTAAGCAGAGCTGGGAGGGGCATTTGCAATATTGTTATTTTCATTTTAATATAATGACAATAAAGGCTCCTTATCTTATTATGCAATTGCACATTTTCTGATATTCTTGTGTGTGTGTGTGTGTGTGTGTGTGTGTGTGTGTGTGTGTGTGTGTGTGTGTGTGTGTGTGTGTGTGTGTGTGTGTGTGTGTGTGTGTGTGTGTGTGTGTGTGTGTGTTCCTTAGCCCCGGTTGCTACAGCGACCGGCCCCAACTTCTCCCTGGCTGACCTGGACAGCCCCGGCTACTATAACATCAACCAGGTGACCCTGGGACGGCGCTCCATCACCTCCACCCCCTCCACCAGGTACGTACATGCACACAGTGGTGGAATGTTACGAAGTACAAATTTAATTTGAGGTACTTTACTTGAGTCTTTTCTTTTCCTGCCACTTTCTACTTCTACTCCGCTACATTTCAGAGAGAAATATTGTACTTGTTACTCCACTACATTCATCTGGCAGCTTTAGTTAGTAGATACTTTCCAAATGAAGATGCTTGCAAACAAAACACATGTAGTTTATAAAATATGATACCCACCAATATACAGGCCTACAAGTATATCTGAAATGATTAGCCGATTAAAGAGTTCTTCCACCACTGCATGCTCACATACAAACATACATCCAAAACAAATAAAATGTACTTTATTTTTTCTGTACTAATATTCTCCATTTAATCCTATGATCTCTTAACACTGCTGAGTTCTTTATACTCAGCTTGCTCTGCTTTTTGATTGTGGTCGTTCTCTCCCCTTATTTCCTCCTCCACTGCTAATCCTTCTCATTCCCTCTCCTTTTCCCCACCGATCCGTCCGTCACTCTGTCTGTCTTCTGTGTCCTTTGTCTCTGTTATTTCCCCGGCTCCCTCTGTTGTCGTCCCTCTCTCGCTCGTCTTACGCTGCAGGACTGAAATGGAGCTTTATGCAAGTCTCCCACGGAGGTAGTTACACTCATTACAGAATATCTCCCTTGATACTAATGTAACACAGACCCCTGCATCACACTCGCACAAAAGCCACACACACGCACGCTGTCACACAGATATGCACATGAGCGCACACATATTTAAAACCTCTTGGATCAGCAGGGAAACGCTGTACGTTCACAACCTTCCTTAATTTTTCTTTATTGGTCACAGATGTATGAGTCTATAAGAATCTGCAAACGCACACACAAATGAGTTCCCAGCATCATCATGCACATTTTCTGTGCTCCAGCTTCTAGTGTGAGGCCGCTTCGGGCCAGTATGGATTCAGCATGTTGCACAAATTCTGGCTTTATGTTTGTCTCGCTGTCTCCAGTTGTGTTGCTCTGTCCCCTTTGGCTAAAGCATAATATGAAAACAAAACATTGAAGGGACATATAACTCGTGAATTCATGCAGACACATGCCTGACTACAGGGAAAATAGGCACCCATGTATTGTCCTCAAATGTCCCACAAATGATATGCGTGCAATCATTAGAGCCCCATTAGTAGTGCCTGTTGGTTTCAGTTAGAAACCAGGCTGACATGCAAGTTTTAAGAAAAATGGAAATAAACAATGCGATTAATCTCAACATAAAAGTCCTTCCTGTCCACCGTCTGCAAGAATGAAACAACCCCCCCCCCTTCCTCTCTTCTTTTTCTCCCAGCTCCAACAAGCGCAAGTCCATTGACGACAGTGAGATGGAGAGCCCGGTGGACGATGTCTTCTACTCGGGCCGTTCCCCGGCGGCGGGCAGCAGCTCCCAGTCCAGCGGTTGGCCTAACGATGTGGATGCAGGTAGTCCCGCCACAACCTCGCCATCACATCTGCACGCATTCCACACACCTTTCCTGGAGCCAGGCTCAGGTCCACATCAACTCAGACGCAATCAAAACATTTTTGCAGAACAGGCTTACACTACCTTTACACTGAGTTTTGAATCTCCTAAAGACGTATAGATTTCTCTCTGACATTAAAGGAATAGTTTGAAATTTCAACATGACATCATGACTTCGCGTAAACATACACGCCCACTTTCTTAAGCCAAGTGGCGTGTTATTTGTACACATTTTGAGCTATCCGCGTGTATGTCTACGTTGTATACAGCCGACGTAAACATACACGCCACTTGCCGTGTTATCGCGTAAACGTACATGCCACTTTCTAAAGCCAACTGGTGTGTTATCTGTACGCAGTTTGAGCGCCGTATACAGCGGTCGGGTTGGGTTTAGGAAAAGAAGAAGCGGTTGGGTTTAGTAAAAGAAGAAAGCTACGTTTGGGTTTAGGAAACGTGACACGTGGGTAGGCTTTAGGAAAAGAAGAAGCGGTTGGGTTTAGGAAAAGAAGAAAGCAACGGTTGACTTTAGGAAACATGACACGAGGGACACGATCCCCGGTGTCCTGGGAGAAAGTCCTGAGTTTGACCCATGCACCACCCTCGACCAACCTCCCTACGCGGATTTTCGCCCTTTCATACTACTTGCTACGGCGTAAATTCACACGCAATTGCAAGGCAATGTAAGTCAATGGCGGCGTTGATAAACACGCTAAAAAGCGAGTATGCGTCTTAATAACACGCCAAAAATGGCATACGAATTGACGTGTCATACATACGCCACTTCATGAGATCAGTCTGGGAATTTTTGGAAATATCCTTATTCGCGTTCTTGTTGGGTGTTTGATGAGAAGATTGAAACCATTCTCATGTCTGTGCAGTGAATATGAAGCTACAGCCAGCAGCCGGTTAGCTTAGCTTAGCATAAAGACAGGAAATGGGGGCAAACGGCTAGCCTGGCTCTGTCGAAAGGTAACAAAATCTGCACCTGTAAAGCTCAATAATTAACATGTTACATCTTTTTTGTTTAATCCGTACAAAGGGGTAAAGCGGTATGCTGGGGTTTCGGCCGCCAGGTGCAGTAAATTCATGGAGTCTTTGTCTTTTGTACCGATTGAACAAACAAGATATAACATGTCAATTATTATATATACATTTTGTTACTTTTGCACAGAGCCAAGCTAGCATGTTTCCCCCTGTTTCCAGCCTTGATGCCTGTTGTTAGCTCCATATTTACTGTACAGACATGAGAGTGGTACTAATCTTATCATCTAACTCTCTGCAATAAAGCAAATAGGTGTATTTTCCAAAATCTTGAACTATTCCTGTTAAAGTTCAGAAAAAACATCCTTAGCTATTAATTATTATCATCGCTTGTAGTAACAAGCTCATTAAGAAAATCTGTTTTCAGGGTTTTAAATACAACTATTTTCACACTGATGTGGACCAGAAGCCACAGCTTCTCCTTCTACCTCCTCCACGTCCCTTTGCCTCTGTACTCTGTGCTGACCCTTCTCTCCACTACTTGACCCCCTCATCATCCCACACTCTCTTTCTCACTCCCCCCTCCTCCATTCACAACTTCTACTCACAACATTGTACCCCCACCCCCAGCGAGCAGAGTTTGTAGGTAGAAGGACCATCATTATGCCACGGCTAGGTTATAGCATCCTTTCTCACATGCAGCAGGAACAGGGCCAGTTTACCCAAAACTATATTTTCATCCTAGTGAACATGAAGATAGGTTTGGTTTTTATTTGCTGAGAAGAAACCACTTAAACTTCTACCACCACCCCAGTACAATGGAAGTGAATGACATATCATTTGTAGTAAAACATGATATTTGAAAAACTCTCTATCGAGAAACAATGTCCCACTTGTTTGTAGACAGAGTCTCAATGTCCCAGTTTCTGATAATAATTTTCAGTGGGGACTATTTTCAAACTAAAAAACAAAACAAAAAAAACCTGTAAAGTCTGTGCTAGTGAGGTCTGCGGGTTATCCCGAGTGGCCTGGACATTGCTTCTCAAATGACAGGTTGCTGTCTAGTTTTTTCCTATATAAGGTTTTTACACAAGCACCACAACTCTGTTGTGATTGGGTGGAGGAATATGTCTCATGGACGGATATTTCAGAAAATCTCTGTAAATAACTGAAACTATCTGCAAACTATGTTTAGTTTTGTTTTGGCTGAACTGGCCCTTTAATCAGACCCCAAACTGAGTGCATTTATCTTTTTTTCCTCCTAGTGTTTGTTGTCTGAGTTGTCAATGAGAAGAGTGGCAGAGATGGGTGTATATTGCTCCGTTTAGTTCTTATGGTGTCTGCGCTAACATTCATTGAGATTAACTCCCTGTGTGTGTGTGTGTGTGTGTGTGTGTGTGTGTGTGTGTGTGTGTGTGTGTGTGTGTGTGTGTGTGTGTGTGTGTGTGTGTGTGTGTGTGTGGGAGAGATGTCTGAGACTGTCAAAGCCACATACTGTAGATATAACACAGATAACTCTCAAAAGCTAAATAGACTTTTGTTTGAACAATTGTCTATCCCTTTTGTGGTTTTAATTTAGTTCATTAGACTTAAGCTATATTCCTGAGTGAGGGCATTTAAAAAAAAAAAAAAACTACTACAGTTTACTATAATGAGATCTTTTGATGTTCATCACGTATCATATGAAACAGACATTTTTTTGAGTTAGTTGGAAGGTTGATACCGCTCTGTATGATAAAAGCTCCAGCAGCTCTTAGCTTAGGTTAGCAAAGACTGGAAACAGTAATAGTTAGCTTTAGAGGTACTGATAGTCAGAGTTTGTTACCTTCAGACAGGGCCAGGCTAGCTGTTTCCCCGGTTTTCAATCTTTGCGCTAAGCTAACGTTAAGCTAACCAACTGTAGCTTCATATTTACCATGTGTTCAATCTTTACGCTAAGCTAACGTAAATCTTTTTATCTACTTCTCGGCAAGGAAAGCGAGTAACTTATCTCCCAAAAATGTCAAATAGTTCCTTTTCGCATTATTCCCCAGACACTTTTGTGAGTATAGTGATCCGGACTTCCGGACTATTTCAGCAGAGCAGCACCTGTGTAACCACCCATTTACTTCTTAAATCACTCACCACTCACTCACCCTTTGGCTTACAGCATTGTTAACCATCATGATGGCTACCATGTCAAATGTATTTACAATAGACTTCATGTATATCTCTTGGGTTTAGTATTTGATTCTGTTAAATCGCTATGTTTTCATGTATTCTCCAATTTGTAACGTCACTCCCACTCACATGCTGCCATTTTAATACCCCAGGCAGTAATGATGTAACTATTTTATGGACACTTGCTGCACTCTGTAACATGAAAAAATCCCCTGTTGCCCATTATTTAACCACCCTTCTCTCTCTCTCTCTCTCTCTCTTGCTCTCTTTCTCTCTCTCTCTCATTCTTTCCATCTCTGTCTCTTTCTTTTTCTCTCCTTCCATTGTTAACTCTTCCCTTCTCCCCTGTTTGGCCTTTCAGTGCAACACCATTTGGCCAGTGTGCAGGAGAGGAAGATTAAGCATGAGAGCGATGGAGTGCAGTTTCCTTACCATGGTTAGAACAAACATTAAACATTATACTGTGTACATTTATACATGCTCTACTCCAGCTCACACCGCCATACAATTGTATACATCTCTTTTTGTCTGTTATTTTCCAAGTCTGTTTGCACTTCCTGTGAGCTGGTCTGCATCTTCCATTTGTCCTTTCTCTCTCCTTCTCTTCTCTTGTGTCTTGTTCTCTGGGTATGGTGCCGCTGGGTGGGATTGTTTCTGCCAGATGTCTGCTGTTTACCGTTGCGGGTTTTACCAAAGCCTTTTGGTAGCCCAGTAGCTCCATAACATCCACTGCCTGTCTGCCTCAAAGATGTTGTTGTAAATCTGTGGAAAAAAAAATCTGATATCTAGGAGGATGAAGACATCCCTGGTGCATTAAACAAAACAAAAAACACATCTCTGAATCACTTTCATCATGACATACACTGTCTGACAAACAATCCACTGTATTTTCCAATGTGTAATTATGGGCATTATCATATCCAAAAACCACATTGTTGTGACACACCACGTGCATACAAACATTTTCAAAGGCGGTGTGAATTTGTCAGCAACACGCAGCTAAGTGCTATGGGTGTGTTGTAATTTTGTTGTCGAGCCCTGAGAGAGAAAGCGATAAAAGACAGAGGAGGAGGGCGGTGTGTGTGTGTGTGTCTGTGTGAATGAGGGTTTGTTAGCCGCTTCATGCAGCCCGTTGTTTAGACAGAGCTCTTGAGTGGTGTCCCACCTGCCGTAGTCCTGACTCAACCGTCTCTGAAAGACACCACAGGAAAACCAACATACGACCCAAACAAACACGGCTAAAGGCACTCAGGTCTGTCATCAATGCACACGGCACCTTCTGCCTCTGAGAGATGCTTACTCACTAACACGCACATTTACAAATGGGATGCAGACACACACACACACACACACACACACACAAAAACTAAATTTCAGCTCTTTCTCTGATTTACATTCACACACAAATAAACACACACACACTCCCCAATCTGGAGAGAAGCAGCGTTCCGGTCCAGATGGCGCCTCCATGTGTCTACAGCGAAGGGAGCTACTGGGTTACAGCAGACATCTGTTCTGGTGATGGTGGTGGTGGTGTTGGGAGTGAAAGATGAAGAGAGGAGGGGCGGAGGACAGGAGGAGGGAGGAAGAGGAGGGAAGGGCAGGGCCTCCGCCTCTGCCTACTCTGGAGGTGATCCTCTACCTGAATGAAAAGCTCCGAGGCATAGCAGGTGATCATGTAATTCATCATTAAGTCTGCTGTCTCCTGCTCCGCTCTGCTCCGTTCTCTCCTTCTGCCTGCTTGCTCCTGCTGCTCAGGGGTGGGAAACCCCACTATCAACTCCTCAGTATAAAGGGGTGTTCTGATGTTGACAGAGAATTCCAGCTTAATATTTGGTGTTATGGGCTTAAAACTGTGATGTGTGTGGTTGTGGTGTTGCTAAGGTGTCCTTGCTCTGCTTGAACCACATTACCCCAGTGTTTATGGGTGCTAATGATGTGTGAGGTAGTCGGCGTATTGCTTTTGCTTACCTGAATGACGAGTGTGTGAGCCATTTTTTCTCTCTCTCTTTGGTGTGGGTGTGGGTGTGTTGGTGCACATGCTAGTGGACCAGTTCTGTGACAGTTAGGGGGGCTTGTGGGGTCGCCAGCTTGTTAGCGCAGCAAGACTAGAGGGTCATGGGAGCAATTGGCTGCCAGTCTGCTTGTGCAGTGTGCCAGGAGCAGGACATAGAAATAATGTAGAACAAACGTGTGTGTGTGTGTGTGTGTGTGTGTGTGTGTGTGTGTGTGTGTGTGTGTGTGTGTGTGTGTGTGTGTGCGTGCGTGTGTGTGTGCGTGCGTGCGCGCTCATACACCGATTAAGGGAGAGATCAGAGTAACTTCTGTTAGCTTTATCAGACAGAGCTTTCATTGGGCGTCTGGGCCTCATTTGCTGCTCCTCGCTGAGAAGCCACATAGTACCAGATATTTCAGCGAGATACAGACTAATTAGGGAAAATCACAGAGACTAAAAACAATATGTATAATTTAAGTCTGTTTATGCATAATAAGCTGGTTATAATTGAACTTGTGCCGTGGTGGCACGCAGTCATCCCTATACATACCACAGAGGAGCTGGAGCCAAACAGAGGCTTCATCGCAGCAATGCTTTGAATCCACAACATGTTGGGCTTCAGTTTGTCTGCTTTTTACAGCGTGAGCAAGCAATCCAAATGCAAGCTGAAATTATTTTACCCTGACTTTCAGCACCTCATGTAAAATTGTACAGCGGCCATAAATATTTAAACAGCAACTGGAAGTTCATTAGATCGCTAACTTGCTGACTGTTACGGTGTGCTTTTCTTGACTATTTCTATGTAATGCTGCTTTATACTCCTACTCCACTACACTTCATATATCTATATCTGACTTATTTACTTTACAGAAGTCAAAAATGATACGGATTTATAAGAGCCACAACATCAAAATGCTACTCACATGTTAATGCATCAACAATTATAATGCAATAATATGACATGCATAATGTAATACTGGGAAAGTGGCCATTTTTTAACTTACCCTGAATAAATAAAGGTTAAATAAAAAAAATAAAAAAAATCCTGTGTGGGATTGTCACTACCAGGGAGCCTGTTCATATACAAGTAGTCATGTGATCCATTATTATTCTAAAAATATTGATCACAGCCGCTTTAAGGATCGGAGTATGTCTTTCACTAGTAGCTCGTCAAAGGTTTGCATTGCAGCAGGTGTGCTCTCTGTGCCCTTAATTAGATTGGTTGTAATAAATTACCATGCAACATTCCAAACACACCATCGGAAGTAAAATACCAGTGCCAGATGGATGACAAGCCTACACTTCTAATGTTCTGCTGACTGTAGCAAATGGTTTATACCTTTATCTTCTGTAAAGTTTTTAGGCACCGTTTATTGTTTTGGAGTGTTCTTCTACTCCATGTTTTGCTCTTTTGACTCTGCCTTATATCTTGTTATCTTCCTCATTAAATACACATGGGATTAGAGCCAAACGTATAATGTTTGCAACAAGAAAAGTATTATAAAATTGGTTGAAAAGCATCTTGTGCCCTTCTGTCTTCACACTGGCTTTTTTTGTTTTTCCTCATGAATCTCACCCTGCTTATTGTATCCGCTTCTCCCACATGATGGCGCATAGCTTGAACATAAGTGCCGGCGCCCACTTTCTTTCTTTTATACATATCTGTGCCCACACAAGCACAGCTGCGCCCATGCTGCCTATGAGCATTGTGGGTAAATAGTGATAAAAGATTTCCCAGTGTAGCATTAAAGAAAAAGCTTTTCAGAAATCTGCTCTGTTAGAGTTTATATGCCTAGCTCATAAAATCTATTTCCACGTCTCTTTGGGCCATGTTGAAATTACCCACGTCTTTATTTGAGTGCGTTTGTTTTATATGTGTGAATATTGTGTCGTTTAGTCGTTTATGGGGCTTTTGCTCGCCTAGGTTGTTTATCACTGTATTCTTTCAACCGAATCTGAAGCAAACAAAACATGAGTCCAGTAGAGAAAGTAATGAGGTCTGTGTGTCCACGCTGATGCACTTTTCTATACTTTTACTTCCTCATTATTTGCTGTTTTATGGCTTTATTTATTTTTTCTCCCCCAGAGTTTTATTTCAGCCTATATTCAGCATTGCGGTTCCCGGCAGAGGTCAAATACACCATTTGGCGCTGGTCCTCTAACCTTGCAAGTCTAAATTGTGCCTTTGGATTACCATACATCAAAATAAATTCCCTCAGTGCCCACCACACAAGGCCTTGATCACAGAAGAGAGCTTCTTTTATCTGTAGCTCTCACACTTTTGGCCATGTTTCTGGTCCGTTGGTGAGTCTGGCCTATACTTACTGTGCCCGTTTTTACCAAACTGAGGGATATTTCATGCAGCCCTTTAGCCTCAACCGACATTTATAGACAGAGGGGGACACTTTAATATGTTTGTCTATGTGTGTCGTCCGTTGCCGTCACCGCTCCTCTCCTGCCCAACTCCTTCCATCTTTCTAACGCTCTCCCATCCAGCGTTCACTGGCAGTCTGCCCGGTGCTCGCCACCCAGCCTGAACATCTTGTGTGTGTGTGTGTGTGAGTGCGAGAGAGAGAGAGTGTGAGAGAGTTCAAGCACTTATTTATGAAATACTGTACGTCTTAAGGCAGTAACATAAAATACCTGACCGTCAGATATTGCAGAAGGGCACTACATCAGAGGAGCCATTGATGTATGTTTTTTGGCATGCTCTTCTGCAGCTATATGTAGCTGCGTAGCTCACGCTGGCTTTGGCTTGGAAATCACAGTCTGCCCCAGATATGAGGCCATCCAGGATCCCGTTCATTCTATGAGGCATCCTGACAAGTGCAGTGAGTAGGTTGGTCGGAGTGTTTGTCGACTGTGGTCCTCTGGGATCATTGGGGTTTGGGTTTAGTCCGATAGTTTGCATCTCCAAGAGGAGACATCTTTGAATGGATTTCATGGATATGGACTTTGCTGTGTTTGTACATACACACTCCAGTGGTGACCATAAGTGGGCTGCCATTGCATTTCCCAGCTCTCCTCTCTCTTGACACTGTGCCTCTAGCCTCCCGACCTCCCCACCCCTCCCTCCTCTTTTCTCCCGTCACCTCCCTCCCTTCGCTCTGAATCCCTGCTGCTTCAAAAACATGGCCTCTCCCCGGACCCTGCCCTCAACCCCACCCCACTCCCCCTCCCCCCCCCACACTCCTTGAATCTGCCGGACATGGTACAGCCCGCTGACTGTACACAAACATAGAGTATTGGACAGACAGATTGTGAGAACCCATCTGTATGTTAAGCCAATCAACAAATCAATGAATGAATCAGCCGATCAATCCATTGATTTCAATCATAATCATTAGATTCTTGCAATCAAATAAGAAAGTGATAAGCTTTATTTATTTATTTTGAGTAGAGTCGAAGTAAGAAAAGCAGCCATGTTTGATTAAAACCTCGTCTCTGTTCTGCCATTTTGTTGATCCCCTTTTTGCCAGGACTCTCATCGCCTGGTTCTCTTAAGAAGCCGGGGAAATTCGATTTCAGCGCCCTCTCCTCCCAGACGAGGTCCCCCCGCATGGCGTTCACCCACCACCCACTGCCAATGCTGGCGGGAGTGAGACCAGGTGAGACCAACCCAGCTCCAGATCCTCCCCAATTGCCCCCACCCCCCCAACCCTTCCTCTCTCTCTCTCTCCCCCCCTCACCATCTCTTCTTCAGGGCCCCAACCCCTTCCCCCTGGCACAGAGGTGGGAACATTGTCTCTGGGAGATGAGAGGGGCTGGGAATGAAATGCTGGCAGGTAGCTCTGTAGGCCTGTGCTCCCCTCTGACTCCCCCACCCTCCCCCTGCCTATTCTGACTTAGTAGGGTGCGGGTCAAGCTGGTGACGGAGCTTCTGGGGAGTCTGGGTGTGGTGTGTGACTTTTCTGGGTCTGTCTGTCTGGTGGATGGTTGGTGGTTGTAGCTCTTCAGTTATCTATAAAGATCACTGTCTTCTTCTTAGAGTGGAAGAATAGGACCCCAGGGTTGCTGCTGTGTATTCTGTCACATCTCTGATTGCATGAAAGTTTGGCTGATTATAAGGCTTTTGTGCTCTTATTTTGGCATTTGTTTCTTAATGACTTATATAACACTTGAATCAAGTTTCATTTACTCATTGACTCCTGGCTTGTCTTGTCATGTTTTCTGACATTTGACATTTGTTTTTACAAAATTTCTGAAACTTCTAAAAGTTTGCAGAAAATTAAGTTTTAAAAAGTGAATATCTAAAAGACTAAATAAATAAATAGACTTATATAATAGACATTTAAGTGTCTCAAATGCAACAAAACACTAAAAAATTTACAATTACAGATAAAATATCAGTAAGTAACAACTGAACAGTGTCGTTAAATTTTGAATTGTAATTTCTTGGTGGAAAACTTTAATGCTTTACACCTACAATTAAAGGGGAACCCATTTTACACATGTAGTTTGTTCAGACTGTGAAAACCGCTTTGTAATGAATCTATCTGAAGAGAGTTTTCCAAAGTAAATGGTATAACCCTGATGATGTCGTACTGATGTCATCAGTGTTATATCTGCTTTAAAAAAAATTAGTTTGAGGTTTGAGAATGGTGGGCATTTAGGAGGCAGGTGGGGGGATTAATAAAAGAGCTTGATTCATAACTTGAGACTAGGGCTGCACGATGTGAGGAAAATATCTAAATGCGATTATTTTGACTGATATTGCGATTGCGATATGATGCACGATATTGGAATGATCATTTTGGTGATGACAATACAATACTTAATTAAGAATGGGTTGACACATATTTTGCCTTTAACAAATATTGTGCCCCTGTGCAATTTGGATATTGCACTAATCCATATTGCGATTTCGATGAAATTGTGATTAATTGTGCAGCCTTACTTGAGACTAAAAGTCAACATACTGTATCGCCGCTTCTCCTGCTTTGGTTTTGACTAGTTCTTTAGTCGTGAATCTCCCATCTTTATGGAATTGCAATACCACATCACTGGGGTCATAAATCTTGGCATGGGTTTTTTTATGATGCTGGATTACCAACCAGGCAAAGTGGGAAACTACCTTGGACCCCAGATCTCCTGGTGCACTCTCTGTGTGGCAATTGGTTTGTGGTTTTTTCATTGATTGCAATTTTGCTCAGGAGTATGTACCACTAAAGCACAATATCGACTGATTTGATCTGAGCCTTAAAGTGGGTCTTGAGGCCCCATCTTTAACAGGTTCCCTCTGTCATCATCAATCTTGTTTTAAGGTGATACTGATACCATGCTTACATTGTGGATATTCCTAAATTCATGTGTTGGTTCTACTGTACACGTTGCACAGAGAGTTGGAGAAGCGAGGCCCTCGGCAAATAATTTTTACCCGAGGGCCCCCAGGCTGATCTGGCCGCGGGTCTTTCCATTTCACTGTTCCCTATCTTCTTTCCCATCTTTTTTTACTTCTTCTTTCGGACATGCTTTTCTTGACACTTTTGGAACAAATTGATCTCAGTGTCGGCGAGCACATGTTTGTATTCATACTGGCAAGGGCAGAAAATAAGGCTCTGAGTGTAAACCAGCTGATCTCCACTAGGCTGAAACAAGCAGCTCTTGATAACATCAGATATCAAACAGAGCCAGGGGCTCCGATAATAAATCATCACTCTCTCGTCATGGCACAGATCGTAAAAAGAGAGTTCCTCTTCTCTTTTGAAAGGGCCCGTCTGTGAATTCACCCAGCGAAGGAGCTCACTGGAGATAATTACCCATGTGCTTTAGTACTGTAGCTAGGCTACATCAAAGGCTTTTTAAGCCAGCAAGCAGATGTGAAGCAATGAGGTTGACCGCCGTGTCATCAAACTTTCCTCCGTGGTTGTTGACAGACCCTATGCCTCTTGAGATACAAGACAGCAAATGTAATCACCACACACACTCATATACATGTTCATGCTGACATACACACAAAGTACACAATATCCCATCCTTGTTGTGGCCAGCAGTTGTGATTTATACAATTGCGATTTGTTTCTTTTTACACAAACTCTTACAGTGCACAAGCTGGAACTGTTCCTGCACTGCCGTAAAAGTGCCTACCACATCATCAGTGTTGTTGTTTTTCTGTGTGAAAGATGTGATCCAAGAGGATTTAGGGGTTGGTGAAGTCTGGTTGAGGAGTGTGTTAGGGCTAGCCACTCGCAGTGGTGGTTGTGCGAAAAGTTGGTTTTGTTAGTATTTGTCCCTCTAGCTACATTCAGCTGTCCTCCCTCTAGAGCAGTGATTTCCAACCAGGGCTACTCATCCCTCATGGGGTACTTCTGCAGTTGCCAGGGAGTGGAGTAGCTTAACTTAGCTTGGGAAAAAAAAGGATGAGAAGCGGGGTACACAAGTCGATCACAGGGTGGACACAGAGATGGACAACCACTCATATTCACATCAGCACCTACGGGCAATTTAAAAACCAGACGCATGGAGAAAGCACACGCAGGCACAGGGAGAACATGCAAACTGCAGAAAGGCTGACAGTGAGGTGACAGTGCTCTCTACTGTGCCACCCAGAAATCACAATTTGGTTTGATTTTTTATATATATAAAATATTTAGGTAAATGTAATGGATAAATTGTTGAAATGGTTAACTAAAGTAATAAAGAAAATTGGAAATAGATGGCTACAAGTAATGGATATATAGTTGAAATAGTTAGCTAAAAGTGATGACTAAATGGTTGAAATAGTTAGCTGAAAGGCATGGCTAAATGGTAAAGAAGCTAAAAGTAATGAATACATGGTCGAAATAGTTAGCTAAAAGGCATGGCTAAATGGTTGTAAAAGTTAGCTAAAAGGCATGGCTGAATGGTAAAGAAGCTAAAAGTAATGAATACATGGTTGAAATAGTTTGCTAAAAGTCGTTACTAAATGGTTGAAGAAGTTAGCTAAAAGTCAGGGCTAAATGGTGAAGAAAGCTAAAAGTAATGAGCTCCTGCCACTAGTTAGTAGTATGAATGCAGACTTGACCAAATAGACCTAAACATTGAGAGTTTAATTGTAAAAATAATTATTTATAAAAAAAAAAAAAAAACATTATCGCCCTATATGTAATCAGTTGTGTTGAATAACATCCAGTTTAAAAATCAATTCAAATGAACACATTTGGAATATGGTGGGTGGTGTCAATGAAGGGGTACTGGAGTTCATCCGACGGGGCAGTGGGGTTGGGAACCAGTGTTCTAAAGGGAGAGGAGACTAGGTAGGGGTGCAGGGATTCCCTCTGATCCTGCCCCCCACCCCCCCACCCCCCTCCCCCAAACCATCATCCCATCCCCAACCCGCCCCCATACCCCCCAGAGTGTTTGGCCTTCACCCAGTCTCTAATGGGATTAGTAGGGGACTAATAGAGGCAGGGAGACAGCTTCACTGGGGAACAGGCAGCCTGGCATGGGAGCAAGGTGTTGCTGGGCTCCGAGGCTTAGGCTCCTGTCTAGGGGGTAATGCAGCAGGGTTGGAACTCTCATGAAGTACACTCACACACACAATGTATAAGATGCAAGAACCACAATGAGTGTTGGCAGCCCAACATGGGCAGCTGGGGGGCCTAGATTGGATGGGGTGGGTGTCAAGACTGGCACAGCGAAGAGGAGAACAGGCTTCTAATACAAATCAAGGAGATTTAGTAATGGATATAGGTCTGATAGAGAGGGCTTTGTGTTTGGTCATAGGGTGGATATGAAGCTTCAAAGCATATTAACAGAAAAGCGTCAACTTAGACATACAGTGTGAACGTACAGATTAGTTCTGTCATAGAAACAAAATGTGTCCGATGAAAAACGGCTTTGCCGTCTGGATGCCAAATTGCATCAACGCCAGCGAATCACACCCTCAAAACAGCACACAGGCATGCAAGCATTAAGAACGGCTAATTTAAGACAGTGCTCAATGATCTCTTTGTGCTTTTTGTATTTGCAAGCTCTTTGGATCTGATTTCAAAATACAGCGCTTGCATCAATTGAATTTGTGCACGTTCAGGTGTGTGCAGTCTGTCTGCCTGTGTACAAGTCTGAATGGTGTTGACTTGTTATGTAGTCTGCGAGTGTGCACATATGAATGCAGTGTGTGTGTGTAAATCTCCTCCATAAAGCTGTTAAGATTTATTGGAGTGATTATAAAACATTACGACAATGCCCATAATAGCTATTAACTTGAAATCAGCTTTTCTTGGAAAAGCAACATTCCTTTCATGTATGACATTTAAAAAAACAGATTTATACTTTACTGTTTCCAGTTGTGATGTGATTTTGTTGCTATCCTTCATAAGTCACTTAACACATCTCTCCCATCTGTAAGAATGTATAGGAATTCAATGGCTAATGTCTTCGTCTTGCTCTCTGCATCTTCCTCTACTTGTGTTCCTCTAATAGAAATGTATCTGTTGGCAGGGAGTCCCCGTGCTTCAGCCTCGGCCTTGCACTTCCCGTCTCCCTCCATCATTCAGCAGTCTAGCCCATACTTCACCCACCCAACCATCCGCTACCACCACCACCCTGGACAGGACCCCCTGAAGGAATTTGTGCAGTTTGTCTGTGCTGATGGCTCGGGGCAGGCCGGCGGACAGGTAAGGCATGCTGCCAGAGAAGAGAAACCCTATTACTTAAAAAATATGCCATTTATACAGAAACTGCAGGTGTGCCACACCTTGCACCTAGCTTGCTTTAGTATTGCAGACCACTGAAAGTACAAAAATTTGTGTAAAATAAGTAAATTAGTGGAAATAATTTGTGTATGGAAGCAAAAAATGGTCACAATAATTATAATTTCCATAAGAAACTGTTTACCTGATTGTGAAATTTTACTCGGTGTCAACATTTAAATACCACTAAATTGATAGCATTGCAATAGTTTACTTTGAAATCCATCGGTCTGACTTAATGTGGTTTGATTCTCCCTTGTTAAAACTTTTAGTAGGTCACATTTCAAATACTTTTTTTCTGGTTTACAAATTTAGAGAATTCCGGTGTCCAACGCTCAAGTTTTTTACTCTTGAATCACGAGACTGATCTGACTGGATGTAACCTGATAGGAAAGCTAGGTCTGATCGATTCTTTCAAGCTGGATGGATAGAATTTTGGTGTGTGAATGTAACAAACCTCATATAAAGCAACCTGCTTTTTTGACATTGCTTGAATTTTTAGATCCAAATTTGACTGAACTGAATTTAAGCAACTTCAATAGTTTTTTTTTAAATATTGGATGCTTACAAAATTGAAATTATTATAGCCTGTTTTTGCTTCCGTATGTGTGCCTGTTTTAGAAAAGTCAGCAGCAACGTGTTTGCATTGCTTTACAATGCAATATTACTATAATTACATGATTGTCATTCCTTTAAGTGCTCACAGTGCATGCCAAAAGCTTATTACATGGTGTCATGTATACATACAATATAGAGAAATGCACAGAAATACACTCCACAAGTGCACACATATATTATTTAATTGGTCTACAAATTTTTGTATTGTCTTGTCGTTGTCATTTTGCCGTTTGCTGTTTCAGACCCCAACGTTTCCCCTACTCCTTTTTTTTTATTAACTTTTTTGCTCCACCCAACCCCTTAGAAGTTACAACCATCAGCACGAGAGTGAATCAGTCACGGCACACTTCAGTCAAACATACCCGTCCTGTGTTGTGTCATTGTGTTTCTGTTTTCATCTCTAGCCTTTTAAGATTTTAGTTGGAGTTTGGTTGTTTGGTGCTGGTATCGTTGGTGGTGTTGTGCTTGTCTAGACGAGTATTCTATCATGGTTTTGATTTCTTGCCATCTTCTGGACAAACCCAGTCAATAATGTGCTCACTTCCCTCCTCCACCCACCACGGACCACCCCTGTGGAACCTCTCACCTCAAGCTCCAGCTCCCACTCCTATCAAACCCAGTGGTGTTATTATTTTTCACACCTCCATAAAAGATGCCGTCCACATACATCATTCCTTTGGTTGTTGTTTTCCACCACATCCTCTCCCTCCTTCCACCATCGCCTTCTCCCCCTCCCCCTCCGTCATGGATATTTTTTCGGACCTGGCCTCCCAAGCTGCGTCCTTTTTTCATTCCGTGTCTGCGGATTGTCGCATGTCGCCCTCTTGACCCTATTTGTGTTGTCTGCAGCCAAACGGGAGCGGCCAGAGCAAAATGCCAGGCTCCTTCTTGCTGCCTCCACCTCCCCCAGTGGCCCGCCCAGTGCCCCTCCCTATGCCCGACTCTAAACCCAACAGCACGCCCCCTGACGGCGGACTCTCCTCGTCCGCATCTCCGTGTAAGTGACCCCGCAGAGACCGCTCTCAAAACCAAACCAACAACAACAAAAATCTGAAAATCCCAACCCTCTCCAGTGAAAAGACCCCTGCCATTGTTCTTCCTCCAACTTCGTGCCATCATTCTTCCTGTGTATACAACATCTCACCTCCCTTAACCCTTGGAAGACTGTGGAAGCCAGCACAGGAGCTCTGTGGAGCTCAGAGTAGATCAAGGCCACCAGAGGTCTGGTTAGACATACATTTCATAATGGACTCCCGTGGTAATCATCAGGGTTCTGTATTAGGCCCCATCAGTTTGAGCGGCTCTTCATATTGAGCCCATTCGGCATTGTCTGGTGTGGAAGTTGCATCACCAACCCAGTTCTTCTACTTCTAAATCCTCCTTTCTTCCCCTGATGGACTCATTAGCAAACCTTATATTTAAAAACTTGAAAAGATTTTCATTATTAATTTATTCTTACTTGTACTTGTGAAGAGCACAAATTTAGGGCAGTGAATTTATATGGACTCCAAAACATTCCATTAGAAATTGGGACATTGGTGGTTTAAAAAAGTAGTACTTGTTTTTGGTTGAGCTGATTTTAACTTCTAGCT
Source organism: Perca schrenkii (assembly GCA_025617405.1). Taxonomy (NCBI): domain Eukaryota; kingdom Metazoa; phylum Chordata; class Actinopteri; order Perciformes; family Percidae; genus Perca; species Perca schrenkii. The sequence continues at coordinate 23,726,198 of CM046801.1, forward strand.
TTTTTTGGGGTGATTTTTAAGCAGTGTGTTTTTTAAGGTGAAGGTGTGTCAGTCCAACCGAGGGGATTTGTCTTCCTCACATGTGATAGGAGGGGCACTGGATGGAGCACTTTTATTTTTTTGTTTTTAGCTTTCCTTCAAATTTAGTGTTTGCGTTTTTTCCCCCCCCAGTCAGTGTCTCTAAGTCTTTTGTCTTATGTATGTTATTCCAATTCTTAGAAACACATGGCTGTATACTGTATATGTCCAAGCACATAAATCTCCAAGTTATCTTTCTCTCTGTCTTTTTCCTTCTTGTCCTTCCTCCGTTTCCTCCACACAAACACAAGTCTGCACACTGCATCCTGAATCCCTTAGTGAGATTCAAATGCTGGAGTCCGTAGGGTAGCTCAAACTGCCCTAAATTTGTCAGAGGCTTTGATGCCAGTGGGTTTTAAGTGTCCCAGACTGATCCTCAATGTCAGAATTCTGGTGTGCTCAATCACTTCCAAAGAGTTCATCAACAGGATTTAATCACTCAGGGAGATCTAAGTTTGCAGACTAGGTTTTGGCAGACTTCTCTGTGGAGTTTTGATGACCTCAAAGAAATACAGCACTACTTTCTGTGGTGCTAAATTGATTTATCTGATTTTTTTTTGGGTTATTTAACTGAAGTGATCCAGTAGGTTTAGTCTATGCTATCACATGTCTGACATTTTTCTTCAAGAAAAACTATGATAAATATGAAGCTGCAGCCAGTAGCTGGTTAGCTTAGCATAAAGACTTGAAGTAGGGTGGAAACAGCTAGCCTGGCTCTGTTCAAGGTAACAAAACCCCCTACCAGCACCTCAGAAGCTCACTAATTAACACATTTTATGTTGTTTGTTTAATTTGTACAAAAAACCTAAATGTGTGAAAATGACACATTTTGGTTTAATGGGGTTTATGTGTCACTCACTTCCTTGAGTCTCGTCTTGTTTTCACACTTTTTGTACAGATTAAACAAACATGATATAAGGTATTAATTAGTGAGCTTTAGAGGTGCTGGGAGGCAGATTTTGTTACCCTCTCACTAGGGATGTCAATGATTAATCGATTATCGGTAATACCATTAATTGAACCAATTAAAAATATACTGACCAATGCAGAAGACAAGGGACGTGTGGCGAACCGTTGTTATTTTGTGTAGATTTGCTGTAGTTGCCACTAGGTGGAGACTCTCTCTTTTTAATGAGATTGAGTTACAGGTGTGTTTGGTGACTGCCCGAAAAGGACGTGCAAACTGCAAAACAAACGCACCTCCCTGCCCTCCGAGGAAGCCAAAAGTCGCAGCGTACCTCACGCTGCTCACCAGACAGTCTTGTTAAGGAACGCAAAAATCCCACGGAGTTGTTGTTTGGAGTTGGCTTTGCTGTTTAGCTGTCTGAGGCTAATGATAACGCTATACTAGCATCTTGAACCGAAGCGGCTGCTCGGTTAATGCAGGCTGAGAAATCAGACAGCAATGTCCGACAGCAGGATTCTAATTACACATGCTTCCAACTAAATAAACACAAAAGTGTTTAACTGTATTAGCAGCACTCACCTGCTCTTTATATACATTTAAGCGGTGGCAGTAAATGAACAGATAAAGTCGGAGCGACGAGTATTGTTTGTCCTCGGGACATCCGTCCAGCTAAGCTGATGTTTTCCGTAGCTTGGCTAACGTTAGCTACAGTCAACGACATCATGTAGATCGGGTCTGCAGGTCATTTTAAATAAAAGTCTGCTACATTAATTCGAAAAACGTTACAGGTTATATACGGTTGAAGGTTGTAGGCTTCAACTGTAAATGACCTGTAACTTTTCTTAAAAATGAATCGGTTAGTTATCAGTTGATGGTTGTCGGGCTACCGAAAGCAAAATTAACCGAAACTGACATCCCTACTTCTGACAGAGCCAGGCTCCTGTTTCCCCCTGTTTTGGTCTTTGTGCTAAGCTAACAGGCTGCTACCATACAGACATCTATCTTCACATTTACCTTTAGGTACAAAAGTGAATACGCCTATTTCCCAGAATGTAATTGATTGCTTTAAGCTGCCAGCTCCCTTTGTGTATGCACTGATATGTTGGTTTGTTTCTCTTCTGTTTCTGTAGCATACTCCACGCCAGGCGCCACAGCTTCCAACAGGTTTGTCGGCATCGGATCACGGGACAACAACTTTCTGAACATCCCGCAGCAGACGCAGGTATGAGTCTGGGATACACTGGCTAGTTTTTGTCTCCATGTGTAGAAATGAGGAGGTAACTCGTCTGTTTTGACTGCGATTACTGGTCTAACTCAGGAAACGTATTAACTGTGTGGATGTTCGCCAGAATACTTCTTATTCCCTCCCTCCCTGAAACCTGCTGCTGGGTTTCCTCCACCTCTCCTCTCACACCATCCCACAGCGCACCATCAATGTGTGCATTTGTACATTTGTATTTTACTGTACGTGTGTGGTTTACCATATGTGCTCAACTGTTTATTTGGCACATATGGAGCCTACCCTTCAGGCAAGCAGGCCTTCTCCCTCGCTGCCTTTTTCACTCCCTCTCCTTGCTACCTCTCCTTTCCCTCCTCTTCTCTACTTCTCTTTCTCTTTTCAGCTGTGTCCTACTCCGCTCTTCTCCCTCCCTCCCTCTTATTTATTTTCTCTCTCTGCCTTCTACTTTCTCCCTCTTCCACCTTCTTTGTTCCTTCCCTTTTGCCGCTCTGCGCCTCGCTCATATGTCTCGCTCATATGCCTCCTCCATTACCAACCAGTACTTTTCTCATTAGTGTCCAACCACACCCACCTGGAGCCAGCTCCGCTCTGAACACATGGAAACCATCTGAAACTCTTGTTTCTCTGCTCTCCGTTCTCTTACTTTTCCTCCCTTTCCATTTCCCCCAGTCCTGATCCTTTCTGCCCCTCCGCCCGTTATTCCCCTTCCGCTCTTTCTCACGCCGATCTTTATCTTCTTCTGCTCTACCACTTTTCACTGTCAATTTTTCTCCCCATTCTTCATTGCGCTACCTTCTTTGTTAGTCATGTGCTTCCAGTCCGTAATGGACTTAACAACTTAGTTGTAGTAGATGGACACCCGACATCCATATGTGATTGCTGAACATCTCGTTCCACATTCATGGGCATGGCCATGGGCAACATGCTGCCATGCTCCACTCTTCTGCTTTCAGGCTTTCGAACAGAATTCTGAACCTGGCTGCAGGGATTTGCTCCCATTTAGCCACAAGAGCACATAGTGAGGTCGTGGAATTGATTTTAGATAAGGTGGCATTGTCATGGTAAAACAGGACAAGGTCTTTCCCAAACTGTTGCCACAAAGTTTGAAGCACACTATTGTCTAAAACAGTGGTTCCAAAAGTGGGATCCTTGAGGGAGTTCCAGGGGGTCCCGTGGAAATAGGGGAATCATTATTTTAACTATAATTCCATAACTCAGTGACCGAATGTATGACTATTTTGGTCATCGGTTTCATGCACTTCCTGTAATAAAACATCTAAATGCAAAAAAACCATCGAATGGGGGCCCCTGGGACAAAATCTTGTCAAATGTGGGTCCGTGGTGTAATTTGTGTCAGTTTAGGGGTCCTTGACATAAAGAAGTTTGGAAACCACTGGTCTAAAATATCATTGAATGCGGCAGCATTAGGCATTGGAGCTAAGAGGCCGAGACCAAACGATGAAAAATAGCCCTAGACCAAACGTCATGAAAAGTATCTACATAGTTTTTGGCCACGTAGTCTGTCTTCATATGCTCATTGTTCAGTACGGGGCGTCTGAAGTATGGTTTTACTTTTCAAGACCGAACCAAACACACAGCATTAATAGTTTGCATGTGGCCTCTCAGAAAATGACACAACAAGATTGATGATCCACTAAAAGAAATGATAGATCACGAGACAAAGAGCATGTCAGAAAGTGTGTATGTGGTGACTGCAGGACAGGCTGGAGAAGCTCTCACACTGACAACAGTGGGCTCCGTGTGCCCTCTGGTGGCCGATGTGGAACACTGCGAACGGGAGGAGAAGGGGAAACGAGATACCAACGGGGCAGGACAAGAGGGGAGACGCAGGGAATGGAGGGACCGAGTTTCGGCCCTTACAGAAGTCACGTCCTGGCCGTCTCGTTACCCCCGGCAACCAGACATGATGTCATAGCCAGTGATCTTGAATTTGAGAAGGGGTTGCTTGAGAGGGGGGTGAGGGGGCAAGGGGGGCAGGAAAGAAAAGAGGGTGGTCACTGTCTGCTGCCAAGGATTTAGTAGGAGTGTTCACGGGAGATAGATGGATTGTGTGTGTGTGAGAGAGAGAGAGAGAGAGAGAGAGAGAGAGAGAGCACAGACACACACACACAGAAGGAGAGAGAGGGAGAGTAACTGAGAAGTTACAATGCCCAAGGCCTGCTGGGACAGTGTCCAGGGGAGTAGGGTAGCTGAGAAGGGCAGGAGGCAGAAGGGGGGCATTCATGCGACCTGTTTGAGTCAAACGAAACAAAAGGCTGCTTCCCTGGAGCCTCGGAGTAGTTTCCAAGGTTTGACTTCTAGAATGTTGGCGGCACTAGCACCCAGTGCCAGATCCTGCAGGCCAAGCGGGGCAGCCAACAGCAGCGACGGTGACCCATTTCTGCTCCCTGCTTCCCGCATAGCAGGAGAAACCCAACGTGAAGATGGTGCAAGTAACAGAGAGCGCCAGACTGCTGTCCCCCTGCTGCTGCGTGGCCATTAGTAGCCATTCACTGCCCGGCCAAATTGGAGACACACCGTACTTCAGTCCAAAAATGGACAGAATTGATGGTAGTAGCTGGGCTGGTGGCCCAGATGACTGTTCTGTCACTGTAGGAACCTCTAGTAGAGTCATTTTCAGGGACAAAATAACAAAGACACCTTACAGTACAACACTTTCCGTAGGTTGCATCTGTCATAGTGGTTTCTGATATATTTCCTTGTCAGCACATCTTTCTTTTTATCAGTAATCCCAGTGGCGTGGCTGTCGGTCGTCCACCACCATGACTGAAATATCAGCAATTATTGAATACATTACCATGACATTTTATACAGACATTCGTGTTCCCCAGAGGATGAATCCTGCTCACGTTTGTCAAGTTATTTCTTTTAGCAAAGTGCCAGACACAGTCATTTGCCACTTTCAATTAGGCACACCCGCACAAATATTCCTACTTCTTCTTTTTCTTCTTATTGAAGAAGTCTCTCAGATGAGACACGGAAAGTCTTCAAGCACCTTTAACCAAGTCCAGATGCCCTTGATCTTAACCGCCCTTGGATAAGGATGACTTGAATGACTGAGAACGTTTACAGACATCTTGCTAAGCATTTTGAACACCCTCAGAAAGGTACGGGAGTATGAAAGCATAGCTAGGAAAATTGCAGAATAATTCTCTATGATGTGAGACAAAACGTCCCATTTAACCAAGTCCACTTGCCCTTGATTTTAAACTTCCTTGAAAAACGATGACCTGGATGACTTGAGAACCTCCACAGACCTATTCCTACCCCATCATGTATATAAATGGCGGTGGACAAAATATTAGAAACACCTTTTTTAAAGGTAAAACCAGTCTAGTACAATACCGCCACGTACTACAACAATAATTATAAAAGTAGAAAAGTGTCAACATAAACTGAAAAATAAATTTGTAAACTTTTTTTTGTAAATACTTTAACGTACTTAAGTCAAATTTTCACGTATCTGTACTTCATTATTCATATTTTCTGGAAACTTTCACTTTTACTCTTTTTTTCTTTTACACTTGTCCCTGTCCCTGACTGTTTAAGGAAGGAGTGGAAACCCTGACTATTACGCTTTATTATAAGGAAGCCACAATAAAGTTCATAATCAAGGTTTTTCTTTACTTTTTAAAATTACTTTTGATACTTAAGTACAGTAAATATTAGATACTTAAAAAGACTTTTCCTCAAGTACTATTCTAAAAGGTGACTTCAACTTACTTACTTTAACTACCAAAGTCATTTTCTGGTAAAATACTTTACGTTTCATATACGTTTCATGTCCATCCAAGCCGAAATCACCAAATTGCAGCCGATTCTAAATGTATTCTAAGGTGTTTCTTTTATTCCTTCTTGTGTATGCACGTTGACACACATTTTACTGGTTTTGATTCTAACGTGATCTCATTCCCCCGCTCCCCTTCTTTTCTTCTCCAGTCTTGGTTCCTCTGACAAGATCTGTGTACAAACCAGCAACTACAATTCTTTCTTTACAATCGGAAATAGAAAAACAGAGAAACAACCCGCAGGATGATAATCGTCCTCCAACCACCCGACCCGCCGACCGGCCCTGACCGTACGTCTCAACCTGATAACAAAATATAACCGAGCAAACGCAGGAAATTCCAGCAGCATGACGCTTTTTAGAGGAACTCTGGACTCATTTATCCAGTCAGAGAGAGGACCTGTCTCGAGCAACGAGATGGATCGATGGTAAAGATGAATGGATGGACAAGAGGATGCCCAGGATAAAGAAAGGGTAAGGGGGCAAACAGCAGCAAGCAGGTCTCTCCTAAAACAACAACCACCACCGAACCAGCAGCAACGCAGGAGGAACCCGAGGAAGGAGGGGAAAAGCGGTCAACTGTCTCCAACTTTCGTGAGGACGCATTGTGTAATGAATGGCTAAGAAACTCAACTGTCCAACAAATACAAAATCAGGTTCCCACGACACAGATGTTACATTTAAGCTACACAAATCCATTTGGTTTCCAATGAAAGCTGCAGTCCACGCTTCTGTGATGTCTGTCATCACCCGAAAACAGAAAAAAAAATCCAATCGACCAATGTTTCTCTCCCTCTGAGTGATCATTGACTCTACAAAGTCCCCTTTTTATTTACCCCTGCTACTAACTAGAGCGAGATCATGCCAAAACATATCTTGATTAAGGGTTGCACTAGAAGCTGAATCAATTAACACTAATCGTAACAATGTGCACTATTTACCTACAAGGCATGAGAGGTAAACCAGACTTGCCTATTGAGAGTTTTAAAGAGGAAAAAACAAAAACAACAACCTAGGTACAAGAAGCCTTTCGTGTGTCCTCGACCCATTGTTCAGTTTGACAAATCAGTGGCCTCCGCTCATTCTGACATTTCCCCGCACAACGCACACTCACCCAATCTGTGCCATGACCACAGCATGTGTGTGTACGATAGAAAACACACACAGTTGCCCAGTCAAGACCTTTTAGATTGTAGTCTCCACAGGTGGCGGTGTTGTAATCATATTTTCCAATGTATCTGCACACAGTAAGCCCAGTGAACTCTCTACCTATTTGATTAGATATCCAAACGTCACACACGCTGAAAATCCCAGTGTGTGTGTGTGTGTATGTGCGCATCATTACTGGCAGTTTTCACGACTACAGACAGCAGTTATTGGTTCCCCCCCTTTGCCCTCTTTGTAATGTAGATGAATGATTTTGTTATCGCTTGTGTGTTCTCTTATTTGAATTTATTCCTTTTGGATTTGTACTATTTTATAATTGTTTTGTATTTGAATTACAGCACCTTATAGAGAAACACAGTAAGAAGTGGGATGTTGAAGCGGTGTAGACAGGGTGGTTCGCTGACCTGGATCAAATAGTACATACAAAAAAGCGTTGATATTTTCGGGAAATACACTTTTTTTTGAGAGGTAGGCGAGAAGATGGATACCACACTCGAGTGTGTACATGAAATGTGAAGCTACCACGGGCAGCTGGTTAGCTTAGCATAAAGGCTAGAAACGGCTAGCAGGCCTCTGCTGGAGCCCTTAGCGTCCGAACGCAGCTCGTAGGCAGATTTTGTTACCTTTGGACCGAGCCAGGCTAGCTGGTTCCCCTTATTTCCAGTCTTTATGCTAAGCTAAGCTAACCAGCTGCTAGCGATAGCTTCATCTTTTACGGACAGACATGAGAGTGGTATCGATCTTCTTGTCTAACTCTTGGCAAAAAAAAGAAAAATCAAATACAGGTCTTTTCCACACTGTCAACATTTTTTTTTTTTCCTCCGTGCCAGATAAACCTATTTGCCACGTACAGTAAAGTACTGCAAGACCACACAATGCAGGATTTTGACAATCACAGGAAGCTTATTTTCTGGGGAACTTACATGCTGAACCATACAGGTCAACAACAACAAAACCAGCCCCATCTACTATTTGACCCAGGAACAGCTGGTGGTGGAGTGATAGAAAAACAGAACCAAGGAGGAAAAAGAAAAGGTTGCTGAAGATGGGACCCAGAGTAAAAGAGAGAGTAGCTCTTCTTTTCTGTCTCCCTAAAGTTTACCCTGTTGTTTACACTCCCAGACGGGCCGCTGCTCCAAGAGCAGAAGGAGCCACACTGTGGAGCAAAATGAATATGTGACATATCTGGCTGTTTGCGGAGAGGGAACGAGGGCCTCTAAGGCTAGCAGTAGGACGATCACCCGTGTGCCCATTTTTGTTTTTTGGTGCACGGGATCAGGTAAAGGGATATCGGTTGCTATGGAAACCCCCCCCACCCCAACACACACACATACACCAGCACTCCCCACCTAACTATTGTGAATCGATGAGCCCTTAATGATCAAAACTGCACTAAAACAATCATACCAGCCAACCTTGTGAGAAAAGTATTCCAGTAGATAGACCGTTGCAGTGGATGTATCGCTGGGATGGAAACACACTTTTAGAACACAGATGGCCACTTCTTAAACACAGACTTATAAAGACCACTTACTATAAATGCAAACACCCCCCCACCCCCACGCTCGACTATTTCAATTCAAAGGGAAGTCTTAAAAATAGACAATCTGAGGAGGCCTTTATGCTTTCAATCGTTTTATATATCCTTAGCCCATACATATATTCTGAGTGATTCAGTTATCTCCTGGTAAAAAAAAATTCTAATGACTCATCCAACCTCACAAAATAACTGGACTGCCTGGCCATGTTCTTCACTGCAGGGAAACACAACATAGTTGGCCAAAAGCGAACGGCGCCCCATCTCATCCGCTTCGTAGAGAGAACTAGCTCGGCTGAGTACGACGTTAACGACGGCTAAACGTGATTTCTTTACTAATCTATGGAAGTGCCTCTGTATTCCCATTATGCAATTTGTCAAACATGAATTCAGGTTCTTTTTTCTCACATATAAGCTATAGTGAATGGTGGAAAATTTTATGTCAGGAGAAGGGGGGGGACAAAACGGTGACAGCTCACTAGATAATCGCAAGCATCTTTATATATAATACACATATATATTTATAGATATATACTTTTTTTTTTTTATTTGCAAGATAAGCTCTGTGGCAGTCTAGTTATTTTTTGAAGCATGGCGTACATCGCACAGTCATAGGATGCATCTGAAAAAGCGCTGATTAGAGCTAAAGTACCAGTCTCTAAAACCCCACACTAAATGATGAAAAATACACAAAATCTGCAGCAAACACAACAATAGACACATAGACAGTGATGGTAATGTAGTTGAGGATTTAAAAAAAAAAAAACCGATTTGGTTTTGTTGTTTTCTTGTTTTGATGGGAAGTATTGTTCTTGAAACTAAATGATGTATGTCGATTGAGCCATGTGCAATGCCTTGGTAGAGGAATTGTGTTTGTGTGTTAGCGATTGTTTGAGGGTGTCACAAGAAAAGAGGGGGAAAAAAGAAAAAAAAAACCTCTACGTTTCTTTTTTTTTTGTTGATTTTTTTTTTTCAAGTCCACATGCTCCGGGACTCTAAATACGAGGGCAGCGAGAAAAATATCCCAGTCTGTGTAAGTAAGTTTGGGGAAATAGTTTTTAATTTCCTTTTTCTTTTCTTTTTTGTTGTTGTTGGGTTTTTTTGTTCTCCTTTTATCGCTTTTTTTAAGAAAAGAAAAAAAAAAACCATTTCTAATGATTTGTTTGTAAAATGTGGGAGGGCTGAAGGAACGATTTTGCAACTCATAAAATATATATCACTATGAAACCTGGTGCTTTCGTAAAGAATAAAAGTACATTCAATCTCTATTATACATAAATAATAAACAAAATTAAGTGTTATGATAAAAAAGCAAATTTTTAGGAAAACATGCATTATTCTATTTCTATTTTTTTTTGTTTTGTTGTATTTACCGAGGGGGGAGGGGTTCATTGTATGAAAAGGTTGTTGTGACAAAAGGCATTCTCCTTCTTCCACACCCCCCCCCCACCCCCCACCCCCACCCCCCAATATCACATAGCAGAGGAGCAGTCGGAGGGAGATAAACCTGGATCTTGTATCCAACACGATCAATCCTAGTGTGGGACAAAGACAAGATCTTCCCCAAGTTGGGAGATGCACAATTCTGGATTTAAAGAAAGAGAGGAAAAAAAAAAGAAAAAGAGTGGTGATATCTGGTTTGATTTGGTATAAACGTGTAGTTGGTTCAGGGAGAGGGAATCAGCGGACTCTGTCTGGCCAGAGGGGTGCTGCTGTAATCAATTCAAGTGAACCCTCTCCCCCCACCCCCCTTTCCCCATCTCCCACTGTAAATGATTATAAATATTTGTTTGGTGATGTAGTGTTATAGACTCAGAGCATCTTAAAGGTTGTCCCTAAAAAGTGCCTTTTGTTCACAGATTCCATCTTGTAATCCTGAGTGCCCATCTCGACTGAAAAAAAAAAAATACAAAAAAAAAAAAACACGTCCCCTCCTTCATACTTCTATATCTTTCTCTTCCTCTTCTTGGAGCTTTTTAAAAGCAGTATACATAGTACTAAAGGAAAAAAAAAACAAATGGTGTGATTTAGTTCCTCTTTTTATTGTTGAATAATTAAGAAAAGCAACAAAAAAAATGACAAAAAGAAATTCTGTCTTGCTTCTCTTCCTCTGTATCTTGTCTTCTGTCTATCTTGGACACTGGAGTAGTCTATAGCCGCGTAACCCTCTCTCTTCCCCTCCCCCCTTTCCTCTTCTCCCTTTCTCTGAACAGCGGGGTTTTAAAAAAAGAAAAGGAAAAAAAATAAGTTTGTTTTTCTTTCTGTCTGAGCAGAATGCAGTTAGCTCACATGTTATTCTTGTCTGTACGCTTCACATTGTATTACCATACCCATCTTCTTCAGCTTCTCCATTCAACAGCTAATGTAAGTGAACAAGTTAAACCAGGGGGCTCTGGGCTGTGCTGAGGCTGGGGGGCCGGGTCAGGGCAAAGAAATAGTTCCCCCACCCCCCCGGGAGTCGTGGATGACACATCAGGCCACGGAGGGAGCACTCGCGGGAACTTTTGGTTTGGGGCGTAAGCGAGGGAGATGACCAGTAGGATTGCTAGTATAGGCAGGTTGGTTTGTAATCCTTGTTTCCATCTATTTTATATATATATATATATATATATAGAATTGAATTTGGATTTGCTTTTTGATTCTTTTTTTTTTTTTGTCATTGTTACTGCGTATCTTAGGCAGCAGGAAGACGCTGCGTCAAGACCTTCAGTTATGCACCTTTCTAGTGGTTGAATGAGACCATCTGTTTTTAATTTTTTTAAAGGAAAAGAAGCACCTTATAAGCGGACTGGTTCCACAGCATGGAGACTGAACGGCTCAGATTTAGCACAATCATAAAGAGATGTTACACATTGATTCACAGCCATTCTAAAAATCGCAGTGTTTGATCCACGCTTTGACCAAAGTGATGATGGTTCCAAAAGCTGTACGAAACTAGTTGGTGACTTCTAGAGGAAAAAAAAAAAAAGCACCGTGAAATTCCACCAGCAAAATCAAGTGATTACACATTTTTTTTGTCCTGCAAAAACAGAAAGGGGGAAAAAAAATAAAACTAAAAATCTATATATGCAACTTTTTAAAATGTTTTCTTCCATCAAGCAAATGAAGCCAGCAGCAGTATTATCAATCAAACCTTTGACAAGTGAAAGCGCCACAGTTGAGAAGCCATATCGGAGACAAACAGGTTGCACGGGGTGTGTGTGTGTGTGTGTGTGTGTGTGTGTGTGTGTGTGTGTGTGTGTGTGTGTGTGTGTGTGTGTGTGTGTGTGTGTGTGTGTGTGTGTGTGTGTGTGTGTGTGTGTGTGTGTGTGTGTGTTTGTTTGTTTTCAAAGAGCCCAGTCGGACCCTGTGGCCGGACCGTCCGCCATTTTTTAGTTTTTCTCCTTTGTTTGTTTTTGAAGACGTTTTTATAGGACGCTGGGCCGTGTTAAGTGTACACTGAGCCTCCTGCCTCGGTCCCTGTAACCCCTCCCTCCGAGAGTGCTCCTCCCCCACCTGCCTCAGACCAGCCTCCCATCCTCAGACACACACCCCCAGAGCCCATGGTAAATGCATGTGTTAATTACAGTTTCTTTTCCATAATAATAATAAAAAAAAAAAACAGTTTGAAAGGAGCAACACCTTTACTTGATTGAATAAAAGGATGTTCTTGACTGTATCCTGCTTATCTCGGCTGTGATTATTACTGTGTCATTTCACTGGTGGACAAGCAGCTGTCTCAAACATGGCCGTGCTCCAGTCCAGGGGCCGTGGTGGAGGAAATACCCACATCCTTAGGTAAAAAAGTACCAATACAACAATGTAAAAATACTCTGTTTTCCTTCCATATTAATTTTACAGTTTTCAGCGCTGATCCAAAATTAAGATCTGCAGTATTTAGCGGACTGTTTTCTGCTTGTGGTGGTGATGTGTTAACATTCTGAGATACTTTAAAGGTCCCATGACATGCTGCTCTTTGGATGCTTTTATATAGGCCTTAGTGGTCCCCTAATACTGTATCTGAAGTCTCTTTTATATAGGCCTTAGTGGTCCCCTAATACTGTATCTGAAGTCTCTTTTATATAGACTTTAGTGGTCCCCTAATACTGTATCTGAAGTCTCTTTTATATAGACCTTAGTGGTCCCCTAATACTGTATCTGAAGTCTCTTTTATATAGACCTTAGTGGTCCCCTAATACTGTATCTGAAGTCTCTTTTATATAGACCTTAGTGGTCCCCTAATACTGTATCTGAAGTCTCTTTTATATAGACCTTAGTGGTCCCCTAATACTGTATCTGAAGTCTTTTTTATATAGACCTTAGTGGTCCCCTAATACGGTATCTGAAGTCTCTTTTATATAGACCTTAGTGGTCCCCTAATACTGTATCTGAAGTCTCTTTTATATAGACCTTAGTGGTCCCCTAATACTGTATCTGAAGTCTCTTTTATATAGACCTTAGTGGTTCCCTAATACTGTATCTGAAGTCTCTTTTATATAGACCTTAGTGGTCCCCTAATACTGTATCTGAAGTCTCTTTTATATAGACCTTAGTGGTTCCCCTAATACTGTATCTGAAGTCTCTTTTATATAGACCTTAGTGGTCCCCTAATACTGTATCTGAAGTCTCTTTTATATAGACCTTAATGGTCCCCTAATACTGTATCTGAAGTCTCTTTCCCGAAATTCAGCCTTGGTGCAGAATTACAGCCACTAGAGCCAGTCCCACAATGAGCTTTCCTTAGGATGTGCCATTTCTGTCTGTAGCTATTGAGGAGGAGAGGGGGGGGGGCAAGGTGGAGGGTGGGGGTGTGGCCTTGACCAACTGCCACTTCGCTCGTTTGCAAGCCATGATGTCTCTCTCTCTCTCATGGGTGGGCCTAATTCTCTGGGCGGGCAAAGCAGAGAAAGGGGAGGTAACCTTTCCACTTATGACATCATAAAGGGAAGATTCCAGATCGGCCCATCTGAGCTTTCATTTTCTCAAAGGCAGAGCAGGATACCCAGGGCTCAGTTTACACCTATCACTATTTGTAGCCACTGGGGGACCATAGGCAGGCTGGGGGAACTCATATTAATGTTAAAAAATGTTCATACCATGGGGACCTTTAAATCTAAATTCTGTGTTCACAGATTCCCTCTGGCCCTGTAATATTGGGCCAATTTTTTATTCACTTTAAATTAGATGGCTGACGATCCCCAGCAAATTGTTGCTAATTCTAGAACTAGTTTATTTACAACAGTAACATCCACGTAGCCTTGCATTGCCAGACCATCCTCCACAGCGCTGCGGAGGAGGGTCCGGCGAGTCCACACAGCATTCCGGGATGGGAGAAAAACGTGCTCTGGTTTATTGGCATTTCTTTAAACCAATCACAATCGCCATGGGCGGTGCCAAGCGCTGGACGAAACAACGGTGACTCTGCAAAATAGCCTCAGGAAGGAACTTGTTTTGGTGGAACACGTGCATGTCGGATTAACGACACGTAGGAATTAAAATGTCTGTTAATGAGAATTTTACTCCAAAAAAAAAAAAGATAAATATAATTTGATTGTCTGTTCTAGCTCTGGGGAACGGAACAATCCCATAAATTAAACGTTATCGATAACCTCAAACTACAAATACCTGATTCATTGCAATAACGTCATGATGATGTCACAGTTCAGATATTATTTTAGGCCCCTCCCCCACACCTGAGGCTACATTTACACTGCTCTGGCGTTTTTTTTTTTTTGCTTCAGTCTCCCAGCTCTCATCAGCGTTGTTGCAAGCTGCAGCAGGCAGATGTATTCAGCGAAAGAGCAGCAGACAGACAGACAGACAGACAGACAGACAACTGGGGAACATAGCGGAGCATTCAGCAGCTAAAGAGACAGACATTTCTATTAGGAGCTGATGAACCCAGAAGAGAGCTAAAAGGAGCCAGAATCTTGGACTACGTTCGTCAGGTGGACAGAAACACGACTCCAAATAAATGCTAATCTTGCTACGTATCTGCTACATGTGTAAATGAGCAAGTTGTTATATAATAAGCAATAGTTGTAACACCTGGAGAAAAAAAATCTATAGAGCTTAAAAGTGGTTATCTAACTGTCTTACTATGGGGAAGAAATAGTATGCCCAGGAGAAAAATAAAACCAACACAATATCCTACTCTAAACTGAGATTTGTTATTCAATTTGCATATTGCTTTAATTCTTGATAATCAATTTACTAATATAGCTGCCAACTTTTTTTTCATTGATGTGGCACAATTCATTTCTGACAACTTTTAAAGGGGAAATTAGGTTGACAGAAACCCAAATTTCTAATACAGAAACTTTGAAAAACGGTTCAAAGTCAACCCGAGGACAACAGGAGGGTTTAAAGCCTCTAAACACCCACACAGGTGATTTCAGTTATTGTGGCTGATTAGACTGCTCAGGTTGAAGGTGGGTCGGAGCTTAGATGGGAGTTTATAGGTCACAAATCTTTTCTACCAATAAGAATGATAAAGGTATCATTTGTCCCGCCCTAACAGGGCCAACAAAGCTAACGAGGTTTAGGAAGCTGTCAATCAATCAGTCTGTACACGCCCACACAGTCCTGGGAAGAGGTCAGATCAGCTAGGTTCAATGAAAAGATCTGTGTGGCTGGATCAGGGCCTGTAGGTTTCAAAGGTGAGTACAGTAGGTACCCACTGGCTGCATTCGATAGCCAATAGGAAACCACCGGTTAGCCTACATGGTGGATTTGTCTCAACTTCTCAGTTAACAAATTGTTTTATTACTATTAAGGCTGGGCAATTTATCGATATATCGCTATCGTGATATGAGACTAGTTATCGTCTTCAATTTGGGATGTTGTAATATGGTAAGTGTTATCTTTTCCTGGTTTTAAAGGCTGCGTTACAGTAAAGTGATGTCATTTTCTGAACTGTTCTAGGTGTCCTATTATTTGCGCAGGGTAAGTGGAGTTTCCATGTTCTCAGCGGCTGGTAGTGTGGGTTTCCCTCCAACAGTCGAGACGTGAGGATGAGGACAATGGACCTTCT